>CAWUFW010009604.1:0-600000 GCA_963921515.1 Calotriton arnoldi | reverse complement strand
TTCACAATGTGCCATTATACTTTGATTTACTGACTCCAGTGATACTGCCTCAGAGGCTCCCTGTGCGAGGTTACCACCTCCTAGGGCATTACCCTCTAGGCCAGGCAGAATAGAGCTGTCACAGAGAAGCCCCATGGTCATTTTAGACCTTTCCTTCTGAGGTACCTTTTTATTTCTAACTGGCCACCTGCCTCTCATCCTGACTGCTTATATCACTCAGTACACTGTATTTTTCCTGGCTCTCCTCATTCGACCAATCAGAATGATCTGAAAGTGAGAAAAATGTATCCCCAGAGTCCACGTCCAAACATACTTTAGTGAGAGCACCAAGGGGCAATTGCTGAAGCTACTGCTGTCGTATAGTGTCCTCAGCTGACTTGCCATCCACCATCATTTCTATTGTCGGGTTTTGGGGTATAGCCTCCCCCTCCACCACACATGCATATTTGCCCCAGTTACAGAGATTGCCACCATACCTTCTCTGGTCGCTGGCTCCGTTAGTTCCTCTGGGCTAGTACTGGCTGCTTTTCCGTTGGGGAGGGCTCCATGCCCCCTCCAAAGGATTTTGATCCACACTTCACATTTCCTGTTCAAGGGAGGGGGCAGACCCACTGTTATGTCGGAAACAGGAACCAGGATGTCTGACAAGCTTGTATTTGAGCCTGTACTTAAAGCTGTTGTTTGCGTAGGTTTTTTAAAATAATCCACTAGGGAATCTGCAATGTCTGCAGCAACTTCCACCTTTCCCACGTTTTTATCCCGGCTCCGCTTCTCCCCCGGCATTTCGGCCAAGGATTGATCTGAGCGATGCAGGCCTGACTCCACTCTTGCTGCGGCTGCTCGGCCGCTGCAGGTTTTAGAGCCTCTCATTGCCTTTGGAGGAGGCATCGCCAGTCCCTGCTCCATTTGATGCCTTATAGCAGTGGACGCCCAGCGAGCTGCATGGTATACTAGCCGCCTCAAAACACGATGCCACCGGAATGTACTATTCGCCGTGAGCAGCCAAACAGCTAGCGGGATGCTAACGAGGCCAATCCCTGCTCTCATCCCCTAGAAGGACTCCCTGAGGAGCGGTTAACCAAACAGTAGGCTTGGTATGAGGGAGCGCTAGCAACAGCCGTCCTCACGCAACTGCCATCTTTCTTTCCTCGTACACCTATCTGGAAGGGCCTAATGAAATTATGGATGAGTATGCTGGCCAACCCAGTAAAATCTATTTTTGAGTGACTGCTGCCCTCTGTATTATTTATGATTGCCAAGAATTAAAATCAAACTGAATGATAATTCTGAAAAACATGTTTCCACTATGAAGTTTTATTTATGTTTTTTAAGTGTTTAAAGGTGGCAAGGCCTTACAGGAAAACATGGGACATTATTTAGAGTTTGATGGAAAAGACAATCTGTCACAAACATGTAGCTATAGTATCCGCTGTATTACAAGTGCATTACATCCGATGGCACTTGTAATAGGGTGGACGGGATATCCGTCACATTTGTCGTGGAGACTTCCATCCACCAAACTATAAATCATGCCCATTGCCTTCATAGCCAGGAATGATGAAGGCATGCCAATTTTAGGCATCTGACAAACCAGGACTTATTGGTCCAGCTGTAGAGGAATGTCTTGAAAAAGAATTGAATTAACAAAATGAATTATCCAAATGTCAGAGACAAGTTTAGTCTGAATTATACAGAGATCTCTGCCCCGACTGATGAGTCTACCTATAGTATAGTATAGTGGAAAGTAAAAACATTTATTTAATTTGGAAAAAGTTAGTAAATATATTTTTATGTTAAATATTTTTGCAAATTAACAACATATATTTTTTTTAGATGTAGGACAAGAGAACATAAATGCTGCACCGCAATTAACTTAATTTTGAGTTAAATCTGTAATTGTATATATTAAATTACATTTAAATTATTTTGCTGAAGTTTAAATTAAAAAAATAATTCCCAACAAAAGTAAAACAAACTATGGGGCTCATTACGATGGCGGGCGGAAGCACAACCGCCGTGCTGGCGGATGCAAAAACCACCAGTTACCGCCGGCACGCAGCAGTCCACACGCCCGCCCAATTACGATGCGAAAAGTAGGCCAAACACCGCCGGCAAGCCAGCAACACCGTCCACCATCAAAGTGCGCCCGTACACGTAGCGGCGCAGCCCAACTGACACACACCGTCCGACGAAACACGTCCCGCCCGGCGCATAAATTACGATGCCGCAAACAAACGGCTCCCACGGCCAAGAGATACCGTACGACAAACCGAAGCGGTAACACAGACGCCGAGCACGGACAACGAAGAAGCGGCTCCCCGAGCATGAATCCAGCACTGCAGGCCCTCCCCATGCTCCTGCTGATGCACCACCAAGGACGCAACGTACCGCGGAGACGCAGGTAGGCACACACACAACAAGTGCACGCAAACAGCCCACACAGTGCAAGGGCGGAAAAAGCGGACAACCCCCCACCAGCGCGTGTACACTACACATCCACCATTGCATCCACATATGACACACAGGCCAAATCGTAACATCGCGTAACACATGTGTACACACCACCTGGGACTAGGAACCAACAACCCCGTCACAGCCCCAAATCGTAGATGACGCCGCCACACATGCGCACAACGCAGAGGCCAACCGCAGCGCCATGCATGCGTCGCACACAGACACAGGGACACAACCAAGCAGCACACACATCAGCCCCACCCCGAACGCACATGACACGTGACAGGCCTGCCACAGACATGTCCCCAACGCCCAATTCACGGACAACACCCAACGCCACACAACCGACGCACACATGTCAGTGAAGACACGCAACAGCAGGACACACCCCAGTGTAACAAACATGGCGTAGCACACAGCGGCGGCAACACCAACTAGGAGAAGCAGGGCCCCTTCGGGAAGAGGAACGCCAGTACCACACTGAAACACCCATACCACCCTGCACATATGAACAAGACATATAAAACGGAACACCAAAGAGCCCGGGGACCGACAACAGGTGGCCCAAGAATAACATTCACACACAAGGCCCAATGCAGAGCGGAAAGGCAGCCTGCCGCCCACACAAGGGAGAGCAGACAGCACTGAATGACCTTCCATTCCAACTCCGAAACCACAGCCCTACGACAGAAGCCGGTGAATACAGCCATTGTCCAAGAATAGACCAACACAGGCTTGCCGAGGAGACCGACCACAGGGCAGATAGCGCATATCACAGAAGCACACAACGGACGGGGAAGAAAGAAGAAAACACTCCCCCATGTCGGCCACATGCAAGTTAATTGGAAGGAGTCACACATCACTGACCTTGAACTGTCTGAGAAGCATGTGGGAAGAGGGCCCGTGTCCTCCAAACAAGCCAACAGAACACAAGTCCTGTCTCCCTACGACTACACAGAGCTCACAGCAACCTCGGAGCGTGCACATTGCAGACTGCACACACAGCCGGAGCACGCCACCACAACGCACCGCTGCGAAATGGCAACCGCAACACACCTACCCAACTACGCCGAACAGCTCAAGCTGTACAAAACCAACCTGTTTCATACATTGGGATGCGATCTCCTGTCCCTGCTGAACGTAAGTTACCGACTGACTTACCGCATCACATTGTTCAGCTGCGTCATGCCCGTCTTCTACTGTCGGAGGTGTCCCTACCAGCATCCCGTGGAGATATGCCTCTCCAACCCGGCATGTCTGAAGGCGGACCTGCTACCACTACTCCTCCCTCTGGACGCACACGACAGGGCCTGCTCTGCCTATGGGGGCATGGCGTATGTGGCCAACATCGCACCCGCACTGAAATGGGACCACTGTGCCTCCACACGACGGATCATCGAGAACAGCTACATTGAATGTCACCCAGCATGCCCCATCATGGTCCTCCAAGGGACAACTTACGAACAACACCTTGACAGCCACCATCCGCTACATTGGCTGGCAAACATGTACACCACCAATGACATGGAAGCCCTGCTGGACGGCATCGCATACCTGACAACCTGTAAATTCGTCGGACCACAACGCAGGTTCCCCGATTGACCTATGATGTCCAACCCCGCACCCATGCTTAGCTTCCGCACGGACTGGCCAGTCACCACCACAACAGCCATACCAAACGACCGGCAACTGTAACCACACCATCAACGACATCGCCATGACATCGGATATGACCGGGACATGCACACTGTTCCCCATCACATCCAGGAACACCGCATGCATCGTGGGAGGCAGTGGCATGGGCTCTGTGTATCGCACCCACATGGACGGAACTGCACGAACAACCAGGACACAACATGGATCCAGCGCCCATGGACACACACACCGCTCAGTGGACATGAATAGGTCGCCTGGAGTCTGTGGGTGCTGCACCCCTCCCACCCCCGCCCCGGGAATCCCATACCAGGACCTTTGCATGGACGACAAGTGCATACAACAACAACACGACCCCAGTGACTGTGACATGTCCAGTAACCACCACAGTGCAACAACAAGTGGCACGCCGCTGCATGCACGCAAGCACATGCCCTGATGTCATCTCACATGCACGCGTGCATGAGGAACAACCGCAGCAAACCTGTCACATGGAACTGAGATGGACTGTGCCCATGATGCCAAGCGGTCTGGTAGGCTACATGTATACCGTCTGTGTCAAAGTCCGCAGCTCCGCAGCTATACGTAAATGTACATTAGCACAGCCTTGGCCAAGCAGATGTCACTCTGAAGCCCACATCCCACATGCAACAGCCAATCACATGTAACCCCACACCCTATCCCATTTGCAATCATGCTCAGTATATCCTCAACATGTATTCCGCTGCCAGTAGTGTCCACTATACTGCATCACAGAGGACAGAAGACTCAATATAATGTTTGAAACCAAAACTGTCTCCGCTGACTCATTTCACAAGTACGAATGAGAGAGGATGAGAGTATGTGAAGTACACGGCAGTCGTGACATGACCATGTAGTCCACTGGTATTGGATGTCAACGCAAATGAGTAGCACAACTGTGGAAGACACACATGTGTCGTGTGAAGTCGTATGGACGCAGTGCTCAGGTGGGTGGGTGTGACGGGTAGATGCGCACATGCCAAGTTGGAGCACGCCGTGTTGGGAGGGGTCATGAACAGTACACCACCGCTTCCCTGGGCATTGTGAGAGGACACCTGTCGGGGGGAGTGAACACGTGTGTGCACAGCAGCCGGGCACACGTACAAAGCGGTACCAGGCGCACCTCAGCCCACCCTCTGTGGACAAGCTGGATCCTGTTGTGCGCCCGCCATGCCCCTTGACAAGGCACACACAGCCCCAGTCGACCAGGTGTAACCCCAACATAGTCAATCCGCACAGGCGATACAGGGCACGGGATGGCAGTGGAGCATGGTGTGTGAGAGGTCTCCTCGCGCTCCTCCTGGTCATATCACGCAGGCAATAGAACCTCAACGTCTAGCATGGCACAAGTCAAATGGAAGTGTAGGGGGACGCACCACAGCACGAGCAGCACTGACGTCACGGGAGGTGGCTCGCACCATCCCATCCATTGCCCATTATACCAACCACGCCACATGCCATTGCGACTAAGTGCAAGCGCGTGCGCCACCACCCCCGAGCCCTCCCCAGAGAGGCCAAAGAGTGAATGTGTGGGCCATCAGTCACAGACGGACGCGGCATGGCCGCAAGGCAGCCACAGCCACTGGGTGTCGCAGGTGGCGGATCCGGAAGGCGAAGACTGTGATGCATAGTCCATGCAGGCCGGGTCTCCATTTGGGGCACCACGCAGGTGGACGGCGTCCCGCAACACATCATACCCTGAGACAGCCCACTCGTGCAACTGGACCCACACATACACTCCTTGCCCTCTCTGGTGCGAGCTTGGGGCTGCCTGTGCAAGCGCTAGCCTCGCAGGTGAGCATGCATATTGGAGAAGGGAGGGGAGGACATGAGGGCTGGGGCGAAGATGACTGTATCACTGTCAGTTAGTACAAGGGATGACCCAGATGTGGAAAGGAAGAGACGTGTCCCGTGTGTACTGCAACTAGTCGCCAATCCAACTACCCCCCCATGTCCGGAATGTAAGCCCGCACCTAGGCCCGCCCATCCGCCACATCGAACATACCACCAGCACGACAACCTTCCCATTCGAAACACTGACTGGGGGTGGCGACCAGTGTACAATCATGTGTAGCCTACCCACGCGTACATGTGGGCCCTCCATGATCCATGTCACCTGCGGCAAAGTCATGACATGAGCAATGAGGGAAGTGAGGAGAGCTGTCCGCCCCACGCGCAGAAGGTGCATCAGCTCCACAGACCCAGCAGCGAGTCCAGCAGGGGTCACATGTGCAGGGGCAGCTGTGCCTGGTGTGAAGGCACATGCATATAGACAGCACATTGACCAATGTGTAGTCTGCCCACATCTACAGTCCATCATCATGCGGACATAGGAATTGAACACAGGGCAACACATCTTCAGTTGGTGCACCCACCGTGACCAACAATGCGCAATCATCGACATACCCGCCCTGTGCATGGCCCCCCACCCAACGGAGGCACATCCAGTGCCACCATCCCACACACACAAGCCTTCCACGGAACATGCTGTGTCCAATGGTCAGTACAGAGTCAGCGCCCATCTGGTGGATCCTGAACAGGAGACACATGCACACACATGCCAGCTCCCACTATGTACGTCTGCCACCTGGAACGTGCAATGTAACCTCTCACCTGTGACGTGTGACTGCAAGCACACAGCCGTCTTGGCATGGGGCTGTCAATGTGGACACCTGTCAATGTTTCGGGAGGTGTGATCCGTACAGTGCTGTACATAGGGTGCAGTGCTGACACCTACTACTGTCTCATATCCCCTCGTGCCACAGGTCCCACTTGTTTTGGCCGCTCAGCCTGTGCCCACATCGTCGTCGTCGTCGTGTGCCATACTCATCCAGCCACGGAAGCAGTTCCATGCTCAGCAGACATTCATGTTGCCGTGGCGTTGCCGCTTGACGGATATGCAGTCAGTCCCCATCAGCACGCCCCGCAAGTCATTGGGGCCTAGATCCCCATGTGCATGCACATGGCAGTGGTTTGTATCACTAGCCATTGCCATTGTTGGGAGACCTGTGTAAGTGTATTGTGGCCGTGCCGTCCCAGCTTGACAGCTGGGCTGTGGCTCATGTGCTTGCTCAGTCATGTCAGTGATGTGTATGTGAAATTGCTATGTGTCGTGTTGCTTTGACATGTGTCCTCTGCCATTGTCCCTAGGCGGAGACCGAACATTGACCGCCCATACCAATTGCTGGCGGACATGGACGATACAGAGGTTATTAGGAAGTTTCGGCTGGACAGGCCAACCCTGCATCGACTGTGTGCCATGTTAGAACCCCATCTCCGTCCCCGCAGGGTGTATCCGACTGCTGTCACCCCCACGGCTAAGGTGATGGCCGCCATGCATTTCTTCGCCACTGGGTCATTCCAGCACACAGTGGGCATTGGAGGAGGGATGTCCCAGCCCATGTTCAGCAAGGTGCTGAGGGATGTACTGGCAGCCATGATGCTGTACCGAAACAGGTACATCCGCTTCCCCAGGGCTCGTGAATTGGCGGCAGTGAAGGGTGCATTCTATGCCCTTGGCAGAATCCCACACGTCGTTGGAGCCATTGACTGCACACATGTCGGCCTTGTTCCACCACAGGCCACTGAGCACCTGTACCGCAACAGGAAGCACACGCACTCCCTGAATGTGCAAGTGGTGTGCCTTGCGGACATGGTGATCACCCACGTGTGTGCAAAGTTCCCAGGCTCGGCCCATGACGCACACATAATGCGCAACAGCATCTTGCCACGACTGATGTCCAATATGCAACAGGATCGTGCCTGTATTGTCGGTGAGTATGTGGAGTGGTGTAGCGTGCTGGTTGTGCGATGCTGTCCCCTGTCCAGTTGGAATAGCAACGGTTCTCTGTGTCCCTCACACCCAGGTGACTCTGCGTACCCGAATGGGGCATGGCTGCTCAGTCCATTGAGGAATCCTCGCACCCCAGCAGACGATCGCTACAATGAGGCACATGGGAGGACCAGACGTGTGGTCGAGCGTACCTTTGGCCTCCTCAAGTCCAGGTTCAGGTGCCTGGACCGCACCGGGGGTGCGCTGGCGTACTCCCCACAGAAGGTGTGCCGGATAGTGGTGGCGTGCTGCATGCTGCACAATCTGGCCATTCGGAAGCAGATCCCCCTCATCGTGGATGACGGAGATCAACCAGGGCCCCAGCCCGCAGACCAGGACAGCTCGAGTGAGGAGGACAGCGGAGAGGAGGAAGCTGGTAATGTGCGGCAGCAGCTCATCGCCCGCTACTTCACTTGACGGTGAGTGTCCATGTACGACGGCTGATGTGGCTGTATCTGTGCAGGTGTGTGTGTGCTGTGTCAGGGTGGCCATTTGTTCACTGCGTGCTGTGTGTCAACGCTCCATGGCCAGGGTATTATGCCACTGTTGGTGGCTGTGGCATTGTGCCCTATTGCTCTGTGCGATGTGTGTACATTGCTTGTAGTTGTTGACATGTACTGTGTGATGGGTGTGTGACACACTCATTGAATGTGCTCCTGTTCTGTCTCCCACCCCTAGGTCCCTACAGGCCCTCCGGATTCAATTGCCATGCCACGCATCAGGTGCCTTTCCGCCCAAGGTGGCCGTTGTATTCCGTACAAATAAAACACAGGGCACAAACAGCAGTTAGTGTAAAAGGTGCATTTATTTCAAACTGTGACATGTGATTTTGTGTAAGGTGATGACAAAAGTGGTGCGTGCAGTGACAATGAGCTGTCGGTCATGGCTGCGTGATGCTCAGGGTGTACCCACTGGTTCTATGTCCATAGTCCAACACACACATGCCATCCAGATGGCTGTGTGGAGTGGGATCGTAGTCCAAGTCAATGCAGTGGCTGGTCAAGGAAGGCTGGCGGAAGGCTGGCTGGCTGCCTCACTTGCGTTTGGAGCGTGCGAAGTCCTCCCGGGAGATCTGTTTCCACTTCGGACGGCCCCTTCCACGTTTGCGAGGGGGGTGCCTGCTTGCGACATGCTGGTGGTTGAGGTGTGCTCACTGGCTGTGGAAGCAGGGGAACTGGACACTGCTGCTCCACCCTGCGCCCCGGCAGGTGGTGGCGGAGGGGAGCTGCTGTCCCTGGCTGTGACCTCACCGCCACCACCAGCTGGCCCATGAGGTCCACGAGTTGGCCCATACGGGCGTCCATGGACCTCAGCACCCCCAGCACCTCACGCGTGTCTGAAGCAGACCGGACCCATTGTCCTTGGGCCTCTTCATAGGCCCCAAGGACTCTGGCCATTTGAGGCAGGGCATGGCTCCCAGGGGAGGCTGGCGTTTCCCTGACCCTGCTCCTCCTACCAGTCCTGCTGCCACCGGCCTGCCCACTAGCCACATTGCTCACCACGGTCCTCGCTGTGGCTCCCAGGGTGGATCCAGTCGGCCGGGCCACCACCTGCGCTGGGGCTGGTGCCAGCGAAGACGTGGTGGTGGTGGCGGCGGTGGTGGTCGGTGCGGCGATGGTGGCGGTTGCGGCAGTGGTAGTGGCCACAATGACCGTGGGTGTGGCCGCAACGACAGTGGCAGCAGGGGGCTGGGAATGTTCAGCAGCCCTGGATGATGGGTTGGTGGGTAGGTGGGGTCCTGGGGAGCGGCTGGGCCCTGCCACACCAGATGGGCCTGCTTGGTGGTCCGTGTCCGAAGAGGAGGACAGATCCTCCAGATCCGTGTGTCCTCGTTGGGGGCTTGTAGGCTGGCTGTGCTGGCTGCTGGCTCCATCCCCAGCATCCAGCAGTTCGTCACCTGTGGAGAGAATGAGATTTGTTATTGTGTTGCACCTGGCGAAGTATGTATTTGTCGTCTGACATTAACAGTTCGTGCAATCTCGTACATGGGTTTCCCGGAGGCGTGTGTGTGGCTGTAGCATCTGTAGTTGTGTGTGCTTGGCAATGGGACTGTGTGCTGTGCACATGTGGCATGGGACGGATTGGCCATGCCGATGGGTGTGTTGCTGTGCCCCTACTTATTGTGACTCTGGTGTATGCGGGCTCCTGGCCCATCCTGGGTCTGGTTTGTACTTTGCTTTTGGTGTTCAGATGGGACGCTTAGGAACGCATATGGCAACATGGGGGCCATGCCCCAGATTCGCATTTGGGAGGGAATATGCTTTTGGGGTTCAAATGGAACGCTTAGGAACGCATATGGCAACATGGGGGCCATGCCCCAGATTCGCATTTGGGTGGGAATATGCTTTTGGGGTTCAAATGGAACGCTTAGGAACGCATATGGCAACATGGGGGCCATGCCCCAGATTCGCATTTGGGAGGGGATATGCTTTTGGGGTTCAAATGGAACGCTTAGGAACGCATATGGCAACATGGGGGCCATGCCCCAGATTCGCATTTGGGAGGGGATATGCTTTTGGGGTTCAAATGGAACGCTTAGGAACGCATATGGCAACATGGGGGCCATGCCCCAGATTCGCATTTGGGAGGGAATATGCTTTTGGGGTTCAAATGGAACGCTTAGGAACGCATATGGCAACATGGGGGCCATGCCCCAGATTCGCATTTGGGTGGGAATATGCTTTTGGGGTTCAAATGGAATGCTTAGGAACGCAAATGGCAACATGGGGGCCATGCTCCAGATTCGCATTTGGGAGGGAATATGCTTTTGGGGTTCAAATGGAACGCTTAGGAACGCATATGGCAACATGGGGGCCATGCCCCAGATTCGCATTTGGGAGGGAATATGCTTTTGGGGTACATGCTGTGAGCCATGGGTGCCGAACGTGACATGTGTTGTGGCAGCATGACAGTGCATGGTTTGAGGTGTGTGCATGCTTGACATGGCCTGCATATTTGCTGTCTGTTGTGATTACTGGACATGGCATTGGACGCATCGTTATGAGTGAGTGATGGTTGTGTGCCAGCCAACGTATTGCAGTTGTCCCATCTCCTTGGTGTGCGTGCTGCCCTGTGCCATGTGCATCACTGCAGTGCTCGGGGGGGTGTGGCCCATGTTGTGTGTTGTTGCTCACAGTGTGTCGTGCGCTTCATTGACTTCTGGCACATGGTTGGTCATGGGCATGTATCTTAGCGTGACTGCTGTATGTGTGGCAGCTGTGCGGATGACATGCCTTTCATGAGACTGGGGCTGACGGATGGGATGGATGGTATGTTGTATGTGCATGGTGTGTCTGTGTGTTTGATGGGTTCAGTGGTGTTCGTGTGCATTTATGTTGTTCCGCTCTGTTGCGTCTAGTGTTGTTTGTCTTACATAGGCGTAGTTGTGGGGTGTGTGGTTGACAGGCAGTAGGGGCTACATGGACAGGACTTCAATGGTGTTTTGGTTGTGTGTGATGAGTTGCACAGTGGCTGCCGTGTGGTACTATATTCAGTGTGGCTTGTGCATGCAGACGTGGCTCCTTGGGTGTTGCTATGTCTGTGATGGGTCATGTGGGGTGTGAGTCTGTTGTTCATGTCCGTGTGCACATTGTTCACTTGTTCGTGACGGTGGGCGGTGCTGCGTGTTCGTCTGCTACGTGACATGTCCCATGTGTTGGTCGTGTTCCGGTCCTCATGCCTCCAGTAATCCAGCCCTGTCCAGTTTCCCACCTGCAAGTTGTTCGTGCGTGCACTGTACTGGATGCCACATGGCTCTAAGCGGGGGTGCTCCATGTTGCAGGTCTGTGGGGGTGGGGGGTGTTGTGGGTCGTGGGGGTGGCTGGACACCCACTGACACCGATTGCTGTGGACCGTGATGTCTGCCTTTCGGCTGTCGTTGTGCACTGCGGTGGCTGACACGTGGCTGTGGGGTGTGGGGGATGCTCCTCCTTGCTGTGCTGTGGGACTAGGGGCCTGGTGTGTGTTGTACTTGGGCTGTCCACCGTCCCACCCACTGCACTTTGTGTTCCTGCCACTTACCTGTTACTTGTCGGTTAGTGCAGCTGTGGCGGACACATGGGTGTGGTGGGTGCTCGTTGTGGCGCTTCTGGCATATTTGGGGACCTGTTGGTGGTTACGTGGCTGGCTGAGTGTACACATGTCCCCACGTATCTTACAGTTGTTCGGTTTGGGCTGTGTGTGGTGGTGTCTGTTGCATGTGTGTGTGATGTGTTGTGTATTGTGTGCTGGACATGGGGGTGTTTGTCCCTGGGAGCTGTGGCATGGTGGTAGTGCATGTGAGTACATAGCGGTGTGCTGGTATACATTAGTTTGTACTTACCAGCCTCCACTCCCCTGCTAATCCGGCGAGGATCTCCGGATGTATTATGACTCGCACCTTCTCCTCCCACGCTTTGAAGGTCTTGAAGAGCGCGGGATTCCCTCCGCCAGTGACGGCAGCCAGCTCTCTGTTTTTGCCCTCCTTCTTCTTGACCAGGCTCTTGACGTCATTCCAACGTTTGTTTATTTCTCCTCTGTTCCTGGGCAGGGTCCAGACTGCATTGACCTGGTCTACGATCCGGTTCCACATTCTGTTTCTGGTGGCTAGTGGTGTGTGCTGGACCATGTTCCCATAGATTTGTGGGTACACCTTGATGATCTCGTCGACCATGACCGTCAGCTCAATGGGCGTGAACTTGGGCATTCTTTGTGGTGCCATGGTGTTTGTGGTGCTGGTGCGGTGTGTGTTGTGTAATGTGCAGGGGGTTTGTGGTGCAGGTGTTTGGTGGTGGTGGTGGTGGTGGTTGTGGTTGTGATGTGTGCGTTTCTGTGGTGTGCTGCTGTCCTTGCTGTGTCACTGTGTCCTCTCCTCTCCTCTCTGGTTTGCAATGTAGCAAGGGGTTGTGGTCTGTGGGAGTGCTGCTTTTGTACTTACCTATGTGGGTGTGTCCTCATGGTCTGTTGTTTTCAGGTGTGTTGTGTCTGGGGTTCTGGCCTTTGTATTTTTTGTTTGTCCGGGGGGTGTTTTCGGGATGTGTACTGTGCTTGTGTATTTGTGCGTGCCTTGCTGTGTGGACTTGTTGGCCATGTTGTGTGCTATTGGTTTTGTGAGCGGATGGTTTCTGTGCAGGTACGTGGGCGCCATGGCTTCTGCCGTGTCGATTCTCATCGGCGTTGTTTGCGCTGGCGGGCGGTATATTTGTGGTTTTCCCGCGCTCATGGCGGTGCGATCGTAATTTCACGTGCGGTGTGTCGGCCGTGAGGGCGGGCGGTTTTGTGTTGTCGTGCGTGTTTCCGTCCGTGGCGGGCGGTTTGACTCCGACTCGGACGTTGGCGGGCGGTATTTTGTGTGATTTTTCCGCCGATGGCGGTTTTCGGTTTGTGTAATCGTAATGGCGTGGTCGGTGTTCAGACGGTGTGTGCGGGCGGATTTTTGCCGCTTCCATGCCTGGCGGATTTTTTTACGCCGGGTATCGTAATGGGCCCCTATATTATTGGTTAATAATTATTAAAAGTGATGTAGAGAAATAATTAAAAAAAACTTATTGATATGTTTTTAAAATGTAATGTTACGTCCATTTTTAAACTTAAAAAAGGTTACTCAAGTATTTTATAGTTAAATAATACACATTTTTATTTTTATATATTTTTAACATTAAATTACATTTATTTATATTTTTAACTCTTTAAAATAAATAAAATATAATTTAACATTATTTCCTAATGGGTTTTATTTTAAGTCCCTAACTCCATTGATTTCTATAGGAGAGTGTTGCAGTAACAGTGATTGGCCATGTGTGGTGCTGGACTTACTAAAGCTCTGAGCTCAAGTACTTTAATACAATATTGGATCACTTTTTGGGGGTATTAACTTTAGAAGTGTTGTTTGTGAATAACAATCGGCTAACTCGTTCTAAATTCCTCCTTACTCTTTAATTCCCTCCTATTATTTATAAGTGTTCCCCATTTTCCAACCACTCATCTCTGTCCCTCCCACATTTACTACTAAAACATATACCTATGTGTGCAGAGACTTTGCTGTCCGGGCGGAGATCTCCACACATCTCCCTACATACCTTTGTGAATAGCATTTTGTAATATGTTTGTAGTACTATTGAAGTACCAAAATCACACTAAAAAATGCAGTTTGTCAATAGGCCCCATAGTTGAAAATGTATATGAACTAGGCATCCATCATCCACCCAGACCACTAGAGACAATGGCCAAGTAGAGAAATAGCTCCTGAGGAAGTATTAGAAGGGAATGTCTAACTAAACAGGAAAGTCCACAGTCCAAGGCGAGACAGGATAGAAGGAAAACTGTTTTAAAATTGTGTACATTAGCAAACAAGAGCACTATAAAAAGAAATAATCAAACCAACAGAGCTTCAGAGATTTCAAACCAAACTAGAAAAACTAAACAGGATCGTAAAAGGAAGATGCATGCTGTGCAAAATGCACACAGTGCAGCACTAATGAACAACATTGTGTGCAAAAAATACAAAACAATTTTAGGCATTTCAAATAGCTTTTTCTGTCAAAACATAGCACCTGAAAGCAGATATTTAACCGCATTTACCATGCTAGGGTCACAAAAACAATTCTGTCAACTCCCACAGGGGTATGAGAATAGCCCAGGCTTGTTCTCTGCCCATGTAACAGGACTGTTCCAAAAGTTTGACCAGTAAGCATTGCCCTATGTTGATGACATATACCTTATGGATAAAGACTTAGGGGCTCATTACGATGGCGGGCGGAAGCACAACCGCCGTGCTGGCGGATGCAAAACCACCAGTTACCGCCGGCACGCAGCAGTCCACACGCCCGCCCAATTACGATGCGAAAAGCAGGCCAAACACCGCCGGCAAGCCAGCAACACCGTCCGCCATCAAAGTGCGCCCGTTCACGTAGCGGCGCAGCACAACTGACACACACCGTCCGACGAAACACGTCCCGCCCGGCGCATAAATTACGATGCCGCAAACAAACGGCTCCCACGACCAAGAGACACCGCACGTGAAAGAGAGGCGGTAACACGGACGCAGAGCACGGACAACGAAGAAGCGGCACCCGGGCATGAATCCAGCACTGCAGGCCCTTCCCATGCTTCTGCTGATGCACCACCAAGGACGCAACGTACCGCGGAGACGCAGGTAGGCACACACACAACAAGTGCACGCAAACAGCGCACACAGTGCAAGGGCGGAAAAAGCGGACAACCCCCCACCAGCGCGTGTACACTACACATCCACCATTGCATCCACATATGACACACAGGCCAAATCCTAACATCGCGGAACACATGTGTACACACCACCTGGGACTAGGAACCAACCACCCCGTCACGGCCACAAAGCGCCGATGACGCCGCCGCACATGCGCACAACGCAGAGGCCAACCGCAGCGCCATGCATGCGTCGCACACAGACACAGGGACACAACCAAGCAGCACACACATCAGCCCCACCCCGAACGCACATGACACGTGACAGGCCTGCCACAGACATGTCCCCAACGCCCAATTCACGGACAACACCCAACGCCACACAACCGACGCACACATGTCAGTGAAGTCACGCAACAGCAGGACACACCCCAGTGTAACAAACATGGCGAAGCACACAGCGGCGGCAACACCAACTAGGAGAAGCAGGGCCCCTTCGGGAAGAGGAACGCCAGTACCACACTGAAAAACCCATACCACCCTGCACATATGAACAAGACACATGAAACGGAACACCAAAGAGCCTGGGGACCGACAACAGGTGGCCCAAGAATAACATCCACACACAAGGCCCAACGCAGAGCGGAAAGGCAGGCTGCCGCCCACACAAGGGAGAGCAGACAGCACTGAATGACCTTCCATTCCAACTCCGAAACCACAGCCCTACGACAGAAGCCGGTGAATACAGCCATTGTCCAAGAATAGACCAACACAGGTATGCCGAGGAGACCGACCACAGGGCAGATAGCGCATATCACAGAAGCACACAACGGACGGGGAAGAAAGAAGAAAACACTCCCCCATGTCGGCCACATGCAAGTTAATTGGAAGGAGTCACACAGCACTGACCTTGAACTGTCTGAGAAGCATGTGGGAAGAGGGCCCGTGTCCTCCAAACAAGCCAACAGAACACAAGTCCTGTCTCCCTACGACTACACAGAGCTCACAGCAACCCCGGAGCGTGCACATTGCAGACTGCACACACAGCCGGAGCACGCCACCTCAACGAACCGCTGCGAAATGGCAACCGCAACACACCTACCCAACTACGCCGAACAGCTCAAGCTGTACAAAACCAACACGATACATACATTGGGATGCGATCTCCTGTCCCTGCTGAACGTAAGTTACCGACTGACTTACCGCATCACATTGTTCAGCTGCGTCATGCCCATCTTCTACTGTCGGAGGTGTCCCTACCAGCATCCCGTCGAGATATGCCTCTCCAACCCGGCATGTCTGAAGGCGGACCTGCTACCACTACTCCTCCCTCTGGACGCACACGACAGGGCCTGCTCTGCCTATGGGGGCATGGCGTATGTGGCCAACATCGCACCCGCACTGAAATGGGACCACTGTGCCTCCACACGACGGATCATCGAGAACAGCTACATCGAATGTCACCCAGCATGCCCCATCATGGTCCTCCAAGGGACAACTTACGAACAACACCTTGACAGCCACCATTCGCTTCATTGGCTGGCAAACATGTACACCACCAATGACATGGAAGCCCTGCTGGACGGCATCGCATACCTGACAACCTGTAAATACGTCGGACCACAACGCAGGTTCCCCGAGTGACCTATGAAGTCCAACCCCGCACCCATGCTCAGCTTCCGCACGGACTGGCCAGTCACCACCACAACAGCCATACCAAACGACCGGCAACTGTAACCACACCATCAACGACATCGCCATGACATCGGATATGACCGGGACATGCACACTGTTCCCCATCACATCCAGGAACACCGCATGCATCGTGGGAGGCAGTGGCATGGGCTCTGTGTATCGCACCCACATGGACGGAACTGCACGAACAACCAGGACACGACATGGATCCAGCGCACATGGACACACACACCGCTCAGTGGACATGAATAGGTCGCCTGGAGTCTGTGGGTGCTGCACCCCTCCCACCCCCGCCCCGGGAATCCCATACCAGGACCTTTGCATGGACGACAAGTGCATACAACAACAACACGACCCCAGTGACTGTGACATGTCCAGTAACCACCACAGTGCAACAACAAGTGGCACGCCGCTGCATGCACGCAAGCACATGCCCTGATGTCATCTCACATGCACGCGTGCATGAGGAACAACCGCAGCAAACCTGTCACATGGAACTGAGATGGACCGTGCCCATGATGCCAAGCGGTCTGGTAGGCTACATGTATACCGTCTGTGTCAAAGTCCGCAGCTCCGCAGCCATACGTAAATGTACATTAGCACAGCCTTGGCCAAGCAGATGTTACCCCACACCCTATCCCATTTGTAATCATGCTCAGTATATCCTCAACATGTATTCCGCTGCCAGTAGTGTCCACTATACTGCATCACAGAGGACAGAAGACTCAATATAATGTTTGAAACCAAAACTGTCTCCGCTGACTCATTTCACAAGTACGAATGAGAGAGGATGAGAGTATGTGAAGTACACGGCAGGCGTGACATGACCATGTAGTCCACTGGTATTGGATGTCAACGCAAATGAGTAGCACTACTGTGGAAGACACACATGTGTCGTGTGAAGTCGTATGGACGCAGTGCTCAGGTGGGTGGGTGCGACGGGTAGATGCGCACATGCCAAGTTGGAGCACGCCGTGTTGGGAGGGGTCATGAACAGTACACCACTGCTTCCCTGGGCATTGTGAGAGGACACCTGTCGGGGGGAGTGAACACGTGTGTGCACAGCAGCCGGGCACACGTACAAAGCGGTACCAGGCGCACCTCAGCCCACCCTCTGTGGACAAGCTGGATCCTGTTGTGCGCCCGCCATGCCCCTTGACAAGGCACACACAGCCCCAGTCGACCAGGTGTAACCCCAACATAGTCAATCCGCACAGGCGATACAGGGCACGGGATGGCAGTGGAGCATGGTGTGTGAGAGGTCTCCTCGCGCTCCTCCTGGTCATATCACGCAGGCAATAGAACCTCAACGTCTAGCATGGCACAAGTCAGATGGAAGTGTAGGGGGACGCACCACAGCACGAGCAGCACTGACGTCATGGGAGGTGGCTCGCACCATCCCATCCATTGCCCATCATACCAACCACGCCACATGCCATTGCGACTAAGTGCAAGCGCGTGCGTCACCACCCCCGAGCCCTCCCCAGAGAGGCCAAAGAGTGAATGTGTGGGCCATCAGCCACAGACGGACGCGGCCTGGCCGCAAGGGCAGCCACAGCCACTGGGTGTCGCAGGTGGCGGATCCGGAAGGCGAAGACTGTGATGCATAGTCCATGCAGGCCAGGTCTCCATTTGGGGCACCACGCAGGTGGACGGCGTCCCGCCACACATCATACCCTGAGACAGCCCACTCGTGCAACTGGACCCACACATACACTCCTTGCCCTCTCTGGTGCGAGCTTGGGGCTGCCTGTGCAAGCGCTAGCCTCGCAGGTGAGCATGCATATTGGGGGGCGAGGGGAGGACATGAGGGCTGGGGCGAAGATGACTGTATCACTGTCAGTTAGTACAAGGGATGACCCAGATGTGGAAAGGAAGAGACGTGTCCCGTGTGTACTGCAACTAGTCGCCAATCCAACTACCCCCCCATGTCCGGAATGTAAGCCCGCACCTAGGCCCGCCCATCCGCCACATCGAACATACCACCAGCACGACAACCTTCCCATTCGAAACACTGACTGGGGGTGGCGACCAGTGAACAATCATGTGTAGCCTACCCACGCGTACATGTGGGCCCTCCATGATCCATGTCACCTGCGGCAAAGACATGACATGCGCAATGAGGGAAGTGAGGAGAGCTGTCCGCCCCACGCGCAGAAGGTGCATCAGCTCCACAGACCCAGCAGCGAGTCCAGCAGGGGTCACATGTGCAGGGGCAGCTGTGCCTGGTGTGAAGGCACATGCATATAGACAGCACATCGACCAATGTGTAGTCTGCCCACATCCACAGTCCATCATCATGCGGACATAGGAATTGAACACAGGGCAACACATCTTAGTTGGTGCACCCACCGTGACCAACAATGCGCAATCATCGACGTACCCGCCCTGTGCATGGCCCCCCACCCAACGGAGGCACATCCAGTGCCACCATCCCACACACACAAGCCTTCCACGGAACATGCTGTGTCCAATGGTCAGTACAGAGTCAGCGCCCATCTGGTGGATCCTGAACAGGAGACACATGCACACACATGCCAGCTCCCACTATGTACGTCTGCCACCTGGCACGTGCAATGTAACCTCTCACCTGTGACGTGTGACTGCAAGCACACAGCCGTCTTGGCATGGGGCTGTCAATGTGGACACCAGTCAATGTTTCGGGAGCTGTGATCCGTACAGTGCTGTACATAGGGTGCAGTGCTGACACCTACTACTGTCTCATATCCCCTCGTGCCACAGGTCCCACTTGTATTGGCCGCTCAGCCCGTGCCCACATCGTCGTCGTCGTGTGCCATACTCATCCAGCCTCGGAAGCAGTTCCATGCTCAGCAGACACTCATGTTGCCGTGGCGTTGCCGCTTGACGAATATGCAGTCAGTCCCCATCAGCACGCCCCGCAAGTCATTGGGGCCTAGATCCCCATGTGCATGCACATGGCAGTGGTATGTCTCACTTGCCATTGCCATTGTTGGGAGACCTGTGTAAGTGTATTGTGGCCGTGCCGTCCCAGCTTGACAGCTGGGCTGTGGCTCATGTGCTTGCTCAGTCATGTCAGTGATGTGTATGCGAAATTGCTATGTGCCGTGTTGCTTTGACATGTGTCCTCTGCCATTTAACCCAGGCGGAGACCGAACATTGACCGCCCATACCAATTGCTGGCGGACATGGACGATACAGAGGTAATCAGGAAGTTTCGGCTGGACAGGCCAACCCTGCATCGACTGTGTGCCATGTTAGAGCCCCATCTCCGTCCCCGCAGGGTGTATCCGACTGCTGTCACCCCCACGGCTAAGGTGATGGCCGCCATGCATTTCTTCTGCACTGGGTCATTCCAGCACACAGTGGGCAGTGGAGGAGGGATGTCCCAGCCCATGTTCAGCAAGGTGCTGAGGGATGTACTGGCAGCCATGATGCTGTACCGGAACAGGTACATCCGCTTCCCCAGGGCTCGTGAATTGGCGGCAGTGAAGGGTGCATTCTATGCCCTTGGCAGAATCCCACACGTCGTGGGAGCCATTGACTGCACACATGTTGGCCTTGTTCCACCACAGGCCACTGAGCACCTGTACCGCAACAGGAAGCACACGCACTCCCTGAATGTGCAAGTGGTGTGCCTTGCGGACATGGTGATCACCCACGTGTGTGCCAAGTTTCCAGGCTCGGCACATGACGCACACATAATGCGCAACAGCATCTTGCCACGACTGATGGCCAATCTGCAACAGGATCGTGGCTGTATTGTCGGTGAGTATGTGGAGTGGTGTAGCGTGCTGGTTGTGCGATGCTGTCCCCTGTCCAGTTGGAATAGCAACGGTTCTCTGTGTCCCTCACACCCAGGTGACTCTGCGTATCCGAATGGGGCATGGCTGCTCAGTCCATTGAGGAATCCTCGCACCCCAGCAGACGATCGATACAATGAGGCACATGGGAGGACCAGACGTGTGGTCGAGCGTACCTTTGGCCTCCTCAAGTCCAGGTTCAGGTGCCTGGACCGCACCGAGGGTGCACTGGCGTACTCCCCACAGAAGGTGTGCCAGATAGTGGTGGCGTGCTGCATGCTGCACAATCTGGCCATTCGGAAGCAGATCCCCCTCATTGTGGATGACGGAGATCAACCAGGGCCCCAGCCCGCAGACCAGGACAGCTCGAGTGAGGTGGACAGCGGAGAGGAGGAAGCTGGGAATGTGCGCCAGCAGCTCATCGCCCGCTACTTCACTTGACGGTGAGTGTCCATGTACGACGGATGATGTGTCTGTATCTGTGCAGGTGTGTGTGTGCTGTGTCAGGGTGGCCGTATGTTCACTGCGTGCAGTGTGTCAACGCTCCATGGCTAGGGTAGTATGCCACTGTTGGTGACTGTGGCATTGTGCCCTATTGCTCTGTGCGATGTGTGTACATTGCTTGTAGTTGTTGACATGTACTGTGTGATGGGTGTGTGACACACTCATTGAATGTGCTCCTGTTCTGTCTCCCACCCCTAGGTCCCTACAGGCCCTCCGGATTCCATTGCCATGCCACGCATCAGGTGCCTTTCCGCCCAAGGTGGCCGTTGTATTCCGTACAAATAAAACACAGGGCACAAACAGCAGTTAGTGAAAAAGGTGCATTTATTACAAACTGTGACATGTGATTGTGTGTAAGGTGATGACAAAAGTGGTGCGTGCAGTGACAATGAGCTGTCGGTCATGGCTGCGTGAAGCTCAGGGTGTACCCACTGGTTCTATGTCCATAGTCCAACACACACATGCCATCCAGCTGGCTGTGTGGAGTGGGATCGTAGAGCAAGTCAATGCAGTGGCTGGTCAAGGAAGGCTGGCGGAAGGCTGGCTGGCTGCCTCACTTGCGACTGGAGCGTGCGAAGTCCTCCCGGGAGATCTGTTTCCTCTTCGGACGGCCCCTTCCACGTTTGGGAGGGGGGTGTGTGGTGGCGACCTGCTGGTGGTGGGTGAGGTGTGCTCACTGGCTGTGGACGCAGGGGAAGTGGACACTGCTGCCCGACCCTGCGCCCTAGCAGGTGGTGGCAGAGGTGGTGTTGCTGGCCTTGCCTGTGACCCCACCGCCACCACCAGCTGGCCCATGAGGTCCACGAGTTGGTCCATACGGGACACGAATTGGCCCATATGGGCGTCCATGGACCTCAGCACCCCCAGCACCTCCCGCGTGTCTGTAGCAGACCTGGCCCATTGTCCTTGGGCCTCTTCATAGGCCCCAAGGACTCTGGCCATTTGAGGCAGGGCATGGCTCCCAGGGGAGGCTGGCGTTTCCCTGACCCTGCTCCTCCTACCAGTCCTGCTGCCACCGGCCTGCCCACTAGCCACATTGCACACCACGGTCCTCGCTGTGGCTCCCAGGGTGGATCCAGTCGGCCGGGCCACCACCTGCGCTGGGGCTGGTGCCAGCGAAGACGTGGTGGTGGTGGTGGCGGTGGAGGTCGGTGCGGCGATGGTGGCGGTTGCGGCAGTGGTAGTGGCCGCAATGACCGTGGGTGTGGCCGCAACGACAGTGGCAGCAGGGGGCTGGGACTGTTCAGCATCCCTGGATGATGGGTTGGTGGGTAGGAGGGGTCCTGGGGAGCGGCTGGGCCCTGCCACGCCAGATGGGCCTGCTTGGTGGTCCGTGTCCGAAGAGGAGGACAGATCCTCCAGATCCGTGTGTCCTCGTTGGGGGCTTGTGGGCTGGCTGTGCTGGCTGCTGTCTCCATCCCCAGCATCCGGCAGTTCGTCACCTGTGGAGAGAATGAGATTTGTTATTGTGTTGCACCTGGCGAAGTATGTATTTGTCGTCTGACATTGGCAGTTCGTGCAATCTCGTACATGGGTTTCCCGGAGGCGAGTGTGTGGCTGTGGCATCTGTAGTTGTGTGTGCTAGGCAATGGGACTGTGTGCTGTGCACATGTGGCATGGGACGGATTGGCCATGCCGATGGGTGTGTTGCTGTGCCCCTACTCATTGTGACTCTGGTGTATGCGGGCTCCTGGCCCATCCTGGGTCTGGTTTGTACTTTGCTTTTGGGGTTCACATGGAACGCTTAGGAACGCATATGGCAACATGGGGGCCATGCCCCAGATTCGCATTTGGGAGTGGATATGCTTTTGGGGTTCAAATGGAACGCTTAGGAACGCATATGGCAACATGGGGGCCATGCCCCAGATTCGCATTTGGGAGTGGATATGCTTTTGGGGTTCAAATGGAACGCTTAGGAACGCATATGGCAACATGGGGGCCATGCCCCAGATTCGCATTTGGGAGTGGATATGCTTTTGGGGTTCAAATGGAACGCTTAGGAACGCATATGGCAACATGGGGGCCATGCCCCAGATTCGCATTTGGGAGGGGATATGCTTTTGGGGTTCAAATGGAACGCTTAGGAACGCATATGGCAACATGGGGGCCATGCCCCAGATTCGCATTTGGGAGTGGATATGCTTTTGGGGTACATGCTGTGAGCCATGGGTGCCGAACGTGACATGTGTTGTGGCAGCATGACAGTGCATGGTTTGAGGTGTGTGCATGCTTGACATGGCCTGCATATTTGCTGTCTGTTGTGATTACTGGACATGGCATTGGACGCATCGTTATGAGTGAGTGATAGTTGTGTGCCAGCCAACGTATTGCAGTTGTCCCATCTCCTTGGTGTGCGTGCTGCCCTGTGCCATGTGCATCACTGCAGTGCTCGGGGGGTGTGGCCCATGTTGTGTGTTGTTGCTCACAGTGTGTCGTGCGCTTAGTTGACTTCTGGCACATGGTTGGTCATGGGCATGTGTCTTAGCGTGACTGCTGTATGTGTGGCAGCTGTGCGGATGACATGCCTTTCATGAGACTGGGGCTGACGGATGGGATGGATGGTATGTTGTATGTGCATGGTGTGTCTGTGAGTTTGATGGGTTCAGTGGTGTTCGTGTGCATTTCTGTTGTTCCGCTCTGTTGCGTCTAGTGTTGTTTGTCTTACATAGGCGTAGTTGTGGGGTGTGTGGTTGACAGGCAGTAGGGGCTACATGGACAGGACTTCAATGGTGTTTCGGTTGTGTGTGATGAGTTGCACAGTGGCTGCCGTGTGGGACTATATTCAGTGTGGCTTGTGCATGCAGACGTGGCTCCTTGGGTGTTGCTATGTCTGTGATGGGTCATGTGGGGTGTGAGTCTGTTGTTCATGTCCGTGTGCACATTGTTCACTTGTTCGTGACGGTGGGCGGTGCTGCGTGTTCGTCTGCTACGTGACATGTCCCATGTGTTGGTCGTGTTATGGTCCTCATGCCTCCAGTAATCCAGCCCTGTCCAGTTTCCCACCTGCAAGTTGTTCGTGCGTGCACTGTACTGGATGCCACATGGCTCTAAGCGGGGGTGCTCCATGTTGCAGGTCTGTGGGGGTGGTGGGGTGTTGTGGGTCGTGGGGGTGGCTGGACACCCACTGACACCGATTGCTGTGGACCGTGATGTCTGCCTTTCGGCTGTCGTTGTGCACTGCGGTGGCTGACACGTGGCTGTGGGGTGTGGGGGATGCTCCTCCTTGCTGTGCTGTGGGACTGGGGCCTGGTGTGTGTTGTACTTGGGCTGTCCACCGTCCCACCCACTGCACTTTGTGTTCCTGCCACTTACCTGTTACTTGTCGGTTAGTGCAGCTGTGGCGGACACATGGGTGTGGTGGGTGCTCGTTGTGGCGCTTCTGGCATATTTGGGGACCTGTTGGTGGTTACGTGGCTGGCTTAGTGTACACATGTCCCCACGCATCTTACAGTTGTTCGGTTTGGGCTGTGTGTGGTAGTGTCTGTTGCATGTGTGTGTGATGTGTTGTGTATTGTGTGCTGGACATGGGGGTGTTTGTCCCTGGGAGCTGTGGCATGGTAGTTGCGCATGTGAGTACATAGCGGTGTGCTGGTATACATTAGTTTGTACTTACCAGCCTCCACTCCCCCTGCTAATCCGGCGAGGATCTCCGGATGGATTACGACTCGCACCTTCTCCTCCCACGCTTTGAAGGTCTTAAAGAGCGCGGGATTCCCTCCGCCAGTGACGGCAGCCAGCTCTCTGTTTTTGCCCTCCTTCTTCTTGACCAGGCTCTTGACGTCATTCCAACGTTTGTTAATCTCGACTCTGTTCCTGGGCAGGGTCCCGACTGCATTGACCTGGTCTACGATCCGGTTCCACATTCTGTTTCTGGTGGCTAGTGGTGTGTGCTGGACCATGTTCCCATAGATTTGTGGGTACACCTTGATGATCTCGTCGACCATGACCGTCAGCTCCATGGGCGTGAACTTGGGCATCCTTTGTGGTGCCATGGTGTTTGTGGTGCTGGTGCGGTGTGTGTTGTGTAATGTGCAGGGGGTTTGTGGTGCCGGTGTTTGGTGGTGGTGGTTGTGGTGTTTGGTGGTGGTGGTGGTGGTGGTGGTGGTGGTGGTAGTGATGTGTGCGTTTCTGTGGTGTGCTGCTGTCCTTGCTGTGTCACTGTGTCCTCTCCTCTCCTCTCTGGTTTGCAATGTAGCAAGGGGTTGTGGTCTGTGGGAGTGCTGCTTTTGTACTCACCTATGTGGGTGTGTCCTCATGGTCTGTTGTTTTCAGGTGTGTTGTGTCTGGGGTTCTGGCCTTTGTATTTTTTGTTTGTCCGGGGGTGTTTTCGGGATGTGTACTGTGCTTGTGTATTTGTGCGTGCCTTGCTGTGTGGACTTGTTGGCCATGTTGTGTGCTATTGGTTTTGTGTGCGGATGGTTTCTGTGCAGGTACGTTGGCGCCATGGCTTCTGCCGTGTCGATTCTCATCGGCGTTGTTTGCGCTGGCGGGCGGTATATTTGTGGTTTTTCCGCGCTCATGGCGGTGCGATCGTAATTTCACGTGCGGTGTGTCGGCCGTGTGGGCGGGCGGTTTTGTGTTGTCGTGCGTGTTTCCATCCGTGGCGGGCGGTTTGACTCCGACTCGGACGTTGGCGGGCGGTATTTTGTGTGATTTTTCGCCGATGGCGGTTTTCGGTTTGTGTAATCGTAATGGCGTGGTCGGTGTTCAGGCGGTGTGTGCGGGCGGATTTTTGCCGCTTCCATGCCTGGCGGATTTATTTACGCCGGGTATCGTAATGGGCCCCTTAGCAACGCCTGGCTGGAATAGATCACATTGTTGTGGGATTTGTTCAAATAGGCTACAAATTTATTTTCCAGAAATCAAAAATTGCTTTTCTCAGTGCCCTGGTCTTGGGATACAGTCTACCTAATGAAGCAAGAGCTTAGGGTCGCATTTCCTAGAGAAATGTGCACTCTTACAACCACCCAACACAATAAAAACACCAATCACAGTTAGGCTTACTACAGTTCGGTTGAGCATACATACCAGATTATGCCTAATAGGTAAAATCGTTCTATGAACTAATCCATTCAGACTTCTCAATCACACTTTAGACACCAGACAATACACAGATCTTACATTCAGTTTGGACCGACATGTTAGCATCAAAACACTTACACACCTGTGTAAACACCACAAACTTGATGATTGCATAATTACGAGGACCACAGGTTACACATATGTCACTTTCAATGAGGGTGACACTGTACCGATTGCATGTAAATCACATTTATATTCCACGGCAGAGAAGTGTTTTACACCTAGAGAAAAATACTGATGTTTGTATAGACAGCTGTTGTGAAGGAAATATCATTGACCCTGTGCGGAGGCATAATTGTGTGACTCTCACACCAGCCTTAGAGGCTGCCACAAAGGCCAGCATTCCAAACGCAAAAGCCTTACATCCTCGATGGATACAGTGGGCCAGTTCATTAACAGCAACAGACGTAGATTATGTCTCTGACTCAACATTACAAACACAAGCATACCTAATATATGAACAAGAATACCCTGTGCCCAGTGAAATAATGACTCTAGATCAGTACCACTTCATAGTTTACACTGATGGATATGCACAGCCCGCAGCTGGAACAAAACATCTATACTCCGTCGCATGCGGTGGGCAGTCAAAATATCGAAAATAAAATATCGACATACACTAATATCGAAGTCACAATATCGAAGGGACAGAATATCGATGTTAAGAATATCGATGGACAGAATATCGACCCTAAGGTAAGTAATATCGAATTTTTTTATATCGATGTAAGTAATATCGAAGTTAGTAATATCGAAATCAAATATATCGATGTTACTAATATTGATGTTACTAATATCGAGATTTGTATTATTGTTATGTATTTTGTTATGTTTTTAATATGTATGTGTTATATGTTTTTTTGTGAAGTGTTCTACTTGTCTAAAAATATATGTATACAATTTTTATATGTTAATAATGTTTTTTTTAAGTTATTGGTTTTTTTTTTGTACCGTAGCAGGTTGTGGGTTTATAGGGGAATAGGGTGGGAAGTAATTTCATTATACAAAATTAATTATTAATTTTTAGGAATTATAAATTAATTTTAATTATTTTTTGCGTTTAAGTTCTGTAGCGGGTTGTGGGTTTATAGGGGAATAGGGTGGGAAGTAATTTAATTGTAATTAAGTTATAATTTATTTTAATTAATTGGTATTGATAATTATATTATTGTTAATTAATTAATAATTGGTAATTAATTTTTATTAATTAGTTATTAATTTTTATTAATTGATTAATTGATCATTATGTAATTTAATTGTAATTAAGTTATAATTTATTTCAATTAATTGGTATTGATAATTATATTATTGTTAATTAATTAATAATTGGTAATTAATTTTTATTAATTAGTTATTAATTTGTATTAATTTATTAATTGATCATTATGTAATTTAATTGTAATTAAGTTATAATTTATTTTAATTAATTGGTATTGATAATTATATTATTGTTAATTAATTAATAATTGGTAATTAATTTTTATTAATTGGTTATTAATTTTTATTAATTGATTAATTGATCATTATGTTAAGTGTATTATTTTATTATTGGAGTGTGTTGTGCGTTTATAGGGGAATACTTTTGGAAATAATTGAAATCTAATTAAGTAATTATTAAATTTATTTTGGGGTATTGATAATTAATTTATTGGACATTAATTATTAATTGGTAATTTTTTTTAATTAGAATTTTTGGTTCTAAAAATTAATTTATTGTTGATTTATCATCAATTGGTAATTAAATATTAGTAAATATTATTTATTGATAAATTTAATTAATATATTAAGAAGTAATTATTAATTGATAATTGTTTAATTATTATTATTTTTGGTATAAAAAGCATTTAATTGTTCAATATTAGTTAATTGGTAATTAAGTTTTAATAATTTATAGGTTTTTTGTTATTAAAAATATTTTATTGTTCAATATTTATTATTTAGTAATTCATATTTATTAATTATTATTTATTGGTATTTATTATTAATTTATTGTTAATAAATTTTATATTGGTAATTATGTTTTTAATTATTATTTATTGGTATTGGTAAATAGTTTACAGTTATTTAATAATTCATTAATTATTTTAAAAAATTATTTTATTTATAAGTATGTTATTTGTAACTTCTACGCTATCCAACAGTTTCCCTACTGTTGCACTCTCTGGAGTTGGAATAGTAATTTTTACCCCTACGCTATCCAACACTTTCCCTACTGTTGCACTCACTGAAGTGGGAATAGTAATTTTTACCCTCACGCTATCCAACGCTTTCCCTACTGTTGCACTCCCTGGAGTGGGAATAGTAATTTCTACCCAGACGCTATCCAACACTTTCCCTACTGTTGCACTCTCTGGAGTTGGAATAGTAATTTTTACCCCTACGCTATCCAACACTTTCTCACTGTTGCACTCACTGGAGTGGGAATATTCATTTTTACCCTCCCGCTATCCAACGCTTTCCCTACTGTTGCACTCCCTGGAGTGGGAATAGTAATTTTTACCCCTACGCTATCCAACACTTTCCCTACTGTTGCACTCACTGGAGTGGGAATAGTAATTTTTACCCTTACGCTATCCAACGCTTTCCCTACGGTTGCACTCACTGGAGTGGGAATATTAATTTTTACCCTCTCGCTATCCAACGTTTTCCCTACTGTTGCGCTACCTGGAGTGGGAATAGTAATTTTTACCCCTACGCTATCCAATACTTTCTCTACTGTTGCACTCTCTAGAGTGGGAATAGTAATTTTAACCTCTACGCTATCCAACATTTTTCTTACAGTTGTTTTTTTGGGAGTTGAAATAGTAGTTTTATTCCCTCCGCTATTTAATATTTGTTGTATTATTTTAGTTAATGTAGTATATAATTAATTTTAAAAATATTAAAAGTAAATTTTATTTTTTAATTTGTTATACATAATTATTTAATTTTTATTTATGTTATTGTTTTATGTGTATATATGTATTTGTAATTTATAATATTTTTTATTAATTTATAATTTATTAAAATAATTATTAAAACTGATTATTAAGTATATATATTATATATTATATGTATATGTTTAATTAATGTTTTATTAAATTATATATATTACTTATTAATTTTAAACATTATAAAATATTTTAACTATGTTTATTTTATTTATAAGTATTATTTAGTTTATTTTACATATTTTTTTAACAAAAAAAAACGATATTTTTGATAACAATATTTTTGACATCGATATTTTTTTCTCGATATTTTTGTACTTACCATGTTGTAGATAGGATATCGATATTGTTGACATCGATATTCTTGCTCCGATATTTTTGTAGGTCGCATTTTTGACCTTCGATATTTTGTCAGTGATCCCCCGCATGCACATCAGTAAGGGGTAAAATGAAGGATGGATTTTTCTAGCCTCTCAAACATTTACGCAGTCACTAGGTGATTGCATTGCACAGCTGGCTGAACTGAATGCTTTAATTCTGGCATTAGAAAATACAGATCCAGAATTCACCTCCCTTATAGTATGCAATTCCTATTGTTGTGTCCAGTCTTACAATGAGTATTTATACTATTGGAGCCAAAATGGATTCAGAGACTCTTATGCTATCGAGCACAACTTGATTTGGGAAAGGTGGCAAATCTTAAAGCAAGTTTGCCACTGGCTCATGTAACCCACACACTGAGCCACTAATGTGTACCCTGCCCTATTTTCTTTATTTTTTACTTTTTCTGTGGGACTTAGCTTTCAAGCTGAGTCCCAAGATGGCTGCCAACACTTCTTGGTTGAAATGTTGGCAGCCAATCAAATTTCAGTAGGATCCACGAGTCCACTGCAAGGACTCACATCCACAGATATCTATATTTTTAAAACTTGAATATCTCAAAAACTACTGAACGGATTTCCACCAAATCACAAGAAGCACACTTTCTGTACTAACATTTAGCGTTCTGCCAAATTTGTTGTAATAATGTTCAGCAGTTGGGCTGTAGTTGTGTTCAAAAATGAAAAATCTAATAAACATAACATCGGGAAAATGCATTTTGGGACCCTCCTTTTTCTCAGTCTCCGCTTGATGGATCACCCCGAAACTTTCAACACATCCGCTGAACCAAAAAGGGGAAATTTTGTGAAAATTCCGTGAAGATTTGTGAAGTCATGCCAAAGTTATTGGCAAAACATGAAATCTTTTCCTATGGAAACTTTGGTCCTAACTATAACTACCTACTGGCTATCGCCGGTAGGTAAAAACTGTGTTTCTTGTGATGTTTTCTTTTATTTATTCATGTAGTCACTTTCTTATGCAGTTGTTACTTTCTTATATTGACAAAACGTGTTTCACACTCACTGAGCTTTTTCAAGGCTGTTACAGACATAGAAAATATATACTCAATTACAATACTGATAACAAAACAAAATGTATACATTTATACACTTTGCATGTTCCACTTCCATAATACAATCAAAAATACATGTTTGAAATGTAAACTTCACACTTGTAGATTTTTCTGTTGTGATGTTATCTTTATAGAAAATATTAAAAACCCAGGAGACCACATAATGCAGTCTAAACAACAATGGGGCATATTAGCAAGACCCACGTTAAAATTATCGCCGTTTTAGCGGCAGGAAACTGCTGCTAAAACGGCGATAATGGGCTTGCTAATATGCGTAATAGAATTCCAATAGAAGCCCAGGTTAGATGTGCAGGACATCTAACCTGGGCTTCTATTGGAATTCCATAACGCATATTATCAAGCCCAATATCGCCGTTTTAGCGGCAGTTTCCTGCCGCTAAAACGGCGATAATTTTAACGTGGGTCTTGCTAATATGCCCCATAGTCTATTAATATGCACTAATCCACTAAACATCCACCCTGTCACCCTTGTTTCTCCAAAGCAAAAAATATAGGGGCATATTAGCAAGACCTGCGATAAAATTATCGCCGTTTTAGCGGCAGGAAACTGCCGCTAAAACGGCGATAATGGGCTTGCTAATATGCGTTATAGAATTCCAATAGAAGCCCAGGTTAGATGTGCAGGACATCTAACCTGGGCTTCTATTGGAATTCTATAACGCATATTAGCAAGCCCATTATCGCCGTTTTAGCGGCAGTTTCCTGCCGCTAAAACGGCGATAATTTTATCGCCGGTCTTGCTAATATGCCCCATATATAGCTCGAGACACAAAAGGAAATGCTTTAATCAAGCTTGTTCAGGTTTTCTTCTGATATTATTTTGCTTGCAAATGCCGGACAGATAGATGTTCTGCCTGTTTCTGTGTTCCCTTCATTTTTAAAAGTTTATTGTTTAATTCGACATTATAGAATGCATTTTTTCACAATTCCCTGATTAGAAGTTTTAGGAGCCCAAATAATTCAACATGGAACAATATTATATTAACTTGAATAATAGTAATCGATTGATAATCGCCGGTACCCGATATACAGATCTGTTCGAAAACATTAAAAGTTGATACATTGGAATAATAAAAGAAAACTAACCATAAACTAACCAGGGCGGGAAGATATTCTAGCAACGGGTGCCCGCATTGTTTAATGTCGTAGTGATGTCTGGAATGGCGCGCTTTCGCAGTCAGTAATGTTCATACCTGGAGGCCAGCCATGCTTTGCTGTTTTTTTAGTGGGGCGCTCGTGCAGCATGTTAAAAAGCAGCAGTATGCTGCCACTGTGGTCTCCCACAGTGAAACTGATGTTCACTTGCAAAACTATCTTTCAGCCAGGAGACAGCAGTTGCTTCCCTTTACATCTAGGCACCCACAGGTTCTTTCTGATTCAGGAAGCATCGCGCTTTTGAACACTGCCTCGGTTTAAAAGCACCTGCGACGGTCGTATCACCCCTGTTGTTCCGCAAAGGAAAATCTCACAGGTAACGACACGCGGCTCAGTTGAAGGTCTCCTGCTAAAGGCTTCGGCAAAAAACTGAGCACTGTTACAAACGCGCTTTTTATTGTGGTGCCTTGTCTTCAAGCTCTGCGGGATTCGACAAGGTCTCAAAAGCTTATGTGCCCTCAAAAATATATCCCCACGGGATATGGGGAAGTAGAATAACTGTTAACTCCTAAACTTCATTACCCTCTCCCCGGCGCCCTGTCCTTTTCACTGAAAAGAACAAGTTCTATTCTTTTGGAAGTTGGATATCGGAATTTTAATACGTTTTTGTTTATAACACTGTCACTAATCCAGTCGGCATGATAACTCGGTCAAGAGAGCATAAATAGAAGCATTCACAGAAGTGCAAGACATTTTCCAGCAATATTTGCTGCAGTGAAAAAACAAAATTTTCCTCAACTGAATACCTCAGGGGAAAACTTGTTCAGCAAAGAATGCCCTCTGCAAACCAGTGTAAACAGACGCATATGTTGCGTTTTACTTCATTAATAAATGATACAATTATGTATATCATTGGTGTGGTACTCATCGTAACCTCCTGTGATGAATGGGGTTCTGAACCAATTTAGCCAGGGCACAAGTCCTAAAAAAAGAAGTGGGGGGACTAACCTAATTAATCAGTATGCAAGTGGCATCACGGCGCGTGACATCGCGGCGCGTGACATCACAGGAAGTGGCATCACAGGAAGTGACATCAGATCTTAAGCCCTCACATATATGTTTAGCAGGTCTATCATGAGTACATTTGAGCACATTTCGAGTATACAGGGAAACTATCCTGATTTAGGCAGAAGATTAACACTTTTGTAAGTTACACATAAAAAAATGTTGCCTTATGTCAGCGTGAACTTCCTCTACCCATAGTGCTTTAAAAGAAAAAATAGTGATATTTAAATTGTTACAACGCCTCCTCAGGGGTGGTATGCGCTTATATAAATGCTATTTATTTTGTACAAATACTGGGAAAGATCAACACATCTGACGTTCTTGCAGTGCATGCATATCTCCTAAAAAGCCTGAACAAAGTGAAAAGCTGCCTCTCTTAAGTACGTGTGAAGTGCTAACAAGGTGTGAGCCTTTGTTTCCCCTCTGCTGCATTTGCTTCTAGGTGTGAGGCTCCTGACTGCTGCCAGCCAGGAGACTTGAACAAAAGGAGGCCTGGTGACACCTCAAATTCGGCCTTTGTTATGGGCCCAGCGGGTGTCTAAAATAAGAAAGCCCTGTCCCAGCCTGCACCTTGTTGCAGATCGAAAGCAGATAACAACGTGCAGGCGCTGCTGAAAGTGTCCCAGTGTTTGGAAATTACACCGGGACGAATTCAGCATCTTTTTCAGTGGGGCCCAACTTCTTGTCAGGGTGGACGGCCTCCACCCTGTAAAAAAAGTGGGTGGACGCCGCCCACCCTCGTGTACCCCCGACTCGTGCCCTGAATTTAGCCCTCTTGAATGTTTAGCTTTTAGACCAGCCGGCATTGAAATCTCTGCTATGAGGGAGTCTCAATAATTGAGTTTTACTCCCTGTAAGCTGTGGTAAAAAACATAGATGTGAGTGCTGAATACAAGTAGCTACGTTTTAAAACAAAGGGCCTTATTTACAAGAAATGATGCATCGCTGCCCCAAGGCAGCGATGCGTCAAAATTTCTTGCGCCTGCGTCAAAAAACCTTACGACGCCATGGATGCGACGTATTTAAAATACGGGGCTCCATGGTGCAAAGCCCCAAGGAGGCGTCAGAAATTCTGACTCATCCGTGGGTAGGCTGCCATAAGACTGACAGAACTACAGCAATGCATCAGAAATTAGAGGCGATGCGTAAGTTTTGATTGACGCAAGTAGCCTCATATGTGGGGACCAATGTAAAACAGTGTGAAAAGGTGAAAAACTCACCTCACACTCTATTATATTGGTCCTGGATGTCAGGCATACAAGTGGGCATAATGTACTTATGTGTACCACTATGCCTACGCCCGTGTGACATATTATGTGAGTGCATACAAGTCTGTGATAGTGTGATATTTACTATGTTACCTAACTTATGTATGCACTTACCTGTTGAAGTGATGTGACTTGATTGCACATTACAGTTTCAAGTCACTTCAGCTGGTATGATTCCTATGCCACAGCCAATGCGTCATTCCTACGCCTGGGTTTTAGGGGCATAAATTGCAATTTTCTAGAGTAGGGCAGCGACTCAAGCCTTCCTGCTGTGATAACCTACATCAAAAATAAAGGGCAGGAATGCGCTGTACTTATTAGATACAGTGCATTCCTGTCCTTTCTCCCTGCACTGGTGCTCAAAGGTCTGTCTTACACCAGCACAGTCACACTTGCACCATGGTGTAAGGGTGTCTGCGTTGTAGGGATGAATGTTTTTGTGCAGGAAAGGACACCTTCCTGCACAAAAACAATAAATGGAGATGATTTCCTCTTTGTATGTGTGATGCTGAATGCAGCACACATAGAAAGAAAAAAAACGAGGAGAAATAATGTTATTTCTCCTCATTGCGCCTCCCCTATGCCTCCCCTGGGAGGCGTAGACTTTTGACGCATTCCCAGGTTTACAGCTTGCAAATCTGGGAATGTGTCAAATGCCATGGGTGTTGGCATGGGAACACCCATGGCATGCCTCCCCAACATAGGGGTCGATTCCGATCTCGGCCGGAAGCGCACCTAACACTATTCGTCCGGAAAAAAACCAACCCGAACGCGTGTTTCCCGACCGATTCGAACAGTCGTCCGAACGAGCAAGTACGATGCGCATAACTGCTCAGATCCCTACCCAGCCTACGTACCCATTCCAGCTCCTGTTCCCTGCCCGAGCCGGATCCGTAAACGCCGAATCGAGTCGCACGGAAGCAAATATACAGCACCTTCCGGCTGGACTAGTACGATGCGCCTTCCGTACGCGCCGAACCCGTCGTTACGTACAGGCACGTCAGAGCATCCGGGAGAGCTGCACATAAGCTCCGATTCGCGCCACAAGACGATGCACAGCTACGAGACGAACAAGCCAGCGACGAGTACGAGTCGAAGCCACGAGAAACCCGAACGAGACGACCCAACCATGAATCCCATCGCGCAGGTCCTACCAATACTCTACATCTATTACCGGAACCGGTACGGAAGCGTACGGCGCAGACGATAAGTCAAACACCCACAACACAAACAAACAACACGTACCCGACATATGTCACACACACATAGGGATGCAGAAATGACGTACACCAGCAACAGCAGAACCATAGGGGCGGGATGGCTATCACCAATGCCATACACACCCATAGGGGCCTGATGGCTACCACTACCACCACCCCTACTCAGGGGGGCCTGGATGCCTACCACTGCCACCACCCCTACTCATGTGGGCCTGGATGCCTGTCACTACTACCATCCCCACTCATAGGGGGATGGATGCCTACCACTAACACCACCCCTACTCATGGGGGCCTGGATGCCTGTCACTACTACCATCCCCACTCATAGGGGGATGGATGCCTACCACTACCACCACCCCTACTCATGGGGGCCTGGATGCCTACCACTAACACCACGCCTACTCATGGGGGCCTGGATGCCTGTCACTACTACCATCCCCACTCATAGGGGGATGGATGCCTACCACTACCACCACCCCTACTCATGGGGGCCTGGATGCCTACCACTACCACCACCCCTACTCATGTGGGCCTGGATGCCTGTCACTACTACCATCCCCACTCATAGGGGGATGGATGCCTGTCACTACTACCATCCCCACTCATAGGGGGATGGATGCCTACCACTAACACCACCCCTACTCATGGGGGCCTGGATGCCTACCACTACCACCACCCCTACTCAGGGGGCCTGGATGCCTACCACTACCACCACCCCTACTCATGTGGGTCTGGATGCCTGTCACTACTACCATCCCCACTCATAGGGGGATGGATGCCTACCACTACCACCACCCCTACTCATGGGGGCCTGGATGCCTGTCACTACTACCATCCCCACTCATAGGGGGATGGATGCCTACCACTACCACCAACCTACTCATGGGGGCCTGGATGCCTACCACTAACACCACCCCTACTCATGGGGGCCTGGATGCCTGTCACTACTACCATCCCCACTCATAGGGGGATGGATGCCTAGCACTACCACCACCCCTACTCATGGGGGCCTGGATGCCTACCACTACCATCACCCCTACTAATGGGGGCCTGGATGCCTGTCACTACTACCATCCCCACTCATAGGGGGATGGATGCCTGTCACTACTACCATCCCCACTCATAGGGGGATGGATCATCCCCACTCATAGGGGGATGGATGCCTGTCACTACTACCATCCCCACTCATAGGGGGATGGATGCCTACCACTAACACCACCCCTACTCATGGGGGCCTGGATGCCTACCACTACCACCACCCCTACTCAGGGGGGCCTGGATGCCTACCACTACCACCACACCTACTCATGTGGGCCTGGATGCATGTCACTACTACCATCCCCACTCATAGGGGGATGGATGCCTACCACTAACACCACCCCTACTCATGGGGGCCTGGATGCCTGTCACTACTACCATCCCCACTCATAGGGGGATGGATGCCTACTACTACCACCACCCCTGCTCATGGGGGCCTGGATGCCTACCACTACCACCACCCCCTACTCAGGGGGGCCTGGATGCCTACCACTACCACCACCCCTACTCATGTGGGCCTGGATGCCTGTCACTACTACCATCCCCACTCATAAAGGGATGGATGCCTACCACTACCACCACCCCATCTCATGTGGGCCTGGATGCCTACCACTACTACCTTCCCCACTCATAGGACGGGTAATGCATGACAAAACCAGCATACTCCAACATAAGGAATGTCAGAAAAAACATCACCCCAACATCATGACAAGTGTGTGTAGTCTGTGTCAAATGCCTACAACACTGAACCTGATGGCTACCACTGCCACCACCCCAACTCATGTGGGCCTGGATGCCTGTCACTACTACCATCCCCACTCATAGGGGGATGGATGCCTACCACTACCACCACCCCTACTCATGGGGGCCTGGATGCCTACCACTAACACCACGCCTACTCATGGGGGCCTGGATGCCTGTCACTACTACCATCCCCACTCATAGGGGGATGGAGGCCTACCACTACCACCACCCCTACTCATGGGGGCCTGGATGCCTACCACTACCACCAGCCCTACTCATGTGGGCCTGGATGCCTGTCACTACTACCATCCCCACTCATAGGGGGATGGATGCCTGTCACTACTACCATCCCCACTCATAGGGGGATGGATGCCTACCACTAACACCACCCCTACTCATGGGGGCCTGGATGCCTACCACTACCACCACCCCTACTCAGGGGGGCCTGGATGCCTACCACTACCACCACCCCTACTCATGTGGGTCTGGATGCCTGTCACTACTACCATCCCCACTCATAGGGGGATGGATGCCTACCACTACCACCACCCCTACTCATGGGGGCCTGGATGCCTGTCACTACTACCATCCCCACTCATAGGGGGATGGATGCCTACCACTACCACCACCCCTACTCATGGGGGCCTGGATGCCTACCACTAACACCACCCCTACTCATGGGGGCCTGGATGCCTGTCACTACTACCATCCCCACTCATAGGGGGATGGATGCCTAGCACTACCACCACCCCTACTCATGGGGGCCTGGATGCCTACCACTACCATCACCCCTACTAATGGGGGCCTGGATGCCTGTCACTACTACCATCCCCACTCATAGGGGGATGGATGCCTGTCACTACTACCATCCCCACTCATAGGGGGATGGATGCCTACCACTAACACCACCCCTACTCATGGGGGCCTGGATGCCTACCACTACCACCACCCCTACTTAGGGGGCCTGGATGCCTACCACTACCACCACACCTACTCATGTGGGCCTGGATGCCTGTCACTACTACCATCCCCACTCATAGGGGGATGGATGCCTACCACTACCACCACCCCTACTCATGGGGGCCTGGATGCCTGTCACTACTACCATCCCCACTCATAGGGGGATGGATGCCTACCACTACCACCACCCCTGCTCATGGGGGCCTGGATGCCTACCACTACCACCACCCCTACTCAGGGGGGCCTGGATGCCTACCACTACCACCACCCCTACTCATGTGGGCCTGGATGCCTGTCACTACTACCATCCCCACTCATAAAGGGATGGATGCCTACCACTACCACCACCCCTACTCATGTGGGCCTGGATGCCTACCACTACTACCTTCCCCACTCATAGGACGGGTAATGCATGACACAACCAGCATACTCCAACATAAGGAATGTCAGAAAAAACATCACCCCAACATCATGACAAGCGTGTGTAGTCTGTGTCAAATGCCTACAACACTGAACATGACATTGAACATACAATGTGACCCCCTATCACATGTGTCACACATAAATGTGTGTGGCCTCCACAATGCAAGCAGACCATGACCACTGTGGCAATGGGGTCTAAACCCCCATCATCACAGTGACCAAAATGTAAGTGTGGGGTCCATAGCTGAAGCCCAATTGAACATTGTGGCAATGGAGTCTAAACCCCCATCATCACAGTGACCAAAAGGTAAGTGTGGGGTCCATAGCTGAAGCACATTTTGAACATTGTGGCAATTGGGTCTAAACCCCCATCATCACAGTGATCAAAATGTAAGTGTGGGGTCCATAGCTGAAGCCCAATTGAACATTGTGGCAATGGGGCCTAAACCCCCATCATCACAGTGACCAAAAGGTAAGTGTGGGGTCCATAGCTGAAGCCCAATTGAACATTGTGGCAATGGGGTCTAAACCCCCATCATCACAGTGACCAAAAGGTAAGTTTGGGGTCCATAGCTGAAGCACATTTTGAACATTGTGGCAATGGGGTCTAAACCCCCATCATCACAGTGACCAAAATGTAAGTGTGGGGTCCATAGCTGAAGCCCAATTGAACATTGTGGCAATGGGGTCTAAACCCCCATCATCACAGTGACCAAAATGTAAGTTTGGGGACCATAGTTGAAGCACATTTTGAACATTGTGGCAATGGGGTCTAAGCCCCCATCATCACAGTGACCAAAAGGTAAGTGTTGTCATGGAAAAAGCTGCAACTGCCAAACAGCATGGATGATTCCTGGTCACACAACAACAAACACATCAGTGGCAAAGTAGTGCTTGTGTCCCATAGCAACATAGATTGGGTGAGGCAAACAGTGCAGTGCAAATAAGACATACCTTTGGCCATGTGCAGACAAACATCACCCATGGGGGCTGACATTGTCAACATTTATCAATTACACAATGACAGAAGTGACCATCATAATGCAGACCCACATATCTGCACCAATGGACACACAAATGTAGATATCCTGTGGAGACTGTAGATGTGAGGTGAACAAATACCATACCATGGCAGCAATGGGACATACAAACCATGATTATTGTGCTGACTGATGACCTAGGAGTCCCAGGGACAGCAGGGGAAATCCACCAAACAACATACAGCCAATGGCACACTAAAGATATGCCAATGCAGTGGTGCAGATGCACAAACACAAACAGGCAGTCTCACACTGCATATAAAACACAACAGGTGATGGGGGGGTGTGCCAGTGTCCCCAGGCAACCACACAACACATGAGGAGGCCTGAATCCCAATTACACAGATGTGTATACAGTGCCACACAAAAGTAACTCATGGATCGGATTCCCCTATGTGGGCAATCAGGCATTGTTAGATGGGAGGGAGCCCAAATTACACATGTCACACAAGCTTGTAGGAACAGCAACTAACACAGCAAGAGACAGACCCACCACAGCACTACCCCCAGGGACCCTAGATTGTGGTGACACTAGCCTGCATGATAATCCCACTGTGATGACAAAGGTAGATGCCGTTCACACTGTGAACCACAGCCATGTGTCCTGAGCAACTAACTACCATCACACCTACACAAGCACAAATCAATCAGCACGGCCTGTCAGCCAAGGCCAATATGGAGGTAGGGGTCTAGCCGTGCAACAACTCACATTTGCACACACTCAACACCACACACCTTGATCTCCACCAATGTGCAGCAGTGAAGCTCACATGGACTGGTGACATTGCACATGCACCCATGACAATCCCAGGGGTGGTGGTGGGAACTAAGGTGCGAAACCCATCACACATGGCCAGTCAACAAGACTCGTGAATGTCTGACACACTGCACAGTACGCCGTACATGGGCATGACATGAAATCCACCCCAATCAATGGGATGCCGGCCACAGTCACACACCAATGAAGAAGCCAAGGTGACCCACAAACAACACACATAGACAACTTCCAACATTGCAGCTCTGACCCTGAGGAGTGGCAGCAGTCACACACACAACGTGTCACAATCACTGAAAGCTACCACAAACTGTAAATTACATGACTTGTGTAACCAACAAGTGCCAAGGGGAATCCTGACTGTGTCCCATCTGCGTTTGCCCACATCCCCAACCCTGACAACAAAGACAACTAGTGATGACAACCTGATGAACATTAGTTTGCCATGCACCCACATCCCGGAGAAACCAGGTCCAAGATGCTGGATGAACACAGGACAACTCAGCAAGCATCACAAACAGGAACATCGGTAGGGACACAGCCTGTGTAGGAAAAGGGAAGGGAACACACACAGACATGCTCACACAACACACAACACGGGCCCAGGCAATGTCACGGGATTACACACTGCCATGAGGGCACTCCACTCCTGTGGAAGGTCCGCTGTGCCAAACCTTGTCTGTGCACGACTCAAACATGTCAGCAGAACACTCGGTCAGTGAGTCAACAACTACAACACACTGAAGGCTCTGCTCACATCAGCCTGGGTATGGGAGTGTCACGTCAGTCATCTGCATATACCCAAAACACGTGTCAAGCAAGTTGCACTGTATACACAGATGAGTCCTTCAACATTGATGTGCTAAACTGCATGTCCAGTGGAGATGGGCACACAGTCAGGGAAATAGAAACATTGAACAGTGGTAAGCCCACCAGATGTGCATCAGTGTAAGCCAAAGATGTTAATTTACAAATGCAAAACGTACATCCCTGTGTCAAATGCTGAACATTACACCCTCAGACTGCAGAAAAGGATGCTATAGATCCAGACTACATTAGGACACATATCCCATGGACCACATGGAGTCCATCACAGCAACACTTCATTTTCCTGATCTGAACACTATTACAACTGCAAATGCATGATGATACTCATCTACATCATGTACATCAAAAGAAAAACCACAAGTAAACAAAAAGAGGCTTTATTCAGCAAATGTTAAACTAGAATTTTAAGTCCAAAAGAAACTAAGGCCAATGGCCAGTCCAAATACACAGTCCCAACAGGGTGATATGTGACAACTTGTCACCCATTGCTTGCCTGAACTGGTACGGACAGGGGACATCCCCCTCGGAGGGGCATACAAGGGGCAGGCCAGGCACCGCAGGGACAGGATCAGGGGATGCCAGAAGGAGGCAGTGAAGGGGTGGTGGGTGCAGGAGTGTTACCGGCAACTGCAGTGGAGGTGTCTGACTCAGTGGGGGCCGGCACCACTGTAGGGCACAAGTCAGATGGTGTGGGTGCTGCAACCACTGCAGTGGGCCGGTCAGATGGAGTGGACTGGGTCCCCACTGCAGTGCCCAAGTCAGACGGGGTGGTTGTGGACTCCACTGCAGTGCATGACTCCAAGGCAGTGGAAGGGGGGGCAGATGAGGTGTGCAGGACAGAGGGGGGGGACCCGGTCTCCACACCAGTGGCACAAACAGGCAGAGCATCTGGTTTGGGGTGGAAGAGCAAGTGGTAGGGGGAGGGCCTAAGCAGTTTGGGGATGCGGTATCGGTGTGTGGGGGAGCCTGGGGCAGGGTGTGGTGGTGGAACCTGTGGAGTGGTGGCCTGGGGGATGGAGGAGAGAGACTGTGTGGTGGAGCTGCGTGGTGGTGGTGGTGGGGTCTTGCCCTTCCTGGTCCGGGGGGACTTTCGAATGGGGTCCTCAGTCTTTCTGTGCCTGGGGGAGGGTGTCCGGGTGTGAGGGGCACTCCCCTCTGTGTGTGGTGGTCGCCTCTTCCGCCTGGACTTCGTGTCAGATGTATCTGTGGGGAAGAGGCCAAGCTCACAGAGGAAGAGCTTCGTGGATGCGTGTGTGTGTGTCTGGGCCCCATCCCCTGTGAGTGAGGTATCAGTCCCCTGACTGTGTGTGCGTGTGAGTCTGGAATTTGGCTTGTGTGTCTGTGTGCTGCTTGTGTCTGTGCTGGTGCGTGCAGGTGCCGGTGTGTGTGTGCCTGGGACAGGTAGGGTGCTGGGGATTTTGGATGGGGCAGAGGTAGGAGGGGTGAGGGACTGTTGCAGGAGGGACACTGCTGCCGTCAGTGAGGAGGCCACGGACTGATTGGTCCGATGTAGGGCAGACATGCCAGATGACATGCCCTCCATGAATGACACCAAATGTGTCAAAAGACCCGTGTGGCATTGGAGGACACTCAGCATTGATGTCTGCCCTACCTGGATCTGTTTCAGCAAGTCCACAGACTCCACACTCAGGGCAGCAGGGGGGACAGAGGCAGGGGGTGCGGTGCCTGGCATGAAGGAGACATGCTCCCCTACACGGGAGCCTCCACGGACATGTGGGATGGGAGCAGATGGGAGGGTGGAGATGTTGGTGGTGGCAGGGACAGACTTGCTTGACGTTGCCTCTGGTCTGCTGACACCCGCCTCCACAAGGGAGTCCTCACTGGAGGTGCTGTTTTCCCCAGCCGAGGTGGTCGTAGCTGAGGTCTCCTCAGTGTGGCTCCCCTCTCCCTCCGTGCCACAGGGTCCCTCGGTCTCCCCTGCAGTGGACCCAGTCTGGCTCTGCCGCTCCTCTTGGTCCGTGGAGCTGTCTCCTCCTGTAGCCGTGGATGTATCTGCAAACAATCAGGATAAACAGAGCAACATTAGCCACCTGAACTGACCACACACACCACAGTAAGTACAGCACATCACAGAGCAAGCCCTGCCATCATTTGCTAGACATTGCAATTAGTGCTGACACTGATTTGAAGAAGCCCATTGTCTGCCTGACAGTCAGTCATGCCACACATATCCTACCTGTCCATGCACCCATCTGTCTGCTGCCTGTTGTATGCGACTAATCATATGTGCACACATGCACCACATACACAGTTGTTGGACATCCAAGAGAACATATGGAAATATGTCACTCCAAACACATGCCATCTCCTGCCACTGACTCAGTACATGTGTCAGGAAAAGTGATGGGCAAAGTCTCTGTTGATATGCGGGTTTTGGTTCCATCACCAGACACAATGATGTCCTCATGTCCTGATAGACAATGCAACAATGGTGTGCATGCAGAACATATCACACCACTGCTGGATCACCCTTTGTGATTGGAATGTCATGGCACAGGCCTGTCTGGCAAGTCAGTCATAACTGTCTCCTGTCACAGGGGCAGTGCATACACACAACACCAGTCTGCACTGTGTCACAATCATGGAAGTTTTTGAAATGTAAGCCCTGTAGCTGACAGGTGCACATGTGCACCCCTGGCCACCCACATCATGAGGACTGAGATGATCCCACGTCAATCAAATGAGACATTTGAGTGACTGCAAACACAAATCCATACACATGAGCACTTCACCGTCTGATGAGAATGAACCAAAGCTGCCTGCACCTCAATGTTTCATACAACATCGTGCACAGTCAAGGGATCAGAGACCTATGCATTAACCTATGTGCAGATCCCATAGTCACAACTCAGATGGCTGGCCACCACAAATTGTTAAACACTCCAGGAGTCCAAATAGCAAGGCCACACCACGGTGACACAGAGGCATACACCTGAGTGCACTCTTCACAATGCCCAATATGTCTGCTGACACACGGGAGTGGGAGAACAGAGTGCCTTCGATGTACGGAGTAGGCATTACAGTCCTGGTCCATGTGCAACATGGTATTACCCTGAACACTAGGCAGGTGGCTATGCATGTGTCACACACATGATGTACATACTTCTGAGGCTCCTACCTTGGTCTCTGCAGCAGCATGGGTGTGTGGCACATACCCCAGACATGTGGTGAGTCAGAGCAGCAATTGGAACACATATTAAAGCCATACCCAGAGTACATGTCAGATCACAGGCATTGTGAGCAATTGTACCACCCATGCAGCCCACCACAAAGTTCCTGTAACTGATGCTGTCCCCAACTTGAACCACAGGTAACTGCAAGTACACAGTACCCAAGTGACCTAAGTCACAGAATGTAAGGGCCACACCTGTGTATCAGATGAGGAGGGGGCATGACACAAGTGAGGGACATGAGTCCAGGACGACATGACAGTTGTACTGTGGCAGTGGAACCAGGCTAAAGGAGTGCATAGAGCATGTCAGTCATAGTACACAGTTGAGGCTAGCACTTACCCCCTCCTTGCTGCTGTCTGGCCTTCAGCTGCCCATCCAGGTCAGGGAAGACCACCACCAGGATCCGGAGCATATGGGGGGTCAGGGTCCGGTGTCCACCCCTCCTGTGAGGAGGCGACAGCTTCAGCTGGACCCTTGCGATCCTCCGGGTCCAGCCCCGAAGGTCCTGCCACCTCTTCTGGCAGTTGCGGATCCTGCGCCTGTAGACCCCCACAGATCGTACTGCCCGGACGATGGTCAGCCAGATCTCCTGCTTCTGGTGGGCATCAACCCGTGAGGATGATAAAGTGAAAAGGCCATTACTACACATGCAACATTTCCATGCATCACACAGTTGGATATACATGTCTCAATCACAGGGGCATATGATCTACACAGGTAGTGCAACTATGGCTATGAACAGTTTCCCAGCAGTTACTATATGGTATCATTGCCTGGGAAGTCAAACCTTGTTGGAATGCACTGTTACTGCACTATACCTGTTCAGTGCATGTAACTACACACTTTGGGGGGTGACAACTACTCAGTGAGCATGCTAGCCACTGGTGTACACACTGTACGACTTGCTAGTCAGACAACATGCACAATTAGTAAGGCAGTGGACAGCACACTCACCTGCTCCCCTGGTTTCCCATACAGCTTGCTGTACTGTGGAAGGAGGCTGTCCAGCAGGGCCTGGTTCTCCTCAGTGCTGAAGGCTGGGGCTCTCTCCACAGTACGTGCCATTGCAGTAGCGAGAGGATGCAGAGACAGCAGCAGTGGTAGTGGCAGATGTCGTCCTGGAGCATGTAGTGCAGGCAAGTGAGCTCTCAGGGGAACAGCCAGCATTATATGTGTGCTGCAGAGGCAGATACTGTCCCATGTGACCAAAGTGATAGGTCCAAGTCGTTTGCATCTTCTGAATCTGGCCAATCCATGGAATTGCACCACTTACACACGCCCACAGCATCCTTCAAAAGTTCAACTTCATGACACCCATGAATTTGCAACATTGTTGTGGGTGGCCAACTGAATTCACTGCATCCGACTCGTTAAAGCTTCTAAACGCGTCTGTTACCATGTCAGGCCATAGCCAATGCGTGCGCAGCGATCGGACCATTGCTGTACAACGCGTATTTAAAAAAACAACACGCATCCGTCCACATCATATGCAATGGCCAATGCGTGCGCACCGATCGGTCCATTGCTGTACAACGCGTATTTCGAAAAACAACACGCATCCGTTCACATCATATGCAATGGCCAATGCGTGCGCACCGATCGGTCCATTGCTGTACAACGCGTATTTCGGATGACAACACGCATCCGTCCACATCATATGCAATGGCCAAAGCGTGCGCACCGATCGGTCCATTGCTGTACAACGCGTATTTCGGATGACAACACGCATCCGTCCACATCATATGCAATGGCCAAAGTGTACGCACCGATCGGTCCATTGCTGTACAACGCGTATTTCGGATGACAACACGCATCCGTCCACGTCATATGCAATGGCCAATGCATGCGCACCGATCGGTCCATTGCTGTACGACGCGTCCCTGTACAAGTCATTCGCATATGTCACCATGGTTGTCACTGGTGAACGTATGCCAGCCACATTTACTTGCCAGGGACTCAGGGGCACACCTACAACACCACAGCCTGTCCACACTGTATCCTAAGGCATGTAAGGCTGCATTACCTGTGTGTGTATGGGGGTCAACATGTGGGTTTTTGGTGGCACTTGGGGGCAGCCACTCCCAGGCTGTGCACGTGTTCATGGGGACAGAATCCTTTGTGTGTTGTGCACATGACCACTGTGATGTGCAACTGTTCAGTTCAGAGCATGTGGAATGGTCACATTTCCAGGTTGTGTATGTGTATGTCATGTCACATACACCCTGAGTCCCATGTGGGAAGGTATGTACGTCACAGGGTGACCCATTGCCACAATAGTGATGGCCCTCCACAGTCTGTGTGCATGTTGTGTTTCCGATGTCTCTGATTCCATGTGCACAATGGGAGACAGTCTCCACATCCACGTTGTTTGTGCATGGAGTTTGATGTTGTGCGTGTGTGTGTCACAGACGTCCATGTCTGTCCTGCAGAGGCAACAGGGGCCACTACCTGTGGGAGTCATGGTTGTTTTGCTGACGTGTACATGATACGCCATGTCATGCCAGTGTCCATGTGGCAATACAGAGTCCCTGGGAATCTACCTGTCAATGAGCTGTGATGCCTGTGGCACATCTGTCCTCACATGTCACTGTGGTGTGTGTTTGGAACGTGACAGCAGTACATGGGTACTGTGACACAGCCTAATGATTTCCCATAGCACAACCTGGAACTTGTTGTAAACACATGTTGAACTGTGATGTTAGATGTTGGCCATGTAGGTGCCATATATGTCCATACAGAACGGCACACACATCAGGTACTTGTGTCTCGTAATGATGTATCATGTGATATTGAGTATGGTCAATGCCACATATGTGGGGTGACTGACAATCTTTCTTTCTTCACCTATGCACTGCAGGGCACCAGCTGTCCATAGACCATTCCCTGACCTTGCAACCATGGTTGAACGTGACTGCATCCGACGGTACCGCTTCAACAGGGCGCTGATTGAGGAATTGGCGGTGCGGTTGGCCCCACATTTGCAACCTGGCCGGCCATACCCTACAGCGCTGACCCCCAAGGTGAAGGTGATGGCAGCCCTACACTTCTTTGCCACCGGTACCTTTCAACACACTGTGGCATCTGCTGGTGGGATGTCACAGACCATGTTCAGCCGTGTGCTACGCGATGTTTTGGAGGCAATGTTGAGATACCTGAACCAGTACATCTATTTCCCTAAACGTCAACAACTCATTGACGTCAAGAGTGACTTCTATGCCCTGGGGAGGATGCCACATGTCATTGGCTCCATTGATGGGACACATGTGGCTTTGGTACCACCACAGGCACATGAGCAGGCATACAGGAACAGGAAACATTACCATTCGATCAATGCTCTGGTGGTATGTCTTGCAGATATGAGCATCTCACATGTGTGCACACAATGCCTACGTGATGAGGAGTAGTCGCATCCCGAGGATGATGTCACAGATGCAGAACCAGCGTGCCTGGCTTGTCGGTGTGTACTGACTTTGTACCATTGTGTGTGTTCTGCAATGTTGTATTCCACCCTCTTTTCCAACTCAGCTAATGTGCAATTGTCTGTATGTAGGTGACTCCGGATACCCCAACATGCCGTGGTTGCTGACACCCCTCAGGAACCCTGTGACACCAGCCCAGATGTGCTACAATGAGGCACATGGTCGGACCAGGAGAGTGATCGAGCGGACATTTGGTCTCCTGAAGAGCCGCTTTTGCTGCCTGGACAAGACAGGAGGGGCCCTCCCATATGCCCCAGCAAAGGTGTGCAAGATTGTCATCGTCTGCTGCATGCTATACAACCTGGCAGTGCGGAAGGAGTTGCCTCTCATCCTGGATGACGATGACCAACATCCGCCACCTGTGGAGGATCCTGGCCTGGGCCACGATGCCAGTGATGATGATGATGATGAGGGTGATGTCCGCACACAGCTCATCACCAACTTCTTCAGTTGAATGTGAGTATCCAGAGATGTCATGTCAATGATGTGAGTTTGCATGATATGTGTTGGTGGTGCTCTGGTGCTGTTTGAGTAAGGCCATGTGCTACTTGACTGGATGTGTGCAACGATGTGTCCTTACAGGTAGTCTGTACTCCCCAACAGTGTTGACATGCTAACTTGGTTTTGTGTAGGTATCTTGTGACATGTATTGGGCATGAGTATTGCAGTTCTGTCCTGTTCTTCAGTGCTTTTGACTGTGTGTCATGTCTGTCCTTCACAGGGTACTTTCAGAGTTTTTTGTTCAACTCGGATCCCCCGACACCATGATTCAGCTTTCAGGGTGGAAGCAGTTGTTTCCCTACAGGTGATGTGCCACACACCCCTGGACTTTATTTCTTCTACACTTGTTGACTGTGTGGCCACTGCCACGTGGGATTACCTTGCATTTGTAGTGGAAACAACATGTTGCAAATGTGTAATAAACCTGTGCTTCACTTTGGGATGTGCGTTGTCTGTGGTCACACATCTGACTGACATTTGCTTACTGCACCTGTGGGCTAGTTAACACAGACTCTGAATAGGTGTGGTGTCTGTGCATTCCACTGTATTTCCTGGCAACATCAGTGTAGGCGATGAGTCAGATGGCCCTGGTGTCTATGTGTTGTGTAGCCCTAGTGGTGTGTCTCCCTCATATGTGTCACGTCGCCATGACTCACATGACGGTGTTGAACTTGCTGTAGCAGTTAGCATGCACAGTGTCATTTAGCAGATCATCATCTCCATGACAAAAACAACGTTGGAATCACAACAGAGGCAAGTATGGTGTATTAGTGAGTTTATTTACATACATGTGTGAGGATAGTGCACAGGATGGTGGGTGCTGTACATTGGGATTGGAATCCAAAGTTCCCAGATGAGTTGGAAGTGTTGGTAGCAGAAATGTCCTGAGTAAAGTCCACAGTCATCTGATACATTAGTCCAAATTAAACTCCCCATGTCATGTGGGAGAGTTGGGTTGCATCCAACAGGGTGAACAGTTTGCACACAAAGGAGAATTTCCAGAACAGGTGTTGGGTTCCTGGGGGATGTACATGGCCATCGGCCTCTCAGTTGTCCTTCCTCGGACGACCCCTCTTCTTTCTGGGGGACCCTCACGTGCAGGCCGCTGCGGTGCAGAGGACTCTCCACCAGAGTCATCCTCCCTCTCTGTGGCAGTTGCAGTTGTTGCGGCACCAGATGTTGTAGGCACACAGGGAGGTGTGGACATGTTGGTGCTAATCTGGCGGAGGCATGTCAATATGTCCCTCTGCACCGCTGTCAGTTCTTCCAATGTGTCCCACTTGGACTCCATGCCAGACATGTGTGTCTCCACACGGGACATGTGTGTCTCCACACGGGACATGTGGGAGTCCAAGCGGGCATGATGGGCAGCCTGCTGCTGTTGAATGTCCTTGAGGATCCCCACTACCTGGCTGACCTCTCCGGTGCTATTCTGGTATGCATCAGCAATGCGTGCCAGTTGTGGGTCATCATGCAGTCCAGACCCCTCTGCAAACAGTGACCTCTGCCTACCACCCCTCCCACCACCCCTGGCCACACGTGCGGGACCTGCGGTGGCACGCACAGGTGACCCTAGGCCCCCTTGGGGGTTGGTACTGGGGTTGTTGTCCATTGCTTCACGGTGGGCTGGGGTCCCTGTGCTGTTGTCATTCAGTGTCCTTGGTCTGTCCGTGTCGGCGGGGGTGGTCTGTGTGTTGGCAGATGTTGGAGGAATGGGTGCAGATGGTGGTCCTGCTGGTGCTGCATGATGACTCACACCGGAGGTGCCAGGTTGGTCTTCGCCATCCGATGAGGGCAGGGGCTGTTCCACACCAGAGAGCTCAGGGGCCACCAGAGCCTGGGACAGGGACTCCTCCTCATCTGCTGCTGTGTCCCCATCATCACCTGTTTTTGGAAGAGACACTGTCTTGTGGTTTGTGGCATCCTGGCCCTGGCCTGCCTTGCTAAGTTGTCTTGGGCCTGACTGCCATAATGCTTTTCTTTGCACACATTACTCTGAGCCGTTGTTCTATCGACCTCTGCTCTTGCCAAGTTATTTTAGCACTGTCTGCATTTTCTGTCTTTCACCTTTTCTCCTGTTCACTTTGGGCTCAGTCTGCATAACATGTACAAGGTCGAATAACAACGTTATTCTTGCTGATTTGGCCAGTCCCTCGCACCTAGACATAACACTAGGTACAGCTGCCATGGAGAAATTAGTGTGCTTTTAACATTGCGGTTTGCCCGCTCTAGAGGCACTTGGAGACAACCTTTCCAGGGAGAAGAGCTGTTATTGTCTGCTGATGTAGTTTGGCATCTAGAGACTGAGGTATGGGGGTTCGCTAGTCAAAGCCCAGAGGTCTTCTATTTTTATAATAAACTAGTTTCCAACACGGGGAGGGTGGTAATGTTAGTTAGACATATATCCACTGCTTTATGAGATGCTTTCCCCGTTTGTATTCTATGGAGTTGTAACCATGCTGATTATATTATTCATATGCATTATGCTAATAGTACTGACACGTGTACTGTATCTTAGAGCACGTAAGTTGAAATAAACATTTTAACCTATACAGTGTCTCTTCTTACGCACGTTGTGGACAGGTACGAGTGTGACGAAAGAGTGTTCTTGCCTCTGCGAGTCCTGAGAGAGAGATACCGTGTTCTGGGTTGTCTAATCATTGGTACATTGGTGCTAATGGGACGCTAAGGCTAGTTGGGTTGGGGTTTTAGGTGCTAAGGTCTATGGTTGGCTCACCACTATATTCCGAGGTCCTATTATCCTGTGCATAGCTCTGTGTGTGTGCAGAATCCCTATGACATGGCGCGACCAACGAGTGGGGCTGCTTATCTGCGAGACGCTTGAGTAGTACTTGTGCTTGTCCACGACACCCTCACATACGCTTCCGGAAGCGTGTGTGACGGCGATACCTCCTATATTGACGTTTTTGTAGGTTCTTTCAAGCTTGAAGTTGTTAAAAAAGGTTTCTAGATTAAAACCCTAGTTGTGCTGCCTCCTATTAGATTGTCGACTATTTCTAGCCATAAATGGCTGTTCAAATTGCGGCACATAGCCGCGGGGCGCTCCGCAATCACTTACGGGTGTATGGAGTGCCAGATACGGGAGTCGAACTGATCTTTGTGGTACAAGCCGATCCAGCTTACCACTTTGAGGTGTTCTACTCATGGATCACTTTTCCTGCAGTGGATGGGACTGATAATTTGTTCCATGAATATACAGCCACCGCAGTTCCCAATCAATATATACCTTATTCTAGTCTTGAAGTACCGCTCACGGCGTGGCAGCACCGTGTTTGGTTTGATGGCGCCCTCCCCCAACCGACTACCACGGTTCGCTTAGGCCCCTTATCTATTGATGGGGCCACTTGGCCTGTTTTGGCCGGGTACACACCACATCCGCGATATATGCAAGTACCAGTCGCGGAACTGCGCAACATGTATTCGGCTTTGGTGGGAGTGCATCGAGCCTTAGTGCAATATGTTACAGGCAACATCCAGGGAGCCCCTCCTGGAGTTGCAGGCCATCCAGCTGGTGCAGGCGGAGTTACCATAAGTCCTGTAATGGTGAACTCAGTGATGGGCAAACGTCCACAAAATAAGGACGACTTTCCTTATTGGCTTGCAGAAAGATTTGACCAGTTGGAGGCAGTTTTTCCACATACAACCCTGGTGGATAAACATCGCATCCTTACGATTAGTTTGCCAAAAGACTTAATTCCCGAGTTGATAGCCTGCGACAACTGGGGTAAGGTATTCGCAGCAGTATATTCTAAGTGTTTTGGTACTCCTTCCATGACGGTTCTCCCCTCAGTAATTAAAAAAGTGCAGGATGAACATGGCCCTGAAGCGGCTGTGGAATTAGGGATGAGACTGGTGGGAGTGTTTGAAGTAGTAGCTGAGCTGATCCTTGCGAATGTCAAGGGCGATGCAGTGAACTTTCAAGTAGCGAATGCTTTGGCTTTAGTCCCAGAATTGGACAGGCCTCGCGAATTACCGAAAATTATTACCCAGGCTTACAAAACTATTGGCAGAAATAGCCTGGGCAACAAGCCTTTTGAAAAACAGCAAACACAATCGCAACAAAAACAACAAACCAAATCTCAACCTGAGAAGGATGAGAAACCAGTCTTCACTAAAAAGAGTTGGAGGCTGAAAAAACAGGGTAAGCAACAGAAGAAACCGGGGTCAAGAGGCTCATCCCCGGTTTCAGTTTCTTCTGAACGCACTTATGATTTACGCGATAGAGCGAGAATTAAATCACCGGATAGGTTTCAGATCCCTGATGCGCGTTCTCCTCCTCCTTCACAGGCACAGACTTCGTCACAAGCCGGTGGAGGGGACCGCCAGGATAGAGGAAGGTACCGAGAGGCTCCCCAGGGACGAGACCAACCTCGACAACAAGTCAGAGGAAAAGCAGAAGACTTTCAACGTTTTCGACCACAGTTTCAGAAGAAGAAAGTTGCCGCTGTAACAGCGAAATATGCCACAGACGGTGAGAACGAGGCTCCTGAATTGGACGTGGGCAGTAACCCTCCTAGACAGCGCCGCGGAAGTTACCATAGTGCGGGAGGCGCTACGTCCTCATATGGAGGCGACAGCAACTGAAACATTCATTACTGTCGAGACAGCTGACACCAGAGTGGCACCCCCTGATAGACTTTTTAACATTGTCATTCAAATTGAAGGTGATATACAGCGTATAATTAAAGGGATTGTTTGGGAAAATCTAACCTCTTCATACGACATTTTGTTAGCGGAGGTGGATTGGCCACCCCCATTCGTTCTTGCTGCGCGTAAGGCGGAGGAGGTAATCCTTCCGAGCTTTTCTCGACATGTCCCAAAGGACAAAGCGGAGGCTCTTGCAGCTGAGTGGGCTGTGTCCCTGGCTCCTGCGTTATACCGCAACCACGTGGGTTGGGATGAGGATTCTCCCCCCCATGAAATACCTTTGCGGTCACTACCGCAGCCACAACCCCAATATCCCGTAAAACGTGAAGCCAAAGGCCCCGTTTCCGAAATTCTGACTCAGTTGGAATATCAGGGAGTAATCGAAACCTGCGTATCACCTATGAATAATCCTCTTTTCGCGGTTTCTAAACCCGATGGATCGTACCGCTTAGTTTTGGATTACCGGCATTTGAACTCTCATTGTTGGACCTTTGCGGTGCAAAACACCCATAGTTCTGCGCTTGTAGACAGTCTTGTTCGTAAAAAATACAAAACGACACTTGACCTTTCAAATGGATTCTACACGCACAACTTAGCCCCGGAGAGTGGCCAATGGAGCGCTTTTACTTCCGGTGGTAAAATGTTCAAATTCAGGCATCTTCCTATGGGCTACAAGAATAGTCCAGGCGTATTCGCCGCTCGTGTTGTCTCCTTGTTAGACGACATCGATCCAGACTTATGTTCGTACGTAGATGACATTTATCTGACGGACGACGAATTGTTTCCGCATCTCACACGAGTAGACCGCATTATTCTAGAATTTGCGGTTCAAGGTTACAAGTTTAACTTTGCCAAGTCTCACATTGCTGAATTTACCGTTTTGTTCTTGGGCTACGAGCTCAACAATGAAGGTAAGGGATTAGCTCCCCATTTCTTAGAGAAATGTGCACTTCTGTGCCCTCCTACTAATCTGAAGAAACTTCAGTCCTTGCTGGGTTTCCTGAACTTCGGACGCACTTACATTCCCGAATACGCCCAGCGTATCAAGCCCCTGTATGCCTTGATACAACCTACCTTTTCGAAGTCTTGCTGGCTTCCGGTGTAGTGTAGCTCCTATTTCTCTTATAGGCTCTGCGCATTGGAATAATATATCCTATAGGTTTGACATAGGACTAAGGTCGGTATGTCCCTATCGAGTATATTAAACTTAATTACTTGTGCCAGCTAGCTCAGAGGCCACTAGAAACTTCTTGACGACAAGAAGGGATTAGTTTCTGGCAGCCGCAAAACATGACCACTGTGTTTCCCTTACAGAATCAGGATGTGTCCCAGAGTCGTAGAAACAATAGATAACTATTTTACTCAGCTCAGTTGTGCATGGTTCAGTTATTCTCAGAGTTACACAGAAATAATAGACGGGCATTTCAATAAAAAGGTTTATTGAACAGTCTTGTTTCTGTTGTAAGTTAGATGTGCTGTTACGATCACAAGACAGTATGCGAGATAAATAATGTACAGAGTGAGCAGTAAAAATAAATAATACTGCGTTAGCATTATCTTTTCAGCATATATGCATTTACATAAAATGACACAGCCTAAAAATGCGAGTACTCATACGATGCGTTTCTATCCTAGTTCTACCTAGTGTGCCTAACCTGTCCTAGGTGTAGGAAGAAGTAGAAGTAGGTGCTGTATGCCTGACTAGAGTATACTAAGAGTAAGTTACGCCTAGAGTCTAGTATGCCAAGAGTCCCTCTAGGTTCTAGTCTGCTCCATACCTGAAGAATGAGAGAGGTAGGAATCTCTTTTCCGGACTCGAACTCCAACACCCCGCAAGGGAAGTTAGATCACTGGAAGCTGGACTCTCTGCGTGCAGGAATGACAGCGTCTTCTCAGTGCGTCCGGCCGGGAATCGGGCTCCTCTGAAGTCGAGGTCTCCTCTGATTTACAGGGGTTTGGGAAGGTATATTTATACCTGAAAATGTTAGCATTGACGTGAGTTGGGTAGCGAAAGACGTCATGAATGAATCCCCTAAGGAATAGAGGTTCATGCATAATGTATGAGTCCTTGAAGAAATCAATAGTCCTGGGCAAGGGAAACTCCCGCAGCCTGAGGGTCTGTTTTTTCATGGACTCGTTGAGACGCTAGGGTGGACGGATGTCGGAATCCATGCCTGTATTTGGTATGCATGGCTTATGCCTAAATAAGGTCTGGGATTTTATGCCTATATAAGGGCAGGTTGGATTGTGCCTATATATGGTCATGATTCTAGAAAGCCCGTTTATGGACACCCTATGACGTATACAACACCCACTCCTCTTTTGTGTATACAACAATACTAAAATGCTAAACATTTAAAATGCTAAACATTAAAATGGAGTACCGCATTTTAAAACATATCCTAAAAGCTATAAAAGACATATTAAAAATGCAAAGGTTGCTGTACATCATCAAGCAGTGCTTTTCATTTCCTGCATAAAGTGTGAAATAAATGCAATCCGGAACGTAATATAAAAGCAATATATATATATGACGAAAATGATCGATAAGTTTGTTTCAAAATCAAAATCATGTCCTATCATGAAATGTAAATGAATAGTTTTAGACACACAAGATGACTAAATGTCCCTGGAAGTACTGCCAAGTCTGTATTATAAGGCCAGTTCTACTTTAAGCAGATTGGAGTGCCATTTTCATTCAAAAAATGGGACAAAAGTTCAGATTTTGTCAAAGTTCCAAGGTTTTTGAAAAATGAAGGCCAAATTGTTGCTGTTGTACTGGAACAGAGTATGCCGAAGCAGAGTCAGTTCACGGGTCTGGTGTAAACATGAGATCATCTACCTCAATAGACAAAACATCATCCACTGTCGCTGGTGTAAGTTGGAACACCTCGTGTAAAAGATTGACCGCACAAAGATGGGAAACATCGCTCTCAGCAATGTTCGCGTACGTTGTTACCTGTGTGCCTGGAGTTGTTTCTCGTACCTCAGCAGCAGCAGGAGGCGACTGTGAGATCTCAATGAATGCTGACATCAGGATTGGAAGCCTCTGGGGACAACACAAAGCATGGGCCGTTATCGGGTCCAGCAAAGCATCGACATCCTTTGGCGCGGCTGATGGATATGTTAGACAGGCGTCCAACACGCATTCTTCACCGCATAGCAGGCATCGTAGAACAGGTAAGATGCAATCTTGCCAGATTGGTTGGAATGACAGGAACCACGTGGTATTAAGGTCCCGTAGACGAGTCATGCCTAGTAGCTGTACTATTTGCTCACGGCACTTTCTTTCAAGGAGAGCTTTCTCCATTTCGCTCGGAGTGATTTCGGCGAAGAGGCTGGCCATAGCGCAATAGCAGACAGATGAATAAAATTCCCGCAACAAGTGCTAGAATTAATGGTATGCCACCAAACAGCGAATGTGCAAAGTTCGGAATGATTCCAAGTATTGCCTGGAACGGTGCTAAGAGACCGGTGCAAATGCCCTTAAATACATGTAAAACTCCCGTTGTATCTGACATGTTAAAGATACGTCCTATCATTTCTACGAAATGTATAGGGCAGTTGGTACGTATTAAAGTCTGTATCTCAGCCGAAGTCCTTGCGACTTGCAGATCATAGGTTTCTTTGGCCGAGGTCAAAGGCACTGTTTGTTGCAAAAGCATGGCTTTCATTCTGCTTAAAGTATCAAATCTTATAAAAGAGACGTTAAGTGAAGGCCACAAAGGCGACTCCCTGACTGTGTCTATTGGGGGAAACAATACTTGCATACAGCAAGTGACCCTGGAGTTGACCGTTACTAGATATGGGATGCCTGGCAACATTCCACAGCAACTCTGATCATTCAACATGAGGTAACTCCCATTCGAAAGTTGTCCAAACGTTGGATTAATCACAGCAGCTGGTGAACCGTGCTGATGGCAAGACAGGTTTGCCACAGAACCATTACAAGCTCCGTGCAAAATAATGTCCTGACATATGAGTGAACCGGTCAGTGCATGTTTACAGTTAGTACCGCTAAGAAACACTTCACGATCCCCACTCCAACATCTATGCGTATACGGTAAATCCCAAAATATCTTAATGTATTCCTTACCCAACCTTTCATATTTGCCTGCTTGCATCTGCCTGAGGCAATACTGAAACTGAAAAGTTGTCACAGGCAACGTTTATTTTGCCATGAATAACCCATTCTGTAGCTGGTTTTTCTGCCACTGTAAACAGTAGTTTCTCCATTTTTTCAATGCTCAGCACTGTATACCTCGCTCCCCTTTGTGCCAATTCGATCTGTTTATCAGTTAGATTGTATTCTGCAAACAGAGACGACGTGTTGATGAAACGCCAAGGCACATAGCCCGCTCGCAAAGATTGCATCGTCCATGTCAATAACACTATAGAACGTAATTGAGATTGACCTTGTTGTAACATAGCCAAATCTTGTTCTAGAAGGTCGATAGCAGAGGATACAATGCCATCCAAAGAATAAATTCTGGAGGACAAAGTTGTTAACCCATTGTCGACTACAGAGAGTGTTTTCTCTATATTAATACGATCAAGTTCACGTATTCGTTCTGCAGCCTCTATCTGTGACACTTTCCATGCTTCGTTATAAGCAGCATAGATGCCGGCATATATGAAACATTTTTGACGCGGTTTTCTTGGTCCAAGCAAGAATTCCCTAAGATCTGCGTCATGTGCAAGTAAGGTTAAGTGTTGCTTCACATCCTGTAGTGTAGATTTATGCAGCCAATCGAGGCATAATTTACCTACACTGTATGTTGTAACTACCCCCGGATGTTGTCTTTGGACATATCTTGGGTCTGGCCTATGAATAGTTAAGCCCTGAGTTTTGTTCAAGAACCTTTCCTGACAGTTGTTTGTGTCTGTGGGCCAGATCAACCATTTTTTCCAATTAGGATGAGTTCTGTTGAGTTGTAGTATATTGTCAACTGTCACCACTGCCTTCGTATTATTATCACTGGCAGGTGTTGGCACAGAAGGTGTTTTCATCTCTTTTATCTTGGCTAATCCAAGACAAGATGTCTGTTGGACGGTGTCATTCAAAAACAGTATTTGTTCAGGGATAATACAGGCTCTAAATAAAGCTTCTATACCCTGTACTTGCCAATCTTTACTACCCCAAACAGTTTTTGTCTCTATTGTGTCTTTCCATAAGTCGAAACCCTGTGTAGACAGTTGGGCAATAAATGCTTCAGAGTAAATCTGTTTCGTATTTGTTAACATAATTTTCAGTCCTGTTTTGTTTACATTTCTGTAGTAAAATGTCTCTGGGTCAGATGTATTATAACCTGAAAAATATGGAAATTTACTAGCAAAGGTTTTCGAACCACCTTGTGGTGGTGTAGGACAATGTTCCCATTGATTAAACATAAACACATTTCTTGGATATGCAGTTTTGTGCAAATAATGATGACCATAGTGGTTATAACAATATAGTTTTTCATAATCGGATGAACCCTCTAAAAATTCATTTTTAGAAAATGCAGCAGATTTTTCTAGATCAAACATTATATCTTGAACAGTTTCTAAGTCCCAATCATCTGAATAGGTACTGGACGTAATCAAATCACTTAGTGAAATTTTAAACAAATGTGGAATGTTCAATTGTTCACTTGGACCGAAGATTTCATAATCTGTTTTGTCCCACACTATACCATCCTGTATAGGAACAGCTGTGATGTTCACTGATGACAAGTCTCTTGCTTCACGATGGGAAGATTTATGTGGTTTCAAAAGTACATTCACGTCTTTTCCTTCACTGTTCACATGGATGTATTTTCCACTTATAAGCATGCTTACTGTTGTTACCAAAGCTAGCCAGAGCAGGAAAACAAAAAGTCCAGATGTAATCCAGAGTTCAATCCATGGAGAAACCAGATAAGTCTTTTTCAGAAAGTGAATAAAGTCTTGTACTTGCTGCTTGAGTTTTGATGATGCTGGCGTCGTTTCAGGTTCGCTTGGATCCTCTGAGAACGTATCAAAGTCAATGAAATAGCCAGAAGCAGTTCTGTCAATTGTTGGAATTGCATCAGGATTCGTTGAAATCACAGGAACCAGTTCTTCACGAGTCACGTTGGTGTAGACAGGTGTATTTGGACGAACTGTTATTTGGTTGTCAAGAGGGATGAGTTCCATAGCCTTGTTGCTTAGTCCTTCATTTGTTACAGCTGAATTCTCGATCGTAATCAGTCTTTCAGTCTGAACCTCTTGAATAGTAGCGAGAGGAGTGCGTTTGCTACTAGGTCGGAGTCCACGAGGCCTACTGCTTAGTATTGGCCACATACTGTGGTTTGATCAGGTCGATTGACACAAATCTTTTCTCCTTTCTTCCAGCAAGGGGCGGCAGAAGTACTGTCCTTGTTCTTTGAACAGCTAGAACAGGTACCGGTTGTCTGTAAGAAGGTCCAAATTCCTTCTTGTCCGCGATTTTTTCTCTGACTAGATCCCCAACTTTTGGAATCCAGACAGGCCTTGCTGGGACCGCCGATTTTTCCCCAGTGGTGGTTGGCTGTAGGGATACGTTGCTTTGTTTCGTTCTTAATTTATTAAGATCCTGTAAAACAGCCAAACGATCTTTGATATCAAATGGTTTCATGTCCACCACTGTGCCTATGTGTTCTAAGTCTGGAACCCACATTCTTGTCCCAAATAGGACCTCATATGGAGTGACCCCCCCTAGAGAACTTCTTGGCAAATTATTGATAGCGCGCTGAACGCTAATGAGGTGTTTGACCCACCCATCACCCGAGCCTAATACCCTAGCTGTTATAGACTGCTTTATGTCCCGGTTTTTCCTTTCCACAACAGAATTTCCCTCAGGATGGAATGGAGAGGAGTACCGCAATGCAACGCCCAGACTGGCCATGGCCTCTTTGTAAGCCCTAGAGCTAAACGCAGGACCCTGGTCAGAATGAAACGTGCCTATTGCGTATGTGCCGATAAAGACTCGCAAATCTTTTATAACAGTTCGAGCGTCAGCCGAGCGCTGAGGCCATAACCATAGGAACCTAGATTTAGTATTTGCGGGAATGCCTTTGTCCAGTAGGACGCTGGCGATTAGATAGCCTAATGCTGTCTAACAGTGGTGTCTGCACTGGGCTGCCGCATTCGCAGCATGGTGTCTGGTGGCTCTCTCGCTGTAATTTACAGTCTAAGCAATTGTTGATGAATAAGTGAATGTGTGTATTCATTCCAGGCCACCAGTACATCTCTTTTAATGTCAAAATTGTTTTAGAGATCCCTTGATGTGACAGACCCTCCCCCAAATGTGTTTCATAAATCAAGGCTGCTCTTCGTTCCATGTTTGGAATCACCCTATCCCCCACTCCAGGGATTCGAGCAAAAGGAACGTTATTCGCATCAATTACATAAGAGTACTTGAGTGGAAACTTTTTGGTAACGCTGCACTGCTGCCTTTGCTTGAAGCATTGACAGCTAACATTATCTCACCGTCTATTTTTGTTTTTGAACGAGTGATCGCAGCTACGGAAGCCGTCTGAACAGCCCCCTTCGCGGCTTCGTCAGCCAATGAATTCACTGCAACGTGAACGCCATCACGCTGATGACTCAGTGTGTGAATCACGTGAGCCTTTGGTAGTTCGTTTTTCAACTGAACTACTTGTTCCCAAAGCAATTTGTGCTTTATTGTGCCACCCTTCGCATCTTTGAAACCATTGTCAAGCCAGGTTCGTATATAGTCATTATACGACTGAACACAGTAATAGGACTCGCACACTATCAGTGTGAGGAATTCTCGATCCGTACTCTCAAGTGCCAGTTTGAATGCATGTAGTTCAGCTCGCTGAGCTGTACAATCACCTAGTGACTGAGTTTTTGTGACCATAGGTCTGAAGATGCCATCTCGCATGCGACCTTTAACGATAGCACACGCTGCACTGTAAGCTTGCTTACTCCCTGTTGCGGGCTGTGCGGATCCGTCAGTGTAAATTATAAATTCATACTGATCGAGAGGCAGAATCTCAGAGGGCAGAGGACATTCTTGTTCATACTGGAGAAATGCCTGTGTTTTTAAATCTGGATCAAAAATATATTCAACATCAGTTGCAGCAAGAGAATTAACCCACTGTATCCATCTCGGATGTAAAGCTTTAGCATTCGGAATGCTCGCTTTTGTGACCGCTTCTAAAGCCGGTACTGGGGTAACAACAATTATGCGTTTCCCTTGGGCTAAGGCTCTTTCTTTTGCTACAGCTGTTTGAACTGCTGTTAGAATTTTTTCAGTTGAACTGAAGCGCATTTCCGCTTGTGTATACAAATGTGATTTGTATGCAATTGGTACTTTCTCACCCTCATTAAAGGTTAAGTAAGTGAATCCACATTGACCCGAAATTATTCGAATCACCAAATTTCTTTGACTTACGCGTGTTTGTAAGTGCTTTGTTGCTAACATGTTAGCCTGGAGTGAACGCAAAATTTCTGTGTGTTCCTGTGTCCATTTTTTATTTGAAAAATCAGGTTTGATTAATGCGTAGAGAGGTTTAACCCTTTCTGCATAGTTTAGAATGTATGTTCTTCCAAAATTTAGGAATCCCAGTATTGATTGTACATTTTTTTGCGTTTTTGGAGGTTGGAGCAGCGCACATTTCTCTAGAAAGTTAGCTGCCAAGCTCTTGCCTTCACTTGAAAGCTCATATCCCAAAAATAGGACATTGAGATGGGCAATTTGAGATTTTTTAAAGTTGAACTTATAGCCCTCTGTCGCAGGGTGCCTCCCCGTGACCGGCTGGAGGGGGATGACGGCATACAATTACCCCCTTACCTCTCTCCTGTTCTGTTTTTGCAGTCGCCGGGGGAACCGCTAGCCTTGGACCACTGCGGCCCCTTTAATTCGGCTCACTGCCGCGAGGACGCGCCCACCCATGTGACGGGATCACATGGTCCACCTCGAGTGACGTATGAGGATATGCCAGTGTTTGAAAAGGGTGCCGAGGACGGAGAGGAAAACAGCACTCCGGTGAACCGCGCTGAAGACGGAACCGAAGAAGGAGTCCGGGAGAGAAACGAGGAGTCAGCCCTGCCGTCGCACGGACTATTCGAGACCGGGCCATCGGACGTTGACGGGGACTTGAGGAGCTGGAGAAGACGCCGCAGGAAGGAGATGGAGACCGAGGGAAGGAGCCAAGGATATCGACGAGAGAGGGAGCCGGACCCAATCCGGTACCGCGACAACGCCAGCCACGCTCCCGGAGGTGCGTGGCTCCCTGAGGTACGTGCCCGTGTCAGAGGGTGGTTTACGAAAGGGGCTGGAGGTCCTAACTCGGTGATACCACCCGGGGTATAAAAGGGAGTTCTGCTGTTCCTCACGGGTCCTACCCCAATCACTGAAAACCCCTTGGTGGCGGTCCGGGTGACTTCCTACACAACCCCCCCCTTACTTGTGCTATATCACGGTAGCCTACCCTGACCCCGTACTTCTTTCTCTTTCTTTTGCCCATATGGAGACCGACGACCTCACCTGCCAGACGAGAGGGATATCAGCCTACGACTCCTGAAGTTAAAGAGCAAAGGAGACCACTATGGACTGATCTGTATCTTACAATAAAAGACCGTTACTGTTACCTCTCATACTCTGGCCTCCTCGTGTTTCTCCACACCCTCAGAGGCGAATCCCAATATAATGGTGCTCACCCTGTTCAAGTGTTTTTCCAAGTCATCGTCTGTCAGATAGATGTCATTGACATAGGACAATGCCTCGTTGTCATAAATTTGTAGTAACTCCGTTACTCTTGCTGAGAATAACCCCGGGCTGTTCTTGAACCCTTGTGGGAGTCGACAAAAGTGACGCTGGGTCCCCATTATGGAGAATGCCGTTAAGTACCTGCTTTCAGGTGCTATATTTTGACAAAAGAAACCGTTTGAGATGTCTAATGTGGTTTTGTATTTTTTACGCACAATGTTATTCGTTAATGCTGTGCTGTGTGCATTCTGCACTGCAAAAGTTTTAGAACAAGTGTTTAAATGTCTGTAGTCCAAAACTAGACGATATGTATTGTCTGGTTTGGAGACAGGAAACAAAGGATTGTTCATGGATGAGGTGCATGTTTCAATCACCCCTTGGTATTCAAGTTGATTTAAAATCTCCCTGACCTGTTTTTTAGCTTCTTGCTTAATAGGATACTGCCTCTGAGCAGTAGGTTCATGTTTCAGATTTATTTTATGGTGAGGTGAGTCCTCATCCCATCCTACATGATTTTTATATAATGCTGGAGCCTGGGCCACTGCCCATTTTCTGGCATATGTATATTGTAAGTGAATTGGTATGTGATTGGAGAAGGCAGGCATAATCATGTCCTCGCCGTGTGGGCACTCCCTGACAAATTGTGGTGGCCAGTCTTTTTCTACTAGAAGTATGTCATAACCCTTTGATAGTTTTTCCCAAAAAAGTGCTTTAACCTGTCTAGGTTTGTCTCCCTCCATCCGGAGTGTTATTTCGTATAACCTTTGTGGAGTACTAACCCTGGTATCTACAGTCTCTACTGTAATGTACTCATTCAAGTCCACTATCTCCAGAAGTTCCATCAGGTTCTGGCGAGCTATTGTGACTTCTGCTGCACTGTCCAGCATTTTCTGAGCCCATTCTCCGTTCTTGAGTTGACTTCTCAGAATTCTCGGCATGTCTAACTATTAGACCTGCTACTTTCTTTTTGGAGAATTGAGGTCTAGCTTTAGTTTTTGTTGCGTGCTTGTCGTCTTTCGATTTCACGCGTTCTTCTCTATGTTCTGTTCGTCCTCTTCTTTCCGAAGTCTGTGATGAGACCTGAAAGGGACGAGAGGAACGTGTATCATTATCTTGATACCTATCAGTTTTTCTCAAATTATCCCTATTCCTGAGGTTGTACCTCCTTTCAGAGGGCTCCTTTTGAGGAGACCTACCTCGGGATTGAGATTTTTTCTCATTTGAATTTTGTTTAGTAGACTCCCACTTCTTTTTAGAAGATGTAGGAGTTTGTTTAATTGAGTCCTTCTCAGGACTTTCAGATAGTTTTGGTTTAACTGGTCTCCCACCCAAACTATCTCTGCCTAATTCTGCATAGGATTGCTCTATAATTCTGGGTAGCTCTGTTTGATGTTCTGTAACATCAAATTCCCTTAATTTTTGTCGGATCGCCACTGCTGCTGCCTCCCCTTTAATATTTGATAATATTATTGTTGAGACCTGGTCGAAATTTTTCAGTAATTTCATACCTAAATTTAAAGCAGGCTCTGCCTCATATTCGTTCTGAATTTGTTTTAGGACATCTGGTATTACCGCTATTGACGGAATGCCGTGTGTTTTAGTGTAGATGGCAGCAAAGACTGAGCCCCAAGTGGTGCAGTCTTCCAGTTGTGGTGTGATCCCCATTGGTAAACTAATGGTTAGGATTCTGTGTTTCTCATGCGGGCTAGTATTTGGAAATACTGCTTCGATTTGAGTAATTTTTGAGCTATCCAAAATGGAATTTGCTCCCGCTTAGTGGGCATTTTACCCATGACTGCGTATAGAGTCTGTGGTGTAATTTTTAGATTGTTCCCCTGTTGAGGGGTTTGATTTGGAAGTGTTAATGGTTGTTAGACTGTGAAAGTCCGCATGACATATTGAACCAATTGTCTGTAGATTTTTATTAACTCTGTGAGTTGATTAAGTATTTCCTCGTCTGACATTATTTCGATGTCTGGATGAGGTGTGTAGCCGGCTAGAATCGGCCATGTTGCTCCTGGTCTGTTAATGGAATCTCTATATCTTCGAAAGGAAAGTATTCCTCTGGTGGTTCATCTTCTTTGTAGAAGTGGAACAAGTGTGTTACTGGATTGGATTCAGGAAGAATTACCCATGAATAGAATACCTCTGTCTGAAAGGATTCATGTGCCTCAATCACGAAAACTGCTCTACCTCCTCTCGGTGGTAGGCCATGTTTTATAAGTTTTAGAGTAATGGCTCTTCTTAAGTTTGGAGCGATGTCTATGACACCCTCCTCGGTTTCATTTAAACCGGTATTGTTAAAAAGTGCTGCTTGGGCTGGATCAGCCGCAGCTACACCGTTTCCGGCGTCATTGTCAGTGCCTGACATTTTTCTGCTTGAAAATATGTAAAACAAATTTCAAGGAAACAAAGATAAGGTGCACAATATTGTGGAACACTGTATCCTTCAACGTTGAACAAACCAAACAGCTAATATATAGGGGTCTTCCCTATGCGGCCGTGGCGGATACTATCCCTGCCCACTCCAGACGTCTTTTGGAGTATATGGGTAGGGGTCTCTGAGAGAAAAAGAATATATGCACAGCTGAGTTACTCAGTATCTAACGTTGAATTACTGCCTTACCAAACGTTGGGCGCCATGTAGTGTAGCTCCTATTTCCCTTATAGGCTCTGCGCATTGGAATAATATATCCTATAGGTTTGACATAGGACTAAGGTCGGTATGTCCCTATCGAGTATATTAAACTTAATTACTTGTGCCAGCTAGCTCAGAGGCCACTAGAAACTTCTTGACGACAAGAAGGGATTAGTTTCTGGCAGCCGCAAAACATGACCACTGTGTTTCCCTTACAGAATCAGGATGTGTCCCAGAGTCGTAGAAACAATAGATAACTATTTTACTCAGCTCAGTTGTGCATGGTTCAGTTATTCTCAGAGTTACACAGAAATAATAGACGGGCATTTCAATAAAAAGGTTTATTGAACAGTCTTGTTTCTGTTGTAAGTTAGATGTGCTGTTACGATCACAAGACAGTATGCGAGATAAATAATGTACAGAGTGAGCAGTAAAAATAAATAATAGTGCGTTAGCATTATCTTTTCAGCTTATATGCATTTACATAAAATGACACAGCCTAAAAATGCGAGTACTCATACGATGCGTTTCTATCCTAGTTCTACCTAGTGTGCCTAACCTGTCCTAGGTGTAGGAAGAAGTAGAAGTAGGTGCTGTATGCCTGACTAGAGTATACTAAGAGTAAGTTACGCCTAGAGTCTAGTATGCCAAGAGTCCCTCTAGGTTCTAGTCTGCTCCATACCTGAAGAATGAGAGAGGTAGGAATCTCTTTTCCGGACTCGAACTCCAACACCCCGCAAGGGAAGTTAGATCACTGGAAGCTGGACTCTCTGCGTGCAGGAATGACAGCGTCTTCTCAGTGCGTCCGGCCGGGAATCGGGCTCCTCTGATGTCGAGGTCTCCTCTGATTTACAGGGGTTTGGGAAGGTATATTTATACCTGAAAATGTTAGCATTGACGTGAGTTGGGTAGCGAAAGACGTCATGAATGAATCCCCTAAGGAATAGAGGTTCATGCATAATGTATGAGTCCTTGAAGAAATCAATAGTCCTGGGCAAGGGAAACTCCCGCAGCCTGAGGGTCTGTTTTTTCATGGACTCGTTGAGACGCTAGGGTGGACGGATGTCGGAATCCATGCCTGTATTTGGTATGCATGGCTTATGCCTAAATAAGGTCTGGGATTTTATGCCTATATAAGGGCAGGTTGGATTGTGCCTAAATATGGTCATGATTCTAGAAAGCCCGTTTATGGACACCCTATGAAGTATACAACACCGGAACATACCTCCATTCTGCAGTCTTTGCAGACTGACCTTCTTGAGTCTAAATATCTTTTAACGCGTGATAACCACACAAACCTGGTGATTAGAATCATTCCAGGGGCAGTGGGTTTCACGTACTTAACCTTTAACGAAGGTGATACAGTACCCATCGCATACAAGTCACATCTGTACACTTCAGCAGAAATGCGGTTTTCATCTGTGGAAAAAGTTCTGACAGCAGTGCAAATGGCGATTCTAAAGGAGCGCGCACTGGCACAGGGAAAACGCATTCTGGTGGTAACACCCTATCCTGCCCTAGAGGCAGTGACGAAAGCAAGTGTACCGAACTCAAAAGCTTTGCACCCCCGTTGGATTCAATGGGCAACATCTCTGACGTCTCCGGATGTCACTTTCATATTCGATTCTTCGCTTCAGACTCAGGAGTTTTTACAGTATGAATTCGTTCATCCTCCTCCTCTGTCTTTACTGCCGCTTGAGGATTACGACTGTGTGATCTACACCGATGGTTCGGCACAACCGGCCACGGGGTCCAAGCATGCTTATTCAGCCGCATGTGCTATTGTTGCAGGTACCTTTGTGAACGGAAAGTTCAAATCCACTGTAGTGCACACTCAGGCACTCGGGGATAGTACCGCACAATTGGCCGAGCTGCGCGCTTTGGTGCTTGCGCTTGAGTTCGTTAATCCTGATGTGACTACTCTGATAGTGTGCGATTCTTACTACTGTGTTCAATCATACAATGACAATCTGTTCTTTTGGTCGCAAAACGACTATAGAGACGCTAAAGGCAGCACAATCAAGCACAAAATGCTTTGGGTTCGAGTGGCAGAATTACAACAACGTCTGCCGCTCACACAGGTGGTTCACACCCTAGGTCATCAGCGGGTGGGCGCACACGCTGTTGGTAACAGTCTGGCAGATGAAGCTGCCAGATCAGCAGTAGTCACGTGTTCAGTAGCAGCAGTTACTAGATCCATGTCTAAAATAGACACCGATATCTTGGCAGCTATTGCTGCGACAAAGGAAGGTGTTAATTACCCTAGGGGTTTTCCTTCCAAATATTCTTATCAGTTAGGTCCCGAACAGGCTCCTTATGTAACAATACCTGACGTTGGCGATCGGCTGATCCCCAACGCGGACCGCAGACTTTCCTTGATAACGGCAGCACACGAAGGCATGGCTTCGGCTCATGCGGGTGTGTCTGCGACAGTTTCCATTTTGCAGCAGCGTTACTGGTGGCGTGGTTTATATAAAGACACCCGTACTTATGTGCTTTCCTGTGACGTTTATCAACAGATCAAGCCTTCCACGGTTACACGACCACCTCAGACCTCGCTAGGCATTTCTAACAGACCCTTTGGGTGTGTTTACCTGGATCACTGCGGTCCATTTTCTTCAGACACTGCCTATAAATATATCTTAGTGGCAGTGGACTCGTGCACACGGTTCATCTGGGTCTGGCCACAACGGAGTGCTGACGCTCGAAATGTCATCAGGGATTTGCGTGTCTTTGTGGGAATTTTCGCATGCGGCACCTTCCATTCTGACCAAGGTCCGGCGTTTGCCTCTAAGGCTTACAAGGACGCAATGGGTTCATTGGGGGTGCGGGTGAAATTTTCGTCTCCGTATAGGCCTGAGGGCAATTCTATCGTTGAACGAATGAACCGTGACTTAAAGCAATCCTTAACAGCTAGAGTTATAGGTACTGGCAGGAACTGGCTGGCCCACTTGTATACCGTACAACGTGCACTTAATAATCTCCCTAGAAGACCTCTGGGTGGGCGGACCCCATACGAAATGCTTTTTGGCATACGAATGTTTGTGCCTGACCTTGATGGTCTAGACATGGCGGCGCAATCCGCCAAGTTTGATGTAGATAACCATTCTACTATGTTACAGGACTTACAAGAAGCCCGAGACAAACTTGCAATTGCACATTTGCCTTCAGCCACAGACCCTGCTCTGCAGATTCCGGTTGCCGGTTGGCTTCCGAAGATTGGCGACCTAGTTCGAGAGAAGGTGGAGAACAAAAAATAATTCGGCCCCTCTTTTCGTGCACCGGTTCCAGTTCTGGGCTTGAAGGGAACACGTACAGTCATCTTACCACCGCTTCCTGGTCGCAAGGAGAACAGATACATCTCAGTGGAAAATGTCAAGCTACAACATCTGGCCGATACTGAATAGTGTTACACCAGCGGTCTCTTGTCCTGCCATTTATCGGACATGTGTTCGAGGCACTCCTGCCCGAACGGTCACTGATGTTACCATGGAGATGGTTGATTTGCCTGAAAATATATTCGAACCCCCTGTCGCCCCCTGCATCGACGAGGACGAGTATACCTATCCCGCAACAGAGTCAGTGGCACACCAACCAACAACGCCACTGAGCCCGACCCGCTATTCTTTTGACTCGGATTCCACCTCATCAATTGTACGGTCCAAGTTCAGTCTTTTTGTATCCTGGTTTAGAGACAATTTTTTGGTTACACCCTGGACATATATCTGGTTGGTGCTTTTCTTGATTTTTTTGTTCATGTCCATTGGCTTTGTCACAGTGTTTTTCCTACTCATCAATGGTCACTATTTACCTGAACGCTCTGCTGTGAATAGTGTTGCTGGAACTTTGGCTCCACATTCCTCATCTCACATCATGAAGCGTGACCACATATTTGTGAACATTTCAGCCTTTCCAGTTGCTGATGGCATCGTATGGGATGCGGTAAACTTTCAAATCCATGGTCCGACGGAAATTATTAATGTACCAAATGTCCTTTGAGTTTCGATGGGTGATGTAGTAAAAAGTAATATTCATTCTGACGATTGGGATGTGCATGCCGTTGAAGCATTGTTTGCTGATTTAAAGTATTATGCTTCTTTTAATGCTGAGGATTTGTATATGAATTCTGCGAATTATGCCGATTTGTATTGCTACCAGCATTGGGGCAACCATTTCCTCCACAAACCGAGTGCACTACATAGCCCTGTTACCTACACCCAATGGGAACATTGTCCAAACCCCTTACCTGGTAGCTCCCAGACTCTTAGAAATAAATGTACCTATTTCACCGATTTCAATCGATCAAACCCGGGGTCATATTATTTTAAACTGAATGCTACATTAACTCAGAAAATCATGTTGACCCACACCAAATTGCTGTATTCGGGTTCCTTTTTGAGCGCCTTAGCTGTGGGTGGTTATGAGCACTGGAGGGACACTGTGGATTTAAAATCAATCTGGGGCTCAAAACCATGGCAGGTGCAAGGCACAGAGGCTTTGCACCGTGCTTGCCTTATCCCGGCCCAAATGGTGTTTCTCAATGCTTCCATCTATCAGACTACGTGTTGGGGTTTGGCTACCACTAAACAATTAAACGCACCTTCCCTACCATCCCTGTCAAGCGCTCCCAATGATAGCTTGCATTTTAATATGTCCCTTGCAACTTTGCAGGCCATGTTTCAGGACAATTCATTCAATGTTTCTACACTTGTTCAGTCACCCTGGTTAGTATGGCCCATATCGTCTAATGCATGCCAACTGCGTTTTCACGGCTCAGTTCCTGGATACAAACAGGACAGGCCTGATCCGAGGTTTTCTGATTCCCATACTGTCACCACATATTCTGTTGGTAAATTATGCAAACAATGGTTGCAGCATGCGTCCCTAGACTCTGTTAAACAACATTTATCCCTCCTATCAGGCAATATTGATCTGTCCGACTTTATCCAGGGACCTCGTGGTCCACGACCCAAGAGATTCATTTACGAAGCTTATAATGAACTCTGGAAGCTGTCACAAATGGAAGCTGCTTCACGTCTTCGGGAAATAGACCAAGCAAATTTGGAAAAGGTGCTTGCTGTTGTTGACAATAGTATAAATACCCTGTCTTCTCGCATTTACACATTAGAGAATATTGTGTCCTCTGTTGTCGATATTGTACAAGATGGTGTTTCTATATTGTACCATGGTCAGAATCAATTGCGTTCAGTGATGCAGTTTGCGTGGACTTTGCAAACCCTTAAGTTAGGTAAAGTTCCTTGGAATTTCTTGAACACCACTGCCCTATTTCTGCCTTTTAATTTGACTGAAAAACAGCAGTTCATGTCCATGAAAGATGCATCTTACACTCTGTTACATATCGAGAAAGTGGATCCTTTACCATTCTCTGTAGCGGAAATAGATTCTGCTGTGTGGCTGGTTCATGGGGTTATCGCTTTACCTTTTTCCTTGTTCGAATTTAGCTCGTGCATGAAACATTATCCTGTGGGCCGTTTCCAGCCTTTGGGTAGTGCCTTCCTGCATGAACTCTGGTCCTTGCCTTTCATGTATAAATGCCTTCGAGACGGCAAGGAAGTTTTTCTCACGGGGGAGTCTTGCGATTCAACTGTAGGTCATTCCCTTATTTGTAAACATATTAAGCTGCACGGAGCTTGTAGCATTTCCGCTCCGAATCTTGCTTGTGTGCTGAAGGGTATTCCTGCTCCTGCTATTTCTCCTACCTTTACTTTGCTTACTAATGGTAGCTATTTGCTTTTAAATAACGAAGACTGTTGTGGCCTACAGGCCGGCATTCCGTATATTGTTACGGTTTCGCACAGAGTTGTCTGCTGCAAGAATGTGCTTTTTCCTCCCCCTCATGGCATCGTTGAAAACTCTATTTGGCCTTCCATTCCTACCATGGAGGCAGAGTTCAATAAGTTGAGCAGAATAAAGGCCCTATTATTGAATGAGGAGGTTATGCTCACATCCGCCCGGGAGACATTTATTCTCCAGGTGGCGAGTACCCACAGTGAAATACAGGCCCTTTTGAACACTAACCTCCCCCAACATTTCGGGAGTTAATTCATCGTATTTTTAACGCATCAAACACTGAGGGTCTGGTGCATTTTTTTAAGATTGTGGGGTCCGGCCTGGTGTCCACCTTCCAAACTATTTTCGGTGTGATACCGGCATTCATTCATTCTATTTTTTCCAGCGTCTTTGGTGGCTTCCCATTAATCCTCGCCTTGGCGGCTGGTGTCTTGCTGTTGGTCTGTTTTCTGCGCAATGGCTGCTCCCCGATGGGCCCTTCTCGATCCCGAACGCCTCCAGCTGCTCCGTGAGCGGCTCCTGGCTGGTTTCGGTGTTCTGCCCTTGGCGACCATCAGTGTGTCCTACACCCTTTCTTTTCGCTTTGCGTATTTCACTTGCGTGCAACCTGTGCTGTCTTGCATCCGCTGTCCTTTCACCTGGACCATGGATTATTGCCTCTCCAATTCGTCGTTGTCTGTTCCGGATTTTGTTCAGTTGGTGGGTCCCTTAGAGGCCCATGAACAGGACTGTTCCGTTACTGGCTGTATGACGCGTGCGGCTGCACTTGGGATTTTGGTACAATGGGATATCTGGGCGGCTGCTCAGAATCTCCTACAACAAAGCTATATTGAATATCACGCAAGCTGTCCCGCATTGCTTTTGGATGCACCGTCCTCTGAGGAACATTCCTGCTCGTTTGATCTGATGGAATGGATGGCGTCCATGTTTTCTGACACTTCCAATGATGTCCTCTTGGATGCTATAGCATTTTTCTGCGCTTATACGCTTCTGGATTGAAATGGCCTGCCTCGCTGGCTCTCGTTTTTCATTAGACACCTTTGTTTTATTTTTTTTGTTCCACTCCCTCATGGTGTCTGCGCAACCTACAGACATTTTTGTTCTGCTCGGCCCATTTGAACTCAGTCTTCGTCCTTTGTCTTGGCCGATGAACTGTCCAGGGGAGGGTGTCTTGTGGTTTGTGGCATCCTGGCCCTGGCCTGCCTTGCTAAGTTGTCTTGGGCCTGACTGCCATAATGCTTTTCTTTGCACACATTACTCTGAGCCGTTGTACTATCGACCTCTGCTCTTGCCAAGTTATTTTAGCACTGTCTGCATTTTCTGTCTTTCACCTTCTCTCCTGTTCACTTTGGGCTCAGTCTGCATACCATGTACAAGGTCGAATAACAACGTTATTCTTGCTGATTTGGCCAGTCCCTCGCACCTAGACATAACACTAGGTACAGCTGCCATGGAGAAATTAGTGTGCTTTTAACATTGCGGTTTGCCCGCTCTAGAGGCACTTGGAGACAACCTTTCCAGGGAGAAGAGCTGTTATTGTCTGCTGATGTAGTTTGGCATCTAGAGACTGAGGTATGGGGGTTCGCTAGTCAAAGCCCAGAGGTCTTCTATTTTTATAATAAACTAGTTTCCAACACGGGGAGGGTGGTAATGTTAGTTAGACATATATCCACTGCTTTATGAGATGCTTTCCCCGTTTGTATTCTATGGAGTTGTAACCATGCTGATTATATTATTCATATGCATTATGCTAATAGTACTGACACGTGTACTGTATCTTAGAGCACGTAAGTTGAAATAAACATTTTAACCTATACAGTGTCTCTTCTTACGCACGTTGTGGACAGGTACGAGTGTGACGAAAGAGTGTTCTTGCCTCTGCGAGTCCTGAGAGAGAGATACCGTGTTCTGGGTTGTCTAATCATTGGTACATTGGTGCTAAAAGGACGCAAAGGCTAGTTGGGTTGGGGTTTTAGGTGCTAAGGTCTATGGTTGGCTCACCACTATATTCCGAGGTCCTATTATCCTGTGCATAGCTCTGTGTGTGTGCAGAATCCCTATGACAACACACAATGCATGTTATGTTTCTGCAGGCATCAATGGTTCAAACACATGACAGTTGTGACTGTACCTCTGGATGCGGCCCTGTACATTGCATTGTCCTAAGTTGTCACAGTCAGAGGTTGATATTGGTGTGGCTCATTGTCCTGCCAACCTGATGCATTTCAATGTTGATGTTGAGGTGTGTGCATGACCAGCATTGATGGTATTTGGTTGACATCCGGACCTCCTTCTCCCCCCAGCCCAGTTATCCCACCATGAAGCATGCCACCCTTGCAGTGGGTGCAAGTTAACTCTCAGGATGTCAGTCAGTGGTGTCCTGCTGTTGGTTGGTGCCCAGTTCCCAGCAGGGCCTGGTACTCCCCACAACAGAGCACCATTGTCAGACATCTTAGAAGTGGCTTTTCACTCCCTGTGAGGTGTGCATGCTTCAGTGTGAGCTTGCTGGGCCATGTGGGTGGGGGATGTTGAGCTGTGACTACCACTCCCATCATGCTATTGCCTACACCCCCTTCCCAGCATGCCCATACTTCCTTCCTTTTGACTCTGCTTCCCTGTGGGGTAGTGTGCCTGTGCTGACAGGATGGCTGACAGTGTTGTCCTGGCGTTTGTTTGGCCACAAGTCACAAAAGTGTCCCTGTGCTTCACACAGCATAACCCAGTGTGGTTGTTCTTTGTGGGAAATTTAATTAGAGTGTGAGGCATTGCATTCTCCCACGTGAGTTGTGTGGAGTTTGTGTTAAGGGGGTGTGTGAGAAAAGCTGCTGGTAACTATGGTCAGAGCTGTCAGTCCTCCTTCCCACCCAGCCAGATATCCCACCATGGAACGTGCTTCCATTGCAGGGAGTGCAAGTTGGCTTTCAGGATGTCAGTCAGTGGTGTCCTGCTGTTGGTTGTTGCACAGTTCCCAGCAGGGCCTTGTGCTCCCCACAGCAGTACCCAGTGTCAGCCATCTTGTCAGTTCTTTTCCACTCCCTGTGATGTGAGCATGGTTCAGAGTGGTGTTGATGGGCCAATTGTGAGGGTGACCAATATCTGTGACTACAACTCCCATCATGCTATTGCCTACACTCACTTCACCAGCATACACAGAATTCATTCCTTTCAGTGAGCTTCCCTGTGAGATGGTGTTCTAGTGGTGGCAAAATATCTGACTGTGTTTGTTGGTTAGATTTGTGCCACTGCCTTGCTCTATTTGTTGTTAGGTTTGTACATGTCATGACACAGTTACATATCACTATGAGATGGCATGTATTGTGTTTATCTGACTAACATACACATCTTGGGATGATTATCTTTTGGTTGCTGTGGATTTGCTAAGGGTGCATGGTTTGACTATCCCCTTGACAGTGATGTGTGTGTATTGTCACACAATATTGGGTATATTGGTTGTGTACTCACCAGGCTCTGGGATGTTTGATAGTCCATATACGCTCACTGGTGGTAGGATGGCCCGCACCTTCTCCTCCCAGGGCCTGAGGTATACTGGTTTGGCAGGAGGGCCACTGACGGTGCGATTACTCAAGGCGTAATCCTTCTTGAGTAGGTCCTTGACCCTCCTGCGCACATCATACCACCTGTTCTGGATGTCTTCCTTTGTGCGCAAACATGGGGATTGTGCGTTCACCCTGTCGACGATCCTCTCCCACATCTTGGTTTTCTGCGACATGGGGTCTGTTGGACCAATGTACCAAACAACTGTGGCTCTACCCTGAGGATCTCATCTACCAGGACTTCCAATTCACTGTCTAGGAACTTTGGATTCTTCTTTGGGGGCATGGTGATGGGTGGTGGTGGGGATTGATGTGTGTGTGAGTGTGCAAGTGAGGGTGGGTGAGTGTAGGTTTTGCTGGGTGTATGTGAGGGTGCTATTTGGGAGGTGCTAATGGTGTGTGGCTTGTGTGATGGATGAGTTGTGAGTGTGTCTGTGGTTGCTGTCTGATGGTGCTCTGTGCTGGCAGGTCAGTTGAATTTGCAAAGGATCATGGTAGGGATTTGTGGCCTTTATATGGGTGGAGTTGGGGGTGTGTCCTTGTTCCATGTTTTTTCCCCCTGTATTTATTGACTTTGTCATTGCTTGTTTGGCCCTTTTTTTTGTATTTTTTCCTTTGTGTTTTTTAGGCATGTAGGAGACGTTCTTCTGACCGAGTAGGACGCTGCAGTTGGCTCGTGCGGGCTTCTCCGAGTCTTTCAAGCTGTGTTCCTGATGGGTTTCATGTGCGGCGTATGCGTCGGTCGCGGAGTATTGGGTTGCTACGGCTCGGTTTTGTATGCGTGTCGGTCGTACGGCTTGGGCTCCGTGCGACTCGGTCTGGTTTTACACGCATTGCATCGTACTGCGCGGGTTGGAGTTCGCGGGTACGTTTCTGTCGGGTTCATTCCTGGTGCGTGTCGGTCGGTTCGATTCGCGTAGTTTCCTGGCCGGATAGCTGGTTTCTGTGCGGTTCGGTCGTTCGGCTTGTGTTCCGTACGAGTCAGTCGTAATTCACATGCATTTCATCGTACTACGCGGATCGGGCAGCGCCGGTATGTGTCGGCCGGACAACATTCCCGTACCGAGTCGGTCGGTATGTTTTCCGGCCCGAATCGGAATCGGCCCCATAGTGTGAGGCAGCACAGTGACTTGTGCTGTGTTGCCTCACTCCATATCTACAAGGCCATGAAAATCCATGCAGGATGGCTTCGCGTGGCCTTGCGGGTATGGCTAAGCCCTGTGCCTCATCAGAAGGGCACAAAAAGTGACGTTCCAGCGGTGTACACGGCTTCTAAATGAGCCCCTAGAGGCATAGGAATTCTAACGCATCTCAAGCTCAGCGGCCTACTTCCCGAAGATGTGTCACTTTTGCAAAATGTCATAAATACCACTGTGTCATTTTTCCAGGGGATTTTAGGTGGGAACGCCTACCTTGCATATATTAAAACTATTGCTACACAGCCTATTTCGACAAAGGTAAAAAACGATGCAAGCCGACGAAAAGTGAAGCATCTGCCTAGATGCGTCACCTTGTAAATATGGAGCAAGGAACGTGTTTCGGCTGCGTTAAAAAAACATGACGCATTTGGGATGGGAGTTCCTTGTAAAAATGCCCCAAAGTCTGCTGTTGAGCACCAGGGGGTAAGAGGATCTATGTTGGTTCACGTTACCAAATGTGCACATGCTTGTGCGTCCATTTGTGGGCATGGCAAGTGGGCCTAGTGTCTAACTCAGCCCAGTATCTGCGTACAGGTATCCTATTGCAGAGATGACCTTTAATAAATTGATAACAACAGCAGCAGGCCTCATAATTTAATTGGGCAACTTAAAAGAAATATCCCTATTTCCTTTTGACTATAAAGTAAGGGGCATATTTATAAGAACTGACGCATTGCTGCAGTGAGGCAGCGATGCATCAGAAATACTTGCGCTGCAGGAAAACAGCTCTAGGGAGCTTGGATGCATTGATTTACGATACTGCACACAATGGCATAAGGTCCCAGGCTGCGTCAAAAAAATTATGCATCCGTCGAAGGGATGTCGTAGTGAAAGCAGACTCATTTGTAGCAAAAGTGAAGCTAGGCTGCTTTGCAGCACGTAAAGCAACGCAAATCAGCCATGCGTCCCATTTGAGTGCATACTGCGTCAGAAATCGCACAAAAAGTGATGCATTTGAAAAAAAAAACATTTCCTCATACATCTAAAGGGAGCAATGGGGCAGGCAGAAGGCAGCAGCAGCAGCCAGGTCAACAACCTCAGCAATGCCAGCACCAGCCAGAATGTCCAGACCGACCACCGGAGGATGAGGAAGAGTAATTTTAGTGAGGAGGAGAATCAAATACTCATCAATCAATCAATCAGTGGCTTGTAAAGCTCGACTACTCACCCGTAAGGGTCTCAAGGCGCTGGGGTGGAGCTGCTGGTCCATCGAAGGCACTGTGGTTCAGTCGAAGAGCCAAGCCTTGAGGTCCTTCCTGAATTGAGGCAGTGACGGTGATTGCCGGAGGTGGAGAGGCAGGGTGTTCCAGGTCTTTGCTGCAAGGTAGGAGAAAGATCTTCCTCCCGCTATGGTCTTGCGGATACGTGGGACTGTGGCCAGGGCCAGTGGGGGGAGCTGAGGTCTCTGGTAGGTATGTGGAATGCAAGGCGGTGGTTGAGGTACGCAGGTCCTGTGTTGTCTACAACTTTGTAGGTGTGTGTGAGGAGCTTGAAGGTGATTCTTTTGTTGACTGGGAGCCAGTGGAGGTCTCTTAGGTGGCTGGTGATGTGCCTATGGCAGGGAATGTTGAGGATGAGTCTGGTAGAGGCGTTCTGCATGTTCTGCAGTTTCTTGAGAAGTTCTTGGGTGATGCCAGAGTTGAGTGCATTGCAGTAGTCGATTGTGCTGCTGATGAGTGCGTGGGTGACCATCTTTCTGGACTTGGTGGGGATCCACTTGAAGAACTTTCGAAGCAGGCATAGCATCTGGAAGCAGGATGATGAGACGGCGCTGATCTGGCATCTCATGCTGAGCGAGGAGTCCAGGATGATGCTGAGGTTCTGTGCGTGGTCTGTGGGTGTGGGGGGCTCCAAGTGCTGCGGGCCACCAGGAGTCGTTCCAGGTAGAAGGGGTGGAGCCCATGATGAGGACTTCAGTCTTCTCTGAGTTGAGTTTGAGGCAGCTGTTCTTTATCCAGAAGGCGACAGCCTTCATCCCATTGTGAAAGTTGTTCTTGGCGACTGTGGGTTCGTTGGTGAGGGAGAGAATCAGCTGGGTGTCGTAGGCATAGGAGACGATGTTGAGTCCGTGGTTCCTGATGATGGCTGCGAGAGGGGCCATGTAGATGTTTTAATAGAGCGGGGCTCAGGGAGGATTCCTGAGGCACTCCACAGCTGATCTCTGGGTTCCGAGAGGAACAGAGGTAGTTTGACTCTCTGTGTTCGGCCAATGAGGAAGAAGCAGATCCATTCCAGGGCATTGATGTGGATGCCGGCATCATGGTGTTTTGTGCATAGGGTGCAGTGAGAGATGGTATTGAAGGCGGCTGAGAGGTCCAAGAGGATGAGGGCTGCAGTTTCGCCTGGTCAAGGAGGGCATGGATGTCGTTTTTGGCAGTGAGGAGGGCGGTCTTGGTGCTGTGGTTACTTCAGAAGCTGAATTGGGAGAGGTTCAAGATGTGATTCACATCCATGAACTCGGAAAGTTGGCTGTTGATGGCCTTTTCGATGACCTTGGCTGGGAAGGGGAGAAGAGAGATGGGTCTGGAGTTCTTGAGGTCCGTCGGGTCGGCAGAGGTTTTTTTCAACAAGGGGTTGATCTCTGCATGTTTCCAGTCTTCCAGGAAGGTGGCGAGACGGAGCAGTTGATGGTGCGGCAGAGTTCGGGGGTGATGGTGGTGCCTGCTCTGTTGAAGATGTAATGCGAGCAGAAGTCCAAGGGTGCTCCATAGTGGATCTTCATGAACTTGAGGGCATCGTCCTCGGTGAGGGGGACCAGCTGAGTAGGGTCTGTTGGGCTCTGGCATCATAAGGGGTGGTGGTTGCGGGTGGGGTGGTTGTTCTTGAGTATCAAGGCTGTGGAAGCTGTTGTATATCTCCCTGATCTTGCAGTGGAAGTAGGTGCAGAGGTTGTTGCAGAGGTATTGGGAGGGGGATGTCTGCTGTCTCTGTGCTGGGTCTGGCAAATTCTTTGACCACAGCAAAAAGTTCTTAACTATTAAGTGCATTGGCGTTGATCCTTTCTTGTAGGGCCGCTTTCGTTGTTGTTCCGGTGAGGTGGTGGTACGCGTTGACAGCGGTCTTGAAGGCTGAGTGATCTTCTGGGGTCTTGTTGATCCTCCATCACTTCTTGAGCCATCCATAGGTGCATCTGGACTCATGAAGGATGGGAGAGAACCAGCTGACCTTTTTGGAGTGTTGCTTGCTTGGGGCTTTCTTCAGGGGAGCCAAAGTGTAGGCGCAGTCGGAGATCCCTCGGTCATACCAGAGGTGATAAAATATCAACTTTTTGTCACCTCAAAATTCGCATTAGGGAAGAAAGAGGCCATTTGTCGGTCCAAACTGGACATGATTAACAGTGTAGGGCAAGTTAGAAGGACAGTGCTAGAGTGCAAGAAGCACTGGCACGATTACAAGCGCAGGACCAAGGAGAAACGGGCCATCAACCTGAGGGCAGCCATGCAGACCGGAAGAGGAGGACCTGAGGTCCCGGAGGAGCTGACATTCTTGGATGAGCAGGTGGCAGCAGTCATCCCAGAAGATTTGGTGGCAGAAGTGGAAGGACCAGACAGTGCAGCCTATGAGGATCAACAAGACCTACAGGGTAAGTGGCAGCAAGGAACAATATCACCAAATATGTCATGCCCTGCAGCACAGAGTCCTACATTCCTGCACTGAACTGTGCTGAGTGTAAGGGATAGGGATGGAATTGATTGGTCACATGTCCAGTCATACATCATAGAAATGTAAGTCACAATGACCAGTCACATGTTGCATTGCCCAGTCCAGCTCTGTCAAGCTTGTCCAGTCCATGTGTGATGTGGAGCACCAGTCAAGGTTCACATGTGTATACCGTCAATTGTTGTGCAATGCATAACATTAGTGACCAGGACTACAAGTCCCACAATATCAAGCAAAACATCTGGACCTGTACACCACAACATGTCTGGACCATGGAACCCTGCCTACCATGACTTTGATAATGCATGCTCCCTTATGCCATGAGGGTAGTGTGTTTGTCTTTGAGTCATGCAGCCAAATCTGGACTGCAAAGCTATTGATTGGAATAGGGTTGTCAGAGTATAAACTCACCTGAGAGGGGTGTCAGGTGTTGGGCATGTGAAGTACCATCATATATGAATGTGTGATGAGTCATACCTATAGTCACTAGCATGAAATTACATTACACACAGATGTCCTGATGCACGGGTTGAGAGCACACAGGTGTAGCCTGCCATGGTAGACACCACCTCAACTCCTGTTATATACAAATTCTTAGAAGGGGGTGCAAGTGATGCACACCAGAGGATCATGTGTGTTTGTTAAAACGATAGGTGGTGTGTGAGCCTGCTATGCATTGTAGGTGTAGCTGAGTACATTGAACTGGCACTGTCTATAAATGGGGACACATTGCATAGCAAGGAGGTGGAAAGTGATGTGTGTACTGCAAGATAGCCTGAACAAGACACATACATTACTGTGTCTGATAGTGTCACACTTCTGTTGCAGCTGGAAATGGATGACATAGAAGAGGGCTTAGGTGTGTTACATCCTGCATGTGATGTGGACCTGTGTGAAGATGAAGCATGTGTCAGGAAGGGGAAGGGAGAATAAATCTATTACAAGACAACATATGTTAAAGAAGGAGGATGTCAAACTGGGAATTTTGAGGTGAAAGGATGAGCTAGGTTTCCACAACGTTGTGGATGATTTGGTGATGGTTGGAGGCTGAGAAGTATGGGTGTAATTGTGTGGCAAACCAGGGTAGGTACATGTCACTGATTATCACAACTACTAGCATGTGGGGGTACAGCTTGACACATAACTCTTAAATACAGGCAGCCATGTTGGGCAATTGGAAGTGGTGACTCATATTGTAGGGTTTGCCGTCACATGAGATTCAATGTATGATCTAGGTGGCATCAGTGTGTGACAGTAAGTGGAGTCCCTGGGCCAAAATGAGGATTGCCAGAGGAGTCATGTACATGTACAAGTGAGTGGGGCTGAATATTGTGCCAATAACCAACTCTGGAAATTATGAAATGGGGTGAGCATCAGTGCTACCAATCTACCTAGTTTCATTGGGCCTGTCCCGTCATAGATAAACCTGGGCGAGCTGGCGTAGTAGTACTCCATGGAATTTCACGGAGTTACTACAAAACTCTGTGAAATTCCACGGAGTACCGTGGCTGGCAGAGTCACATATCCCCCCGTACCCCTCCACACCCCCCTGCTAAACCCCTGGCCTGTCCTTCCACTAAAAACCCTGGCCCGCGCCCCCTCTCGCTAAACCCCTGTCCCCCTGCCCCCCTCCTCCCACGTAGTGTAAGGCCTGCACTGCAGTAGTGCTGGCCAGGAAACTTACCTTGGCTTCTTCCTAGTCCAAAGGGGTCCTGCTCCTGCGACTCTACTTGTCTTCCGCTGCGCTGCTCTGCCGCTCTGGAATTAATTAACAGGAAAACAGGAAGAACTGCAGTGCGCATGGCGTACTGCGTAAAGGCATGCCTGATGTCAGGCGATTGCAGATTTTTGGAAAACTTCACACTCCAAAAGGAGTGCGGAGTTTAAAAAATCTGCAAACTTCGCTGGCGGAGCGGAGGTATCCGCCCAGCCTTAGTCATAGATAGCACACACTGGCAATGTTTTCCACTATGGATCCAACTGTGTGGTAAGGAAATCCCAGAAATATACTCAGATAGCACAACCATGGTAAGTACATGCCTTTACACATTCCCACAGTGTAGCAAGTTTGCTAGCTGTGTAGAGTAGTGAGGATGTGTGACCAATACGAACCATTGCCCACATGAATGCCCAATGTGCATGCAATACAGCACAAGGCGGACTGCCGTGATATACTGCATGTAAGGCAGACTGCAGGATCCAATTTATTTTTTTAAGTTTAATAAGCTTTATTGAACCGTAAAAATCAATAACTTACATTACAGGCCTAGAGAGTAACAATGCATAGAATATCTTATAAGCAAAATAGAGTAGGCAGCAAATCATAGTAGAAAGCTATTTATATTTTGGGAAAATAAGGTAAAGGAAAGAGGGGGAAGAGGGGAAAGACGGGGTATGAAATATATTTATAATCATAAAACACTAAATAGATACCAATGCTGTGCTCATATGAATCATTAAATGTAAGGAACAAATAACTGTTGAGTAAAAACTTCGCAAAATAATAGAGGAAGAGGAAAGATAAAACAAAGAGGAGGGAATTCAAGGGGGTTGGAAATTTTCAGAACGATAATGAGAAACATTAATTGAAACCGTATTTAAATAAGTAGTTAATGGCAACCAAAAGACATCTCTATTTACATGTATATTGCATTGGGAGGCATATGCCACATCTAACCTATGGTATTGACATACATTGTTCCACCATGCTTTGATTGAAAGTTTGGTCAAACATTTCCAATTCATCGTAATTTGTTGAAACGCTAGAGCCAACATAAGATCAAACAACCCTCTTTCATAGGCAGGTAAAGGAATGGATTCTGATAAACTTCCCATAAAGAGAAGAATATTGGATATAGGTGTGTGGAATTTAAAGATTTTTGACAAACGATCCCAGATTTGTGTCCAAAAAGAAAGAACAGGGGGGCATGAAAAAAGGAGATGTGAGAGATCTGCCGATGGAAAGTCACAGGACCAACATTTCTTATTGTCCATGTGCGTGAAGTTAGCTATAGAAATGGGAGTGAAATATAATCTGTGATATAGAAAAAACATAGATTGAGTGGTGGAAGCGGATCTTGAGATCCTCAGCGACCGAGCCCAAATTCCATTCCATACATCACTGCTCCACTGAAAACCTAAGTCTGATTCCCAAGCAAGTTCCACCTTAGTTTTTTCTCGTTCTGGATTTGAGGCGTAAAAGAATTTATAAATTGAAGAGGCCTTTGGATTTGATGTTAAGATTTTAAGAAGTGAGTCCTGAGTGATTGAAGCATCATCAGAAGGAAGGGAATAAAAGATGCCTAGGAGTAATTCCATAAGTATGGAAAATGTATGTAAAAAAGACCGAGGGCAATTGAATGTAGTCTGAAAATCAGGAAAAGAGCAAGGAGAGGTGCCATCAAATAAATCGTTAACCCAGGCAATCCCCCTCACCCTCCATGAGGCCCAATACAAAGGTCTACTATTAATGGTTATAAGACGATTATGCCACAAAGGAGAATGCAGAAAGATATTCCTGGATATTAATTGTGGTTGAAAATGGGGTTTTAGCAAAGAGCAAGTGTGTTTAAATAGTGGAAGGGATGTGAGAATATTTTTGACAGTAAAAGAAAGAACTTCCTTGGTCGAGAAAGGAGTAAACATACAACATTCAATAATGACCCATAGAGGAGTAAAAGGAGGGTACTCCGTAAGAAGCCAATGAGAAGCTTGTTTTAAGCTAAAAGCTTTATGATATAGTCGAAAACCTGGAAAGTTTACCCCTCCTACAAGTCTCGGTTTCCTGAGGTGAAGTAAAGAAATTCTGGATTTTTTGTTCTTCCATAGAAATTTAGAAAGAAGAGAGTCTATTTTTTTAAAAAAGGTTACGGGGATACAGATAGGAATCATTGAAAAGTAATATAATAAAATAGGAGTAATCATCATCTTAATGGAGTCAAGACGACCCCACCAGGAGAGAAAAAGAGGATTCCAGGATGAGAAGAGTTTGGAAATACGATCTAGGGCTACATTCATGTTCAGTTTAACGGAATCAGTAATAGAATTGGAAAACCAAATACCAAGATACTTGATTTTAGAACTATTCCAATGAAAGCCAGTAGATTCAAATTGTTGTTTAAGGCAAAACTTTGTAAGTGGTAAAACTTCCGTTTTTTCAGAGTTGATCTTATAGCCTGATACCGCTGAGAAATCGGAGATTTCTTGTAATAACGAGGGAATAGAAGAATCTGGATTGGAGATGAAAAGCAAAATATCATCAGCATAAGCAGATAATTTCAGATGATGATCTCCATATGGAAATCCAAAAATAGAGGGATTTTGACGAATACGGGAAAGGAAAGGTTCAAGAGAAAGAACAAACAGAAGGGGAGAAAATGGACAACCCTGCCTAACACCTCGATGGAGTGAAAAATGCTGTGAGACTTGACCATTCACGATGGTAGAAGCAGAGGGGTAGAGTAAAGAAGAGAGATAAGGGAGATGAATTTAGTACCAAAACCGTGCCAACGAAGAGATTTAAACAAAAAGGACCAATCCACCCTGTCAAAAGCTTTTTCCGCATCGATGGAGATCGCCGCGAGAGGAAAAGATAAAGAGGGAGCTTTATTGAGAACATTGAAAAATAGACGCGAGTTATCAGAAGTTAGTCTGCCTTTAACAAATCCACATTGTTCGAGGCCTATTAAATGAGGGAGGAAGGATTCAAGGCGCAATGCTAAAAGTTTAGCAAAGATCTTATAATCAACATTTATCAAGGAGATGGGGCGATAGTTTTTGCAAAATTTGGGATCTTTGCCTTCCTTATGAATAATACAAATAGAGGCTTCTAGAAAAGTACCACTTGCTGAACCCGTGGAGCAAAAATGTTGGAAAAGGTTAAAACGTTTTGGTAATAACAGATTGGAAAAATGAAGATAAAATTCTACAGAAAAACCGTCAGGACCAGGGGATTTATTCTTTTTAAGGAATTCAAGGAGGAAGATATTTCCTGTAATGAAAGATCCGTGTCTAGAGAAGTGAAATCTAGACCAGAAGAGGAAGGAGGAGGAATAGTACTAAGGTACTCATTAATGAGTGTATCAGTTGGAGGCGACTCAGGAGTGTATAAAGCGCTATAAAATTTTGTAAATTCTGCTAATATATCTTTATCTTTGAAGAGGTGATTACCATCGGTAGATTGAATAGACTCAACCAACGTCTTCTCCCTTCTAGATTTTAAATAATTAGCAAGAAGTGAGCCAACTTTATTTCGACCACCATAGTATCTGGCACTGCTACGAAGCATAGTGAAGGAAGCGTTATCAGTAGAAATTTTATTAAATTCCATCTTAGCACGAATAAGTTGTTGCAGAGTAGAGTCCGATGAGGAGGTATAAAACCGATGCTCTAAGTGTTTAATGGAAGATAATAAAGCTTTATGTTTATTAAAGGACTTTTTCTTTTTCTTAGAAACAAAATCTATAATAAAACCTCGAGCAGCGGCCTTAAAACTATCCCACACCGAAACAGGAGATATAGAGGAGTCTTCATTAATAGAGAAAAATTCTTCAGCAAAGGAGGTAAAAGAAGAGGAAAAACTGGATCTTGTAAAAGATAATTATTGAATCTCCACCTAGACATTTTAGAGTGAGGAGGGAGTAAGTCAAAGTCAGCGACCACTGGAGCATGATCTGAAATCAAAATGGGCTCAATCGAGGAGGAGACGAAGTTTTGGGCCAAGGATTTAGAAAGAAATATGTAGTCAATCCGGGATAGGGATCCATGTGGAGGGGAATAAAAGGAAAATTCTGATTGGTCTGGATTACATAGCCTCCAGGCATCTACCAGTTGAGTCTGTGTGATAGTGTTAAGAAATTGTTTGTGAGTTTTATGGGGAATAAAACGTACCTGGGATTTGCGATCAATAAAAGGGTCTACAACTTGATTGCAGTCGCCTCCAAGTATAAAAAATTCATCATTATTCTGAAAAAACTTGTCTGTAACAGTAGGCCAAAAAGAGGGATCGGGTTGAGTCGGACCATAGAGGTTGAACACAGTAAGAGGGATATCATTAATTAATAGTTTAACTAGAATCCACCTACCATCGGAATCGGTATCTTGTGTAACAACAGTGCATTTCAATTTTTTATGGCATAAGATAACAACCCCATTCTTTTTTGTGTTAGTAGGAGAGACCAATACTGAGCCAACCCAATTACGCTTAAGTTTAAGAGCTTCAGCCTCAGATAGATGAGTTTCTTGTAACAGAACTAAATCAGGTTTATATGAGGCCAAATGTGAAAGAATTCTCTGCCTCTTTATAGGATTATTAAAACCCTTTACATTCCATGTAATAACTCTAAATGAAAAAGATTAACATCGTATAAACAACAGTATATTTTTAAGCAAAGAAAATGCAAATGAGCATGAAATGAAGAATGAGCAGTTGGAAATTTGGAAGAAATAGGTGACAGTAATAAGGTGATATGATGAGGAATAAAGAAGTGAGATGAGAAAGGTGGAGAATAAAGGAGAGTTAGGAGAATAGCAAAATCTTCCAGCGTCTGTAGAAGAAGAGACAAAAAATAGTAAGAAAGAAGAAGATAGGACATAAAGAAGAGAGAGTCAGGCAGGAGAAGAAAAAAGAAGAGTATAAGGAAAAGGGGGAAAGGGAAAAGAAGAGAGAACAACAAGAAGAAGAGACAGTACATATCCAAAAAGGACGACTGAAAAAACATACCTGAGGGGACAAAAACGAAAGAAATCTGGGGCAAGAACGACACACGAAAAGATGAGACGCCCGAACACCGGGAGTCCGAACCACATCGGGACAAAGAAGAGAAGGGAAACAAAACCATGATATGGAACACGAACGGACGTACCTATAGAGAGTAACAAAGGAAAAGACGGTAAGCATCATATATACAAGAAAAATTACGCGACTATTGAACCTAACATAGGCAAAGAAGATGAACATAAGCAACATGTAAAGCCTTAATTGGACAATATTGAATGAACTACAACAAATACATAAAAATACAAAAAGACAAAAAGAGCAGCGAAGAGATAACTAATAGACCCTGAGGAGGGTCAGCGCAGTACATCATAGAACCAGAAATTGCATGACTAAGCCAACAGAATAAACCGTGTCTTAAAACATTTCAAATGTAATGAAAAAGTATCATTACAATGAAAGAAATATAAATTAATCAACCATTAGAGGGGCCAGCAGTGTCCATGTTACTTGCAGAATTTTTTGAGTTCCGCAGGATCTTCAAAGGACCAAGTTTGATTTTGAAAAGTCACCTTAAATATGCAGGGATGGAAAAGACCATATCTGGCTCCAAGTGATCGAAGAGGCGGACGAAGATTAAGGAACTCCTTCCTCCTAGCCGCCGTAGCGTTGGAGACATCTTGAGAAAGAAACACCCTCTGACCAAGCCAAGAAATTTGTCGTTTGGCTCTAGCTGCAGAAAGAACTGAAAGCAGATTCGTGAATTTTAAGAAGAGGATGATGACTCCTCTTGGTCTGATCGAGGACGTAGAGAGCGAGGGACGAGGACCAAGCCTGTGCGCTCTCTGAATGCTGAGAGATGTGGTAGAAGGCATGTCTAAGAGTTTCGGCAAGAAGGTTGTAAAAAGGAGACAGGGTCATCCCCTCCAAAGCTTCAGGTAAACCATAAATGCGTAAATTATTCCTCCTATTTCGGTTTTCCAAATCCTCAGTATGTTGTTTCAAACTGCGAACTTCCTGTTCCAAAGAAGAGAGTCTCTGGGAGTCACCCTGGACCACCGAAAGTTGCTGTTCCATTGAAGACACTCTAGTTTCCATTGTAGACCATTTCTCCTCCAGGAATTGCATCTTGTTGTTTGTTTCTTCTACAAACGGCCGCAAGGCGCGAATCTCCTCCAACAACAGCTCCATGGAGATAGGAGGGGATGTTTTGTCAGGAGAAGGAGGACCCTGCTTCAGACGTTTAGAAGCTGAAGACGACGGAGATGATTTAGATGAAGACTGTGATGAGGAATTGCGGTTGGAAGACACTCCGGCCATCTCTCCTTCGGTAAAAGATGAGTCCAGAGCGGAGGCAGAAAGAGAAGACGTTGATGAGGTATGTTTTTAGGCACAAAAACAAATTGCGGCTTGCGCAGTACACGCATATATAAGAGTCATCAAAGTAGTGCAGAGGTCGTTGCACGAACCAGCAAGAGTCGTGATATTCAAACTTTCGCAGGAGAAGTGATGTTGGACAACCACTGGAATTATCCAAAATACTGACTCCACTTGTCATATGATGGAAGGCACGGTATAACTTATAGCTGGAAAGAGCCCGACTGAGGGCTGTTCAAAAATTATGCAGGCAAAATTATGTCCAGAATTATAAAATAGCAACCTCCAACCAGAACATTCATAGAAGAGTCATAGAGTCCATAAGAAAATGAAAGATATCTGGAAAAACACAGCACCGCATATCCTTCAGTGAGACAGCTGACAGAATATTGAGGACAAAATGGAGGGCACACTGAGGTGAATACGCAACATAGTAGAAGCCAACCAACGCTGTGATTTAATAAACGCAGTGCACTTTTTCACCAGAAACTGGCTGCAGGCATGAGTGCAATGAGATAGGGACCGAGCGTTGAGAGAGAGAGAGAAAAACGCAGGTAGTTCATTTTAGGAATGCGGAGGAGCCGGCAAGCACCTAAAATGGCGGATGCCTTGTGGAAAATCGTCCGCTGTTGTAAATAATGAAAGCGCAGTGCGCTTGATGCATGAAACAGCTCACCGGAATCCCGACATCGTCCGATAGCTGAAACAGATGTTTCCGAGAGGAAAGGGTGCAAAATAGCGCACCGGCGGGTCTTCAGAAATCCCGATGACACGGAGCTTCCCCTTCAGGCGGCCATCTTGTCCGGCGCCGAAACCACACCCCGCAGGATCCAATTTAATACATTGCCAAACCCACATTACGTTTACAGGAGCTGTGGCCTGAATAGTGTCCAGAGGTAATGCATGGCATCCTGGTAACTTTGCGAAATGTGCACAGTAGTGCTGTCAATACCTGAAAACACATTCAGTATAGCCATTATGATAAAGAAAGCTAATCTACAAGGCAGGTGTGGACCTTAACTCAACTTACCCACACTGGCAGGGCAGGCCAGTGAGCTGTGTAACTGTGTTGCAAAGTGTGGTATGACAAAAACAATCACCCTTGTCACACAGTGGTGTGTGAAAAATGCACAGAGACTGCCATCTGAAAGGCAACTGCAGTGGCACATTGCCTCAATACATGCAAGTCACATAGGTACTATACATCAAGGTCAAAATGAAAGTGAATGAGGATAAATACTGTATGTCAACCAGATTACTCATGTCAACATCTAACAATGCTCACCATTGACATACCTCCATTTTCATGCAGAGGGAGAAACTCCTCCTCCTGAGCAGCTGCCTGTCCTGGATGATCAACGTACTGGCAATGAAATCTTGCCCCCATGGACGAGGCACTTGTCAGCAAATCCTGGACTATATTGTAAAACCTTCTCCGGTTGCAGAAGGGGCTGACAGCGCCGATGGGTCTCCAGAAGAACCACCTGAAACAGGATCTACCCCATCTGCCAGCCCAAGCCAAAGCCCAGCCCTGAACTTCAATGACCCCGAAGTTGTCTATTAACAGCAAGCGGTGGGATTCCAGCATCAGCTGGTAGATGAGGTGTGGGTGGGGATGGAGACCATCAAGGACACCTTTGAGGGAGTCAGTAGGTGCCTCAGCCACCTTTGAGGCAATAAGCGGCACCAACCCTCAGCACCAGAGATTGGAACAGTCCTGGCTGACATCGCTGGTATCATGAGGCAGAGGCAAGAGCAACAGCTGACTTGCTGCAATGCCTTATGCCAATTCCCCATACATATGGAACAGTGTGTTGCCTAGCACGGACTCAGACACACTTGCACCACAGTAATTGGGTGTCTGCATTGCATGCAGATTTGTCTTTCTGTGGAGGGGCACCTTCCTGCACATGATGTACCCTCAGAGCCATGATTGTCTACGTATGTTTGCCACTGGCGGCAGCATGCATAGGAAGTGTTAGTGACTTGTCTGACTTCAATTCAGTTTCCTTGTTACACATCACCTGAGGGACCCAATTGATTTCTCACATTCCAAAGTTAACTTGATGTGGGATACAAGACATGCCTCATGAACAGTGGGAGTTGCATGGAGACACCCCCAGAACAGCCATGTAAGCCCTCCCTTTCACACAGTGATGCTACACTGCATTTTAGACTGTGTTGCATTGCCAAGTACCTTTACTCAAATCAAAGGCATATAAAGTGGCTTTGCATGCCTTAACCTGTGTGACTTGTGGGTTTGCATTACATGTGTACCATGATGCTTGGTGCATGTATGAGGCACACGAGTCAAACATACGTCCCTATGTTTGTGAACAGACACAGAGATGGCTATTATCTCACACATTTGTTACTGTTAGTTGATCTGTAATGTATTTCAGTTTTGCTTACCAACAAGTAGGCCATTCCCATATTGCCCATATGATGGAATGCCTGAAGATGTATGCATCATGCACACACTCTGGGTATCTTGCCAGCACATTTGTGAAGATCTCCTAATGGTCCACGATGGCCTACACATTGATTATGTGTGCTTCCAGTTCCTGTATAGATGTGAAGTTGCAGCAGGGGGAACCAGTTGAACTTATGTGCAGTCCACAGCCCACAAGACATGTGGAAACTTAGCAATGGCATAAAAGCCTTGCTTAGTGTCCTGCTGCTGTTGCTATGTCTTGGGGAACATGAGGTACTAGGCTGTGAGTCTTATAATTGCATCCAGGATAGTGGGTAGGAATGCAGAGAAAAATGGCTGTAATATAACAGCAACTCTGACTGTTGTGGTCTGGAATGAACCAGATGCCAGCATGTGGAGGACTGCCATCAGCTTGCCTATCAGAGGGATGTTAGTGGAACTGTTAGCTGTAGTCTGCAGCATTGGTACAATCGGGTTCAGCAGGCATATGATAGATTCCCTCATGAGTCGATAATAGGTGAAAACCTCATCCTCCCAGAGGTCAATGAGACTAATCCTCTGGCAATTGACACGCTCCCTTCTCCTGCGATGAATATGTGGTGGTTGGTGTGTTGGAGGGTGTATTGTGGTGGTGGTGACGGTATCCTCGCTACTCCAAGCATAAGAGTTAGCTCCTCTATGGCGTAGTTGAGCTTTCCAGAGTGCTTTGCATGTGTTCTGTGTGTGTACCAGAGGCAGTGTGTAATTTCGAACTCCTGGGTTGTCAATGCGCAGACATTTTGATGCATTTTATGGTTTGCGTGCCACTTGCTTTTTCAAAAACTAGTACATAGTACTGTGTCCGTTTTACGTTAGTATTTACGTGGGAACGGCTACCTAGCATACTTTAAAATATGCGTCGCGCAGTCGGTTGAGGCGCAGAAATTTTCTGATGCAGGCCTACAAAATATTATGCATTGGCCGAAATGCATCACATTGTAAACATGAAGTAGAAGTATTTGCTCGTGTTAGCCCCTAATTAGATTTGGGCATTAGACTAACTTATTGGCAGCAGATAGGTGCAGGAGAGTGGAATATTATGTGGTATTGCTGGGTGGCCTTACCATGTAATATTATCACAATACCCCTAAGATGGTCCTTGGATTCACACTAATAAATCCTTAGCTCAGTTCTGGTAGAGTGGCAAAGAGCAGTTAGCCTTTACTAGAGGAACATGTGTTAAGCATTTCAGAGTACCAACATGGACAATAAGTAAGTGACACGACTTGAGAGAAGTCCGACACCATTTTATAATAAATAAAGGTATTTTCATCTTAATTTAGACACTAAAATGAATGGGATATCATTCATATAACCAGAGTTATAGATTTTTATAACAATATTAAATCAGTGCACTAAAATGCATAGATAAAATAACATTGCGGTCAATGGCAAAATCCACTAGTGACAATCGGCCACTTGCAGGTCGGGTTAGTTGGAACCCTTATAGGGGTAAGGCCATGCAGGCCACAACATCAGGCCACAACAGTCAGAACAATTTTGCCTAGCCCATGGACAGAGTACAGAGTTGTTGTGTCTGTCCTTGGTGCTGAAAGGGAGTTGCAGATGGTGCTGTTTTTACCACTTACAAGGTGCTGAAAAAAACAAAATGCAAAAACACAACAGGTACACAGCTGCTCATATCAGATGATGGATGCACGATGTTCTCTGTAGCTGTAGCATCGAGTATAGGGGTCGGTTGCCGGACTGGTGACCAACAAGCCATGGCAGTGGTAATCACTACGAAAAGCTTTGGGAACTTCACTGGGTGCAGGGGAGTAATGTAGCGACCTGAGATTCGGGGCAGGCAAGACTACAACTCCCACAATCCACTGGACCGCATGGATCTGGGAGATCCCTCAGAGGGCCTGATGGCTGAGGCAGGGTCCATTTTTATCATATAAGACCCCCCCCAGGCCTGTTCGGCCCACACCTGAAGTATGAACCCCTTACATAGGCCCTGCCAGCCTAATTTGTAGGCCGTGTTAAATTGACCTGTGGGTCTGGTTTTACCATATAACAAATGCCCTGGGCCATCCTAGTCACTCAGTCAGTATGAACCCCTAGGTAGGCCCTGCAGACTTTCTGCAGGCCTTTTGTTAAATTGACCAGAGTTCTGCCATTTTTCTGAACAGCAGGCTCTAAGCCTGTCTGACTAAAAATCTCAGCCAGCTTCTCTCTGCGAGGCTCTTCTGCTCCTGACTGGATAGCCCCCACCCTACCCGTGTGTCTCAAAGTTCACTGTCCCTTCCTCTGTCCTGTCGACAAATAGCACACCACATCCTGGGTCTGAACATGAGAATAGAGAACTTCCCACCACAAAGACGTCAGGCCGGGGTGATGAATGTGGCAACCAGGACATTGCTATATATTTTATTCCTTACATTACATATTTTCTGCTTGCCCTATGCAATTTACTGACGAGCGCTTGGTCTGAGAACATAACCTTTCACCTAGTCTATGTTCCGCATTTAACTGAAGAAGCACGACACGTCTGATAAATGTGCGAACTGTGGCTATAAGTGACGTAGGTAGGGCTGACGTTAGAATAAGCAGTTCTGCTTCAGTTCCCAGCACTAAAAGGTATAAAAGACGAGTCCACGGAGTTCTCGTCGGACTACCCCACCCGTCTGTTGGTAGGATGGCAGGCGGGTGTGGGTTTTCCCAAGAGCTCTTGTTTTTGTTTTATTAAGATACAATTTAATTTGCCAATATAATTGCTGTATATGCTATTTTGTCTCTAAATTGGTGTTTTCTTATTGAGAATTTAATGCTTATATTACACTTGCAAGGCTGCTTTCTTTTAGGTTTAAACGTGAGTATTCTCTGCATTTTAGATCAAATGTGTTTTGCATTCTGAGAACATTTTCCTTGATTTAAATGATGTTTTTCATAGTTCATTTATAAATGTGTCTTTGAGGTTTTCTGAAGTGTCTCTCTTCAAACGATTTCAATGCCTTCTGAGTCCTATTGAGAATTATGTAATAATGCCTTCTGTTTGGTAAGACTCTCTATGAATGCAAGGTCACTATATTTTGTATTCTGTATTTTAAATGCCTTTTTCTTGAAGTTGCACCTTCTAAATAAATCTGTTAAACCTTTTGGCTTGGTTTCCATGGCTCACACATCTGTTTCCTTCATTTTAGTATGAGCGTTCCTGCGCACCCTGCCTCAAGTTAAGCTGCCCTTTTGTCCCTAAACCACTCCCTCGAACAGCTGGCAAGGGTGCCCCCTAGCCCCCCCCAAGCCCCCTAAAACGCTCCCTCCAACATGGCCAGCGATTCTTTAGATCCGCTAAGTGTTTTTACCTGAAGTTTGCAGGGGACTAGTGCCACTAGTCTAGGGGAGACTGAGGGTGCTTCTGGCCTCCACAAGGGTACCTCTCTTTGGGAGTGATGAATATTAGCTAAAGACGAGGGCCGTTCACTCAGTTTTCAAATCTGTTGCCTCTGGGACAAAGTATCCTTCTTTTGCTTTGTGTGAGTGGGCAAAGTCCTGTTGTCTGCGACAAGGGTCTCCTCTTGGTCCTTCCTTGAAGTAAGTTGTTCAGATCTGAGGCTGTGGTGTCAGGGGTGGTCCCTTAAATCCTAGACTTAAGGGAGTTAGGGGTGTGGGAGCTAGTAGCCAATGGGAAGCTGGTCCCTGCAGCTAGTCCATCCCTGAGGTGACAACATCTTGTGGTGTAGGTCAATGTTTCTACCCAGAACTCACCATTTATGCCCTCCAAAAGAAGGGAGAATTCCATTTTAGGTGCACAGACCAGGCTGCCCAACCTAGAAGTGTGTCCAGCCTACCTGGGGGTGTGCAACTCTTGCATAGCTAATTTTCCATCTTGCCCTGGTGCAAACACACCTGGAGCAAGGTGAGGGCTATTTCCTCCTCAAGGGGACAGCCTAGATGCATATCAAAGGCAATGTAGTCTTTGAAGCTCACAGATTTGATGTTCTAATTCACTAGCGATCTGGGGAGGAGGGAGGTGCGACCCCCTTCCTGTTAAGCCTTAATATTTGACTCCTGGGAGTGATCACACTGCCAGGCAGGAGGTCAGAATCTTGTCTTGGCAGCAGCAGGTGCAGGAAAGCGTGGACTGGTCACCCACAGCACAGTAAAGCTGGGGGTAACCTCCAAGGTGCCCTCTGGGGTCATGCCATGTCACCCAGGGCATGAGAATCATGTCAGGGGTGAGAAGGCACCTTTTTTGATCCCAAACATGACTTATTTTAGAGGCACCATCATGGAGCTGCCAGTCTCGAAGGTGCCTGTTTGGCAGCCCATGTTATTCTATCGACCGCTAACAGATATAGTGGTTTCCAATATAATGCACTTTGACTGCTGGGCTGAGGAGGCCTTCCATAGAGGTGCCATACGTACATTACATCAAGTCACAGACAGGTCTGAGGATACCATCAACCTTTATGCCACCTGCACACTCCATGACCAATAAGATACTCGCTTATGAGACTGTGGTCTTGCGAGATATTTTGACAACACTAACTAACAAGCAATACGTCAACCACAATGTCTCAAAGTTAGAACACGAAGCACTAACATCACTAAAAAACAACAAACAGATTGTGATCAAACCCACAGATAAGGGGGGAGCAATTGTGGTACAGGACATTACCAACTACAAGACCGAAGTACTTAACCAACTGGGAGATGGGGTCAGCTACACGAGACTGCGGGCAGACCCCACTAAGGAACTTTCCAAAACGATCATGAAAGTTACCAAGGAGGGCCTAGAACAGGGTTTCCTTTCAGATTTGGAGTTCCAATTCTTGAACCAAAAGCGACCTCGTTTACTAACGATTTATACATTACCAAAGATACACAAGAACATGCAGAATCCACCGGGATGACCAATCGTCTCCGGATGCGGTTCCTTACTTGAGCCTCTTTGTAAATACGTGGATTTCTTTTTGTAGCCCATAGCGGAGATCACGAGATCATACCTCAAAGACACAATGGAGACAATCAATCTGGTCGACCAACAAACTTTTGACCCTACCAAACAAATCTTAGCAACCTTAGACATTGTGTCTCTGTATACAAGCATACCACAAGGACCTGCTCTTGAAGTAATGCAGACAGCCATTAACAAAAGACCAGCCTCCATGGGGGTGCCCACGGAATTTATCATTAAACTTCTTGAAATTGCCATGATGCACAATTTTTTCTACTTTCAGGCGATTTTTACCTGCAAACCATGGGCGTAGCAATGGGCGCCAGTTTTGCTCCAGGCTTAGCCATTATCTACATGGATTACTTTGCAAACTCTCATATTTTTGACACAAGCAGACCCTATATTGTACAGGTGAGCCTATGGAGGCGGTACATTGACGTTATCCTGTTGATTTGGACTGTCGATGCCACATCACTGAGGGATTTCCATATATGGTTAAACCAAAGGAGTGATGATATCAAGTTCACTATTCATTCTGACCCCCACAGGATAGAGTTCCTCAATATCACCATCAAAATGGAGAATGACCAACTGTATACCACTCTATATAGGAAACCTGCTGAACGGAACTCATTACTCCGTTACAACAGTCACCATCCTAGGGGCCTATGGGACAATTTGCCCTTTGAACAATTTTTGAGGATCTGCCGAAACTGTTCCAAAAAAGAGGATTACATGTTGTAATCAGAAAATCTGAGTGACCGCCCAATTGCCAGGGGCTACCCTAAGGGACTGGTCAAATGTGCCCGCAAAAGGGCGTGGTTTAACCCCAGAGAAACCCTACTGACTGCTAAAACAAGAGAGAGGGATTTTCACAGCAGGATGATATGTGTCACCACATTCTGTACTCAGAGCCATGCGATCAGGAATATCATTAACCAGCATTGGGGCCTAATCTCAGATGATTTGGAATCACAAGATCCACCTATGCACTTGTTCAAAAAGGCAAGAGCGTACAATACTATGTGGTACGGTCTCTTTTGGAGCCTCCAACTGAACCATCAATTCATTCCATGTGGCATCTCCCTGCAACTCTCGGTCACTACAAATGTGAATTTACAATACTACCGTGGTGCACTCTGTGTTCAAAAGATTCAACACAGTTCCTCTTGACTTAATCTGTGTGCATCCCTGTCGTCGCGCTGTGTCTGAAATCGCTGAGTAAATAATGGATACAGGTGTACAGAGATGGACAAAAGGGTCCTTCGCAGCAAAACGAAACCAACTTAGTGATTATTATTTCGAAAATCAAGTTGACTCAAGCACAGACGGCCCTACTCAATAAAGGGACCTCTTTCGTCCCAGTGTATCACAGTAACGTAGTCGAAACTGAGATTGCGATTTTCAAATTTTTGAGGACATTGAGGCTTAAATATTTCTTCAGTACAATTGAACCCTCCACAAACCTTTCCCAAGAACCTGAGTACAAGGAATTCAAAGCTAAGAGTTCCTTCTGTTCTCCCATTTCATATAAGTCAATCGATGTGTTTGAACAGCTCATCAAGTTAGAGGTGAATAAGATCGATTTTCGGAAAACCGGAATTTTCCAATTTCTCACCCAAGGAATGGAGTATATTATCTTCTCTGGCAAACAATGAACAACTGACCTTTCAAAAAGCTGATAAAGGAGGAGCGTTGGTAATAATGGACACTGAATTTTATGAGAGGAGTGTACTCACACATGTTGAGGACACAAGCATCTACATTAAGCTTGAGCAAGATCCTACCAAGAAGTACCAAGACATTCTTCATCAAATACTATTGAGAGCATTAGACATGGATTGGATCAACGAAAACACCAACAGGTACTTATATACTGAGTATCCATGCCGACCACAATTTTATATGCTGCCCAAGATACACAAAAATGCAACAACCCCCCCTTTAGGCCAATAGTATCAGCGTGTGGGTCAATTTCTGAACCTATTGGAAAATACCTGGACTGCTTTTTACAACTGCTAGTCCAACAATGGGAAACACACATAAAAGACACCACAGCATTTTTTAATATGTTATCCACACTGGACACCAAGGGCATTGAGAATTGGTGGCTATGTACAATTGACGTTACTGCACTATACACCTCCATTCCCCATCAGGAAGGCATGGAAGCTATGGAATGGGCTCTCTTGAAACAAGGAAACATGGGAGCAAACAAAATCTTGTTGTTAGAACTTCTACATTTTGCATTATTTCACAGCTACTTTGAATGGAAAGGAACTTTTTATGCTCGATGTAATGGAACTTCGATGGGCTTTGCAGGAGCACCGTCTTACGCAAATATCCTTATGTCCAATCTAGAACATGAGCATATTCTTCTGAACAAAACATGGCAAGAACACCTGGTCATATATAAAAGATACATAGATGATATCTTCGTAATTTGGAAAGATGACTTGATGAGCTTACAAAACAAAATTCTAGAGCTTAATCAAATTCATGATCACATCAAATTCACCTATCAGATTGACAAATATCGAATTGCATTTCTAGATGTTTTGGTTCAAATTGATGCACAGGGCACTAAGACGAATGTATTCACTAAAGAAACCGACAGGAACAACTCCCTACATTTCAAGAGTTTCCATCAATACATATTGAAGCTACACTTACCTTATTCTCAATTTATAAGGCTAAACAGAATTACATCAGATCCATCAGAAGCAAGAGAAACCATCAACAGATTTGCCACTAAATTTACACAATGTGGATAACCAAAAGAAATCATTGATGACGCGATTCAAAAAGTATCCACATTGGATAGACAGTCATTGTTACGGAAAACACAATCTAAAAAAACCAATTCTATTATTTGTGTATTGAAACATTCCACCAAATAACACCAAGTCTATCATCATGAAACATTGGTCAATCATTCAAACTGAACTGGATTTACAACATCTTTTTGATCAACCACCCACTTTTGCGTTTCATCGATCGAATAATTTAAAAGAACTTTTAACCAAAAAGAAAGAAATCGATTAGAGTATTCAAAGGGATGCAAAGGTGCATGAATTGTGTACATTGTAACAATGCAATGATTGGAAATCAGTTTATCCATCCCACAAAAGGTATCACCATGAAGTTACAACATTCTAGCACGTGTGACACCTCTAATGTTATTTATGCTTTAAAATGTCCCTGTGGAAAAATTTATGTGGGGAGAGCAGAACGCAAAATCAAAGTTCGTATTACAGAACACAAGAGCAACATTAGGAACCAGAACATGAAATCTACAGTAGCCATGCATTGGAAGGAAGCAAGACATAACATCTCGCAATTGCGCTTCACTGTTTTAGAGGCTCTTAAACCTAAACCGGATGCTGATCATCAGAAGCTGTTAGCTAGATCCGAATTTTTCTGGATCAAAAAATTGCACGCCATGCAGCCGCACGCGATGAATGACAGGCTGGAATACAATTGGTTTTTATAACCATATAGGATGTTTTGCTATAAATGTCATTGAGCATTTGATGTTTTTTTTATTTTTTCACTTAACTCACGTCACGACTTTTGGGTTAACTTGCATGTCAGAGTCCTAGTTGTTTTTTACATTTCTATTTGACTTAACTTTATTCATTGTGCATGTTAACTAAAAGCACCTTAGGTGACAGCTATCTCTTTAAACACGTTTTTGCACGTCTTGTTCATTTAAATATTGAAAGGAATGCTCGGTCGTTAGCGTTTCCTGTTTCCGGAGCGAGAACTGTTCTCATACCGGCTCCGTAAGCACTGAATCCTTCTTTTTTTTAAATGCGACTCTTTTGTTTGTATGCCGAGCACGTCACAGGTTTTAACTAGTGAGAAATGTGTTCGCCCGATAACGGTTTGAAACTCCGGCTTGTGATTTCCGTTCACGCCGGTTCAGTAAGTACGAATGCTTGCCTTGTAATCACACGAGTCACTTTCGGCATATCACGGCGGTTTGAACTACTAACATGAAAGCCTGCCTTAGATCGCTTTCCATCACTAATTGAGCAAAATTATTCACGATCGCATAGAAGAGGTTTTTGAAGCATGTGAGTCACCATTTACGGTTTGTTTGTTCTTCATGTATTTGGTTTCTTATGAACACGCGAGCACTGAGCACTATTCACGGGTGATTTCAGAATCATTGCTCACTTTACGGAAGCATGTATCTGTGATCAAATACGTTGGTCTAGAGGCATGATTGTATATATTAAAGCAACCTGGTAATCATGTTACCAGTATAGCAGTTGGAACATTGTTAGGATTGTATGGGGTGCACATATTGGTTTATGCATGGAGTTAATAACATGATTAATTCTTGTATTTATCTGAAACTCAAAGACTGGATTCAGGAGTTTCTTTTGTCATTTCATATTTTCAGAATATTATGATGAGACCCCTGAAGAAGGGTCATCAATGACCCGAAATGCATTGGGTTGAAAAAGAATTTGTGTTGAAAGTGTAACTACTACCAAGAAGTGATTGGTATATCAGAATTTTCCTATTCAAAAAATCAAAAGGAAAAAGCATGAACCCTGGATGATGTGGTATTAATTTGAAAAAAGTGTTGTTTAATCTTTTGGAATTCTGTGAAGAAAACAGACAAGTTTTCAAGATAAGTGCTCCCATTAGCCAGGCAGCGGCTTTCCTTACCTGGCACACCTGTATTCACTACAAATGTGTCTACTGCAAGGCTTGTAAATTGACAATCCAAACTAAACAATTCATCTACAAACAACATGTGATAGATTTAAAATCCTTTACCAACTGTAACTCTTCAGATTTAATCTATGCCATCATTTGCCCCTGCGAGAAGGTATATGCGGGCCAGACTCAACAAAAAGTAAAAACACGTATACTTCAACACTGCAGCAGGGTGCGCTGAGCTGTCATTGGAGCACCCCTGGTTGAGCACTTCCAGAGCTCCCAGCATGAAGTTGAGAGTTTGAAGTGGGTCGTTCTGGAGAAGGTCACACTTGGGATCAGGGGAGGCAACATTCAATCCATCTTGAATGTTCGCGAGTGTAAATGGATGCAATTGTTGGACACAATTCAAAATGGTCTCAATGAATCAGATGCCAGTAGCGTGCAGCTATCGTGCCTAATCACAGAATAAGAACTATGTTCTCTCCTAAACCTTACTGACCCTGTAAGCCTTTTAATACGGTGCTCTACCATGTACCTAGGAGTTTCTTTGATTGTGTCTTGAGATTGTTTTCTCCTGAAACTGTATGTTGTACTTTGTTTCATATGTGCTGAACATGAAATGTACCACTTTCACAATGGTTCTGTGAGATCGCTACCCATCCCCTCCAGATGGGCAATACTCATGGAAAAACAAATCACAATGTGCACTATACATTTTATCATGTATCCATCATGTGTAACTGAATATATATGTATACAGTGTTGTTTCTAAATGCATATTTATTCAAATATGTCATCCTGTTTTTTAATTTGTTTTTTAATTTGGTATTGGTTAGATTCATTGCGATTTTTCTGTTGAAAGCTGCTAACAATTTTTCTTTCAAGTAGTCTTTCCTCTGTGATGCCTTTTTAACGGCCTGTGTCATCACCGCTGCTACGTTTTGGCAGCAGCTAGCGACTGTCAAGGAGCACGCAACGTGACTAGGCATTTAAGGAATCCCTATAGCAGTGCTCCGTTTACGATGCGGTGAACGGATGCACTTCCCTCGAGGTAATTCAACACGCTTCTCCCGGCTTTGCTTAGAGCGAGTCTAACTTCAGTCATAGTGGTGTTAAACCCTGTGTCCCTGTGTCTCCTCAGAAACCCGGAACCTTCATGGCCTTTTGAATTTCCTTCTGCAGTGCTCCCTTGCGAGACGATGAATGGACTTTGTCTCCCCGAGGTAACGAACCACGTTTTCTGCCTAGAGCGTTTTCATTAGTTCAACTCCCATATCTCTGTTAGAGTGGTGGTATACATTATGTCCCCTTTTTTGTTTTTTCAGTAATTTGGAACTCTTGAACTTATCTTGGGCCCCAATTTTCATCAAGAATAACTTACAAACCAATCTTTAAATAGAAGTAAGTCTTCATTTTTATTTTTAGCGCGCTTTATATGGTCTAACAATACATAGTACTACATCTGCTAATTATTTATTTCGACATTATTGATGGCACGTTAACCTCTTTTCTAGGCTGCCATCTGTTCGCTCTCTGCCACAGGAGCCCACGGGCCCACCACTATCATTCAACCACCCCAGTCATTGGTGGTTCACGGTAATATATTTTCCCTTCACTTGTGAATACCATTAGTAACGTGTAATACACAATTTCCAATGTTCTAAGGGCTATTCTTTATTAAATTCTTAGGTGCCCCCCTTTCAGTCCTGAGGAAGACCCCTTTGTAAGGATCAAGGTCAATCTACGTATGGTTGGGTTCGAAATGTCAACATTTCTGTTTCCTATGCCAGTGTGGGCGACAGTGCTTTTTCACTGTGCCAAATCAACAACACAATGGCTTAATACTAATTTATAGCCAATTATCAGGCTGGACAGGCTTCTGTTTGTAAATAATAATGTGGATGTATATAATGTCACTACCTTTCCTTTCCTATTGAACCCTCACCTTGCGCACAAATTTCTCGCTTCTCCTTTTTCCCTTTCGGGGCACTTTTTTGTGTAAATAATTTCCAGATGTTTGCTGGATTCTGAACATTCCTATGGGTGTTCAATATGAATAAATAATATTGAGCAGAACCTTATAGTGTAAGTAATTTAATACATGTGGTTGCATAAATATTTGTTCTTTATAAGGGTGTCCCACTGGGACCATTTTTCTTCTGTATCGATACGTACATTAATGGCAGTGTATGTGACTGTGCCATGCAGGGTGAGGGCACCATCGAGTTTGAGCAGTTTGCACTGCTCCTGCAGTCTTCAATGGCAGGCCTGCTGTCAGTAGGTTGCATGGGTCACCAAGGGTGGCACAAACTCATGCTGCGGCCCTGGTGACACCTTTACCCCGAATGTCCTGGGTACCCCTGGTACCATATACTAGAGATTTATAAGGGGGTGAAGCTTTTGCCAATTTGGGATTAACATACCTAACATAACAGTTTTAGAAGAGAGCACAGGCACTGGGGTCTGGGCAGCAGAGTCATACCCACCTGCATTTGGAGCAAAAAGTAGGGGGTGGCTATAAAAACAGGCACTTTCCTACAATAGATCAAAGCCTACTCAACACCATAGGCCTATTTGAAGGCCATTAGGCTCGTTCCTCTGAGAGGACGAGACTGGGAAGAAATCTGCATGGGCTATTTACCTCTTACTCAATGGCAAGTCTGTGCATGCATTTCATAGCGAAACAATAGGACAAGCAGCTGTACCTGTAGCACCAATCATAGAACAGGCTCTCATTTGAAGTTTTTGTGGAAATAATCTATTTGGCAGTGGCATTTGAAGGTCGGATTAAGGATCTCAGAGAGCTGTGACCACAGATCACTTGTAGTTTAAATATTGGAATGTCAGACAATGCTGTAGAGGAGAGATGGGACAGGGATGAAGTGATGACGGGTCATCTTTGGATTGAGCAGAGATGCCCACTTTCTGGATCTTTCCACCCTCACTTAAAAACCTCTACACAAGGAAGGAACTCTGAGATGTACCGGCACGTGCAAAAAACAAGGAACAACGGACTACTAGTGGATGAACCGTTATGTGGAGGGATGTGCTACTTGTCTCCCCTCTCCCATTGTGAGAAAGTGTAAGGTGGACTTGCTGGGAGAACCTGCAGGATCTGGCTTCACTTGAACTTCTGTGGTCTGGTCCTGTGGAAAGTACCTCTGTAGAGGGACCTCCAGGTCATGCAGGACAAACAGGCATGTGGCAAGAAGGCCAAGGGGCCTCAGTTGTGTAGGTAGAAAGAGTAACCTTCCCTGAGGGCCATGGATGGCTACTGAAGAAGCCTCATGGCTTAGGAGATTAGCAGGAGCACAGACAGAAGATCAGGTCAAGGGGTCTTTGCTGCTTCCTGGTGCCGGAAGAAGGCAGCTCGATGCTTTATCTGCAGAAATAGCCTAAGAATCACATTGAGGTATTAAGGGACTGAGCTTTTTCTCGCAGAGGAAGAACGGTTATAGAGCAGGTCCTAAGAAAACCTGAAAAATATAGAAATAATTGACTCTCTTGGTGACTGGAGTCAACCCTTAGGAGCACAGCCACAAAAACCCCATTTACTTTGGCCAAATGGGGCATGTGAAACAGATCTCCATTCCCCACTCAGGTGAAGACTGCCTGGTGGGTTTACCAGGTCTCTAGGCTGAGAAGTGCTGTGCCACAGAGAGCACTTACACAACTAAAACTCTCTCAGTGAGGACCAATGCCCCAGGCAAATTGTCACCTTGGGGTGCAATCATAACACGCCTCATTTTTGTTGTTTTTCCACTCTTAGGGGGGCCACTAACTGAGGGGTGCACATAATTGTGGAACTGTGTTGCAGTCTTTGCACAGGCCCCTTGTTGGGGGCCAGAGACCCAGGAGCATTGTGGTGTGCTTTCCTCCACTACACCTGACTGTGTCTTGGGGAGAGAGGAATACACCAACACACCACCTGCTCTTGGGAGCCGGCAGGTAGAGAACATCATTAGCCAGCTCCCACCTGCTCGCATATGAGGAGGATAAAGAGAGAACAGAAGATTACTCTTGCTGTGCTGACCTGCGCAAGTATGAATCAGCCTGGTGGGGAGGGAAGCAGCAGCTGATCACACTGGCTTGGTCTCCCAAACAGCCAACAGCAAGTGCAGGTGCCTCCACACAAGGGACAGGAGCACCTGCTTGGCCAGCCAGTGGTGTGATACTGAATACCTAAACAAGAAAAGAACAGGTTTTGCACCTGTGAGCATGTAAAAAAAAAACACAACAAAAAACTCAAAGAGTTGCCCCGTAAGCCTTTGCCACCCCCTTTTTAAAATGTATATATTTGTCTTGCTGTGCCCCCCAGAAAGGAGGCACATCACAAGAGTCTTGGAGTCATGACAGGAGCCAAACTGGAGCAGTTATGGGACCTTCTGCAGGGCAGGGGAGGCCCTTTCCGATTCTTTACTGTCATTCTAAATCTCCAGGGCTGGAAAAGTGCCCTCAGGAGAGTTTGTTTGTTTTTCAAATGTTCATGAAGCTTGAGTGTTTTGTTTTATTGTTGTAGGGTGCACAAAGCTTTGATTCTAGTTTCTATTGTTATTTTACAGACAGCCTAAATGGTGAGAAATATTCACTATACTACATAATAATAAACACAGAAATCTTTACTGCCATACATTAATACATATATTGTTGAATTTCAATGAAAAGTGGTGCCATCCTGAAACATTTTGAGAGAGTGCACTTATTTTGACCATGTATTTGTTCCTTTATTATCATTGACACCCAGCCAAAGCAAGTAGGTCTTATGTTTTGAACTGGTTACAGTGTGTTGTGTTAGTCAAATGGGGGTGTTGTGTTTTTAGCCTTCTAGAGTTTGTTGATGGCCAGATTGTTGAAGGCACTTTCAGTGCATGAAGTCTAGGATATATATAGGGGTACCTGATTTCCAAGCTCTTTTTTGTATTTGCCCCTTGTTAATTGTGAAGTCCTTTGGAGGGTGTCATCAACGGTTTTTCCATCTGACATTTTTGTATATATTTGTAAATTTAGCACCTTTCCTAAGCAAGCCTTGGACTCCTCTGCCTAACAACACAAAGGGCCCTATTATGAGTCTGACGGTCCGAGGACTACCAGACTCATGGTGGTGCGGCAGTGGCAGATCTAGCCACCGCTGCACGGGCAGCCTGACTGCCTCATTTGGAGTTGGACGGTTGGACCGCCTTGGGACCGCCTGAACCGCCATTCCCTAATGTTGGAGCTGCAATCAGAGGCCACAAAATGCCTAGCGGGACTGCGGCAGCCCTGGCAAGAATATTACAAGTTTCCTCTCCTCCAGGGTTTACATGGTTGGAGGAGAGGAAACAAAGGGTGCCCTAAAGGCCCCCCTGTGCCTCAACCGCATGTGGATGCACACAGGGGGGCATAACATGTGCCCCACTGTGTGCATGCACATAGATTCCAGCACGGCATGGACTTTCTAGTCCATGCCGTGCAGGAACCTTGTAGTGCGGTCCCATTGCAGTGCCTTTTTCAAAGACACCGTGGACTTTAAAAGAGGCACCCCCATGGGACCGCCATTCCGCCTGTCTGCCAGAATACTGAAAAGTCATAATCTGGCGGGCAGGCAGCGGTGACCTTCAGCGGAGCAGTGGTGCGGCGGTTTGCACTGCCGCACCACTGCTCCGCCAAATGTTATAATCGGGCCCTTAGAGTAAAGTACTAAAAAGTCTCTGCCATTGAAACTAAGGTACACATGTTGAGTAAGACTGTCCTATGCTCTCTAAAGAGTACTTCAATAACTAGTAAAGGCTTTAGGTTTTGCTGCTTTGGGTACTCTGTGACAATTGGCCTGTGTTCCATCCACCGTTATGTGCAGTGCAGTGACTGTAATTTGAAAAGGTTGCTTATGTAGTGAAGTAGTGGCCCATGGAAAGTATGCAGCCATGCATAGCCACTGAAAGTATTTACTAAGACAGCTCCACCTCAGTCAATTTATCAATACTTCACTTTTGTATGGTACAACATAAAGCAAGTTGGGAAACATAGATTTGGCTGAGATGGGCACTGGAGACAGCAACGGCGAGTCTCCTGCAATGATGGTTGAGTCTTCCTTGCTGTTGCGGGAATGTGGTTGGCAAACTGACGATCCTTCAGCCTTGCCATGTCCTCTACAGCAGATGAAGTGAAGACTACAGCTTATGTAGTAGTAAGACTTTCAATGACAGCCAATTGAAAGTCACAGAAAGAAATGGGTCCTACTGTCGTTGTCTGATGATAAACAACATGTTGTATATTGCCAACTGGATCAGGTGGATAAACAACTTCTTATACAATGTGTGAGTTTTACGACTCTCATTGTATGCCTGAGGTACCTGGTCATTCTTATCCACACCACCCATGTACTTGTTGTAATCAAAGGGTCTTTAGAGGCATTTGTGAGTGATCCTGAAGGGAGTGGCTCAGGTTTTCCCCAACCGAGGGAGGTCAGGGAAGTTTGCAGCAGCCCAGACAGGTATCAGTGTAATGGGATGGGTGGAGGGTCCCATGTGTCTTCTCAGGGTAAGAGGAGAGGTGGGGGTAGACAGACGCCCAGGTCTCCCAAAACCTAGTCCTGGAGCCTGGATGGTTCCCAGAGGGAGCTCCATGAGGGGGGCTTAGTCTGTACTGGGAGGACATCCGCTGATGGGGATCCCATAGTGTCAGGAGAGCTGAGAGGCGGCTGTCACAAGCATCCCACCAGTTCTGGTGTCTGGCAGACTGACTCCAGAAAGGACGGTGCAAAATTTCAGATGGAGGGGTGAGAGGGGGAGACAGTCCCAAGAGGGAGGACCAGTGGGTCATGGGTTGTCAGTTCTGAGGTCACATTACCCCAGGACTGACCCTGGTGGTGCCACTTCTGGCACGGCAGGGCTCCATGCACTTTCAAATAGACAGGGGGCAGGAGACCACTGCCAGGCAGACTCTTGCACAACACTTAATCGTATTTCCCTGGTAGTCCTGGCTTGCCAGGCACCTGCTCAGCCTGAGGGTACAGACCCTAGGTTGGGGGACCAATTGCAGGTTATCACACCTGAACTGATGGGAGAATTGTGCAGAACGCTTGCCACAAGCGCCCAAACATTTCTGAAGTCTTGGGGTACTGCTCCCAAAAGGAGAGTACAGAGCCCCGAAAAGAAGGGCAGGTGGAGGAAGGACTGGCCCCTGACTTCTGTCCAGGCTAAGTGTATAGAAACTGGGCTTGAGTACCAGTCTCAGGATACCACACTTGAACTGGTGGGAGGGAGAGCAGTCAAAGGGTGCCAGTCACCTGGGGCTACCGCCCCCCACTCTGAGATACCACAAATGTTAGAGAGCCCTGAAAGGCCCGGGGCCTGGCTCTTGTCACTAACAGCTGTGGGTTGCTGTCCTTGTGGACGAAGCTGCCCTTGGGTTGGGGACAAGAGTCACACCCCAGGAATGGAATGGGCCACACCACTGTGTTAGCCATGGTGTTACTGAATAAATCTGTGAGCAAAGTAAGGTTAGGTGTTGCACAGATGGGATCCACAGGTGAGGAATAGCATTCCCCACGGGTTAGCTTAGTAGGCCCTTAAATTATGGACAGAGGGATCCAACTAGGTTCAGAGAGGCGTAGAACTTGAATGTGCCCCTGCTGTTCTGGGCAAGGGTCCATGTTCTATCACCCTGAGCAGGAAAGTCCATCAAGGTATTGATTAGTCTACCTTGGCATTAGGCTGGAAGGAGGTTGTGTTGGACCTGGCCCTTTTTGCAGGGTTCTCCCAAAATTTTTGCCTGCTTCCTCCTATTTTTTTCGGACCTGTTTTTGTTGGCTGTAGGACTCTGGGCACTTTACCACTGCTAACCAGTGCTAAAGTGCATCTGCTCTCCTGTCTAAAGTGTATTGGTGATTGGTTTATCCATGATTGACATATTTGATTTACTAATAATTCCCTAGTAAAGTGCACCAGGTGTGCCCAGGGCCTGTAAATCAAATGCTACTAGTGGGCCTGCGGCACTGATTGTGCCACCCACATCAGTAGCCTTTCAAACATGTCTTGAATATGTCTTTGCACTGTCTGTGTGGGCAGTTTTAAACTGCCATTTTGACCTGGCAAGTGCACCCACTTGCCAGGCCCAAACCTTCCCTTTTACTACATATAAGACACCCCTAAGGCATGCCCAAGGCAGCCCCATCAACAGGGTGCAGTATATTTAAAAGGAAGGACATGTACTTTTATGTTTTACATGCCATAATAGTGAAATACTGCTAATTTCATTTTTCACAATTGCAAGGCCTATCTCTGCCATGGAGTAAAAATGGGGATTGCCTTGAAAATATATTTAAAGTGTAATTTCCCATTGGGAGCTGATAGAGATTTGTAGTTTTGGGGTCTCGGAACTCACAATTTAAAGATACATCTTTTTGTGAAGTTGGTTTTTAACTCACTTGTTTGAAAATACCACTTTTAGAAAGTGGGCATTTTCTTGCTTCAGCTTTCTGTGCCTCTGACTGTCGGTAGAATCCACATCTGAGAGAGGATGACAGTTTACCTCTTGTGCATTCGCTCTAGACAGTCACACAAAGAGAGTTGAAGTGTGCCTTGCATGTCCTGGCTGATGGGCCTTCCTGAGCTGGAGTGGTGGGAGGAGTTGTCACTGACCCCTGAATGGGGCTGTGCCTGTCCTCACACAAAGCTGTCTCCACCCGCCTGTAGGCGGGGTCTTGTACACTACAAAGACTTTCCTTTGAAGTTTGCCTACATCAAATACAGAAAGGGGTATAAGTAGTGGACCTCTGACACCACAAAATCAAAACACATCTGGACTAAGGACATTCTGCTAGGAAGAAGAGCTGGATGCTGTAGGAGGGACTGCCACTCTGCCTGCTGCTTTATTGGGCTGTCCTGCTGTTTGCTGCTACTGTCCTGAGAGAGAGGACTGGACTTAGTTCTCTGAATGCTGCTTCAAGTTTCTCCAAGGGCTTGTCTGTACTTGCCTCCTGTTAGGAAGTCTCAGGGACATTAAAAACTTCAACTGCATCTTGCTAACAACACCTAGACTTCTCTGCTGGGAATCCATATTGCCAAGTGGTGCCAACTCTAGTTCCTGGGACCTTGGAATCGTGTGGCTGGTGCTACAACTCAAGAAAGGCACATCAACGCCATCAGCCGCACCGCTGCCTGCACTGGAGACAAGGGCAACACTCGTTAGGAGCACACCGCACTGCCCTGACTTACACCACAGCCCTGGTGTTGCCGATGACAGCAACTTATCCATGCCGGCTTTGTCTTCGAAGCCACTACCTGCACCAGAGTTGAGCACTGCTTGTGAAGTGCATGACTCACTGCCCTGAATTGCACCACAGCCCTGACCTCTCCGAAGACAACGCTTCGGACCAACACCGTGCCGCTGCCTGCACTGGAGCTGAGGGCACCACTTGTGAAGAGCACAACGCACCACCCTGGCTTACAACGCAGCCCTGATGGCTGTCGATGCCAATGCCTAAACCTCCTCATCACGGAATCGATAACCGACGTGGGTGACCTCCCAAACTCACCAATACCACACTGTTGTAAGGAACCAACATCGCACTTGCAGCAGCACTGCATCATCTCCCCAACACCATGCAACGTCTTTTTTTTCATCGCTTTCAAGATACTGTTACTTTGGGGTCCATGTGAACTGGTGGCTGGCCCGCGTACCTTGCGGGCGGGCCGAACTGTTGGATTAGTACCTGTCATGATGTCCAGATAGTCCCAGTTGGAGCTATTGTCTTCTAGGAGCAATATTTTTGCAATATTCTTTCTAATGTGATATCTTGATTTGTGTATGTTGGATTTTTGTCGCTTTGGTCTTGATTTATTCAGATAAATTTTGGCTATTTTTCTAAACTGGTGTGGTGTCCTTTTGTAGTGTTTTCACTTTGTTAGTGTGTGTGGTTTGCCAAATGCTTTACACATTGCCTCTGATATAAATCTGACTGATCATGCCAAGCTACCAAGGAGGTGAGCAGGGGTTATCTTAGCTTTTGTGACACCCTTACCCTGACTAGAGTGAGGGTCTCTACTTGGACAGGGTGCAAACCACTGCCAACTAGAGACCCCATTTCTAACATGTATCGAGGAACCCTTTCTACAGAGTGTCTAAAACCTGCCTAAAACCTACCTTCAAAAATACTTTGGGGCATATTATCAACGAGGCGATAAACAATTATCGCCGCTTTTGCGTCCGTTTTCTGACGAAAAGCGGCGATAATTTTATCGCCTAATCAGCAAGGTCACGCTACTGCGTGAAACCTTGCATTATCGCCCTTTCCCCCATCGCCCATCTTTGCATCTCTAATGAGATGCAAAGTGGGCGTTACTGGGCGTACCCCGGATGGACTACGTTGCAAATATCGCTGATGTTCACATCGCGATATTTACAAGGCAGCCCACATGATTTTAGCAGAGGTTAGATTTTGGCGAAAACGGCCGTTTTCGCCAAAATCTAACGTCTGCTAAAATCCTGACTTAACCATCCCTAACATAGGGGTGGATTCTGCTGATACGACCACAGGGTCGTATCAGCAAGGTTATCGCCGTTTTGCAGGGAACATCGCTGGAAAACCAGCGATGTTCCCTGCAAACGGCGATAACCTCGCTATCTCTGGAATTGTTATCGCCCTGGTGAAACGCGTTGTTAATAACGCGCTACCAGGGCGATAAATTCCAGAGATAGCCTGCGATAGGGAATTCGTCGCTACGCACGGCCAGCGATAATTGTCGCTGGCCGTTGATAATATGCCCCTTTGTTCTATGTAGATGGCAGAAATAGGGTTCTAACCGCTGAGAAATGTGTGTGAGAAAGTGTAAAAGCACTAAGATTATTAATGGGTGTGTGTGTGTCTGTGAGATGTGTGTGACGAAGTATAATGCAAAGGAGCAAAAAAAAAACATACCTTATTAATACTGCTGCAGCCAAAGACACTAAAAAACCTAACAAATCCAAAAGTATTACTTCAACATGCCACATACGCAATACCTCAAAATACTTCATGGGATAAGTGGTGCAACGCAACGAGCAAAGTTGCTGCAATGTTTCACAAGGGAAGAGCAGAACTGTACCATATCTTTAGAGAAACGGTGCAGTTCTGCTCTCTCCGTGTGCTGGTGCTCTGTGTGCTGCTGTGTGCCAACACAAGCAGCCTTGCGCCTGGAGATCCAGTGAACTATGGCCATTTTTTTCTCCTGACGGCGCAATTCTGCCCTCCTTAGGGGAGGGGTGGAATTGCACCCCCACTGGGCAACACATACTTCTGAATAAATAATTATGCCTTGGGCTCAGTACATTACCCTGGGGGACACCCCCAAACAGAAATAATGGGTGCCATTTATTTTTCTCCTGGGGGCCGCAATGCTTATTTGACCCCCAGGAGGGTCAGCCCATTACTCAGGTAATCTGACCTCCAAAGCACAAACACATTAGAAACTTCATTGTCTGCTATTTTGTTTTCGCTTGGGAAGCGCAATCGCCCCCCAGGTGAAAACAGACATCTATAATATTTTATTTGGGCCCCAGGGAGGTCTGTCTTTTTAGCAGGTAAGCAGTCTACCCAAAAAAAGACAGTCCCTGGTGTCTAGTGGTTTCCTGCTCATGCATTGTGGTTTGACCTCGATCTATGAGCAGGAAACTGGTTGTGGAAGGCATCCTTGGAAAGGGAAGACTCTCCTTTAACCATGAGTAGGTCGTTTTCATCCAAAATTTCCCACTGGAGCAGGAGAGAACACAAACCTGCTGCTCCTCATCGCTCCGGTGGCCAAGGTTTTGAAGAAAGTGGGTGAAATATCTCACAAAAAGAATCCAAATCTTAATTTTCGCAAAGACGGCTAATGCAACTATTGGGCAGTTGCCCGTGGGCAGGTTCAAGTTGGTGACCCCATATGCGAGAGAGATCCACCAACTTAGCAGTGGTTGCACCGATCGGGCCAATGCCCCCATATGCCAGAAGGGACTACCGTGAAGATTACCGATGTGCCTATTGGGCTGGAGTCCATTTGCAGAGTGAAGTTGACAACCCCATATGTCAGAGTGTTCCAGTGTAAAGATTGATGCTGTGCCGATGGGGCCATGGCTTGTGTGTGGAATGAAGTCGGTAACCCCATATGCAAGTTGGGGACACTGTAAAGAAGGAATTAGTGCTATGCCAATCGGGCCATACCTATGTGCGGAGTGAGGCCGGTGACCCCTTATGCCTGAAGAAACCACTGGAAAGGACCAGGATCAAGCCTGGTTCAAGACGTCTTTCAAGAGGAGAGGCCGCCATGGTAACCCATGCAGGCTCGAGCACCAATGAGCGATCGGAAAGCAACCGTCAACACTCCCCACCTGCAGAAGGATCAGGGAACTTACCGTCTCAGTAGAGGAAACATCGGAGCTGCCCATCCAGTACCCATCAAGAGCCACCAGTGATGCTCACCAACACTAGTTGCTGCAGCCCTCCGCAACATTTGTGAGTGAAATGCACTCAGAGACTCCAGTTGCGCAATCCCTACAGGAGCGGGTAAGACTGATTGAAAGACCGGAAGGTGCTACGGGAACTTGTCCTGCCACATAGTGCTTTGGCCGCTAGAACACTTTTGACTTTTAAAAGGAATGGTGTGGGACTCCTGAGATTTGGACTACTAGTGGGGCATAACCTGAATGTCACTTACAGTGAATGAGGAACAGCCAGTAAGTGGAGGGGAAGTGGGATTCAGGGATCTGCCTATTGAACAAAAGAGCCCCAACCTCAGGGGACTGTGTATTGTTTGTTGATGGCATATTTTACTTTGTGACTGTATATATAAATACTCTTTTTTTCATAAAAGCAACTTTTTCACTAGACTTTCAATTACTGCTGCTATTGAACATATTTCGATTTGTGAGCCTCTGTTAAACCCCTTGCATCTACCTCCCTCCGTGAAGCCTTGGACTGATTGGCCCAGACTACTACTGAGAGTCAAGTGCTGAAGGGGCACTTGGCCCAGTTGCTCATGACCCATAAGAAGTCAGGCCCTAGTGGATAAAGAGTAAAAGGCCTCAAACCCCAAGGGTGAGCCAAGTAGCTCCTGCTTACCCAACAGCCCTCAGAAACGGGTTCTGACACAGCACAACCCCACTATGCAAATTTTACTTCTCCACTTCATCACTAGTTGTCATGTGGCAGATAGGTGGCATGAAACAGGTCATTTTTTAATCTGGATTCTGGCCAATGGATGAAAGGAAAAAGTTTCCTATATTCAGACTTTGTCACTTTTTTGGAAGTTGAATCTCCAGCAGGACGAAACTGTGGGATGTATCCGACAAGAGCTCCATGAGGCCAGATACCCTTTCAAAGAGGAGCCACTGAAAAGGATTTGCTGCTACAGAGAAGAGTGTAGCAGGAGATACCACAAAGCTAGGCTGACCTGTGATGCACCTTGGGCAGCTCGACGAATAGGTAGGCAAGACTCACTTCAAGTAGGGTTCAGGTGCAGGGTTTAAGGTTGTAGGAGCTTTTCTTGTCCCTGTAGCTCAGAACAGAAGGTAAGCCAATTAGCCCTTGCAGTCACTCTGGTAGTTCTGGGTTCAAACAGCAAGGAAGTCCTTAAGCAGCAGAGCAGTCCTTTGAGGGCACAAGGCAGGCTTCAAGCAGCAGGGCAGTCCTCTGAGGTACAAAGAAGGCCCCATGCAACAGGGCAATGCTCTAAAGTGCAAGACAAGCATTCTGAGTGTTCAGGAGTGTACTGAAGAGCTAGTCTGAGGGTCCAATATTTATACCAGGTGTGAGCATTTGAAGTGGAAGGAACTTCTAAGACTTTCGGCCATTTGGCTTTGGAATTTCCCCCTTCCCAGGCTCCAAGAGGTCTATGGTACCAAAAGACTGGTGTCAGGGTCTCTGTGGGTGTGCTGAGGCAGCTCCATTGAAATGTAAGTGGGGCATGGAACAGCTCCGCTCCTCCCATCCTAGCAGGATGGCCCATCCTGCCAACACCTAGTCTTCCTTTGACTCACTGTCTGAGTGAAATACACAAAGTCCAACTGCCACTCTAATCGCAGTAATGTGTCCCAGGACACAGACTGCAGGAACCAAATGGTGAGGACAAGAAAATGAAAACTTTCTACAAGTTTTCCATTTCAGAATTGTGGATTCAAATCTACTTTACCAGTGAAGAGAATTTTAAATTATAATTAATTTGAGACCAAACATGACATTTCTACCTGTTACTAAACAAACGTTATCACTTATTAAATGCAATATGGTAACGCAATGTCATCCTATTGGAGAGGTAGGCCTTGCAGTAGTGAAAAACGAATGTAATAGTTTTTCACTAGCAGAACATATAACACTTAAAAGTTCATGTCAGTTTTTTTAAATACAATGCACCCAGCCCTAAGGGCTGTCCAGGGCCTACCTTAGGGGTGACATATGTATTAACAAGCATTTGCAATGCAATAGGTCTCGCATTTGCGAAATTTTAAGCTATTGGCATTGTAAATGACAATGCGTTTTATTTATGTTTTGTAAACCAACACATAGATAAAAGGTTTGTCATTTATAATGCCAGTAGCTTAAAGTTTCGCAAATGCGAGACCTATTGCATTGCAAATGCTTGTTGGCTATTTTGGTGGATATCATGGTTACTAACCTCCCAGAGGGGCTTTCCTGCTGACTCCTTGCACGGAGGACAAAAGGTGCTAGGGGTGGGCAGGGGTCCGGATCGTTGTTGGACAGTATTGTGAGGCAGAGGTGGGCCGCGGACGGACGAGGAAGAAGGACAGACCTGGGCAAGCAGCGTGGCACTGAGATGAACTGAGGTGTGGGACAGAGGTAGACAGGCAGAACAGAGATGCGACACCACGATTGGTTGTGGTGCGGGTGTGAGACGTTGACAGAAGTGTGGGACAGAGATTGGAAGTGGCGTGGGATTAGAAATGGTCAGAGGTGTGGGACACAGAGACAGAGGTGTGGGAGAGATTGGTAGTGAACTGGATTAGAGATGGTCAGAGGCGTGGGGCTGAGACAGACAGGTGGTGTGGGGGAGAGACTGGCAGTGGGCTGGGGTAGAGATGGACAGAGACGTGGGACAGTGGGGGGTGGTGGGGGAGAGATTGGAAGTGACGTGGGGTCAGGGAAGGACAGAGCCGTGGACAGAGAAGGAGGTGTGGAGGAGAGACTGGCACTGTAGTGGGGTTGAGAGATAGGTGTGGGACAGGGACAGAAATAACGTGTGTGGGCAGAGACAGGTGTGGGAGAGATTGGCAGTGGGCTGGGGTTAGAGATCGGTAGAGGCGTTGAACAGAGATAGACAGGGTTTGGGGCAGTTGTATGGGACAGATTACAGGTATAGAGGCGGATGGAGTTGTAGGCCAGACATATACAAGGGTGCAGGAGGAAGGATAGAAATGGGCACTGGTACGGAGAAACAGGGCCTATGAACAGGATGTAATGATATAGGGCGGAGAGGGACAGAGTTCTTTGACTTAGGCGGGCAGCAGAGTAGAGCAGAGATTGAAAGAGGGGCAGGAAAGGGATGCAGAGTAGGGAAAGGTTTGGGGAAGAGATGGGGAGGGAGGGGCACAGTGGTATGGTGCATTGATGGGCAGGTGTGGGGCAGAGATGGACATATGGACCAAGCTGGGGTAGAGGGGCAGAAAGGGTCTCGGGCACAGAAAGGCACTTCTGTTAGTCTGAGAAGGACAGACAGAGAGATAGGGTATTTGGACAGCCAGGGCTGGGGCAGCGATGGCCAACGCTGGGTCAGAGGTGGGCCAGGGGATGAACCAAATAGGCAAAGGTGGGCAGAGACGGCAATGGTTGGGCAGACGTGGACAGTGGCAGTAGCTAGAGGCCTGGCGCTCTGCCCCCATGGCCGCAGACACTGGACGGATGGACACAGACACGTACCACGGACACTGACGGGTAGGCACTAACCGTTCCCCCTTTGACGGGCATATAGACGGCCTTGGCTGCCTTCGGCTTCTGCTGCTCCTCGCCGCTCCTCCCCAGCCAGAAAGCCCTTGGACCGGACCCAGAACTGGAATTTGCCTCTGTTGGCGGAGCCCGGCTCGGGTCGCCGCAGTACCTTGGCGATCCGCTTGTACTTGCTCCAGGTCACCGTCTTGGCCGAGTCCGAAGGCACCAGTCCCGGAAGCGCCGGTCGAGCTCCGTGTCGGCACCGACAGAGCCCAGGACACGCAGCGCCTGGCAGCCCTGAGGAGACGCCGAGCCCGTCCGATGGAGGCTCCTGTCCCGCTCCCGTGCGAGCTAGCCAATCTGGTAACACTGTCTCCTGGCCGCTCTCAGCACGACCCGGAAGTCAGGCAACCTTGCCTGGGACATGGGCGGGGCATGGAGCACGCATCCGGAAGTGTCCGGGGCTCCCGTGAGCTGAGGGAGCCCCGCGTGTCGGAGAAGCGAGGCGGGAGCCCACCCCGCACTTGTAAGCAGTAAAGGAAGTCCGGCGGGAGCCCACCCCGCCTTCGTGAATGCCGCATGATGCGGCCGGAGCAGGATTTCATGCGGGGCTCCTGTGAGCAAGACGGAGCCCCGCGTGTTCATGCGCCACAAAGAGTGACCGGGTGAAGAGGCGAGTCCCCCCTGCCATCGGGGAGACCAGCCGGGGAGCAGCGCAGAGTCCCCAGAAGAGCTGGTGAGTGGTGCATACAAGCGCGCCGCGCCTGGACAGGAGATGTGCACGTGTATGGTGCGAGCAGGAGTTGTGATAACGCCGCGAGCCGTACGCGTGCACATCTCCTGTCTGTTAAGCTTCGGCACAGACAGTTGATGTGCACGCGTGCAGCGTTATTACAACTCCTGCTTGCACCATACGCGTGCACATCTCCTGTCCAGGCCGTGCCGTACGCGTGCACATGTCCTGTCCCCCTTCCAAACGAAGTCGACAACAATAGATCTCGCATAGCGAGCAGCACTTTGCGCTGCGTCGCTAGGCGAGACCTAAAAAGGATGGTTTAGGCCTGTCAAAGTTTTTTTTTTGCCAAGTCAAATTGACAGTTTAAATGTTCACATAGACTGTAATGGCATGCCTGAGACATATTTTGAACGGCTACTTAAGTGGGTGGCACATTAAATGCTGCAGGCCTACTAGTCGACAGCCAACTGAAAGAGGCTGACCTTGGTAGCCCTTTCTTCAAGGTGGATAGTAGATGACTCATACTACCATGGCAAGCAGCTGACTAATTGCAGCTCTTTTCTCCTGAATCAAGATGATGACTCATTGTCATTTCCTGTCTGTCGTGACATGAAGAGGAGCTTTCTTTAGTGCTCATGCATTTATCTACATTTTGGCAGTGCAAAATTGTGAGACAAGCCATAGAAATTGTCAGCTTTCCACTCACTGGGTGCCAGGCTGGGCCCCATGTGAGTAATCACGCCCTTTGTTTTCACTCATGACTGGTGTACACAACTCTCTGACAATTCATTACCAATCTATCTTCAGATGTCCCTCATTGCTAGGTCCTGGTGAGACTTCTTACTAGATGTGGGGTCGAACCGCCTCAACACATTTAAACAAACCATTTTATAGCCTTCACAAAAGTTGGAGAAGGCTAGGAATAATGACTGTGTATTGTATAATGGTCATTTTCGTTGATTTTAAAACCTCCAATTTATGTTATAAATTGCCATTCTGGTGATATAGGTTCTAAGTTCACTTGGGACACTGGGCACTCTTTTTTCCATGGTACTATAATATATTATTTGCACAAATATTATTGTCTTGTGTATTGCATTCTGTGTGATTGGTCTTCTTTTTCAGCATCACTATACCAATGGTAATTGCCATTGTGCATCAATAATATTAAGCATCCTGTACATTGTCCACATGAACAGCTGTTTCTTTAGTAAATGCAGGCCCACTGGTAGCATTTAATTTACAGGCCCTGGGTACATGAAGTACCACTCTACTCGGGATTTACAAGTAAATTAAATGTGCCAATTGAGTGTAAACATTGGCAGATCTTAAGGATGGAACCAGATTTCAAAGGCATTTTTCAGACTTCACCGATCTTTGCATATACCAGAGGGAAGAATATCAAAGAATTCATTACGAAGAGATCTACGACATCCTCGGAGCTGGTTTTCAAAGGGAACTCACCTTGTCACAATTGCAACAATTGTCACAATATCATCAAAGGACCCGTTATCACCCATCCTATGAAAGGCACTAAAATCAAACTGAAAGTGAATGCAAACTGCGACTCCAAAAATGTCGTATATATGTTGAAATGCCCTTGTGGACTAGCCTACGTTGGAAAGACGGAGAGAAAAATTAAAACCCGTTTGAACGAACATAAGAGCAACATACGCATCAAAAACATCAAATCTGTCATAGCGACACATTTTATTGAACACCGACACAACATCAGCCAATTACAGTTTGCCGTTCTGGAATCCATCATCAGACGCGAGGGCACGAACAACAGTAATTACATCTTACAAAGAGAAAATCATTGGATTAAATTTCTGGACACGATGAAACCGAACGGTCTGAATGACCGAATGGAATTTCAATGCTATCTGTGACAACATTACCTCTGTACTTATTTTATCTTGGTATCCAGGCCTTAACTGTCTTCTTTACATATATTTCTTTACACTATTTCTTCTCACAATTGTTGTACATCTTAGTACCTCACACGATACCAGTGTTAACTGCACCCTCGCATTTTATCATCATATTTATATCTCTATTGTCTATACTCTTTTCTTACATTTCACCAGGTTGATTTTTCTATCTGTCTCATAAACCTCATGGCATCCTTATATGTCCTCTCTACATCTACAACACCACTCAGTTGCTACGTATTTTTTGATTCACATTTCATTTTTCTTGGTAACCTCGATGCATCATGATTCTTCACCTTGAATTTTATCCCGGTTACATTCAGTACAGTTTTCCTATTCATCATTTTATATGTGTATTATTCTTTATATTTAATTACAACACACGTTATCACCCCATTTTTTGTTATTCTTATACAGATTGTCATTTTAGCCATATACACCCGTTTTCTTACTACGTAGATTATAATTTTTTTCCGTCATATTCTTTCAGTTCTTTTCATATTTCAATGTCATCATGTTGTTATTCGCCCCATGCGGCAATTGTCTTTTTAATGTGATTACTCTCATGTTGATTAGTAATTCACTATAATCAGCTTTCTTATAATTGTGATCACCCGTTTATTTATTTCTCATTTATTGTGTGTTATGTTAATTAAGATGTTTTCATGAAGCAAGTTTATCCGAGATTATCCCGCGAATATTTTGGGATTATGTTCCGTTAGTATGTATAAATTTGATAATCTTCTTACACTTGCTCATATATCTCACAAGTATATTACCTCTCACACTTTTTTTAGACTTTTTTAGACTTCTTACTAAGATTACGTTTTTTAGTCCCATTCCAATATGGCACTCACACACACTCTCCTAGTCCACTCACTTTACACACCAGCGTGTCCTCTTTTTATGTTTACGCACATTCAAATCTACATATTAAGCGGTGTACACTCCTCTGGTGACTTTCTTACTCGTGGAGCACGCAGCGCACACGCCGGGCAAATGTAAGTTCTCCCTTCGGTTTTTTTCATAATTACGGGCACACTTGTATTCACGGTCACTTAAAATATTGCACGTATTAATTCTTGTTTGATCGCGGTTTTCGTTGGTTTGATTTTGTGGCGTTGTCTTATGGATTTAAACGTTCACCCCGGTTACCTTCACTGGAATAGTTTGCACTGTCTTTAACAGTACCCCCAGGAACCTTTACATGTACGTTTCGTGAATTTACACACTAACTTTGAACTAACGTTATATTCATTCTCTTTACTGTTTCACGTGGTGCATCAAAGTTCGGTTGTTATTTCTGGTTGAGACGAGCAACCGTTAGTTAAGCTTGCGCTCTACCTTGTTTTTCTTTTCTTAAGGTTCTATTTAAGCACGATATTTATCTATCTCTCCATGCACTCTCTGTCACGCAGTTGACAAGTTCAACTAAGGCTATACCGCTGGTTATTGATGAGAAACTCCGTTTATCTAGCATAGTGATGTTTTATTTTTTGAGCATAGTGACGCTCTGTTTTCTCTGCATTTTTTAGATCTTTTCCCCTGACGAAGGGCTCTAATAGCCCGAAATGCATCGGGAGATGAACTCCCTAATTTCGGAGACGTGATGCTGATTCACATATCTGTCATGTGTTTCTTGAATGAAGACAATTCAAATATTGAATAAAATTTGAGAAAAGTTGGAAAAAACTCGTTTACAACATTCCTGTTTTGTTCACAACCTTTGGGATCATGATTCGTTTAATCCGCTTTGGGCGGACCTAAGGCTGTGCCTAGAGGGACACCGCTCATGCGAGAGGTGCTATTCCCCAATTGAGTGTAAGCCACTTTTACCATGTTTAAAGGAGCAGGCACAAGCACTTTAGCACTGGTTAGCAGTTGTAAAGTGCACAGAATTCTAAAGCCAATAAAAACGAATTTACAAAACAGGAGTGAAGGCAATAAGCTTTGGGGATGACCCTGCAGAGAGGGCCAGGTAGAATATAAGGTGTATCTTTTGACCTGTCGTTTGAAAGTGATAAAGCAATAGATATAGTGTCCCCTGTGATTAATTCTGTACCAGGGCCACAGCTGAACTTTGAAAAGTCAAACTATATAGTGCAATTTCACATTAGTGTGGAACACCTTATAGTGTAATGGAATACCAAGCTTCCCATATCTGACATATGTGATACCTTTTAAAAATTCTTTCATCGTTTGGATAAATAGAGGCATAAATTATGCTGCACTATTTTCAAGTGACCTGTGGTAGATTACAGAAACACAGTACAACAAATATATCACCCCTTTGTCCTAATCAGTTTCATACACACGAGCAGAGTATACTGGATAGTTGTACTAATAAGAAGTAACTTGTTTACACTGTGTACATTTTAAAAATAAGTTATAGCAACAGGTTTATCCTGACAGGCCACTTTAGATTGGACTTAAATTTATGAAGATTGCTTTACCTGGGGCTGTGGGGAGGTTGGTAATCTGTGCCTTCAAAGTAATTCACACTCAGCCTCATCTCAAATGCAGTCAAAGACCGCCATATTTCACTATGACAATGTAATCACAGATCCGCATTAAAAAGTCATTATTGTTTAGAATCTAGCTTAGTTTGAAAAACACTTACTATAAAACCCAACTGGCTTTGTAAATTACCCAAAGGTTTACGCAAGAATACAAGGTGCAGTGATTTAAATCTCGATCGTATTTCTTTATTGATTGTAAGAGATTTTAGGTCACTGCATTTACGTGAAATGATTAGTGAGTAATCAAAATAAAACAGTCCCCTGATACGAGTTCATAAATAGTTCCGAATTGATTTTTTTTATAAAGGAGATTTTCGTGCAACGAAGTTTATGTGCGTTTTTTGAGATTATATAAGTCTATTTTATAATCAGTTGTATAGAATTTATTTCATACTACATATAGACTGATGGGTTTGACACTGGCTAAACTTCTTCATTAGGTGATGCTTTCAAATACACTCTCTGTGGTCTTTTTATACAAAAGTAAATTAGAGTGGAAAATATATAAATTGCAATATTATCACTGTTGTCACCAGAAATTCAAGAGTATAAATCATTTCCTAAGATCTATCTGTTGAAAACCTAAAAGATTACACAGCACAATGTATTTAATTCAATTATTTCATTCAATATTTTAATATTGGGATGTTCAATGCTTCATTCAGGAGTGAAAGGGTTCATTGGTATGCATTTATGTCACAAATTCCTCAGATATAATAACTGCGGGGCATATTACCAAGGATTAGCGATATTTATCGCTAACCGCGCTTAGCGCGTTATTTGGTAACGCCACCTATCGCTGGAAATTATCGCTGAGATAACACCCTATTAGTAAGGTTTATCTCCATAGCGATAATATTTCCAGCGATAGCGGCAAAATGCGAGAATATCGCTGGAAAACCAGCGATATTCTTGCATTAACGCTAAGGTGGATTCAGCATTAGAATCCACCTCCTATACTTCAAACAGGTAAGTCATCCTCACTAGCAGGTGTTAAAATCTAGCGATAAACGCGCTTAGCGCGAGTATTATATCGCTTCGCCTGTCTTGCTAATAGGGGGTAGTGGTGTTAGCGACTGTTTTCAGTCGCTTTTAGTAGGGAACGCCTTCCTTGCATGTCATTAGCGATAATTATCGCTGACATGCAAGGCGATGGAAAACGCGGCCTCTAACGCCTGAAAGCTGTCGCTAACGCCTGTTAGCGACAGCTTGCTAATAGGGCGATAGAATTATCGCCGCTTTAGCGGCAAAAAGTGCCGCTAAAGCAGCGATAAAGCCCTTGATAATATGCCCCTGAATTGCTTCCAAGTGTTTTTGGATGGTTTTATTCCCTTCATGCCTATACAATCCAGAAGAGAAGAATGATTTAAAGGCGAAAATAAAAGTGGAAACTGGGGCAGTTTTGAACTTGTAAACGCATGCTGTAAAGGCGTTTTCTATATGTGAGACTGTATCAATTTGTGCTTGCTGTAGACAATGTTTGTGGTAATAGCGGGGAAGTCAACAGTAAAAACACTTTATCAGACCATAAAACAGGCCTACCAACAGCCACATTGCCATATAGGCCAATCCAACCCTGACGATCGACTAATTAGAAATACCCAACCGGGACACCTCCTAAGATTCAGGTTTTGGTAACTATTGGTGCTAAATGAATGAGGAGAAGGACTTGGAAGTAGGCCTGGGCAGAATTTTAATTACGCCGGAGTGATTTCAGTAATTCCACGTTACTCTTTGACGTGTATTACCGATAATTGTGTGATTGCTCCTGCTCACGTTATTAGGAGTAATTTAGGGGACAGGCTCTAAAGCAAGAGCACATTTGTATTCTTTTGCATTTTGCGCTAAGAAAATAGCACTAAATGCTGGTAGTAAATTGGGGGAAAATCCTACCCCAGGGTGCACATTTAGCGAACAAGTGTTTAGCAAAGGTTGTGTGGAACATTTGAGCACTTTAGTTCATTCAAATGAAGTTAATTCATATTTTTTCTGAAATGTTGTGGCAGCTTAAAGGATATATTTTCTTTATATGGAAATTCATAAAATTTACAGAGTTTATGCTCTATTTGTCGGTGCATTCTTATGTAACTACTAAAGACAGTGGTCCCTAGACACCCAAAAAATATATTGTAAAATAAATATAGACTAAATCGGTACTATATTCTTTGTCCAGCCGGACAGTATTTTAATGCACAATAATCGTATAACATGAAAATAGGAAAAATTCAAGTGGGACACAACCTGCGTCCTAAAAACAATAACAAACAAACAACATTAAAGGAAAGGTTCAGGCAAGGGGGACGTGTCTGCATAAAAATTTAAGAATAGATCAGACGTAGTAACGTTGAAAACACCATTACATATTTAACATCACAATTTGGTATATGCATATGGTGTACATTACGTCGACGGCGTTTCGATCCCTTAGATCAATAATGGGATCATCATCAGGACATTTCAAGTTAACATGCCTGTGTATATATTGCAGTTATTACTGTAATTGCGCAAACCATAAAATTAGGAAGGAAGAAGGGGGAAAAAGAAACATAAGATTACAAGAGGCATTAACTGATCCATACAGTATTATGAAGAAAATTACTGTAAGTGTAGTGACACCATGCGAACGACCGAGTGAAATAATTGGCCGTGCCAAGAATTAGAAACCGGAGAAGGAAAAATTGATAAAATGAGGGTGACAGGAAAGAGCCAAGAACCGGGGAATCTGTCAAGGCAAGGAGTGGGTAAAGAGTGAACAAAGGAATGAAATGGCCGTGCTGCAATTAATACAGACGAGGAACATGATGCAGGCTCTACCAATAGGACGAGGGGAAGAAGGCAGGCTTACCCGATTTGAGCCTGGAATTCAAGACGCAGATCAGTCTCTTAATAATTCCAGTAATAGGTAAGACAGAATAGGCGGAGGGCCCCAATTAGCTAGAGACCATCAACAGATAATTGGTGCGCCATGTGATAGCCTGAAGGAGGAAGATTAATAATGTCAACCTCCCGCTGGATAATGAGGGCATAGAATAAGTATGCAGCAAGGCTAGCGAATGTGTAGGTGTGGATACCGGGAGCGCTGGCAGGGTAAATTAAAATTAAAATTAACCGAGACCTAAAACGAAGCTTTATTAGGTGACCAGCCCGCTAAGGTGTGAGAGCATACACGTAATACAAAACCGAGCAGCTTACCGTAGAATAACAGTTGTGAGGGGGTAAAATTAAGGTGTAACCGAGACATAAAACTGAAGATATAGAAGGTGACCCGCCCGCTAAGGTTTGAGAGCATGCACGTGGTTCGAACCGAGCAGCTTACCATAATTAAACAGTTATAGACGGGTAGGTGCCGTGATCGCTGGCAGGGGATGTAGTAATCTGAAAGGAAGGCGCAGAGTTAGGGGGAACAAAAAGGAACCCAACCAATTAAGGGGGACAAGGGGAAGACGCAAGCTTACCCCAATCAGGTACGCGTCGGCAAACCAAGTGGAGCCGAAGTCGTGAGGCAGGGTGGGAGAATTCCTAGAATTAAGGAAAGGGACTGTGATTGTTGGGGAGAACCAGGATATGTACAGAAACGGCGTGAAAACCATGCACACTTACCGAGGGTTCTCGGCTCCTGGCAATATTATGCCATCCCGGCGGCAACCAGTCAGAGTCAATACTTGTTGCTGTTTGAACGCGCAGGGTAGGCGCGTACAAATCAGCTCAGAGGTAGTCATGTGATCAAGGTCACATGACGTTTCTAGACTCAGCACTAGTTGCCTAGAGTCAGACCGTAATTCCGGCGGCCATATTGGAAGGTGCATCCTGTGTATAAGGTGAACTAATAGTACACTAGACAGCAGTCAACCCCGTAAGGAAGGTTTTTGTGGAACAAGAATTCCTTTGGTACATTTACAATTAAAAAATTTATCAATGGGGTGAGAACCTTATTTCGATCCGAGACAAGGGAGAGTTAGAGCAAAGAAGTCAGACCGTGGTTTCGGCGGCCATATTGGAAGGTGCACCCTGTGTATTAAGTGAACTAATAGTACATTAGATAGAAGGGGACACAACAGTCAAAACCAGTAAGGAACAGGGAAGGATATTTGTTGAACAAGAAAAATCCTTTGGTACATTTACAATTAACGAAATTTCCAATGGGGTGAGAACCTTATTTCGATCCGGAACAAGGGAGAGTTAGAGCAAAGAAGTCCAATCCTCAAGGCGGTTCAAGCCATTGTGGATACTGCCAGTTTTCAATATCCATTTTAATTCCTCTTTGTTGAGCAGCTGGTGAATATCAGCACCCCTTGGGGAGGTTTAATCACATTGATGATTGTCCATCTTAGGTCTTTTTCAGTGTGCCCAGTCGCGTTGAAGTGATCAACCAGTGGTGCATTAGGAGTATTGCAGCGTATCCTGCTACGATGTTGACAGATCCTAATGCGTGCCTTCTGTATCGTCTGACCAATATATATCTTGTTACAAGGGCAAAAAATAGCATATACAACATTGCAACTGTTACAATTTGTAAAAAAAATTCTTTCAAACTTAATTTTGTCATAAACAAAGTCTTTTCCCTCAATTGTAGTCTCACATACAATACATTCTCCGCATTTTGCATGGCCACTAAGGCGCGGTAGTCCCCACAAATCATTCAAGGTGCCTTTAGCATCGGTAAGGGGTAGTGCTGCACGAACCAGGTGGTCTTTAATGTTCTTAGCCTTTCGAAAGGCAAACAAAGGACGTTCGAGATTAAGTACCCCAGCATTGAGTACTTTCCAGTGTTTGATGACGCTTTTTCTTATGGCATGCGATGCAGGTGAAAAGGTTGTTACACAAACCAGCCGGTTCTGTGTGTTTTTCGTTTTGGGCTCTAGGAGCACGTCTCTGGGACAATACCAAGCCCGTTTGAGGGAATTACGTATTAGTCTCTGAGGATAACCTCGACTACAGAGTTTATCACTTAAAATCTGTGCTTCATTAAAGTAATCTTCTTTCCGGTAACAGTTTCTCCTAATACGGAGGAACTGAGAATAAGGGAGTGAATCCCTAAGAGCCCGAGGGTGGTGACTATCATAGCGGAGCAGCGTGTTCCGCTCCGTAGGCTTTCTGAATAAACTTGTTATTAAATGTCCCTCTTGATGCTGGATGTTTAAGTCAAGGAACGGAATAATCTGTTTATTGTGTGAAAGAGTAAAGGTCAATCCGCCACAATTGTTGTTCAACCAGTGGAGGAATTGTACCATGGAGTCATGGGAGTCATGCCAGATCATGAATATGTCATCTATATACCGCTTCCACAGGGAGATGCCGCTGTGGAAGGGGTTTGTAGATGTAAGAATGCGCCCTGTCTCTAAGTCATCCATATACAGGATCGCTAAATTTGGGGCGAAAACTGCTCCCATAGATGTACCTCTGACTTGTCCGTAGTATTGGTCATTAAAAAGGAAGAAGTTTTTAGTAAGACAAATCTCAAGGAGCTGCAGTATAAAAATGGTAGGAACTGCATGTGGACGTGGACGTCTGTTCAATATTCGTTCAATAACGAGCATGGAGTCAATTTGGGGAATATTGGTGTAAAGTGACTCAACATCTAACGTACATAGGGTGTCAGATGCAGGGTCAAAAGGATATTCCTCTATAAGGTTTATCATGGCCATACTGTCGCGTATGTAGCATTCCGTTTCTGGTACGAATTCTTTGATAAAGTGATTAACGTACTGACCCAAAGGTTCCAAAATGGACCCACACCCTGAAACTATAGGGCGGCCAGGTGGTTTGGCTTGATTTTTATGAATTTTAGGAAGAGTATATATCACCGGTGTTCTTGGTGATTTGGTATTCAAGAATAAATGTTCTTTCTTGCTGAGGAACCCTGCTTCTAAAGCCTCATTGGTGACTTGGACATTGAGTTTCTGTATCTCTGTAGTCGGATTGGTTGGAAGTCTACAATAATGATCATTATTGCCCAATTGTCTTAAGATTTCATTTTTATACTCTTCCTTTTCTTGAAGCACGATTCCTCCGCCCTTGTCAGCAGGTTTAATAACAAGGGATGGATTCATTTTTAAAGCAGAAAGTGCCTTTTTTTCTTCAAGGGAAATATTATAAGGTACAAAAGCCCTTTGGTTTTCCAACCGTGTCACATCGTTAAGGACCAATTTCTCAAAGGTCAGGATTTCTCCTGGAACCATATTGGAAGAGGGCGAGAAGGTCGAGGAAGGTCTAAATGGAGTGTTGGTATTGTAGCTGGGTTTAGGATTAAGGAGGAAATAGCTATGCAACCTTATTATCCTGAAGAATCTGAGTAGTTCTGTTTGTAAATCCAAAAAATTGGGCCTAACAGTGGGCACAAACGAGAGACCTTTACTTAATAAGGATTGTTCATACCTGGATAGTTGATGTGTAGAGAGATTAAAAATAGGTAATATGGAACTAGAAGAAGATTCTACATTGTATGCTACCATTGGTAGTGCTGACGGCGTGTGTACCGTTCGCCCGGGGGATTGGGCCATCGTTGCTGCTGCTTTACTTTTCCCCTCTTTGAAGGTTCTATTTGGCCCCGCCCTAAAAAAGGAATCCTATTGGATGTGCTAGGGCCTTCACCTTGGTCTGAACTATCCGATGATTCAGCCGATGTGTCGGAGAATCCAACTAAATTTTGGCGTTTGTTGAAACGACCCAAGGGTCTCTGGTTTTGAGGAGTATTATAAGACCTATTAGTATAAAAGTCTTTAACTAAATAGGGGTAAGCCCGCTCCTGGGAGAATGCTTTAATATCCTTCCTCACTTTATTAGATTTTTTGTTTTGTTCCAATCTATGGAACTCGTCTATAGTCTTCTGTACCTCTTCTAGAATCTTTTTTCCTTCACTGGTCGGACTATTGTCCTTAATCTGTTTTTCCAAATCAGTAATTTCATCAGTTAGTTTTTTAAGTTCTTCCGTAGCTATATCGATACCAAGCACCATCCAGTGTCTGGAGCAAGTGGTACCGATATAGCTAAAACCAGTAATATACCTAGGGATGTCTGTAAAGACCCCAGGAATATTACGGACTTGCAATCCTACTGGGATTGTGTTAGCCTTTAAATATTCTGTCAGCAAGCGTATCATCAACTGTAAGCGGACGGACTTCTTTTTACTCTTCTCTAACTGTTCACCTAAGGATGTACTCTGAGCCCCAGGTAAATCAGTAGATTCAGAGAGCAGGGAGGGGCCCTCTAGAATCTTTTTAATATAGTCATCGGAGTAAAGGGGTGTATGGTCAGACATACCCTTTCAAGGAAAGGGAAAGAAAATGTGAAGGAAAATTAGGAAGTAATTAAATTCAAATAGGGAAGACGAGGGGTAGGGGCGAAGGGTATACCCACTTACACAGAAGGGGATGAGAGTGCAAAACCCTTGCAATCAAGAGATTGCGCTACATAATGTTGGAAAACACAAGGGAACCCAATAAGCAATTGGTCAGGGACCTTGGGTACGTTTGTAACTACTAAAGACAGTGGTCCCTAGACATCCCAAAAATATATTGTAAAATAAATATAGACTAAATCGGTACTATATTCTTTGTCCAGCCGGACAGTATTTTAATGTACAATAATCGTATAACATGAAAATAGGAAAAATTCAAGTGGGACACAACCTGCGTCCTAAAAACAATAACAAACAAACAACATTAAAGGAAAGGTTCAGGCAAGGGGGACGTGTCTGCATAAAAATTTAAGAATAGATCAGACGTAGTAACGTGAAAACACCATTACATATTTAACATCACAATTTGGTATATGCATATGGTGTACATTACGTCGACGGCGTTTCGATCCCTTAGATCAATAATGGGATCATCATCAGGACATTTCAAGTTAACATGCCTGTGTATATATTGCAGTTATTACTGTAATTGCGCAAACCATAAAATTAGGAAGGAAGAAGGGGAAAAAGAAACATAAGATTACAAGAGGCATTAACTGATCCATACAGTATTATGAAGAAAATTACTGTAAGTGTAGTGACACCATGCGAACGACCGAGTGAAATAATTGGCCGTGCCAAGAATTAGAAACCAGAGAAGGAAAAATTGATAAAATGAGGGTGACAGGAAAGAGCCAAGAACCGGGGAATCTGTCAAGGCAAGGAGTGGGTAAAGAGTGAACAAAGGAATGAAATGGCCGTGCTGCAATTAATTCAGACGAGGAACATGATGCAGGCTCTACCAATAGGACGAGGGGAAGAAGGCAGGCTTACCCGATTTGAGCCTGGAATTCAAGACGCAGAACAGTCTCTTAATAATTCCAGTAATAGGTAAGACAGAATAGGCGGAGGGCCCCAATTAGCTAGAGACCATCAACAGATAATTGGTGCGCCATGTGATAGCCTGAAGGAGGAAGATTAATAATGTCAACCTCCCGCTGGATAATGAGGGCATAGAATAAGTATGCAGCAAGGCTAGCGAATGTGTAGGTGTGGATACCGGGAGCGCTGGCAGGGTAAATTTAAATTAAAATTAACCGAGACCTAAAACGAAGCTTTATTAGGTGACCAGCCCGCTAAGGTGTGAGAGCATACACGTAATACAAATCCGAGCAGCTTACCGTAGAATAACAGTTGTGAGGGGGTAAAATTAAGGTGTAACCGAGACATAAAACTGAAGATATAGAAGGTGACCCGCCCGCTAAGGTTTGAAAGCATACACGTGGTTCGAACCGAGCAGCTTACCATAATTAAACAGTTATAGACGGGTAGGTGCCGTGATCGCTGGCAGGGGATGTAGTAATCTGAAAGGAAGGCGCAGAGTTAGGGGGAACAAAAAGGAACCCAACCAATTAAGGGGGACAAGGGGAAGACGCAAGCTTACCCTAATCAGGTACGCGTCGGCAAACCAAGTGGAGCCGAAGTCGTGAGGCAGGGTGGGAGAATTCCTAGAATTAAGGAAAGGGACTGTGATTGTTGGGGAGAACCAGGATATGTACAGAAACGGCGTGAAAACCATGCACACTTACCGAGGGGTTCTCGGCTCCTGGCAATATTATGCCATCCCGGCGGCAACCAGTCAGAGTCAATACTTGTTGCTGTTTGAACGCGCAGGGTAGGCGCGTACAAATCAGCTCAGAGGTAGTCATGTGATCAAGGTCACATGACGTTTCTAGACTCAGCACTAGTTGCCTAGAGTCAGACCGTAATTCCGGCGGCCATATTGGAAGGTGCATCCTGTGTATCACGGCACCTACCCGTCTTTAATTATGGTAAGCTGCTCGGTTCGAACCACGTGTATGCTCTCAAACCTTAGCGGGCGGGTCACCTTCTATATCTTCAGTTTTATGTCTCGGTTACACCTTAATTTTACCCCCTCACAACTGTTATTCTACGGTAAGCTGCTCGGTTTTGTATTACGTGTATGCTCTCACACCTTAGCGGGCTGGTCACCTAATAAAGCTTTGTTTTAGGTCTCGGTTAATTTTCATTTTAATTTACCCTGCCAGCGCTCCCGGTATCCACACCTACACATTCGCTAGCCTTGCTGCATACTTATTCTATGCCCTCATTATCCAGCGGGAGGTTGACATTATTAATCTTCCTCCTTCAGGCTATCACATGGCGCACCAATTATCTGTTGATGGTCTCTAGCTAATTGGGGCCCTCCGCCTATTCTGTCTTACCTATTACTGGAATTATTAAGAGACTGATCTGCGTCTTGAATTCCAGGCTCAAATCGGGTAAGCCTGCCTTCTTCCCCTCGTCCTATTGGTAGAGCCTGCATCATGTTCCTCGTCTGTATTAATTGCAGCACGGCCATTTCATTCCTTTGTTCACTCTTTACCCACTCCTTGCCTTGACAGATTCCCCGGTTCTTGGCTCTTTCCTGTCACCCTCATTTTATCAATTTTTCCTTCTCCGGTTTCTAATTCTTGGCACGGCCAATTATTTCACTCGGTCGTTCGCATGGTGTCACTACACTTACAGTAATTTTCTTCATAATACTGTATGGATCAGTTAATGCCTCTTGTAATCTTATGTTTCTTTTTCCCCTTCTTCCTTCCTAATTTTATGGTTTGCGCAATTACAGTAATAACTGCAATATATACACAGGCATGTTAACTTGAAATGTCCTGATGATGATCCCATTATTGATCTAAGGGATCGAAACGCCGTCGACGTAATGTACACCATATGCATATACCAAATTGTGATGTTAAATATGTAATGGTGTTTTCACGTTACTACGTCTGATCTATTCTTAAATTTTTATGCAGACACGTCCCCCTTGCCTGAACCTTTCCTTTAATGTTGTTTGTTTGTTATTGTTTTTAGGACGCAGGTTGTGTCCCACTTGAATTTTCCTATTTTCATGTTATACGATTATTGTGCATTAAAATACTGTCCGGCTGGACAAAGAATATAGTACCGATTTAGTCTATATTTATTTTACAATATATTTTTGGGATGTCTAGGGACCACTGTCTTTAGTAGTTACAAACGTACCCAAGGTCCCTGACCAATTGCTTATTGGGTTCCCTTGTGTTTTCCAACACGGTGCATTCTTATGAACAAATTTGCAATATGTAAAATCCAAGCATGTGAAAACTGTATAGCACAGGAAAAACATTATTCCTTTTTGGAAAACTGTTAGAGAAATTATAGTTTTAGGATCTGTTTTCTGTTTGGACTTATCTATATTAAATGCCCCCATACTTGCACAATTATGAACTTGTGTCTAGGCAATTTTACACCAGTATTTGCACTGACAAGACAATCAAGTATGCAACTTTCGGGCAGAGCAAATAATATTCTTCCACCGATCAGTGAAAGACGGCTCAACCAAAAGAGCAATGCAAGAAATTTGGTAAACATGGTAGTCAATTATGGACAGCTAGGAGTAGCAGCTGTCACTGCTAACACTGACATTGCTTGTCCTCTTCCCAGGGACCATCAAGAAGCAAGGGGCTTGATTTATCAGATTAGATTAGTAATTTGTAGAGCGCCTGTAGGAAGCTGGCTCTGTATATACTATACCAAAGTGAGTTATAGTGTGCACAGGGTCCAGTGGAACCCAAAAGGTAGGCAGAGGTAAAGCAGATAGCACCTCTCACTCTCTATTTGTGGTAGTGTGATCGAGCAGTAAGGCTTTATCAGAAGACAGTGTTAAGCATTTGTTGTACCCACTCAGTCAGCAAATTAATTCACACGCTCAAAGACTGAACTTCAGACCAATTGTTTTTGTATAAAAAATATTCTTTTAGTTATTTTATTTTCTAGAACCAAGCAAGCCTGGCACAGGTAAGCAATAAGTACTTTACAGTAGTAATGCAGTTTGTAAACAGTTTGGATTGCAATTGTAAATGTACTTTGATTTGATTACAGAAATGTTACTGTTAATGCAATGCCTTTCAGAATACAGTACATATATTTTGTATAGGATTTTTAGTAAAATATCTTGTAAGTTACATTTCAGATTACTTTTCCCACACAGTGCAGTATACCTGGATACTGCACTGGGACATTTCCTGTAAACAGGTAAGTAAAAGCGTTCTGGTTATTTAGTTACAGTTTTAAAGGATTTCTTAGATTTTCCAACTCCACACTTAGAAACTTTTCATAGGAAAACAGTCAATGTTATCCTATGGAGGAAAATAGTGTTATTGGTTTACAGGTAAGTACTTTGTTGTGGGAGTTGGTGTTCTGGGGTTAGACTCAGGGGTCCCCCAGGGTCAAGGATGCACTCTTGTTGCACCCTCAGCGGCACAAGGGCGGCCGGGTGCAGAGTGCTGCGGCCCAATATTATCCTATTGGGGATAAGGGGCCTCCGGTTGGTGGCTGCTAATGAGCAGGCCACTGTGTTGTGGGAGCAAAGCTCCTGGACTTAAGCTCAGGGCAAATGGGTGTTTAGGCCAGCACAAAAGATGCACCCTCAGCGGCACTGGGGCGGCCGGGTGCAGAGTGCTGTTTTGGCTTCGGAAGCCCTGTAGCTTTCAATGGGGAGTCTCAGGTTTGCAAAAGCACTGCAGGCTCGGGGACGAAGGTCTTTTGGGTGCGACCACCACTTGGAGTGGTAAGTTGGGATCTTGGGGGTTGGTTAGGCACCATTGGTTGGCAGTGGCGGCTGGTGACATTTGAAAGTGGTGAGGCGTAAAATTATTGACATACTGCACCGCAGCGAGCGAGCGTAGCGAGCGAGGCGGAACAACCTACAGGGGATTCGGGGGGGTTATCCCCCCGAGAAAATTTTGAAAAAAGAGTGGACAAATGGTGCATTTTCAAGCAAATTTGAGAAAGCAGGAAGGTTAATAAAGCAATTGTGAAAGTGCAGTTATTACATTAACCCCTCCAAGAAAATGTCACTGATGAGCCCATATGCCAATACTGGAAGATTTCTGAAGTTGACGGGCTTAGTAAATTGTTTTAAGCAGACAAGAAGCAACAAAGTCATCTTTTATTTTTATTTCGTTAAATGTTGTATAGTTCAAAGGGTATTTGACGTTGTTAAGAGCCTAGGTTCCAAATTCCTGGTACGGGATTGAACCCTTGCTGGCACATTACACACAGGAATAACTCAATAATGTATGCATGGAAACCACTTTTCTGATGTGTGTGCCCCTCGGTGCCCTGGCGTACAGGTGAGCCTAAGTGTGGACAAGTTGGTATGGGGTTTTTACCACGAGGTTAATGCATTTTACTGTGCTCAGTTAAGTATTATATGCATTTTTATAGCTAATAAAAAGATTTGTAAAAATACAGATCATAATTCTTATCAGCACACTAATGTTTGAGCAGCAACCAGTAAATGCTGACAGCAAGGCAACATGATAGATAGTACAAATGTTACATTATTTAACTGGTACACGAACAGCAATGGATACCTACCATGACCGTCTGCTAAAATATTTTAAGAACTGGCATTTCTTTTGTCACATTTAGCGACTATGAACAATTTGTATGTTTGACAAGCTGCGCATCCCAACTGTCCATAAAACCAACAGCTTTTAGGCAACACATGTATTGTAGAAAGATGCTGTTAAACGCACTTTTTAATTCAAAGGTTGACTGCGGCCATTGAACTCTCTCGGTGCAATACTCAGTAATATAACCATCTAAAAAGAACCTTGATCCCAAACCCAGCCCTGGCAAACGAGCTTCCCTGTAAAGTTAGTCAACATCTAAGGTGATGTGAAAAAACTTCAGTCAAAAAATATAAAAAATAACTTTACGGCTCGTACCACTGACATTAACTGGGTTCAAGTTAAAACACCCGCCAACTCAGAATAATGTACATGATGAAAAAGTGAAACGTGATAAAATGTTCTTTTCACATTTCTGTGTCATTCTGTTTGTAAAAGGGTTACTTAGATTAGAAAAATGGGTAAAAATATGTTTAAACAAACAGGTGTTAATTGCTACTTACATTTAAAATCTAGCAGTTTTCGCTAAGTAATTAAAAAGTGATTGGTGTATTCTTTTTAGAACAGTTAATTGATGATGTTCATGTCTTTGTTTCCTGCCTGCTTGTTTAACCAGCATGAAACATGGCACATTTACATATCATTAAGAAAAGAATGATGGTGCCAGTGCCCCCGGAATGGGTAGAGCACGTACCTGATCCTGGGACGCTAACAGCCCGCCAATGACACTTGAGCATATCTTTTGCACGGTTAACAACAATTTATTTATAAAGCCTTCCGCCTGTTTTGGCGGCATCTTGGAACAGGGTACACTGAGATGAGCAGAGGTTCTGGCACTCGATAGTGAAAGACAACACACGTTTACGGCCACTGCAGGGTGCGTCGTGCCGCCAGAGGAACTGCCGGGTTAAATGAGTGGCATAACTTGACACGCTTCCCCAAAACTTTAGCACATAGTAGTGATTACACTCGGAATGGGATGTAGGAGCCCGTCACTTACCAGTGCTCAGCTCCGTGTACTCCATCGCGGGTAACTCTCCTGCAGCCGGTCCCGCCAGCATGGTCCTCCTGTCCTGGTCAGAAATTAGAATCCCACTCTTCTCTCGAGCTCTCCGGCTCGCAGTCCGCCTCTCTCTCTCCCCCAGCCTCGGCCTCCAGACCAGTGCAATCAAATTTGGCGGACTGCGAGAGGCCGCGGGGCTGGCGCAGTGTGGCAACCCCTCTCAGCCAATACAGACGCTGCTCCAGCAGCGCCAGGATTGGCTTAGCAGGGATACTCGCCGCCCATTAAGAGACCGAGGGCTGCGGCGTTCATCAACCCTCGCTCTCCTAATGCGCAGCCACCAGCCAGAGCAAACACTAGTGCGCATGACTGGGCTGGTCGGAACAATTCTCCGACCCAAACCCAACATGCGCATTTGTGCTGCTGCCTGCTGTGCGCTCCGCGCGACCCCCTGGCCTGCTGAGTCATGTCAGTCAGCATGGCGCTGGCCGGAGTCAACCTGCTGGCTGCCCCGCCCACCCCCTTCAGACAGTCAGACTCATAGCCGCTGAGGGAGCAGCTGAGCCTGTCTTAATGACTGCCTCGGGAGAGTCAGGCGCGGCTTGTGGGTCAACGCCCCAGCGCCCTAATGGACGCACCGCCACTGTTGGTTGGGCCACCCAAGGCCGTGGGGCGTCGGGTGCAGGGGTGCCTTTTAGGGTCAGATATTCTTACCATCTCCTGGTCACGGTTGGGGGGACCTTGAAGTTTGTGGCTGCAGGCGTCGGCTGGAGGCTTGAGGCAGGTCAGGGGTCGCCGGACCTCGGGTCAGGATCGCCGGAGAGACCTCCTCTTGGTGTGGGGCCACTCAAACTCGGGCCGTTGGTGTCGGGTGCAGAGTGGTGCAAACTCACGGATCCTTGTGGAGCTGGAGTATGTTGTTTGAACAAATCCGGTGTTCACGGGAGACAGAGTCTTTGGGAGTGAAGGCAGGCAGGTCCTCTGGGGTTCTCGAGGTTGCTGGCTGCAGGACACACCGGGATTTCGGTGTGGAGCAGGTTCGAGGTGGGGACAGGCCGGTAGGGCTTGGGCCAAGTCAGTGCGCGTCCTCCTCTTGTTAGCTTCAGCACGGCTGTTCGGTCCTTCTTCTTCTTTTCTTCTTGTAGTTTCTTGTCTGAGGAAGCAAGGTTCAGGGGTGCCCCTAAATACTTGATTTAGGGGTATTACAGGTAGGTAAAAAGGTTGGGACCGATGGGTCCCTTCCCTGGGGTGGGTACACCCCCTATTATGCCACCCTCCAGTGGGAGGGGGCCATAAGCCTTTCCCTGGTTGGCTGGGTCCACCCATCTGCAGGATGGTAGGGACTGAGAGTTGTGCTTCACCTTGCCTTCCCCACCTGAGGGGTGGAGTTGGCAGAGGTGGGCACACCTCTCTTCCTCACTTGTTTTCCCCGCCGGTTCTCCCACCCTAAGTGGGGGTCAGAACCAGTGGGGACCAGTTGCTGAAAGCAGCAAGTGGCCTGGGGAAGCCTACAAAGGCGGCAAGCCTTTGAAGCTTCCCTTTCGTGAACCCTGCCCATCCTGGGGGCGGAAGCTTGGCACCTCATCCCAGGATGTTCATTGCTTCAGGCCCCCGAGAGCAGCAGGCTCTCGACCCAGGGGTCCAGAAACATGTCGTGTGGTGGCAGCTGAAAGCAGCCACTCAGCCTGGACACTAGTAGTAGGTCGTTTTTCATGGGGCATCTCTAAGATGCCCTCTGTGTGCATTTTTCATTAAATCCCACACTGGCATCAGTGTGGGTTTAATGTACTGAGAAGTTTGATGCCAAACTTCTCAGTTTTCAGTGTAGCCATTATGGTGCTGTGGAGTTCATAATGACAAACTCCCAGCACCATATACTCTTAATGGCAGCACTGCACTTACAATGTCTAAGAATGGACTTAGACACTGTAGGGGTACAGGGCTCCTGCACCTGTACCCTCACCACTGGTATAGTGCACCCAGCTAGAGGGGTGACTGATCTATGCCAGGGCAGTGGGTATTAGCATGGCACACAGAGATGTGTGCCATGTCGACTCTTCACTTTGTTCTGCACCAAAACACGCAGCCTGCAAAGGCAGTGTGTGAATGTAATGTTACAGGGCCTCTAAGGGTGGCACAATAAGTGCTGCAGCCCTTAGTGGTCTTCCCTGGTCACAGTGCCCTGGGTACATATGGTACCATTTACCAGGGGCTGACCTGTGGCCAGAGATGCCAATTGGGTTTTGTTTTTAATGCAGGTTTTAGGGAAAGAACATAGGCCCTGGGCACCTGATTGGCAGGAGCCCAGGGCACACTCAGTCAAAGCACTTCAGCAACTCAGCAAAACGTGGGGGCAATCATGCAGAAAGAGGGCACTTTCTCACACAACCCCACCCCCCCAAACGAAAGAGGATGAGACTAACCTTTCCCTAGAGAGTCTTCATTTTCTAAGTGGAAAAACCTAGAAAGTCCATCTGCATTGGCATGGGCAGTCTCAGGTCTGTGTTCCACTACAAAGTCCATTCCCTGTAGGGAGATGGACCACCACAACAGTTTAGGATTTTCACCTTTCATCTGCATTAGCCATCTGAGAGGTCTGTGATCAGTTTGAACTAAGAAGTGAGTACCAAACAAGTATGGTCTCAGCTTCTTCAGGGACCAAACCACAGCAAAGGCCTCCCTCTCAATGGCACTCCAATGGCACTCTGCTCCCTGGGGAGAAGACTTCTGCTTATAAAAGCAACAGGTTGGTCTTGGCCTTCATCATTGGTCTGGGATAGAACCGCTCTTATCTGTAGCTCAGAGGCATCAGTCTGCACAATGAACTGCTTGGCATAGTCTGGAGCTTTGAGAATTGGTGCTGAGCACATTGCCTCTTTCAGGGTGTCAAAAGCCATTTGACAACTAACTGTCCAGTTTACCTTTTTGGGCATCTTCTTGGAGGTGAGTTCTGTGAGGGGAGCCACAATGGACCCATATCCCTTCACAAACCTCCTGTAGTACCCAGTCAAGCCAAGGAATGCCCTGACTTTGGGCTGGGTTGTTGGAGCTGCCCAGTCCAGGATAGCCTGGATCTTGGGCTGTAAGGGTTGCACTTGGCCTCCACCAACAAGGTGGCCCAGGTACACCACAGTTCTCTGCCCTATCTGGCATTTGGATGCCTTGATAGTTAGGCCTGCTGTTTGCAGGGCATTTAAAACCTTCCCGAAGGTGGATCAGGTGATCCTGCCAGGTGGAACTAAAGACAGCAATATCATCTAGATAAGCTGCACGAAAGGACTCCAATCCATCAAGGACTTGATTCACCAACCTCTGGAAGGTGGCAGGGGCATTATTTAAACCAAAGGACATAACAGTAAACTGATCCTGGTGCCATGCCAATCTGCCAGTACCCTGCAGTTAAGTCAAAGGTACTTAGAAATTTGGCTTTACCTAGTTTGTCTATCAGTTCATCTGCTCTTGGAATAGGGTGGGCATCTGTCTTGGTGACAGAGTTGAGCCCTCTATAGTCCACACAGAACCTCATTTCTCTCTTTCCACCCTGTGGATGAGGTTTGGGGACTAGAACCACTGGGCTGGCCCAGGGGCTCTCAAAGGGTTTAATAACCCCTAACTCCAGCATCTTGCTGACTTCAGCTCTGATGCTTTCCTTGACTTGATCAGACTGCCGATAGATTTTGTTTTTGACAGGTGAACTGTCAACAGTGTCCACATCATGGGTACACAGTTTGTCTGACCAGGGGTCAAGGAAAAGAGCTTTGCATACTGCTGCAAGACTTGCTTGCAATCAGTCTGCTTTTGGGCAGAGAGGGTGTCTGAAAAGACAACTCCATCCACAGACCCATCATTTGGGCTGTATGAGAGGAGGTCAGGGAGAGGTTCACTCTCTGTCTCCTGTCTCCTGACTGACCGCATCAGATGAGTATACTCAGGAATCTCAAACCATTCCTTCCACAAGAGGACTTCAAGCAGGCGGTTCAAGCGCTCGTACTGCCTATGCTAGACTACGGGAGTGCAACGCTCTGTGGCCTTCCCAAATATACCCTGGCTCCACTAAGAGCCTCTTTGAATGCCGCAGCCAGATTGATTACTGGTATGAAAAGAAACGCTCACATATCCCCAGTCCTAAAATCTCTAAACTGGTTGCCTTACAAAGCAAGAATCCAGCTAAAGATTGCTTGCTTGACTAACAAAGCCCTCTATCTTAAGACCCCATCTTATTTGGCTCAAAAGCTTGAATTAACTGGAAGGGGTAGACCGTCAAGAAGTGCAAGTTCTCTGCTTCTGAAACCACAGATTTTCCACAAAAGAGAACAAGCCACAGAGCCTTCTCCGGTTCTGCCCCGAAGATCTGGAACTCTCTTCCACCGGAAGTCCGCCGGATCTCTTCCACGGCTTCTTTCAAAAAGGAAGTAAAAACAATCCTAATAAACAAGTTCTTGCCTTAATTGGCCATGTCTCCACTCCTTACTCACTGTCCTCAGATTGTTTATTAGTTTGGTGTTCACCTTTTAATCCCAGCCTCGCCTGGTATGAATTTTTAAGTGATGTATGTTCTTCTCCCAGTACGGTATATGTCTTACTCTTAATTTGATGTACTCTGATACTCTCTTGGAACCTGGTCGTGTTTCCATTTATAAGTAACGTTGGTTCTTCCCAACTATTATTTCCCTCCCATCCAAATTGTGAAGCACTCTGATACCCGCCTGGGTCTTGTTCGCGCTATACAAAACTTTATAAATAAATGGTGATGTCAGCCCTGTCATGGAAAAGCTTAAGGCAGTTCACATGGATCACGCTTTTGGGTGTCCTGCATGTGCCCAGGTTAACCAAGTAGGTGACCTCACTTTTCTTTTCTAAGATGGGGCGAGGCCCACTCCATCTGTCCTGGAGAGCCCTTGGTGCCACTGGCTGCAAAACCCACACCTTTTGCCCTGGTTGAAATTCTACCAGTGCAGCTTTTTGGTCATACCAGTGCTTCTGAAGCTCCTGGCTGGCCTCAAGATTCTTGGATGCTTTTTCCATGTACTCAGCCATTCTGGACCTTAGGCCAAGCACATAGTCCACAATATCTTGTTTGGGTTCTTGGTAGAGGCTTCTCCCAAACCTCTTTTACAAGACAGAGTGGTCCCCTCACAGGATGGCCAAACAGAAGTTCAAAGGGGGAAAACCCTACTCCCTTCTGTGGCACCTCTCTGTAGGCGAAAAGCAAGCATGGTAAGAGGACATCCCATCTCCTTTTGAGTTTTTCAGGGAGCCCCATAATCATGCCTTTCAATGTCTTGTTGAGTCTCTCAACAAGGCCATTGGTTTGTGGGTGATAGGGTGTAGTAAACTTGTACTGCACTCCACACTCTTTCCACATGTGTTTGAGGTAAGCAGACATGAAGTTGGAACCTCTGTCTGAAACCACCTCCTTAGGAAACCCTACCCTGGTGAAGACACCAATGAGGGCCTTGGCTACTGCAGGAGCTGTAGTAGTCCTAAGGGGAATTGCCTCAGGATACCTAGTGGCACGACCCACTACCACTAGTATGAATGTGTTTCCTGATGCTGTGGGAGGTTCAAGTGGACCCACTATGTCCACACCTACCCTTTCAAAGGGAACCCCAACCACAGGTAGTGGTATCAAGGGGGCCTTTGGGTGTCCACCTGTTTTGCCACTGGCTTGACAGGTGACACAGGAGCTGACAAACTCCTTTACTTTCTGAGACATCTGGGGCCAGTAAAAGTGGCTAACTAGCCTTTCCCAGGTTTTTGATTTGGCCCAGATGCCCAGCTAGAGGGATGCCTTGAGCTAAAGTCCCTGTACTTCTGAGGCACTACCACTCTCCTAGTGGCTCCAGGGTTGGGGTCTCTGGCCTCAGTGTACAGTAGTCCCTCTTCCCAATAAACTCTGTGGGTACCACTGACATTTCCATTTTCCTGTGTAGCAGCTTGCTGCCTCAGGCTTTCAAGAGTTGGACAGTCCTGCTGTCCAAGGCACAGCTCTTCCCTAGAGGGTCCCCTGGGCCCAAGAGTTCAACCTGGTAAGTGTCAAGTTCCATGGGCTCAGTTCTAAGCCTGGGCGTAGTTCGCGAAGTAGCGCTACGCGAAGCTACGCAAAGTGCAGTTCGCACTACGCGATCTACGCGTAGCACTACGCGAACTGCGTAGTGCACTGTTCGCAATGATTGCACAGTGCCGGATGCTTGTCCGCACTGTGCAATCATTGAAAACGGCATCTTGCACAGTGCGAGCTGTCTTTTACTGCCGCTCGAGTAGATTTTTACTCGAGCGGCAGCTTTCTCAACGCGGACTGGTAGTTTCTCATCGCGAGCGGTCGCGAGCATACGCGACCACTCGCAATGAGAAACCTGACTTCCCCGCGTTGAGAATCTCGCCGGGAGGTTTATTTTCCACGCTCGCGATCGGCAACTTGATGTTGCTGATCGCGAACGAGAAAAAGTCTCGCCGGGATGTCATTTTGCTTGCTCGCGGTCGCCAACTTGACGTTGAGGACCGCGAGCAAGCAAAAAATGACCGCTGCACTATGCTACGCTACGCTACGCGTGTTTGCACTGTGCTACGTGCAATTTGCGTTGTGCGAAGTAGCGCAAACTTCGCAAACTACGCGAGCGTAGCGTAGTGCTTTGCCCAGGGTTACTCAGTTCCCTCTGGGGTGTCCAAGTCCTCTTCCTGAGGAGAGGGGTCCTGATCCTTTTGCTGTACAGAAGCTGGTTTCACAGTCTTCTTACCTTTCCTCTTGGAAGGTTGGACCATACATTCAGGCTCCAACATTTCTTTTTCACCCTGTTTTCTGCTCTGTGCTCTTGTTTTTATACACACCATCTCAGGGATATCCAGCATTGCTGCATGGGCTTTCAATTCAACTTGGCCCATGCTGAGGTTTCCAGGTCATTGCCAAGCAGACATGCAGCTGGTAGCTTTGGAGAGACCACTACCTGTTTCAGGCCAGTACCCCCCCCCCCCAGTCTAATGTCACCATAGCCATTGCATGGTTAGGGGTAACACTGTCAGCACTGGGGACTGGGTAAGTTCTCCCAATCAAGTATTCTCAGGGGAAACCAGTGTATCTCTCACCATAGTGACACTGGCACCTGTAGCCCTCAGAGTTTCTATCCTAGTTCCATTTATCCAAGGGTATTGCAAAAACTTCTTTAAGTTGGCTGGCCACACAGCTACAGTGGCAAACTCAACTTCCCCTTCTGAAACTAGAACTGCTTCAGTGTGCAACCTGATTTGCTCGTAGCACACTGTTGATCCCATCTGGAGACTGGCTACACCAGGAGTAGCTGTACTAGGACTAGGGGGCTTCTTGTTAGGACAAGTAGCATCTCCAGTTAAGTGTCCCAACTTTATACAGTTGTTACACCAGTCCTTTAAAGGATCAAAGTTCTTTCCCCTGTACTTAGTAGTAGATTAGGAAGAGTTTTGGGACCCACCCCTCTGTACAGGTTTTTGGGGCCCTTTTGAAGACTCAGGCTTTTTATCTTGGAGATTCTCACCATCTTTCCCCTGGGGAGGTTTTGTAACCCCATTCTTTTGTTTGGTCACCCCCAGTGGTTGTTTTTGTCACCCTTGTGTTGACCCAATGGTCTGCCTTCTTTCCCAATTCTTGGGGAGAAATTAGACAAAGGTCTACCAAATGCTGATGTAACTTTTCATTAGTGCAATTACTTAAAATATGTTCTTTCATAAACAGATTGTAAAGTCCATTGAAATCATGCACATTGTGTCCAGTTAACCAACCATCTAGTGTTTTAACTGAGTAGTCTACGAAGTCAATACAGGATTGGTTTTGGGTTTTGTGAGCCCCCCTGAATCTAATTCTATATTCCTCAGTTGTGAGTCCAAATCCCTCAATCAGAGTTCTCTTCATGAGGTCATAAGTCCCAGTCCCGCGCCACTGTCACAAATGCGAGACCCGGGACTCCTCCCTCAACGTTAGGCCAAGTAAGGACACCGTTTGAGATAGCCCTGCTTACCCCCCCAGCCAGGCCTATCTCCAAGGCACGAGTGTACAGTATGTGCAACCACTCTCACAGCAACCCACTGGTGACACCACAAATGGACTCCACACGAGTTTGATAAAACGAGTATAAACTTTATGTAAAACGATATACGATCAGACCACACGATACATAAGCCAATATATAATAAAGGGTAATATTAGTTCCGGCTGGTTGGTAGGTTCAAATCATAACCACCGCTTTCAAAATGCTATGCTGGTCGTAATGCTAGAATCATACCCGTTGCAATGGACAAACAATAGTGCGTTGCCTGACGATACAATCCTGTGCTGGGCACAGGAGAAATAATACAATGCGTAACGATACACCCCGGTACCTGCAATGGGAGAAATAATGCAATGCGTACCGCTACAATCATGTACTGCGCAATGAAGGAATAATGCAATGCTTCACACCCCAATCACGTACTTTGCAATGAAGAAATAATGCAATGCGCACCGCTACAATCATGTACTTTGCAATGAAGGAATAATGCAATGCGTAGCTACAATCATGTACTTTGCAATGAAGAAATAATGCAATGCGGGCCGCTACAATCCTGTACTTTGCAAGGGAGAAATAATGCAATGCGTAGCACTACAATCGTGTACTTCGTTATGCAGAAATAGTGTCAGGCGTCCTAAGAAAATCCGGCAGTTCGTTAGCAGCAATATCGGTAATGTGTAATACGACAGTCAGCCTCTTCGATAACAGTTGCCCCCCCACACGTATCAACGATGACACAAAGTACGGCTTCCCACTCTGGCCCCAGTACTGCCACTCCTGAACGCAGTACGGGCCCCACTCTGAGCCGAAGAAAAGGCTCACGCCGCCAGAAGGTCTGAGAGGCCGAGAGAGTGTCCCTCCGAGCCCGCGCCCGCCCAGGCAGTGATCCACGTTACCTGGGGGCACGACCCCACTCTCCTCTCCTCCTTCAGCGAACTGGGCCTTCCGTGTAGAACTTTCTCAATGGGCCTCAGCGGCTCAGCCTGGCAGCTCAGCTCCGCCGGGCTGCCGGTCCGGGCCACGACTGTTAGGAAGGTCTCAGGCAGCCGCAGGGCACACGTACCCCACGCCCCTGAGATTACATTACTCCGGGTGCACTTCACCACAGCACCCTCCGGGTCTCCTCTGGCATGAAGCCACAAACACAATGCTGATGGGACTTCACGTCGACTCCGAGTGCACGCTCACCAGGCACTCCTTCCTGCAGTCTCAGGTGGCACCAAGACCCGCACACCACGTTGCAGAGACTCACTTTCTTCCGGTGCACATGATGATCAGCCGATCACCTCCACAGTCCCAGGTTGCACCAAAGCACGCACACTGCTTCACTGAGACTTACTCCAACTCCGGTGCCCCGATATCCAGGCGCTCTTCACCAATGCCTTCGGCCGCACCCCAACACGCTCACCGAGTCCGAGCCTCACTTCTTCTCCGGTGCACTCGACGACCAGGCGCTCTTCACCAGCGCCTCCGGCGCACCCTGCGCGTCCGAGACTCACTCCACTTCCGATGCACACGCTGACCAGGCGCTCTTCACCAGCACCTGCGGTGCACCACGACACGCACCCTGTGCGTCTGAGTCTCACGTCACCTCCGATGCACATGCTGACCAGGCGCTCTTCACCAATGCCTGCTGTGCACCACGACACGCACCCAGCGCATCCGAGACTCACTTCACCTTCGGTGCACACGTTGACCAGGTGCTCTTCACCCGCGTCTCCTGTGCACCATGACACGCACCCAGCGTGTCCGAGTCTCACTTCTCCTCCGTGTGTCCAAGATCACAGGGCACACCTTCCGAGGGTCTCAAACTGCCACAACACGCGCCCACCACGTCGCTTGAAACTTCTCCAGAAACTTTTATGTTCCTGTGTTTCCAAACAGGGAGCCAGCTCACCTCGGGCCCTTGGGGGGTAACAAGACACAGCACAAAGCACAGTCTTCTTCAAGCAGGGGGACCCAGCGCACACAGCACAGTCCCAACAGCCTCTTCCTTGGTTAGAACAGCAAACTGCAGACCAGCCCCAGATCACGAAGCAAGGGTTGGTCCTTCCCCAGCAGTCTCTTCAGTTGTTCCTTCCTTAGCAGAGGTTCCTCTTGACCACGAAATGGGTCCAAGCCTTTTCAGTCTCAATCCATTTCTATTCCATTCCCCCCGTTCAGGGGTCTCAGCTCTCCTAGTTATACCCCTAAACGTCTTTGAAGTTCGTTGTGCTCAGGGGTCCCTGACCCCGGCCTAAATCAGTTCTGGGTGTCTCCCTCCCAGTGTCACCTTTCTCCCTTTGATACTGGGGGTCTGGATCCTTAATCACTCAGCAGGAGCTGAGTCAATTGTTTTATATCTGCAAACCAGGCCTCTTCATCTCCCGGTGCTTTTCCTCGCCTGCTCTCCAGCTGCAGGTCAGCCTGGTGATCTCTCAACGCCTCCCTGGGTCAAGACCTCCCCCGGCCCCTCTCCCCTCTCAGATCCAGACAGTCAATCCACATTCAGCTGAGACACACAGAAATGCTTAAAGCACAAAACTCAGCCACTTTCTAAAAGTGTGGCTTCTGAACACACAGTGACAAAACCACTTTCATAGAAAGATGTGTTATGACGCTGTGAGTTCATACATACTAAACTTCACCTCTCCATTTTAAACTTATGGGAAACTAGGCTAACAAACACAATACCCAGCCTCCCCCATTCTGTCCTATGGGCAGAATGGCCTTTCACCAGTGAAAAATGAAATGGAGCATTTTCCACTGTCAGGACATAACACACACCTCAGTATATGTCCTGCCTTTTACTTACACTGCACCCTGCCCAGGGGCTACCCAGGACCTACCACAGGGGTGCCCACAGTGTACGCAAAAGGGAAAGTAAGGCCTGACAAGGGGTTACACTTGTCAGGACAACATGCTAACCTAGCAAACTGCGCGCAGGCCCTACACTGCAGTCCTGAGTTCCCTTCTTCGCGCACCTTTGCATTACTAGCCCTGGCACACACAGTGCACATCACTAGGGACTTTACTAGTAAGGCAACATACCAATCATGGCCACCCAATTACCATTATACTTTACACAGGGAACACTTGTACTTTGACACTGATCAGCAGTGGCAAAGTACCCAAAGCATCTAAAAGCAAAGGAGGTAGAGGCAAAAAAAGTCAGGGGTAATCACGCCAAGATAGGCCAGGTCTAACACGCGTCCCCTGCAGCCGAAAAGTGGGGGGAACTACCCACCCTCATGGGAGTTCTCATCACTAAGGTGAAAAAATCTGGACAGACCATCAGCATTGGCGTGTTCTGTTCCCGGACGGTGTTCCACCGTGAAGTCCATCCCCTGTAGGGAGATGAACCACCTCAACAGCTTTGGGTTCTCACCCCTCATCTGCATCAACCATCTGAGGGGCCGGTGGTCGGTCTGAACCAAGAAGTGGGTCCCAAACAAGTAGGGCCTCAGCTTCTTCAGGGCCCAGACCACAGCAAAAGCCTCCCTTTCAATTGCACTCCACCTCTGTTACCTGGGGAGTAGCCTTCTGCTAATAAAAGCTATGGGTTGGTCCAAGCCCTCGTTGTTCAATTGGGAGAGTAATGCTCCCACCCCATGCTCTGAAGCGTCTGTCTGCACTATTAACTCTCTGGAGAAATCCGGCGCCCGTAACACGGGTGCGGTGCACATGGCAGTCTTCAGGGCATCAAAGGCGGTCTGGCAGGCATCAGTCCAGACCACCTTCTTGGACTGTTTCTTGGACGTCAGTTCTGTCAAGGGGGCAACGAGGGTGCCATACCCCTTCACGAACCGTCTGTAATACCCAGTGAGTCCTAGAAAGGCCCTCACTCCTGTCTGGGTCTTGGGGGGTTCCCAAGCCAGGATGGTATCAATCTTTGCCTGTAGGGGCGCCACCTGGCCGCTCCCCACCAGGTATCCCAAGTACACCATGGAACCCTGCCCTATCTGGCACTTACTTGCCTTGATAGTTAGGCCTGCCCTCTGCAAGGCCTTCAATACTTCACAGAGATGTTGCAAATGTTCCTCCCAACCGGAGCTGAACACTGCAGTGTCATCCAGGTAAGCGGGGCTGAATCCCTCCAGCCCACTCAGCACCTGGTTAACCAGTCTCTGGAAGGTGGCAGGGGCGTTCTTCAACCCAAAGGGCATAACCCTGAACTGGTAGTGCCCCTCTGGCGTGGAGAACGCTGATCTCTCCTTGGCCCCCTCGGTCAAGGCAATCTGCCAGTACCCAGATGTCAAATCAAATGTACTGAGGTACCGGGCAGCTCCCAGCTGATCCACGAGCTCATCAGCTCTGGGGATGGGGTGCGCATCAGTCTTAGTGACCGCATTGAGTCCACGGTAATCCACACAGAACCGAAATTCGGGAGTGGCACCCGGCGCAGCAGCTTTTGGCACAAGGACCACTGGGCTGGCCCAAGGGCTGCTGGATGGCTCAATCACCCCTAGCGCCAGCATCTTGGAAACCTCCTCCTTGATGCTGGCCCTGACCTTATCAGCTACCCTGTAAAATATTTGTTTTACAGGCAGACTGTCTCCAGTGTCCACATCATGGACGCACCAATGGGTGACTCCTGGGGTCAGGGAGAACAGGGAGGCGAACTGACCCAATACCTGGCAACAGTCCCTCCGCTGTTCCGGGGTCAGGGTAGGCGATAGGTACACCCCATCCACTGACCCATCCTTCTCCTTGGCTGACAGGAGGTCAGGAAGAGGTTCACTCTCCTCTTCGGCCCCGTCATCTGTAGCCAAGAGCATGGTCACTTCAGACCTCTCAAAGTGTGGTTTGAGGCGGTTCACATGGAGAACCCTCAAAGGATTCCTAGGAGACCGTAAGTCCACCAGGTAGGTCACTTCGCTCCTGCGCTCCACCACCTCATAAGGCCCACTCCACTTGTTCTGGAGCGCACAAGGCTCCACTGGCGCCATCACCCACACTTTCCGCCCAGGTTGAAACTCGACCAGAGTGGCATTCTGGTCGTGCCACCGTTTCATATCCTCCTGGCTGGCTTCCAGGTTCACCTGAGCGAGCTGCCTGAAACGCCTAGTTTGGTTCCTGAAGGCCAGCATGTAGCTGTATACATCCTGGGGGGGTTTACTAGGAGCCTTCTCCCGGCCCTCCTTCACCAAACTCAAGGGTCCTCTGACCGGGTGCCCATACAGGAGCTCAAAGGGGCTGAACCCCAATGACTTCTGTGGCACCTCCCTATATGTAAACAACAGCCATGGCAAGAGGACGTCCCACTTATGCCTCATGGGTTCCTCCAGACCCATAATCATGCCCTTCAAGGTCCGGTTAAAACCTCTCAACCAGACCATTCCCCTGGGGGTGGTAAGGTGTGGTGAACTTATAAGTTACGCCACACTCCTTCAACAGAGATTTCATATACCTCAATATGAAATTAGTACCCCTGTCGGACACCACCTCTCTGGGGAACCCCACACGGGAGAAAATCCCCATCAGTGCACGGCCCACCACGGGGGCTGTCACCGTCCGGAGAGGGATGGCTTCCGGGTACCGGGTGGCATTGTCCACCAAGACCAGGATGAACCTGTTGCCCATGGCCGTCTTGGGATCCAGAGGCCCCACAATGTTAATGCCCACCCATTCAAAGGGTGTGCTGACTACAGGGAAAGGTTGGAGGGGAGCCTTTTGCTTCCTTCCACTCTTACCACTCGCCTGGCAAGTCTGACAGGTCCTGCAATGAGTATCAGAACTCTTGCGCATCTGGGGCCAGTAGAAGTGGGTGACAAGCCGCTCCAAGGTCTTGTCCTGCCCCAAATGTCCTGCCAAAGGTACATCATGAGCCAACCCCAATAGGAAGGCTCTGAAGCGCTGGGGTACCACCAGCGCCCGGGCTGACCCAGGCTCAGCCACCTTTGGCTCACTGTACAGGAGATCGTTCTCCCAGTAAATCAAGTGTGATCCCGACTGATCACCTGCTGCCTGGTTTGCTGCCTGCTGCCGCAAACCTACAAGAGATGGGCACTTCTTCTGTTCCTCACAGAATTCCTCCCTGGAGGGCCCCCCTTCCTGCTGCCATTTGGTCAGCCCGGGTAGGTCCCCCAGTTCAGCCACTTGTTCCCCCGTAGGCTCCAGGGCATCCCCCTCAAAGGGTGCTTCCTCCTGGACTGTGGGAACTGTGGGGGCCGGTTTCCCACGCCCCCTGCCTCTTCTCTTCCTGACAGGCACCTGGGCCACTGTTTCAGGCTCCAGGTTCTCTTGAATACCTTTACTGGCTACCATAGACCGAGTGGTCACACACCCCCACTCAGGTAGACCCAACATCTCCAAATGCGCCTGGCGCTCCACCTCCTTCCAGGGGGAACTCTCCAGGTCATTCCCTAGCAGACAGTCTACAGGCATGGACGGACTTACAACAACCTTCAAGGAACCTGAGACCCCTCCCCATTCAAAGGGAACCAGCACCACCTTGCAGAGGCGCACTGAATTGTCTGCTGACATTACAGGGTGAAGAACATCGGGAATTACTTGCTCTTCAGACACCCACTGACACCTGACAGATGTCAAACTGGCTCCGGTGTCTCTCAGAGCCTCCACCCTCCGTCCATTGATGGTCATCCACTGCCTGTACTTTTTAGTGTTCTCAGGCAGAGGGATTTCCTGGACCATCTCTCGATCCCCTAAGGAGACCAGGGTCATAACTGCTTGCTCCTCCCCGTTCCAAGGACTCAATTCCTCCCCCAACACTACACTCACTAAACCAGGTGTTGGAGCACCAGTGGGTGCAGATGACTTTTTGGGGCATTTAGGGGAAATATGACCCACTTCTTTACAGAAGTAACACATCGGCGGACCTCGGGGCTCCTTCTTGCCCTTCAAGGCCCAGGCCCTCTTGGCCTTGGGGAACTGGGACCCTTTCTTGGGGGAACTACCTTGGGGCCCTTTAGGGGACTCCTTGTGGTTACCCTTGTCCTCCCCCACCTTCGGCGGGGGACCCTGCATACTCTTGGCAGTGGTACTCCCAATCCCCTTGTGGACCCGGGTACTAGTCCAGCGGTCCGCCTCCTCAGTAAGCTTACTGGGATCAGTCAGCTTACTATCCAATAGATGCTGGCGCAGCTCTGGAACACACAGACTACTCAAGTGCTTCCAACTGATTAAATTGCATAAGCCCTTAAAATCATTGACCTTGCTGCCCAGCATCCAACCATCCAGTGCCCGTGTGTATTCATTCACACATTCTACCCAAGTACGGGATTCTAGTTTCTTGGAGGTCCTGAACTTCTGCTGGTATTGTTCAGGAGTGAGCCCATACCGGAGGCATAAAGCCTCCCTCATGTTGGCATAGGTCAGGGTTCCCGCCCTCTCTAAAGGTGATAGAACGTCCATCCCCGAAGCCTCAAAGTGTATCCATAGGCCAGCGCCCAATGCTTTTCAGGCACCTCATTCATCCTTAGTGTGATCTCATATGCCGTGTACCACGCATAAATGTCATCACCCCTCTAGTAATCTTGCACTAAATCCTTGGGAATGTACACCTTCCCTACTGGCACTGGTGGTGCGCTGCCACCATTCGAACTGGACTCTGCTTGTTTTCCCTTAATGTCCAGTTCCCTCATGCTTAACTCATGAGCGAAGAGAGTCCGTTTCTCTTCCAACGCGAGAGCGTTCCTTCTCTCCTCTGCTTGAGTTTTAAGTTTGCTCTCCTCTGCTTGAGTTTTAAGTTTTAACACCTCCAACTCATGCAGTCTGACCCTTTGGTTTTCCTCCAACTCCTCTGGTGAAAAACTCCTCCCTGAATGGCTACTACCAGCCCCTGCGGCTGGTCCCTCCACTGGCAAATCCTGTGGACCAAATCCATTCCCTGGGTCATCCTCATCCACCTCAACATCACCCATCTCCTGAGCCTCTTTGGCTTCCCACCAGGCCCTCAAGGCCACTTGCAGCTCCTCCTTCTTGGCACTACCCTTCATGGGACATCCCAAAGCTCTGCAGAATTTCCTCAACTGATCAACCTTGTAGGTAGACAATACCTCAATGTCAAACTCTAATTCTGCAGCCTTAGCCTCACCGGCTATCTGGCTCCCCTCCTGAGACATAATGTGTGGTTTAAAGGTTACTCAACAATAGAACCCACAATTCAAAGCAATATGTTGTTGCGTCATGGTCTGCGATCAATTTGTGATGTACACCAATTACTGTGAGTGGTTTTGCACACACACGTTTCAATTACGTTAGGATCGTATCCCACTGCTCTGCCGCCAAATGTTGGAAGCCGGAGTCCCCGTCCCGCGCCACTGTCACAAATGCGAGACCCAGGACTCCTCCCTCAACTTTAGGCCAAGTAAGGACACCGTTTGAGATAGCCCTGCTCACCCCCTTAGTAGCTTGGCACGAGCAGCCAGGCCTATCTCCAAGGCACGAGTGTACAGTATGTGCAACCACGCTCACAGCAACCCACTGGTGACACCACAAATGGACTCCACACAAGTTTGATAAAACGAGTATAAACTTTATGTAAAATGATATACGATCAGACCACACGATATATAAGCCAACATATAATAAAGGGTAATATTCGTTCTGGCTGGTTGGTAGGTTCAAATCCCAACCACCGCTTTCAAAATGCTATGCTGGTCGTAATGCTAGAATCACACACGTTGCAATGGACAAACAATAGTCCGTTGCGTAACGATACAATCCTGTGCTGGGCACAGGAGAAATAATACAATGCGTAACGATACACCCCGGTACCTGCAATGGGAGAAATAATGCAATGCGTACCGCTACAATCATGTACTGTGCAATGAAGGAATAACGCAATGCGTCACACCCCAATCACGTACTTTGCATGAAGAAATAATGCAATGCGCATCGCTACAATCGTACTTTGTAATGAAGGAATAATGCAATGCGTAGCTACAATAATGTACTTTGCAATGAAGAAATAATGGAATGCGAGCCGCTACAATCCTGTACTTTGCAAGGGAGAAATAATGCAATGCGTAGCGCTACAATCGTGTACTTCGTTATGCAGAAATAGTGTCAGGCGTCCTAAGACAGTCCGGCAGTTTGTTAGCAGCAATATCGGCAATGTGTATTATGACAGTCAGCCTCTTCGATAACAGTTGCCCCCCCACACGTATCAACGATGACACAAAGTACGGCTTCCCACTGTGGCCCCAGTACTGCCACTCCTGAACGCAGTACGGGCCCCACTCTGAGCCGAAGCAAAGGCTCACGCCGCCAGAAGGTCTGAGAGGCCGAGAGAGTGTCCCTCCGAGCCCGCGCCCCACCCAGGCAGTGATCCACGTTACCTGGGGGCGCGACCCCACTCTCCTCTCCTCCTTCAGCGAACTGGGCCTTCCATGTAGAACTTTCTCAATGGGCCTCAGCGGCTCGTCCTGGCAGCTCAGCTCCTCCGGGCTGCGGGTCCGGGCCGCGACTGTTAGGAAGGTCTCAGGCGGCCGCAGGGCACATGTACCCCACGCCCCTGAGATTACGTTACTCCGGGTGCCCTTCACCACAGCACCCTCCGGGTCTCCTCTGGCACGAAGCCACAAACACAATGCTGATGGGACTTCATGTCGACTCCGAGTGCACGCTCACCAGGCACTCCTTCCTGCGGTCTCAGTTGGCACCAAGACCTGCACACCACGTTGCAGAGACTCACTTTCTTCCATGCACACGATGATCAGCAGATCACCTCCACAGTCCCAGGTTGCACCAAAGCACGCACACTGCTTCACTGAGACTTACTCCAACTCCGGTGCCTCGATATCCAGGTGCTCTTCACCAACGCCTTCGGCCGCACCCCGACAAGCTCACCGTGTCCGAGCCTCACTTCTTCTCCGGTGCACTCGACGACCAGGCGCTCTTCACCAGTGCCTCCGGTGCACCCCGACACGCACCCTGCACGTCCGAGACTCACTCCACTTCCGATGCACACGTTGGCCAGGCGCTCCTCACCAACACCTCCTGTGCACCACGGCACGCACCCTGCGCGTCCGAGACTCAATTCTCCTCCGATGCACCCGCCGACCAGTCGCTCTTCACCCGCGTCTCCTGCGCACCACAACACGCACCCAGCGTGTACGAGTCTCACTCCTCCTCCGTGTGTCCAAGATCACAGGGCACACTTTCCGAGGGTCTCAAGCTGCCACAACACGCGCCCACCGCGTCGCTCGAAACTTCCCTGGAAACTTTTATGTTCCTGTGTTTCTAAACAGGGAGCCAGCTCACCTCGGGCCCTTGGGGGGTAACAAGACACAGCACAAAGCACAGTCTTCTTCAAGCAGGGGGACCCAGCACACACAGCACAGTCCCAACAGCCTCTTCCTTGGTTAGAACAGCAAACTGCAGACCAGCCCCAGATCACGAAGCAAGGGTTGGTCCTTCCCCAGCAGTCTCTTCAGTTGTTCCTTCCTTAGCAGAGGTTCCTCTTGACCACGAAATGGGTCCAAGCCTTTTCAGGCTCAATCCATTTCTATTCCATTCCCCCCGTTCAGGGGTCTCAGCTCTCCTAGTTATACCCCTAAACGTCTTTGAAGTTCGTTGTGCTCAGGGGTCCCTGACCCCGGCCTAAATCAGTTCTGGGTGTCTCCCTCCCAGTGTCACCTTTCTCCCTTTGATACTGGGGGTCTGGATCCTTAATCACTCAGCAGGAGATGGGTCAATTGTTTTATAGCTGCAACCCAGGCCTCTTCACCTCCTGGTGCTTTTCCTCGCCTGCTCTCCAGCTGCAGGTCAGCCTGGTGCCATCTCAACCCCTCCCTGGGTCAAGACCTCCCCCGGCTCCTCTCCCCTCTCAGATCCAGACAGTCAATCCACATTCAGCTGAGACACACAGAAATGCTTAAAGCACAAAACTCAGCCACTTCCTAAAAGTGTGGCTTCTGAACACACAGTGACAAAACCACTTTCATAGAAAGATGTGTTATGACGCTGTGAGTTCATACATACTAAACTTCACCTCTCCATTTTAAACTTATGGGAAACTAGGCTAACAAACACATTACTCAGCCTCCCCCATTCTGTCCTATGGGCAGAATGGCCTTTCACCAGTGAAAAACGAAATGGAGCGTTTTCCACTGGCAGGACACAACACACACCTCAGTATATGTCCTGCCTTTTACTTACACTACACCCTACCCAGGGGCTACCCAGGACCTACCACAGGGGTGCCCACAGTGTACGCAAAAGGGAAAGTAAGGCCTGACTAGGGGTTACACTTGCCAGGACAATATGGTAACTTAGCAAACTGTGTGCAGGCTTCACACTGCAGGCCGAGTTCCCTTCTCCGCGCACCTTTGCATTACTAGCCCTGGCACACACAGTGCACATCACTAGGGACTTTACTAGTAAGGCAACATAACAATCATGGCCACCCAATTACCATTATACTTTACACAGGGAACACTTGTACTTTGACACTGATCAGCAGTGGCAAAGTACCCAAAGCATCTAAAAGCAAAGGAGGTAGAGGCAAAAAAAGTCAGTGGTAATCACGCCAAGATAGGCCAGGTCTAACACAAATCAGTCTTGACCCTGTGCCTCATGGGAACAGTCCAGCCCGAACTGCCAAGCCATGTCTTCCCTGGACCGGAAACAAGCATCCTGGGACCGGTTTCGGGCTAACAGCCCTCATCAGCCAGGCTAGCTTGAATCCAGTGGCAAAGTGAGCAAGGGACCCACGTCTGGGCATACCCTGCCAACTTAGGGCGAACAAAGCAAATACAAGGAGATGATGGACGGAGCGCTGAAACTTTCTGTGACTTGGGGTGAGTGTCTGAAAAGTTTCAGTGCTCCGTCCATCATCTCCTTGAGTTTGCTTTGTTCGCCCTAAGTTGGCAGGGTATGCCCAGGCGTGGGTCCCTTGCTCACTTTGCCACTGGGTTCAATCTAGCCTGGCTGAAGAAGGGTGTTACCCAGAAACCGCTCACAGGATGCTTGTTTCCGGTTCAGCGAAGACCTGGCTTGGCAGTTCAGGCTGGACTGTTCCCATGAGGCACAGGGTCAAGACTGATTTGCATATAGCTGGGTCTGAACTGAGGTGGCGAAGTGAGCTAAAGAATGATGGTGGATTCAACCCAGATCTGTGACTGGGGGTGAGTGTCTGAAAAGTTTCAGTGTTCCGTCCATCATCTCCTTGTGTTTGCTCTGTATATACTATACCAAAGTGAGGTATAGTGTGCACAGAGTCCAGTGGAACCCAAAAGGTAGGCAGAGGTAAAGTAGATAGCACCTCACTCTTTATTTGTGGTAGTATGGTTGAGCAGTAAGGCTTTATCAGAGGACATTGTTAAGCATTTGTTGAACCCACTCAGTCAGCAAATTAATTCACACACTCAAAGACTAAACTTCAAAATGATTGTTTTTGTATAAAAAATATTATTTTAGTTATTTTATTTTCTAGAACCAAGTAAGCCTGGCACAGGTAAGCAATAAATACTTACAGTAGTAATGCAGTTTGCAAACAGTTTGGATTGCAATTGTAAATGTACTTTGATTTGATTACAGAAATGTTACTGTTAATGCAATGCTTTTCAGAATACAGTAAATATTCTTTGTATCGGATTTTTAGTAAAATATCATGTAAGTTACTTTTCAGATTACTTTTCTTACACAGTGCAGTATACCTGGATACTGCACTGGGACATTTCCTGTAAACAGGTAAGTAAAAGCGTTTTGGTTATTTAGTTATAGTTTTAAAGGATTTCTTAGATTTTCCAACTCCACACTTCGAAACTTTTCAAAGGAAAGCAGTCAATGTTATCCTATGGAGGAAAATAGTATTATCGGTTTACAGGTAAGTACTTTGTTGTGGGAGTTTATTATTATTATTTCTTTATTGTTTGATTAATTAAAATCTTACAATGAGACAACAATCACAACCAACTATAAAAATCCAGGTTAATAACTGCAGGATAGAAAAAAATAATGAAAGCAAGTACAAATAATACAATATTTTTTGGATGAATTAAATTTGATAAAATACATTTCATAGTGCTATTTACATTTTTAAGATATATCATACAGTACATGTAGATTTTAATTTTTGCTGATCTAATTTCGATCCTATGCTTACTAAAAACTTTGCAAAGGCGGAATTCATTATTATATCATCGGAGTGTAAACATATTATCAAAGCTTGCCTGCAAGTCCGTACTCCTCGAGCATTAAAATGTTTCTTAAGTATATTTTTTCTTTCAATTTCCAATTCTGGGCAGACACACAACAGGTGTGTAATATTCTCCTCTCCTAATTTACATAGCCTACATAGTGTGTCTTCTGCTGACCTTAGCCACGGCGGTAGATGACATAAGCCCGGTAATGCACCAAAACAAGCTTTTGTGAAGATTTGTTTATATTTCAAAGTCCACGGAGTTTCTAAGTATGCTTGTTGTGGGAGTTTGTGTTCTGGGGTTAGACTCAGGGGTCCCCCAGGGTCAAGGATGCACTCTTGTTACACCCTCAGCGGCACATGGGCGGCCGGGTGCAGAGTGCTGAGGCCCAATGTTATCCAATGGGGGAAAGTGGGCCTCCGGTTGGAGGCTGCTAACGAGCAGGCCACTGGGATGTGGGACCAAAGCTCCTGGACTTAAGCTCTGGGCAAATGGGGGCTTAGGCCAGCATAAAAGATGCGCCCTCAGCGGCACTGGGGCGGCCGGGTGCAGTGTGCTGTTTTGGCGTCGGAAGCCCTGTAGCTTTCAAAGGGGAGTCTCCGGTTTGCAAAAGAACTGCAGGCTCGGGGACGAAGGTCTTCTGGGTGCGACCACCACTTGAAGAGGTAAGTTGGGATCTTGGGGGTTGGTTAGGCACAGCTGGTTGGGCCACCAAAGGCCGTGGGGCGTCGGGTGCAGGGGTGTCTTTTAGGGTCGGATCTTCTTACCCGCTCCTTGTCGCAGTTGGGGGGACCTTCGGGTATGAGGCTGCAGGCGTCAGCTGGAGGCTTGAGGCAGGTCAGGGGTCACCAGATCTCGGGTCAGGATCACCAGGGAGACCTCCTCTTGGTGTTGGGCCACTCGAACTCGGGCCGTGGGCGTCGGGTGCAGAGTGGTGCAAACTCGCGGATCCTTGCGGAGCTGGAGTCTGTTGTTTGAACAAATCCGGTGTTCATGGGAGACAGAGTCTTTGGGAGTGAAGGCAGGCAGGTCATCTGGGGTTCTCAAGGTTGCTGGCTGCAAGACACACCAGGATTTTGCTGGAGCAGGTTCGAGTTGGGGACAGGTCGGTAGGGCTGGAGCTAAGTCACTGGGCGTCCTCCTCTTGTTAGCTTCGGCACGGCTGTTTGGTTCTTCTTCTTCTTTTCTTCTTGTAGTTTCTTGTATGAGGAAGCAAGGTACAGGGGTGCCCCTAAATACTAGATTTAGGGGCGTTACAGGTAGGTAAAAAGGTTGGGACCAATGGGTCACTTCCCTGGGGTGGGTACACCCCCTATTATGCCACCCTCCAGTGGGAAGGGGGCATAAGCCTTTCCCTGGTTGGCTCGGTCCCCCCATCTGCAAGATGGCAGGGACTGAGAGTTGTGCTTCACCTCGCCTCCCCCACCTGAGGGGTGGAGTTGGCAGAGGTAGGCACACCTCTCTTCCTCACTTGTTTTTCCCACTGGTTCTCCCGCCCAAAGTGGGGGTCAGAACCAGTGGGGACCAGTTGCTGAAAGCAGCAAGTGGCCTGGGGAAGCTCACAAAGGTGGCACGCCTTTGAAACTTCCCCTTCGTGAGCCCTGCCCATGCTGGGGGAGGAGGCTTAGCACCTCGTCCCAGGATGTGCATTATTTCAGGCCCTCAAGAGCAGCAGGCTCTCGACCCAAGGGTCCAGAAACATGTCTGGTGGTGGCAGCTGAAAGCAGCCACTCAGCCTTGACACTAGTGGCAGGCCGTTTTTCAGGGGGCATCTCTAAGATGCCCTCTGTGTGCATTTTTCATTAAATCCCACACTGGCATCAGTGTGGGTTTAATGTGCTGAGAAGTTTGATACCAAACTTCTCAGTTTTCAGTGTAGCCATTATGGTGCTGTGGAGTTCGTAATGACAAACTCCCAGCACCATTTACTCTTAATGGCAGCACTGCACTTACAATGTCTAAGAATGGACTTAGACACTGTAGGGGTACAGGGCTCATGCACCTGTACCCTCACCACTGGTATAGTGCACCCAGCTAGAGGGGTGACTGATCTATGCCAGGGCAGTGAGTTGTAGGCATGGCACACAGAGATGTGTGCCGTGTCGACTCTTCACTTTGTTCTGCACCAAAACACGCAGCCTGCAAAGGCAATGTGTGAGTGTAATGGTACAGGGCCTCTAAGGGTGGCACAATAAGTGCTGCAGCCCTTAGAGCCCTTCCCTGGTCAAAGTGCCCTGGGTACCTGTGGTACCGTTCACCAGGGGCTGACTTGTGGCCAGAGATGCCAATTGGGTTTTGTTTTTAATACAGGTTTCAGGGAAAGAACATAGGCCCTGGGCACCTGATTGGCAGGAGCCCAGGGCACACTCAGTCAGAGCACATCAGCAATTCAGCTAAAAGTGGGGGCAACCATGCAGAAAAAGGGCACTTTCTCACAGCGCCTGGTTACTCCAACGGAGTGTCCCCACACTAGGAATTCTTCCTCTGAGTCTAAATCTCCCCTGTCCAAAAAGAAAAAAACCTAGCACCAGTCTTACTGAGATGATGTAAAAAAACATGTTTTAAGTTTCCTGCGGAACAGCAATTCTGAGGGCTGCATCCTGAGATCCAGCGGCAGTTGGTCTCAAGCCTTAGTTGCTAGAAAGCCAAAGGATCTACCTCCCAGCCGTGCCCTATGCACTTTGGGAACAGTCAGCCTCGCAGTGCCTGCAGATCTGAGATTCCTAATAGGTCTATAAGGCTTAAGTAGCTGTAATAGATAGCTAGGCCCTTTCTCGTTTGAAATTCTGTGACAAAAACACAAAGCCTTAAAAGTCACTCTGTCCAGCACCAGTAACCAGTGTAATTTCACAAGGGCCGTTCCCACCGGGGCTTGCCTTGGGATGTTAAGTAATAGCCGGGCTGTGGCGTTCTGTACTCTCTACAGCATTCTCATACTAATTTTAGTGACCCCTAAGTAGAGAATGTTGCAGTAATCCAAGTGAGAGAGAATCACTGCCTGGATGATCGTTATTTTTGCTGTCAGAGGTAGAAGATCTAAAAATGTTCGTAACATTCTCAGTAGGCCGAAGCACGTGCCGGCCAAACATGATATATGTTCTGCGAAAGATAGGTTGTTGTCAAACCATACCCTAAGTTTTTGATCTTAGGTTTGGAGACCGGGGTCTGGCCTAGTTCTGATGGCCACCAGATATGAGACCAGATGGAGGGTTGTTTGCCAAGTACCATATCAGTTTTACCTGCATTTAGTTGAAGACAAATGAATTTCATCCAGTTGGCCAGGTCAATTAAGCAAGCTTTGAGTTTGGACGCAGCCTCCACTTCATTCTGTTCTAGCTTGATAATCAGCTGAGCGTGGTCAGCATAGGACACCAGCTTCACCCCATGTTTTGTGACTATGCTAGCAGACGCATATAGGCATTAAATAACGTCGGGCTAAGGGCCGAGCCCTGTGGAACCCCTTGTAACAGGGGTTGGGTTTCAGACATAAAGGGACGTTGGAAGACTTGGAAGGATCTATCTTGAAGAAAGTGCTTGATCCATTTCAATGTACCACCTCTGACCCCAGCATCCCACAGCCGTTCCTAAAAAAGGCCGTGGGATACAGTGTCAAAAGCCGCACTAAGATCCAGCAAGATCAGCGCTGCTGTCTTACATTCGTCTGTGGCCATTTTCAACATTTCGGAGGCTAAAAGTAAGGCAGATTCAGTGCTATATGAAGCTCTGAAACCTGATTGGGCTTCATGAAGTATTAAAAAGTTTTACCCATCCTGTGTCTATGGGAAAATCTGTTTATATATCAGACTCAAAATTACTTCCAAAAGATTCTACTCTGTGCCCTTACCACAGCCCTTGAGTAGCAAAAAGGATAATGGCTGGGCAAGAGACCATCCATGGCATTGCACTGGGGGTCAAAGTTTGCGTGATTTCACTCCTGTTACCCCAGGCCTTTTGGTGAAAGAACACACTTGCTGGCAGGTGGCTTGTCAGTTCATTTGTTTTATTAGATTGTAAAGCAGTGCAAGGTGTCCTTAAAATTCTGATATTCACTCTCTATAGTGATACCACCTGGGGCCGTATTATTCAAGTGTGCTGGGTGTGCACAGGCGTTTGCGCCCACTTTGTGTACCCCCGGGGCACTTTCGTATTACACAAGGGGCCGTAGATGCTTGTGTGGCTCCTTCTGTAATGTAGATGGCGGTGGCGCACATGTAGCTACACGCTGGCACCAGCTAAAGAGGACGCTCCCTCCTTTGAATGGGGCATGGCACCATGCAAATGAGGGAATGAACTCTGTGCCCATGCTGTGCTGTATTACTGGCGTGGGCGCAGAGGAAAACCTACCCTTACGAGGTGCATTGAAAGTGTGCTGAAAAAAGGTGGCCCCTTGAGGAATAAAAGGGGATCCAATGGACCACCCAGACATCCGAGTTCTGTCACTCACTACACCCGCCTGCAAGCGGATCTCTAATCTCTTTTGAAGGTGCAGGTGGGTTGCCGTATGCACTGTGAAACACAGAGCAGCTTTTAAACAGCTGCTCTATATTTATCTTGAATGTGGTGCCCTGTAGGCAGTATGAGTTTGCGGCTGCCCTGAGAGCAGCACATTCAACATAATAGTCTGACCACCGCCACTCCTGCTGTTCCACCCACCGTATTTGGAGAGTGGCGGTCAGACTGCCACAGGACCGCCACATCCGCCGGGATCCAGGATCCCGTGGCGTGTGTGAATGGACAGGAATATGCTGCCAGTGCCAATGATGGCACTGCCAAGCATATCTTGAGTTGCATTTCCACCGCCCATTTCATGGCAGTTAGCCCGCCATGAAAAGGGTGACTAACCTGCAAGTAAGTGGGCCCTAACCGGACCCCAGGGCAAATTTGCCTAAGGGGGTGCATGCGGGGGGGCACAGGTGCCCCCAATGCTTGCACCTATGTTCCTGCTCTGTGTGGCCTACATGAATGGTGCATGGCACACAATGAAGGAACGTGCTGTAGGTGCAGTCACAGTGATGGCCCGCATGTTAGTCTCTCCTATGAACCTAAACGACCACCGTCGTGACACCGCTACCGCCTGCCCACCCTGGGTTCAACTCAGAATCTGGCGGGTGGGGGGGTGGGGCTAGCGCCCAAGGAAGATGGCAGTGTTCCCGTGACTCACCTGGTGATGGTGGCGAAGACGAGGGATTTCGCGGCGTGTTCTGAAGAAAAGGAACTGCCAGAATGGACCTGCGGCCGTCGGAACCCTAGAGGTAGACGGTGTAATAAGTTTTGCCACCTACGGGGCACTCCTTGTCATCCATTCTACCAATTCCCCGACGAGCGGTATGACGCCCGCCATTTTAAAAGCACTCGCGAGGTGAGAGGAACTGCTCTCCCTACGAGGCTTCCCTCTTAAATGACTTCCTCTGTCTGCAAGGTCTAGTCTTTTTCTTTTTTTTTCTTCATGGGCAATTTGCATTGAAATGTTGCAGCTACTGGGTGTCCTCAAGGAAGTATGATTTTAAAAGTGGATTCAAGGCTCCTCACTTCCTAAGTCTGGGTTTGTCGGCCATTTTGATGCTGAGGCAACAACTCCCTTCACTTCACGTGGTATACATTTGAATTTTGATTGAACCTCCCACTATGTACTGCTGAACTGGAATACATTTATGTATTATACTTTGCTCTTCGATCTGCATACTTCTATTTGAGACTGTGGTGATGCGCAATAATTAATTATAGTTACTTAGGTCATTTTTTGTGATTACCTTAGGGAAGCCTATGGAATTTCTTTATGTAGAATGAAGGTGAGCAAATTATCAACAAAGAGGTCTTAATAACCTTTTGTTGCCAAATACCTGAACCACTCATTGATTGATACTGCTGACAACCTTGCGACTGAGGCAACCATTCATCACACCTCTATTGAAATACTGGCGAATACTTTCTGGAATCCCTATTTTACCTCTCTGAGATGAGATACATCAGTACAGTACATCACACTCTTTAATTGGCAAGCTACTAATTGAGGTTGTGGCGAAATACAATTACCAATTTTAATGAGACTGCTCATTTATTTGATATTTTGAGCGAATATTAGGTCTTTCAATGCATCATTTTTCCTGCGTATTGGGCCTGACCGCCATTTGTATGGGCAGACTGAAGAAAGTAAGACCACTGTTGGTTCCCACGAAACGCACATTTATAGTTCGTTCAAATCTTCGCGCCCATCTCGCTACAATGGATGACTCTTTAAACTTGCCACCTAAAAGTGTTTCTACATCTAATGTTAATGCTTCCTCCACAGTTAACAAAGCATCAACCAAACGGTTGAAAAAGGATCCTCCTTCTCCGCCAAAGCAAACCTCATCAGTCTCCATGGATCTTCTTCTGGAGGAAATTCGTGCTTTGTGCCCATTTGTAGAAGAGACAAATTCCAAACTACAAGTCCTAACGGATGGATGGGCAAAGATGGAAGAAAGAATCACTAAGGTTGAACATAGCGTGGAATCCTTAGGATCATCCTGTGTCAAAGTTGAGGCTCTTCAATCTCAGGTCACATCTCTACAGAGACAGATTGAAAACCTTGAAAACAGGAATAGGCGGAATAATCTCCGCATATATGGTCTACCGGAGGGCTCGGAAGGCTCTAACCCTATCACTTTCTTCAAAACGTTCTTGCCGACGGTGTTAAATCTACCTGAGGGAACTATTCTAAACATTCAACGTGCTCATAGACTGGGTCCTCCTCACTCAACATCTTCTAACATGAGGAAACCAAGAGGAGTTGTATTATACTTTCCTGAATATACTGACCTTCTCAAGGTATTTTCAGCAGTCAGGTCCATGAAGCGAATTTCATCATCAGGTAGCCAGCTCTTTTTCTCACAAGATTATGCAAAGTCTACGGCAGATAGACACAAGGAATTCCTCACCATGACACCAGCTCTACGCTCTAGTGGAGCAAGATTTGGTTTATTCCATCCCTGCTTGTTCAAAGTGACCTTCAATAATAACACCATTACTTATGAAGATCCAGTCAAGCTAAAAAGCTTCCTCAATTTGCATTGCCCAGAAAGGATGGACACTTCTAACACACGCTTCAAATAACTCTTTTTGTTCTACTTATGAGTTCAAGCTTTTTACACTTAATATGATGACTTACTTGGAAGGTGATAGAGTGTTTATCAGTTTAGTAAAATGGTTTGTTTACTTTAATTGAGTTTTCTTTTTCAGGTCGCAATCCCGTATTGTTAGTATTAAGGTTAAGAAAATGTTTTAATTTAACAACATACTTTGACGGCTCTAACTAATTTTTTTTTTCTTCACAGGTTCCATCTTCATATTGTTTGACTTACCCGTCTTGTATGTCGTCTGTCCTGGAGTCTTCCCCGCCTCACCTTGTGAAGTCTGGGCGTGTCATCGGTCAATGTGGCCTCATCCCCCCTCAACCTTTATATGTTTTGGATTTTATGTAGGTATAGTCTTTTTTCTTTACTATTTTTAACAGTAATCTTTCTCTTTTCTACATCTCTCTTGTCTTCTTTCCTTAACTTAACTCTTTATAATGTTTCTCTTTATCAATTCTCCTTCTTCTATTCTCTCTTCTCTTTATCCTTTCATCAATTGGTTTTCATAGATCTTATCTTCGTACTTATTGCGAGTTTCATATTTGATAGCATACAGGTTATCACTGGTTCAATTTATTATACATTTTATATGTCTGACTTATGTTTTTAAAAATTGACACTTGGAATGTCAGAGGCTTAAATTCCCACATTAAGAGGCAACCAGTCTTGGCATACCTGTCTAAATTGGATGTTAATATAGCCTTATTACAATAGTCTCATCTTACGGAGAGTGAGTCATTAAAGCTTAAAAAGAGTTGGGTGGACAAACTTTTTTTCTCACCGGGGGATGGTAAAAGAAATGGTGTCATAACATTATGTCATAAAGCTTTAAATGCTAAACTTATCTCTCAAGAATCAGACAGTGAAGGTTGATGGCTATTTACTAATTTAATGATAGGGAAAACTTCGGTATCGTTGTTTAATATATATGCCCCAACTAATGTTGATGCCTCTTTTTGGTCCCAAATTTCGCAACTACTTATAAGGTACCCCTCAGAGAATTTTATTTTTGCAGGGGATTGCAATCAAGTGACTGATCCCTTTATTGACCGCAAGTCTAAGACTTTTTTTTACCTCAAATAAAACACATAAAGCTTTTTTACAAACTATAAAACAGAGGAATTTATTGGACGCTTGGAGATTCTGTAACCCCTCCACAAGAGAATATACTTTTTTTTCCCCACCCCATCAAACGCAGTCCAGAATAGACCATATTTTTATTTCACACAATGTCTCCCAATCCTTACGTTTGGCTGATATAGGTCCCATACTTATCTCTAACCATGCTCCTGTCTCGATTCAATTGGACATCCTACACCAATCAGTCCTACTCAAAAGATGGCGTTTAAATAATTCTTTACTTCTAGATCCCAATTTCAATGCTTCTTTTGTTTCCTTTTCATGAATATTTTCGAATCAGTCAAACAGATAACATTTCCTTCCATACAATTTGGGATGCTTTTAAAGCAACCTCTCGTGATTTTATTATCAGATATGTATCAAACAAATGTAAAACCTCCCGGGCATTAAACAATGAAGTTCTTACTAAAATTAAAAGACTAGAACATTCCTTTTACACCTCTAAGTTGAAGGAATGTCTAACAGATCTTATAAATGCAAAAATTGCTTTTAATAAGACTTCTACTGAAAACGCCTCCCTATATTTATTAAGAACTAGCGCAAAGTTTTATGGTGGCCAAAACAAATCAGGCAAATTACTAGCTAACTATCTCAAGATTAAGCAAAGTAGACTTCAAATTGAATCTATTGTTGATGAAAACCAAATACCGAAATTCAAAGACACTTTTATAAATCTCTTTATACACCAGAAAATGAGCCTTTGGAAGCAGACATTATCCAATATCTCTTTACAATTCAGAAACGCACCAACCCCCTGATGAATTTGGACCTCTTGGAAACTGACATTATGCAGATGCAAATGTTAAATGCTTTAAAGAATCTCCAAAAGGATAAAGCTCCGGGTCCTGATGGATTTACAGTTGAATTTTACTTACACTTTGCCCAAATACTTCTCCCGCACTTACACACTCTTATTTCCTCTTTTACCACATCTTCCAACTCCTCTGGTTCTTTTTTAGAGGCCCTAATATGCCTTATTCCGAAAGATGGTAAGGATCTACGATATTGCAAAAATTATAGGCCCATATCCCTAGTTAATGTGGACTATAAAGTTTTCTCAAAAGCGCTGGCCTTACAATTGGAATCACACCCTCCTTTGTTGCTAGGTAAAGAACAATCAGGTTTTGTTAAGGGACGTAATATTACAGACATTACACAATTATTTTTTTACATTTTATCTAGGACACCACATTATTCAGATCCACTAGCAACAATTGCCTTAGATGTGGAAAAGGCCTTTGACAGAGTCTACTGGCCGTTCCTCTTTCATACCATTAAATGGTTTGGATTTGGCCCAAAGATCATTTCACTAATTGCTTTACTATATTCTGAGCCCAAAGCTGCTATTTTCTGTAATGGTCTTGTGTCCCCCTACTTTACTCTAAAAAGAGGAGTACATCAAGGCTGCCCTTTATCCCCTTTTCTTTCTAACTTAGCTTTGGAGCCTTTTCTGTCCAAAATCCATCAAAATCATTCAATAACAGGGTTTATATCCAATTCCCAACAGATTAAACTAACAGCATATGCAGATGACATATTAATGTTCATTTCTCAACCACAGACTTCGCTTACAGCATTTTTGGAAGAGGTTCAAGCCTATGGACTAGTTTCGGGTTACAAATTGAATAATGTGAAAAGTGGAATACTACCCTTAACCAAATATACCTTTAAAGATGATTTTAGGATCTCTAATTTTGTATGGAATTCTAAACACATAAAATACCTTGGATTATGGTTTTCTCCTTCTATTAAAACATCTGTCTCTCTAAATTTTGATAAGTGCCTAGATAAGTTAAAAACACTCACTGTGAAATGGCATCCCCTCTATCTTTCATGGTGGGGCCGCCTAGATACCATTAAAATGATGCGCACCTCTATTATTCTTTACTTGATATCTAATATACCAATTTCTATACCAGCAAAACTTTTTCATAAGGTCAATTCTATCCTTTTATCATTTTTATGGAACAATAAAAAGTCAAGAATGTGGATACAGAAATTGATGCGGCCAAAATCAGAAGGTGGTGTAAATTTTCCTGTTTTTTTAATTATCATAGAGCTTTTCAACTGAAGCAGTTATTGAAGTGGGTATCTGATTAATCAACCGACATCCCACTCTGGGTTGATCTTGAGACCTCATTTATAGCACCCTTCTCATTTCAGGAATACCTCTCATTCACTCGTAAACCACAGAATAATTCCACACCAGTAATTAAACATTCCTGTAAGATACTAGGGGCCATATGTATCAAGCCTTTTTACCGTTTACAAACGGGCAGATTCTCAGAATAGGCCCGTTTGCGAATTGGAAAAAGCCTATTGGGATGTATCATCCCAAAAGGCCATCGCAAAATAGAGAATTGCAAAATTTGCGATTCTCTATTTTGCGAATGCAATTAAGGAATTGCAAATTGCGATTCCTTAAATGCAGTTCTGAAGCACCAGAAATTTGCTATTTGGCCTTAGGAATTGCAAATTACCACCAACTTCAAGTTGGTGGTAATTTGCGATTGTCTTTAAAAAACACTTTTTGAATTATTAAAAGTGCTATATGTCGCACATACATGCCCTTAGGGCATGTATGTGCGCATAATGTGCACACATGCATATTTCAGGGGTGCAACAGGGTGTCCTTTGGGCACCCTTGCAACCCTGAAATTGCATTCTCAATTTGCGATTCTCTAATTGGTAATCGCAAATTGAGAATGTCTTCCCATTCATTCCTATGGACCTCCTAGCCCATAGGAATGAATGGGAAGGTATTCCTTATTTGCGAATCTCAATTTGCGATTCGCAAATAAGAACTAGGTAGGATTCACAAATTTTTTAGAAAATCCTACATACATTGCATTTTGCGATTCTCTAATTGCGATTTGCTAAAAATCGCAATTTGAGAATCGCAAAACTCTTTTTTGATACATATGGCCCTAGATGCTCTCCTTCACCCGGTTCCTCATGACTTTGACACCTTCCTCGCATCCACAATTTGGCATAACAAATGTATACTTGTCAACAATAAACCTATTTAGTGGAAAATATGGAGAAGTAAAGGTTTACTTTGGGTGCATCAGTTATTTGAACAAGGCATACTTCTTACATTCTCAAAGATATGCACCCTTTTTCACTTACCCATCTCCTTTCAACACAAATTTTCAGTTCTACGAAATGCGATCCTTGAAGCTTGTACTCAGTTTCAGTCTGTACCTCCTTCATCTTCCCAGACGGATTCTACGTGGTATAATCTCCTACGTATAAATCCTAGAGCTTCTGTTATTTACTCTCGCCTATCACAACCCCCCATAAATAGAGATAAAACCAAAATAGATCTTTTTTTGGAGACTGATCTGGGCATAGATTGGCCTATTTCCCTATGGAATAGAATATGGACAAAAATCAGGAAATCATCTAGAGCGGCAAGCACTACACAGACTATTTTATATTTATAGTAGACTCCTTTTTTCACCCGCACATTTACATAAGATACACAATGGAACTCCTAACACTTGCTCGACATGTTCTTATGAAAATGCTGATTTACAACATATGTTATTTACTTGCCCGTATGTATGCAATTTCCGGAAACAGGTTTGGGTCCAAATCAACACCATCTTTAATACTACTGCCCCCCTTTCCTCTACCAATATTATCTTAGGGAGCTTATCCGTTGATTGGAAGAGGAGACAATCGCAAGTACAAATCATCAATCTGTTACTAGCGGTTGCTTTCCAGCAGATAACAAAAAATTGGAAAGATGCATCTAAATTATCATATTTAGCTTGGTGGTATGCTGTTTGTCATGACCATAAACTGGACATGACCCTTGTATATCCTATATCTCTCGCTAAAAAACGACTACAACTATGGTCTCCTATCACACAATTTGTAGACGATAGTGCAAAAAAATCCTTTGTTCCCACTCCCTTGTTACAAGAAGTTACTAAGCCTCCTTGACTCCCTTTATATTGAAAATGACATTACTCAGTATATTAATTCAGTAATATTTATATGATTGCATATTTTAATTACATTAAGTTTTTCATCTCACTTCTCATTGTATTAAGATTTTTTATGAACTAGATTTTCACACTCTTAATATATTTATATTTCTTAATGTATCTTCTTCATTGTTTTTCAGATAGAATATGTAACATTATTATCTTTTATTCCTTCTTCTTTTACCTATGTAATATTTATTGATCATTTGTACGAGGTATTGTTATTTAATCACCCTTTTTTCAATAAACCTATTCTTGAAACTTAAAAAAAAAAAAAAAGCTGGCGGGTGGGTGCACCACAGGCTTGGCGTTCCTCCTGTGAGTGCAGCAGTGGCGGTCTCACAGGATGACCACCAAACTCGAAATCAGCCCCTCAGTCTTGGTTATTGTAAAAACATTTTAAACTTTGGTTCAAAATTCTAGTTGTGGTGTACTAATGCAGATGGAATATGATAAAATATTGTACATCATCTTGTTTATAGCCACCCTGTAGCTGCATTGTTGTGCTTCCCTAGCTTGGATGAGATTTCATTTTGGGATCTGTTTTGTGCAATAAACTACATGGATGTGAAAGTGTTTAATGAGGATTTAAATAGCACTTCAGTTGAATTGATTGATCTCTGATTCAACCTGACTTTATAATACGTCCTGGTTGGATCTCTGAAGAGTAGTAGTTTCCCTTCTCTGTAATTTTCCTGCACTTATCTTCTCACTGGAAACCATTTGACGACGACCTAGCATTGAAATAAGTGTGGTCCTTTGAAACAGTTTGTGCTGCAGGAGGCTCTGACTTATGTTCCTTGGCCTGCTGTATAATGCAATACATTTGCCCGTAATAGAAAAAGGAAGTCTGGTCTTTTGCAAAGGAATACCCTGCAGTAGTGATGGTCTGTAACACTGAGTGCACATATAGACCATTTGGGAGACCTCACTATTATAAAGGCCAGTGCAGTAATTCCCTGGTGCAATACCTGATCATGCAACTACCCTGTCTCCCTATTGGGATAGACCCAGCAACCCCTCCTAAAATGGGCCTTCCATGATCCTATGTTGCAGTAAATATAGGACAATGTTCTTAAATAATTTTATCTTTACTCTTAAATTACTAAAAGAACATCTGGTCTCTGGGCTTTCGATCAACACCTGGTGTTTTAGCCACAGGTGTATAGTAGCATACATCTCTTAGGCAACATTTTTGAAAATGCACCTTCATCCCATCATTCGTCTGTTAAATTTTTTGACATAGTGTGCTATAGTTATGCAGAAGTTATGACAATTGGTCTTTGTAATACCTCAACATCTTCATAAGTCATTCTGCAGTTCTTCCAAATGCTTGTTGACAATTCAAGTTTGGATGGACCAGAACAACCAAAAATTGATTTAATTCACAATCTAACCAATTCAGCATTGGCAACATTTCTTACCACTCTAGAAGCCCGATCTCATTCAGCCACTGAAGCTTCCACTTCTTTCCCTTTCCTTCCCTTCTATATCCAGACAGCTCTTGCAGGATCAGGTATAACTCTACTATGTAAATGTTGTCTATTTTGGCGTTGCATACTCTGTCTGCTTTGACTAACTCACGGTTGCTCCCAGTCCAAAATAGATGTACAATTCAAGGCACTATACTGACAAATCTTTCAATGACAACTGCCCCACTTCCTACTGAATAATTGCTCCTTGACTAGAACATGGCACTTGATTAAGGCAAGATAGAGAAAGAGAGAGCGTGCATATATGGGGGAACAAAAGAATAAAAAAAAGAGAGTGTGAGAGAGGCGAGTATAGTTTAACAAACTGTCATAAAGGCACAGAAACTAAACAACAATACTAATTTCTACGAGGTGCAAATACAACTTGAAGGAGCAAGATATTTATCCCAAGGTGCCACAATTAGCCAGCCATGTAAAATTACAATAGAGTAGCCCATATCAGCCTATTGTTTTTCCCCAAAAACAAGACACTACCATACAGGACCAAACTATAGTACCAGCACATAGCAATAAGTAATGCAAATAACTACCAGGTAACACAAAGGTCCCAAAATAATCTTACCTATTGCTACAATGTATAACTAAGAACGTTGCTAATGACCACAGAGCCCCACAAGGAATGCAAAACCATCCTTCTAGTTACCAAAAGGCTCTCTAATGATCCCTCTATTTAACAAATAATGTAACACACAGTACCACAGATTTCCGACAAGTAGCACAAAATAGTACTAAAAAGTACAACATTACCTAAAACTATTCTCCATAGTAATTACCACAAAGTTACACAATGTGCTTAAACTATTATAGCAATCACCAGAAGTATTAAAGGTCACACGAGCAACCCTAGTGTGTACCCCAAAGTACACATAAGAAGCTTGAACTACCCATTTATTTGCCATATTGTATCCTGAGATATCCTGGTGTGCACCACAATGTGCTTCATAGCACCATACATTACTCCAATTACTTTAAAGTTTACCAGCTGTTCCTATATTATGTATCATGCTGTGCCTTCTTAATAAAAATAATGAAGAATTGATGATGCATTCATTCATTACTCGTCATCCGCCAAGCATTTTATTGAACTGAATTACAAAGAATATAAGGTAAGAGCAGATAAATGTTACATTTAAGTTAGAAATTAAGTAAAGTTGAGACAAAATTAAGTCAATTAAATGTGCTATTTGGTGTATTAGTGGTAAAGCTTGGTAACTGAACTTCAAGGTAGTTATTATTTACCTAAATTCAGGTAGTTCATGACTTTGAAAAACAATTGGCTTTCATTATGCAACAGTTTAAGAAGCATATGAGTTGATGTTTATAAAGCAAATTACACTGGGAAAGCTTTGATAAAGAGGTAATGCTATATAAAAGAAGCAACATCTTTTGGTAACAGGTGCTTTGGTATCCTTGAGATTACATTATTGCACAAAAATAGAAGAGAACTGAGGTCATAGCTTAGTTTGTTCTCATCTGCTGGCACACTTCTTTAATGGTACAGTGGAAAATAACCAAGAGCCCAAACAGTTACTTGTTGGATTCATGAAGAGATGCACAGATTATCTGTGTACTTTTTGAAGCATTGATACACATTTTCCAATAAATGCATTTTGTGATATTCTTCAATCAGCTAAGTAACTGTGAGCCAGATGTACTCAAAACCTGGGCTCAAAAGTTGTCACAATTTCCTCACCAAATATTTATACCAGTAAAACTGATGTACTAATAGGTCTGTTCGCAAAATAAAGAATCATAGTGGGTTGCCATCCAACCTGTCTATTGAATGATAATCAGGAAGGTGGCAATATAGTACCTATTACAATTAGCTACAATTGCAGAGATAATGACCACTTTCCCTGTTATTGCTTTTCAAAACTAAAACATTTTTTTTTTCAAGCAGCCCGATTTCCTTAAAAAAAGTGGGCTGCCTTTAAAAAAATCCATTTTGAAAAACTTCAGTTCAGAGTTCACAGTGGTCACCTGAATCACTGTCTACTCACCCTGAAGTTGCTACCTGGATTATCAAAAGGGAAAATGTCCGAAGGGAAACCCTTTCCTTTTGGAAATCAGTAACCACTCCAACTTGGGAGTTATAACTTATCAATGGTTTGGATTCCGGTTGCAAGTCATTAATACAAATGGCACTGAATTGCAGTTTTGAAAAGGACACTCTAAACATTTCCCTTCCAAACTGCAATTCGGTATCCATTTACTAACCCATTTTAGGAGTCCATAAAACTTTACTGACTCCTAAAATGGATTTACTACCAAGCAAATACAGTTTTAGCGGTCACACACCCTCTGATTCAGTGAATCGGAGGGTACATCTGGCTCTTTGTTTCATCACTCAATCTGCTAGAGATCCCCAATTCTGTTATTTGAAAAATTTGGGACTGATTTACAAAGGCATCTTACCCTTTTGCAGAGATCTCTCATCCAACTGAGGAGTTTCCCTATGGTTAAATATAGGGAAAATTAGAAATAGGCCATAAGAAATGCTTTATATTAAATAATATTGTACATTCATTTTATATATTTACTTTAAATGTAGAACAAGAAAGTGCTACAGCACCATTCAATTAGTTTTGAATTAAAAATGTAATTAATGTAAATATGTTAAATAAAATTGCAAATATGTTTCTGAGATTTAAGTTAAAAAATAAATTCCCACTTAAAGAAAAACATGTTTAATGTGCATTAATAATTATTAAAAGTGGCTATAGAAATACTTACAATGTTTTTGTAATTAAATAAAAAATATGTAATATTTTTATATATTTTGAGCATAAATTTATATTTATTTTAATTATTAGCAGTTTTAAATATTTATGTTAAATTAACATTAGTTCCTATTGGATTCTATTTTATTCCCTACCTCAATTTGTTTCTATAAGAGGGTTTTGAAGTACCAGTGGTTGGTCATGTGTAGAGCTGGACTTACTACAAAAAGTGTAAGTTACTATAAAAATGCAGTTTGTGAATACTGAAAAGTAGTAAACTTACTCAAAATTGTAAATTTACTTAAAGGTGTAAGTTACCTTTGTGAATCAGGCCCGGAGTTTGTGAATACCAAAAATAGAAAACTTACTCAGCTATAGAAAAGCTTTGTTTAGCTGAAAATAAGCCATAAAAGCTCAACAATACAAACAATGATAGATAAAACAAACCAGATAAAACAAAGACAGAATTATAACAGTCAGTTACTCTGGGGGAATGAGGCATAATCAGTTCCAAAAGCTTTCTGGATTTTTAAGGCTAAGCATATAAAATTAAGAACTGCCGTGCAGACAGTTTCTATATGAAGCTGTTGGATAAAAAGCACTGTCAATTTATGCTGCCTGATGTTAAAATCTTTTAAAAGACTGACAAAAAAATCTTCTTCAACGAGAACTGTACAATGTGCAAATTAACATAATGTGTAAAGTTCTTTTGTGGACACATATTCACAAGGGCAGGCTGGCAAGTTTCAAAACCAGGTGGCAATCACAGGAAAAGCTAAAAGAAAGTGTAAATTGTTGAGCCTAAGATGTATTAAGTAAAACCTGTATTGAACATTATAAATAGACAATAAATACAGTTGAGGGCCTTGTGACTTGGCAGCGCCGAATGTTCCTTCACTCCTAATTTCAGATTTCTAATGACATTCATTATGTCCTTTGATACTCATAAATAAATGCTTCACTCTTAAATTAGTGGGCCTATTAATATGCTCAGGGTGTTCAAACAACTCTTGGTCCCCCAATGTTACTAAAATTTGTTTTACAAAATTAAGCCAGGGTATGACTTTCATGTTATCCAAAGACAAACAATCCTTGATAAGAGCCTTATTTAGAAGCCCCTTGTTCCGCCGGTACATCATGTTTTCCTATATAAAAAGTGAGGCACCGGCGGCGCAAGGGGCTTGTAAATAAGCCCCCCTGTTTCAGATTTAGCCCCAACTTGTACCTACAACAAAAGCAGTAGAACGTTTGCAATGTCAATGATATAGGGCAGACCAGATAGAATTGGGGCAAGAGTATGGAGAAGCCAATAGGCGATGGATGAAGTTCTTTGTAACACTCTGAAGGGGCTCTAGGTTTTCATAACCCCCAATCCCTGACCCCAAATGTACATTTAGATTTATATATATCAGTCATCTCTTTGATTGGTTTGGCTCCTAGTTTAGATGCAAATCTGAACACAGCTGCGGTCGAGCTTTGCAGTTATTGTGTTCTGATGATAAGCAAATGCCACCAATCTAACGATGAGGCAAAAAGAATACCCGAATAAGAGAACTGAGTTACGCTCCGCGATGCTTTGTTATGTATGTAATGGGATCTAGTTTTGGTAGCCTTATTACCAATGTCATAACATAGGATTTTGTTAGGTTGATACTGAAAGCTCGGTTGTTCATGAAAAGGGCAAAGGCATCCAATAAGCATTGGACTCCGTTATCTGCCCTAGAAAGGAACAGAGCATCATCCGCACAAAATAGTACAGGAACTGGGCATCTTCCCAATTGGGCAGTCTTTTTCAACGCTAATTAAAAACTTTTCCAGGCTGTTCATCCATAGAGAAAATAAAAAGGGCACTAAAACATACACCTGTTTGACCCCTCTTAACAAACCAATCTTATCAGTACAAGCTCCCTTAGTACCATACCAAACCCTGGCAGAAGGATCATGATGTAATGGCCTAAAAGATGATAATTAGGGTTTTTCTCAATCCCCATTGAGTCCATCAGCTGTCATAGTTTTGAATGGTTCACTAGATCAAATGTGCTGGTTAAGTCCATTAAACCCATATGTAATGACTCATTTTTAACTTTAGTAGCAAGTGTAGATTGAGGCACTGCTCTTCTCTGCCAAATCTCGGGCGAAAACTGTACAGGATGTCAGGAAGGGACCCACTCTCCTCGGGCCAAACCTTCAGCTGAGTAAGTAAGAATCTTCCCATTATTTTCAGTGTTGAGTCGAGAAGTGATATTGGGCGATAACAGTTAGTGAGGTTTTTGTCACCCTTTTTAAAATTGGATACAATAATTGCCTTCAACCAAGATTGTGGCATTGGGCCACTAATTGCAGCTCGAATCACGTTTGCAAACAGAGAGGCATAGAGTGACATTGGCTTTAAACATATCGATTGAAACTCTGTCTGATCCAGGGGCCTTGCCCAATTGGCTAATCAGTAGGGCATTGGACACATCCTGAACCTGGATAGAATCAGAGACTCCGCAGTCTCCTTACTGGCTTCTGGAAAAACGGTGATAAGTCATAGGAAGAGACCCTTGGCACTCCATGGAGGTAAAAGATCTCAAGCAGAAATGTAGATACCAGGAACACAGGTGGAGAAAGGATTACTGCCCTGAAGAAAAAATCAAATTCTCTCCTTGATGAGTATAAGTCTTTAATCATCTCTACAAAATCTAGACAATTCACTGACAAATTCAGCTCTGCAAAATATTCCACAAGGGAGCTATTTAAAGCAGTAAAATCTCTATCCAACTTCAGTAATGACAGTGCTTTCAACCCTGACCAATCCTTTTGAAATGAATTGGCAGATATTTTCAGGCTAAGGTGAATATTATCTTTTAGGATTTTACCTTCAATCACAGTGTTTCATCCGTTGATGTTCACATTATCATAAATACTCCCACAGAAGTTCAGGAAGCTAATACAGGCATCACTCAAAATGTTTTTGCTAAGTTTACCCCCTTTCCATGGAGAAAGTAGCCAAACTCATTGATTCCACGAAATCTGGCGCGCCTTCTGACCCCTGTCCTCCCCATGTTTTGAATGAGGTTTACAATACACTGTCAATTTATCTTACCAAACTGCTGAACAAAATTCAGGACAGTTTCTGGCATCATGGAAAAAAGACTTGGTACTCCCTCTGACAAGAAACCCTCTCTTGACCCTCAGGATGTGAAGAGTTACCGGCCTATTTTGTGTCTCCCCTTCCCGGCAAGATTTTCAAAAAGGCAATGAATTAGGACATTCTGTCCTTCTTGGACTCGAACCATCTATTGGATTACTCGCAATATGGTTTTGGATCTAACCATTGTACTGAGTTGGCCTTGGTGGTAGCTATTGAAGAAATAAGAATGATAGTTGACAAGGGAGGGAAAGCAGCATTGATTCATCTTGACCCATCCGCCGCTTTTGTTATGGTCAACCATTCACTTTTTATTAGCTGGCTTGAGACTATTGGTTTTAAAGACGCAGAGCTTGCCCTTCTTGGATCTTTCCTGCATGACCAAGAGCAAGTGGCTGCACTCAATCAATGAATCAATCAGGATTTGTAAAGTGCACTACTCACCCGTTAGGGTCTCAAGGCGCTGGGGGGGGGGAGGTGTGGGGCTCCGTTGGGGTCATCTGAAGAGCCAGGTCTTGAGGTCCTTCCTGAACTGGAGCAGTTTAGGGCTTTGCCGGTGGGGGAGGTTATTCCAGGTTTTAGCTGCGAGATAGGAGAAGGACTTTCCACCTGCTCTGGTCCTGTAGAAGCGTGGGACTATGGCCAAGGAGAGGGGGCTGATCGGAGGTTCCTCTAGGGGGCGTGGAAGGAGAGACGGTTGTTGAGGTATTCTAGCCCGATGTTGTGGAGGGCCTTGTATACATGCATGAGCAGCCAGGATGTTATTCTTCTTTCGACAGGGAACTAGTGGAGATCGCCAAGGTGTTGGGTGATATGGTTGTGTAGGGGGATGTCGAGGATTAGTCTGGCTGCAGCGTTCTGGGCGGTCTGGAACGTGCGGAGGAGTTTTTTGTTGATTCCGGCGTAGAGGGTGTTGCCATAGTCCAGTCTGCTGATGATGAGGGCATGCGTGACCGTTTTTCTGGATTCGGAGGGGATCCATTTGAATGTTTTTTTAAGTATGTAGGAGTTGAAGCATGCCAAGGAAACGGCGTTGATCTGGCAGTTCATAGAGAACGATGAGTCCAGTATGATGCCGAGGTTACATGCATGGTCCGCGGGGTGGGTGGGTTTCCGAGGGCAGGGGGCCACCATGTGTTGTCCCAAGCTGAGGGGGTGGAGTCAAGGATGAGGACTTCTGTTTTCTCTGAGTTACGTTTCAGGCAGCTGTTCTTCATCCAGGTTGTGACGGCTTTCATCCCTTCTTGGAAGTTGTGCCTGGTGATGTAGGGTTCCATGGTGAGGGAGAGGATGAGCTGGGTGTCATCGGTGTAGGAAACAATGTTGAGCCCGCGGTTTCTGACGATGGTTGCGTGAGGCACCATGTAGATGTTGAAGAGGGTGGGGCTGAGGGAGGATCCCTAGGGTACTACGCATCTGGTCTCTGTCGGTTCCGAGAGGTAGGGGGGAGTCTGATTCTCTGTGTTCTGCCTGTGAGGAATGAGCGTATCCAGTCTAGGGCCTTTCCTCGGATGCCGGTGTCATGGAGTCTGGTGGCTAGTGTGCAGTCTGCTGATAGGTCCAGGAGGATGAGGGCTGCTGTTTGGCCCTGGTCAAGCAAGGCACGGATGTCATCAGTGGTGGCGAGAAGGGTGGTCTTGGTGCTGTGGCTGCTGTGGAATCCAGATTGGGAGATGTCTAGGACATTATTGGCTTCAATGAAGTTTGCTGGCTGGGTGTTGATGGCTTTTTCGATGGACTTGGCTGCGAATGGAAGCAGAGAGATGGGCCTGAAGTTTTTGAGGTCCGTCGGGTCAGCGGAGGGTTTCTTCAGGAGGGGTTAGATTCGGCATGCGTCCAGTCATAGGGGAATGTGGCAGTCTCGAGGGAGCAGTTGATCGTCTGATGTAGCTTGGGTGCGATGGCTGTGGCGGCCCTGTGGAAGATGTGGGGCGGACAGGGGTCTGAGGGTGCTCCGGAGTAGATGCTCCTCATGGTCTTTAAGGTGTCTTCTGTTGTGAGTGGAGTCCAAGTGAGTAGGGTCTTCTGGGTGGCATCACCAGGGGTGGGGGTTGAGGCAGTGCAGAGGTCTTGGTTGTTTAAGTTGTCGTAGAACGTCTTAATCTTGAGGTGAAAGGAGGAGCTGAGTCTGTTGCAGAGGTCTTGGGAGGGTGGGACATCTGTTGTTCGTTGCCGGGTTTCACAAATTCCTGTATGAAGGAGAAGAGTTCCTTGGAGTCGTGGGCATTGGAGATGATTCTGTCTTGGATGAAATTCTTCTTTATGGATTTGATGAGGTGGTGGTGTGCTGTAGTGGCTTTTCTGTAGGCGGTGCATGTTTTAGGGGTTTTACTGTTTCTCCATGTCTTCCCAAGTCATCGGCAGGAGTGATTGGATTCTTGTAGTGCCATGGTGAACTAGCTTGCCTTCTTGTTGTGTCATCCTGTAGCTTTCTGGAGGAGGGCAAGTGTATTGGCGCAGTTGGTGATCCATCAGTGGGGGTTGTTTGCCATGGTGTTGGTGTCTGGTGTCTTTGGAGGTGGAGTGCTGGTGAGGGCGGAGGTGAGATGTTCTTTGGTGACTTTGTTCCAGCTTCTGTGGGGGAGGCGCCGCGTGTGCTTATGTGCAGTGGGTTTTCTAAAGGAGAAGTGGATGCAGTAGTGGTCCATCCAGAGCAGTTCTGTGGTGTGGCTGCAGGAGACGCTTTTTTCTCCTTCAAAGATGGGGTTGAGTGTGTGTCCTGCTGTGTGAGTGGGGGCGGTGACAAGTTGCTTCAGTTCTATGTTGGTGAGGTTCTCTAGGAGGACGGTGGTGTTAGGGTCATAGTGGTTGTCCAGGTAGAAGTTTAGGTCTCCGAGTAGTATGTAGACTGTGGAGGTGAGAGCGTAGAGTGCGATGAGGTCAGCGATGATGTCGGTGAAAGGAGCGCGGGGCAGGTGGTCTGTAGACGAGGGTTCCACAGAGAGTCGTTTTGGGGTTGGTCTGGATCTGGAAGCAGAGATGTACCTGGGGGGGCGAGGCGTCGTCTGGGTCAGTGGTTGTCATGTGGAGGGAGCTTTTGTGGATGATGGCGACGCCTTCTCCCGGGCTGGTGGGGCTGTCTTTTCTCAGGTTATTGTATCCGTCAGGGATGGCAGTTGTGATGTCGCGTGCGGAGTTGGCTTTGGTCCAGGTCTCTGTGAGGAAGGTGACTTCGGGCATGTGAGTGTTGAGGAGGTGACCGATTGCTATGGTGTGTCTGTGCAGGGAGCACACGTTGAGGAGGATGCAGTTCAGTGGTTTGTGTGCGGTGTCATCCAGTCGGCTGGGGGCTACTTCTGAGGTACAGAGGTGGGTGAAGGTGCTGCTGCAGTTTCAGCAGGAGATAGGGCCTTGGGTGTTGCTCAGCGTATAGAGCAGGCAGTTGTTCCTGCGCCCGGGGTTGAGAGTGATGAGGGTGCTGGGGTCGTAGTGGAGGTGGGTCGGAGGACCAGGGTCCATGGCGCTGGTCGCAGAAGGGCACAGATAGGCTAGCCTTTGGTGCCCCTTCAGTGTGCCAGCGGCGCGCCCGCTGCACTCGGCTGTCATTAAGTAGGGGTCGGGGGAGGGCGGTCAGCTGGGAGCGGGAAAGACACACTGGAGGGGGGAGGGGCCGCGGGGGCAGCAGCAGTGTGAGAAAAAAGAGAGATGAAAAAGGAGCAAAAAGAGAAAGAGGGGGCAAAAGAGAAAAGGGAGTGCAAAGAGAGAGAGCAAAAAAGGAAAAAAGGGCACAGAAGAAAGCGGAATAACAGAAGGGCAGAGTGCTCTCTCACTGGACCACCAAGGATGAGGCACAAGCAGGAGCCTGCGGGTGGAGGAGGACCTCGAACCTACCTCAGAACGGAGAGCACAGGTCTCCCAATGGGCAGCACTTAGTGGTTGATCTGCGTGGTGGGAGAGCAGTCACACTGACCAGGTCAGTTGTCTTGCTCTTGGAGACTTCATCTCTGATCCCTTCTCCCTTCCTTGTAAGGTGCCCCAAGTATCTTCCCTTAGCCCTATACATTTTATAGCATTTATGTCATTCCTCTAGCCAACTTAATCCACAACTACAGTTTTTCAGTTATCTCCTAAACAGATGACACACCAATTGTGGTGTCAATATCATCTAAGGTTGAGGAGGTGGCTAGAAAATGTAACAACTGCATGGCACATATAGTGAGCTGGATGCAGGAAAATTATCAAAAATTGAACTTGGACAAGACTGAGGATTACCTTTTGGAAATAACACCACCTTCTGGAACACCTCTTGGTGTCCGTCCAATATAGGTTCACTCCTGTCTCTAGTGCAAAAAGTTAGGAATCTAGGAGTAATAGTTCTGTCAACAATGACTCCTAGATTCCTAGCTTTTTGCACAGCTATGTTTTTTCTGATCAAATCACCTCCTTATGCATCTTTCTGCTCAGAATCTCAAAGGTCTTCCCCTTTATTCCTTCAGATTTATAGAGGACGATCATTGTGGCACTTGTGATCACAAAGATTGACTTTTATAATGCCCTGTATATGGGTACTCAGAAGGTTTCTGCAAAAACTTAAATCTCTTCAAAATGTAGCACCCAGGCTGATCCTGAAAAATACAAAATTTATGTCGGTTTTTTAATCCATTCGAAGTCTGCACTGGCTACCAGTCTGTGAATGGATCAATTTTAAAGCACTCTGCCTGGTGCATAAAGCTCTTCATCTGACAGGTCTGGAGTATTTTCAGAAAAACTTTCTCTAGCATATACCTGGCGGCATGCTTAGATCTAGTTCAGCCAAATTAGAGGCTGTCCCCAGGATCAACAAAGTGAGATGGGGTGGCAGGAGTTTCTATTTCTGTACTTGCAAACTCTGGACCTTCTTGCCATTAAATCTGAGATATTAATCTAATTTATTTCAGTTTAGGAAAATGTTAAAAACCTGCATCTTTATAGATGCTTTTAAATAATGTTGTTCTTTTGGTGAGTCTTTTCTCTTTGAACGCCAGCTCCTAGACACCACTGTGCATTCGCGCTTTATATGCTTTTTCCTTACTGACTTACTTACTCATTGTCAACCACTACTTCCCAAGATTTCAATACTCCCTGGCAATCTTTTGAGTTAAACACAAGCGTGAAGTGTCCCCCAATTTATCAGCAGGGATTTTGGAGTCCGAGGGAGACATGATGTTTCACTAAAATATGGTGCATTTACTACCCTCCGGAAAGCTTCACAGTCCTAATGTTTGGCAGCAGCTTCAAGTTCTTCCCATGCTGTTGCCCAGATCTCACCCTCCCTCCTTTTTTATTGAGTTATAATAAGGAAGCCTACATTCTCTAATTTCCTCCGTTGGTCTTTGTTCCTTTTTAAGAGCAGCTAAAAGTTGTTTGCGAGCAATGGAACAGGTGTGATTAAACCAACCACATCTCTCTTCCCATTGTCGATGGGACTGAACAGTTAATCTATGGAGAATGGTAGTTCAGAGGGATTGGAAAGAGCAGACTATGTCAAGAGGGTCTTTGTCACTGTCCAAGCATGTCTCAAAGTTGGTACCAACCTCGCCTAATAAGTCGACCAGGAGCCTAGAAGGATCGATTTGTCTTGCCCTCATTTCAATCGGATTCCTTGGTTTTCAGAATATTTAATCGCCATCCCTTTCTCCTGCTCACATTCCACACCCATACAAATGATGGAGGAAAGGGGATTATGATCACTTAGGCACTTGGTGATAACTTTTGACACCAGCAAACTAATAGACGATGAAAGTTAAGAAATCAGAGACAGTATTATCTGGATAGGAGAAGCATTAGTTGTATTTCTCCTTTAGATTGCTTAATGATTCACCATGTAAGTCATGCCTGAAATGGTGCAAACATATCCCGTTCATATCAGTAAAGCCAAAGACATTTTCACTGTGAAACCTGTAGGTCGTACCATTAAAATCTCCCACCCACATGATTTGTAGTGATGTTTGAGATTTATTCAACTGCTTGTTGATGTTGGACTCTAGGGATTCAACTACATGCTTGCATGAATGATCAAAAATATTATGATAAAAATGTATTAACAACACCTTACTCCGCCCCCCAAAGTTTAACAGCGTTTGATAGTAAGGTGTGGCAGATAACTTTGCCAGAATATCTATCGATCAACTGATAATAGCACAGCCAGCCCTCCCTTAGCTCTACCAGCGGTAGAGTGTGTGGCAGGGTTATAAAAAGTATAAAAACCAATGACGTTAAAATCTTCTGTATCTCACATTTCTTGACAACAAATCAAGTCATAGGAACTAGTAAAGGATAACCTAACTTGGCTGTCCAGTTTTGAATGCAAACCTGCAAACTTCCTCATTAGAAGGTTAATTTTGTCCCAAGGCTTATGATTCATTCCAGGGTGAGCAGCGTCACACATAAGGGAACCCTAATTTCCCCTATTCCCACTTCCCGGTAAGTAAATACCCACTCTGACTTTAAAAGCTGTGGGGAGTCAATCATTTTCATTTACATCCTGGAGAATTTCAAACGCGTTACTAAGGGGATTATTAAAACCAGCTGGCAGAATACTCGAACCAGGCACGGTTGCCCTACCAGTGTGGGAAATGATCGCAATCCTTGAATAGGGTTTGTAAGAAAAAGCCTAAAGTCACAGCCTTGACAGTGCTAGAAGTAGAGTCCTTGAATGTGTCCTGTGTAGTAAAGTACCAACCAGGATGGGCTTTTTAAAACCCCATAGCCAATCCAAGGTACCCTTCTGACCATATTGACCTCACCACAGAGGTCTCGCGGCCAGCCAAAAAACGTTTTATGCCAGTGTGCTGCCTTTATTCCTTAATTCAATCCAATTCTCATTGTGACCTTCAAACAGGGGCGGTACATTTTACAGGACTATGACATAAGGGGTACACTTGGGGAGGGGGGGAAATTGCAGGTTGGCCATTGACTTCTTCTGAGGTGAATAGTGATGAATAAGCTGTCTGTTTTGATTCTCAAGTGCAAACCCCTTTGTTAGATTACCAGGATGATTTCCTTTCGATACAGCATGCGCCTGTGTAAACATCAGATTTACAATGATTCGCCTCATCGCTATGATCAGGTGACAAATGAAGCTGCAAGTCAGTGCCCCTTTCCCCTCTCCTAAAACCTTTGAGCTCCCCTCTTTATATTGGCTTGAATCAACAAAGGTTCCCATGCGGTATGCTTTTGCAACAAGCATACCAAAATTGATAAGAAAGAGTCCTGTAACAAAGCTTCTACATTCAACAATGAGTTTGTCAGATTGGACACTAACTCAATTTCAAGGTCTTTAAGTTCTGAGGTGGTAACTTGGAATGGATTGGATTTTGATGTACTCAACACTTTTGAAGACGAAATCTGATCAGGATTTCCTTATTTCCTGATTCAAACTTACGAAGCTCCTTTTTTTCTCCTTTTTGGGGGAGGAGGAATTAAAAAAAGCCATGGGTGAGTCACCATCAGTAATGACTTGGGACACTCCTCATTTAGGACACATGGATTGCTGCTAGATTTGGGGGCCAGCCAAGTGCTGCCAATGGATATGAAGCCATTCTGTGAATCTGTGTCTCTTACTGGACTCTGGGAAATGATGGACCACCACTATCCCTCACTGAGTAGAGTTTATCAGTCAATCCATGATGCAAATCGCTGATCATAGAGAATCTTTCTTCAACTCATCCAATCTCAGAGGTAATGACCCCCCCATGGCATTTGTAAAGTAGGATACAATGGAGGAAGATGAGGGGACTGCAGTGGTCCTCCCCCGTTATTATTAATGCACACAAAGAATCAAAGGGTTATTAACAGGAGCTTTTCGCTTACCCATTTTAAACAGACATTAAACCTCACCAAATACAGAAGGAAGAGGCCAAGAGAGGAGTCTTGCCCCAGCCTGGCCTCTACCAGGCTCAGATGGACGCAGATGGGCCAGGGCACATACCCAAGTGTACCTGAGCGCATTCCGTTTTACCGGTGCTCTTATGTAGCTCCTTTTCTCTATCCACCTCCTGCATCAGCAAAGTTATGGGCCTTGTAGTCCTGGTCCCCACAGCAGACAGCAGGAGAAAGCGCACCCTGTGCTGTGGGCTCCAGGCACCCTTAGGTAGCTCCTCTCCTCCCCTCCCCTCCCGCCTCCTGCACCAGCAGGGTTAGAAGCCTTGTTGTCCTGGCCCCCACAGCAGACAGCAGCAGAAAGTACATCCCACGAGTGGGTTCCAGGTGGTCTTCTGTGGCTCCTCCCTTCCTCTTCCCACCTCCTGCAGCAGCAGGGTTATTGTCCTGGCTCCACAGTAGACAGCAGACATTGGGAGAATGGGTGTCCCACGCTACGGGCCCCAGGCACCCTTATGTAACTCTTCTCCCTGCCTCCTCCAACAGGTGGGTTATGGGTCTTGTAGTTCCCACTCTCCTAGCAGACAGCTGGAGAAAGTTCGTTACCTGCTGCAGGCTCTAGGCTCCCTTATATAGCTCCATTCTTCCTCTCCCCGTATCCTGCACCACTTACTCAAAAGTGTATGCTAGCTTTGTGAATCAGTGCTTCAGTGATTAGAGGCATAAATATGGTGAGGAATTTTAAAATCTTGAATTAGCAGGGTTAGGTGTTGTAGCTTGTCACTGCAAGCTACAACTGATGCAAACTTTGGGGTATATTTACAAGAAATGGCATTCCACTCTTTTGCCGCAGCAGAGCGCCCAAATCCTTACTGCTGCGGTAAGAAGGTTCATAACACCATGTTAGCGCCGTATTTATAATACGGTGCTCCATGGCATTAGGGAGAGCTAGCAGTCGAAAAAACTGATGCTGACGTGTGGGTCAAGTCAGTAAAATAAATGACACTAAAGTAGGAAAAGTGACGTTCGGCCAAATAGCAGCTAGAAAATAGATGGTAGCCTTCATAACGTCACTTTTCTGCACCTAGCAGGAAAAACAAACCACAAAAATGCCACTACTTGTGAAAAAAAAGATACAGTTACCTAAAAGCAGCCATAGAGCAACCAAGAGTGAACACAGCACAGGACAACAACCTCAGCAAACCCACTACCAGCCAGGATGACCAGCCAGAGTCTCAGGGGAAGAGGAAGTGCAAGTTCAGTCAGGAGGAGAACGAGATCTTGATCATGGAGGTGACGGAGAACCAACAGCAGCTCTTCATCAGCTTCAAAGTGTCATTGGGGAGGAAAAAGACCATATGGCAGTCCATTGTGGACACGGTGAACAGCGTTGCTGAAGTCAAGAGGAAAGTGAGTGAATGTAAGAAGTGCTAGCACGATTGTAAGTGCAAGACAAAGGAGAAACTGACAACCAATCTCAAGGCAGCATTGCATACCGGAGGTGATAGTCGAGCACCCCCAGGAACAGCTGGGTCTGTTGGAGGAGCAGGTGTCTGCAGTAATCTCTGAGGAGTCAGTGGTTGGAGTTGTGGGACAGGACAGTGCTGGCTATGACAACCTACATTAGCTGCAGGGTAAGTAGCAACAAGGGCCAATGTAGGTAACTACGTAATATCATGCAGTCCAGGCAGCTATGTCCCTGCTCTATGCGACACTGTCTGCAGTCCAAAGGGTGGGCTCCTGGCTCATCTATGGTTAGACATGACATCAATGGAAGGCTCATGGGCATTTTGATAATGTGTTTGCTTAGGGCAGTGTTGTAAGCATTTTAACTATGGTATCCTATGTCAAAAGAAAAGGGCAGCAATGTGCTGTATCTACAAGATACGGTGCATTCCTGTCCTTTCTGCCAGCACCGGCGCACAAACAGTAGACGTCCGACAAAGCAGGCACCCATGCACCATGGTGCAAGGGTACCTGCATTGGTGCTAGCAAGCTGTATGTGCACCAGCATAAAGGAAAGCACAGAGATGCGTTGTATTGTTGTAAACACAGTGCAACCCTGTACTTTCCTATTCACATAGCTTGGTGCAGCAAGATGGTTTCTGGCGCTGCGCTGCACCACATGTCTATGAAAGATGCCCCTATGTCTCACCTGGGCCCATTCACATTAACCTAGCCTCCAAACCCCTAGCATACAATTCTCACATGAGAAACAACAAAACCTGAAGGGTGGGGGATATGTGGGCCATGGGTAGTACCTACACATAGGGACATTTCAAGAATCACGTCCATACTCGCCTAGATTAAACTACATAGTAAACAGCTGTCCTGGCATGCAGGCTCAGACCACACAGGTGTCAGTTGTCATGGTAGGGACCACCTGCCCTCCTCTCATCTAATAAATATGACTGGGTGTAGGGGGGAATGCAAGTGATGTAGACCTGAGGACCTGGGTGCATATTTGCAGTGAAATGGCGCCGTGCGTTGATGCAAACAAATCTGCAGCGCTGAGCTGCATCATTGCAAAAATGCATGGATGGGCTGTATTTACAAGAATATGTGTCACCCCTGCGCTCACCACTGCACCATTGCAAAAAGAACTGCTGTGTGCCAACGCAGGCACCCTTGCACCATGGTGCAAGGGTGTCTGCGTTGGCACTTGGCTGTTTTTAACCCTGCCAGCGCAAAGGAAAACACATGGAGTGTGCTGTATCCTTGTGAATACGGTGCTTGCCCGTATTTGTGAAATGGCGCAGGGCGGCACAGCTAAAGTGCTTGCACCACTGTATTGTGCCATTTCTATGTGAATATGCCCCTCGATAGGTACATGTCACCATTCCCAGCACTACTACCATCTGAGGTGCTGCCCGACACATATCACTGTATAGCAGCCTGCCATATCAGTCCACTGAATATGGTCATGTATAATGTAAGTGCCGTAGGCACATGATAGTCAATGTCTGGTCATGGTGCCATCACTGTGTGGCAGTAAGGCCGCCGCCAGGACCAAGTTTGGAACAGCCAGAGGAGGCATGTACACATACAAGTGCATGGGTCTGATGAAAACGATGTGTGAGACCCTGCAGATAACTAACTCTGGTCCTGATGAAATGGCTTGAATGTCAGTGGTCGTAATCTGACTAGTATGACAGGGACCATCACTAGGAGTAGGCACACAGTGGTAGTGAGAACAATGCTGATATCCTGCCATCTGAAAAGGGAAATACAGTGCTATTTGCAATCCATACCCTTACATAACAGCTGTTTTATGGATCAATGAGGAACTGAAAGTGTAATGAATTGCACCTTGATTGTTAACTGCATTACTCATGTCAACATCTAAGAGACATCAGCAATAGCATGTCCCCATCTTATTGCAGAGGATGAACCCTCACCTCCTGGCCAGCACACTGTCCCAGACTTTAGCAATGGTGGGGATTGTTAGACCTGGCATCCTTAGCGTGGTTTTCCCTGACTTTTTGCCTCTACCTCCTGTATTTTTGATGCTGTGCTGGATTTTGTTTTTGCTGGCTTAGATGCTTTGGGCACTTTGCCACTGCTGATCAGTGTCAAAGTGCAAGTGCTCCCCGTGGAAATTGGTATTGTGATTGGTTCTCCCTGATTGGCATATTTGATTTACCAGTAGGTCCCTAGTAAAGTGCACTGAGTGTGCCAGGGCTGGTAAATCAAATGCTACTAGTGGGTCTGCAGCACTGGTTGTGCCACCCAAATGAGTAGCCCTGAAAAGATGTCTCAGGCCTGCCACCGCGGTGCCTGTGCGCAGTTTGTTAACTGCCATGTCGACATGGGAGGTGCACCCACTTGCCAGGCCCTAACCTTCCCTTTTCTTACATATAGGACACCCCTATGGTAGGCCCAAAGTACCCCCCCTGGGCAGGGTGCAGTGTATGTGAAAGGTAGGACATGTGCTGATGTGTGTAACATGTCCTGATAGTGAAAATACTGCCAACTTCGTTTTTCACTGTTGAAAGGCTATCTTGCCCCATAGGACAGAATGGGGAATGCTTTGTAACATTTTACAAGCATATCTTCCCATAGGGATAAGATGGAAAATGGCGTTTGGTATCCCTGACCTCAGGATTTAATAACACATCTTTTAGTAAAGATGGTTTTTAAATTGTGTGTTTGAAAATACCACTTTTAGAAAGTGGCTATTTTCTTGTTCAACCATTCTGTGTGCCTCTGCCTGTTTGTGGATTGACTGTCTTGGAGAGGCGATGCGACAGTCCTGCTGCACGAAGAGGAAGGGCTGCGTCGAATCCGGTCTGTATGGAGAGTGATGCGTCGATTCTTCGTGATGGTTCTGGTCCACAGGTGATGCGTCGGAAGAACTTGCTCACAGGTCCGATGCGTGGGAATCCGTGATGTGTCGGCGATCGATGCGGCGGCTTCCAGCGATGCTGCATCAACACCCCCACCTCCTGTAAGACACGTCTTCGCACAAGGACAACAGAAACTACACATAAACATCAACTACTTACACATAGAATCCCCAACAATCATACATATATATGTATTTGTATATGTATGTGTATATGTAGCACTGTGGAAATTTATATATATATATAACTAAATCTCCACAGTGCTCCTTCCGCTCTCCCCGCCCTGGGTAGAGGATTGCGCGTGCTGGCGGAGCGCGCCGGACTGTAAACCACAGTCACACAATAAAGTAAGACGATCACTCAGGGGGTACTCCAAAGGTAGTTTGTATTATCCAGTTACGTGTTTCGACTGTCTTGCAGTCTTGCTCACACACTGGATGTGAGATACATGGCTGGTTACATACAGAATCTCTGTAATAGAAGGAGGACAATAGAGGGCTAAAATAGGTACGTAAACAAGGCATCTATTTTGGAATGTGCAATTCTAAATAGTCTGAATACCAATTACTTCATTGTATTACGATCTGAGAACCACACAGTCTGATGTGTTCTCCAGAAACTAAATAAATATAATTGTGTTAAACCCTCTAGAGAAAATAACCTGGTTATATACATGTGATGCTCCCAGGGCAGTCGAACACCTTCAAATATGGCATCCATTTTGAAATACATTTGTATACTATTTGCAAAGCAAGTGCCTCCTTGTTAACATAAATTGGAAATCCGTGCAATTTAAAAACATACTCCTGTGCCATGTAGATTGTTCCATATTAAGCAGTGCTTATATGTGGACAGTCCCAGGTGTGTCAGGAACCCGGAATAAATTACTATAAGTAGCATAGTGCTAGAGTTTCCGTGCTTCATATACTTGAAGCAGAAGTGTCCAGTGATCCACGTCTAGCTTGAACAGTGCAGGATACAATTGGCATAGTGCCTAACTAGTCGTAGACCTGGGTATGTAAGCCAAAGTGGTGAAATGTACGGGATCACGGGCACTGTAGACAGTGTTCTCGCCTCCTGTTATATTCAAGAAAGGGGGATCTGTATGATTCACCCACATACCCCAACCAACTGCGGTTTCAAAGTTACTAACTAACGGGAAAACATGTGGTTTACAAATAAAATTAACAGACTGTGAAACTAAATTAAACAATAAGAATAGATCTTATCTGTGATGTGCCCTCCACCACTTCAATGTGATGTTTGAAGAAAAGGGTAGGGACCCTGGATGATAGCCTTCTCCTCGTGACGGTCCCTTCTTTTTCCCCTGTGATATAAAAGAAAAGAAAAGAAGTATGCATTTCATGTAGTATGCATTCAATAAAAACAAGGACATCTTAATACAATCAAGAGAACATACGGAACATTCAAAATCTCAAGATATTATTCAACAACGCCAAAGTGCTCATGTAAACAAATGGTCCGAGTGAGAGGTGTGTTATATTGGGCCATAAAGGTTCAATTCTCGTGTAGGTGGATTCCTAACTCTTCGTCCACATTGTGACCTCTCGGGGATCTACATTGGAGGTCTAAGATGTGCCACGATTCTCTTTTCCTTAATAGTAGGGTTCTATTCCCACCTCTGTAGTTTTGATGTATCTGCTCTATGATGAAGTATTGAAGGAGAGAGCTGTTCGATAAATGGTACTCGGCAAAGTGCCTTGCCATGGGATAGTGTGGGTCTTTTTTGTTTATGGCCCGCATATGCTCGAGTATTTTTTTCCCGCGGGAAATGTAGTACTGCCCACGTATTGGAGCTTACACGGACATTCCAGTACATAGATGACGTAGGAGGAGCTGCACGTCAGAAATTGAGTGACGTTTTTGGACCCTGCCGGTGTTTTGTATGTTTTTTTCATGTAGCTTGCGCGGCACGCCTTGCAATGGCCACATGGAAAAAAGCCTTGAAGTCCCTGTTGTACTGTATGTTGATTTTTGGTAATATCACCCTTCACCAATATGTCTCCGAGGTTTTTTCCTTTCCTATAGGTGATCAAGGGTCGTTTGGGCAAATCTTGTCCAAGTACAGGGTCACTTATAAGTGTATTCCAGTTACGTGTAACTATTCTTGCAATCTGTTTAGATTCAGAATTGTAGGTCAGAATGACTCTAGGTGTGGTCTCCATTTCTGTACTGTCCTGTCTTTCAAGGAGTGTTTCTTCTCTGCTGATTCTATTGGCTTTCTCCATTGCCCTTTTAAGGACCCAAGGAGGATAGCCTGGTTTAGTAAATCTATTCAACATGTTTTCTTGTTCTCTGATAAAGTCTTCCTGGGTGCTACAGTTCCTTTTTGCTCTCAGTAGTTCCCCATATGGAATACTCCATTTCAGGGTCTCTGGATGACTACTGAGAGCATGAAGGAGGCTGTTCCCTGCTGTAGCCTTCCTGTGTAATGTGGTTTTCAATCTGGTCTTGTTCACCTCTACTTTGACATCCAGGAATTCAGTACTTTCACGACTCATGGTGTAGGTGAGTGTAAGGTTGTGCTTGTTTCTATTCAGGCTGTTAATGACTTCAGTAGCACTTGTCTTGCTGCCTTTCCATATGACGAACACGTCGTCAATGTAGCGCAACCATTTGATCACTTTCCCTTCTCTGTGTTCTGCTGTAAGGTCCTTTTGGATTTCCTCCTCCCAGGCTCCTAGAAAGAGATTCACAAAGCAAGTCCCCATGGTTGTCCCGAGGACTTGCTTATAGATAGTCCTGTCGAATACAAACATGTTGTTATGGATGCAGAAACTCATCATCTCCAACAGCATGTAGGTATGGTCATGGTAGCAGATTTCCCTATTCTTCAGGAAATGGTGACATGATTTTATGCCCAAGGAGTGATCAACTATAGTATAGAGGGAGTTGACGTCCATAGAGATTCATAGGTAATCAGTCTCCCATACTATATTCTCCAATTTAACCAAAAAATCTTTTGTATCCCGTATGTAGGATGGGAGTGCTGTGACATACTCCCTAAGAAAGTGGTCCACATACTTCGAGATGTGTACTGCTACTCTGCCTATAGATGAGACAATAGGCCTGCCAGGTGGTACCATGGGGTTCTTGTGGATTTTGGGTAGGAGGTAAAACACTGGGAGTTTCGGGTAGTCTCGTTTGAGGTAGCAGTACTCTTCCCATTGGAGGATACCACTATCTTTCCAACCTTGTAGCTTATTCCATATACAAACAATGTAGTTCAAACCTAAATCAACCTTTTTTCCTCAATATGGCACACAACAGTATAGACTCAATCCATGACACTGTGACGAATGATCTCATCCAATTACGTCTACAGAAAAAGAGAACCAATGCACAACAAAACTTTACCAAAGCACAGAGAGAAGTAATCAAAACACTGTCAGAGGATTAAAACATCGTGATACGCCCAGCAGATAAAGGAGGCAACATTGTGCTGTGGGACAGAGAAGCCTACAAGAATGAGGCATTAAGACAATTGAATGACACTACATTTTATGTGAAGACTCAAATACAAGAATATAATGAGAGCATTGTTTGTATATGGAATAAGCTACAAGGTTGGAAAGATAGTGGTATCCTCCAATGGGAAGAGTACTGCTACCTCAAACGAGACTACCCGAAACGCCCAGTGTTTTACCTCCTACCCAAAATCCACAAGAACCCCATGGTACCACCTGGCAGGCCTATTGTCTCATCTATAGGCAGAGTAGCAGTACACATCTCGAAGTATGTGGACCACTTTCTTAGGGAGTATGTCACAGCACTCCCATCCTACATACGGGATACGAAAGATTTTTTGGTTAAATTGGAGGATATAGTATGGGAGACTGATTACCTATGAATCTTTATGGACGTCAACTCCCTCTATACTATAATTGATCACTCCTTGGGCATAAAATCATGTCACCATTTCCTGAAGAATAGGGAAATCTGCTACCGTGACCATACCTACATGCTGTTGGAGATGATGAGTTTCTGCATCCATAACAACATGTTTGTATTCGACGGGACTATCTATAAGCAAGTCCTCGGGACTGCCATGGGGACTTGCTTTGCTCCTAGCTTTGCGAATCTCTTTCTAGGAGCCTGGGAGGAGGAAATCCAAAAGGACCTTACAGCAGAACACAGAGAAGGGAAAGTGATCAAATGATTGCGCTACATTGACGACGTGTTCGTCATATGGAAAGTCTGCGAGACAAGTGCTACTGAAGTCATTAACAGCCTGAATAGAAGCAAGCACAACCTTACTCTCACCTACACCATGAGTCGTGAAAGTATTGAATTCCTGGATGTCAAAGTAGAGTGAATAAGACCAGATTGAAAACCACATTACACAGGAAGGCTACAGCAGGGAACAGCCTCCTTCATGCTCTCAGTAGTCATCCAGAGACCCTGATATGGAGTATTCCATATGGGAAATACTGAGAGCAAAAAGGAACTGTAGCACCCAGGAAGACTTTATCAGAGAACAAGAAAACATGTTGAATAGATTTACTGAACGAGGCTATCTTCCTTGGGTCCTTAACAGGGCAATGGAGAAAGCCAATAGAATCAGCAGAGAAGAAACACTCCTTGAAAGACAGGACAGTACAGAAATAGAGACCACACCTAGAGTCATTCTGACTTACAATGCTGAATCTAAACAGATTGCAAGAATAGTTACACGTATACGGGAATACACTTATAAGTGACCCTGTACTTGGACAAGATTTGGCCAAATGACCCTTGATCACCTATAGGAAAGGAAAAAACCTCAGAGACATAATGGTGAAGGGTGATATTACCAAAAATCAACATACAGTACAACAGGGATTTCAAGGCTTTTTACCATGTGGCCATTGCAAGGCAGGCCGCGCAAGCTACATGAAAAAAACATACGAAACACCGACAGGGTCCAAAAACATCACTCAATTTCTGCCGTGCAGCTCCTCCTACGTCATCTATGTACTGGAAAGTCCATGTAAGCTCCAATACGTGGGCAGTACTACATTTCCAGCGAAAAAAAGAATACTCGAGCACATGCGGGCCATAAAAAAGACCCACACTATCCCATGGCGAGGCACTTTGCTGAGTACCATTTATCGAACAGCTCTCTCCTTCAATACTTCATCATAGAGCAGATACATCAGAACTACAGAGGTGGGAATAGAACCCTACTATTAAGGAAAAGAGAATAGTGGCACATCTTAGACCGCCAATGTAGATCTCAGAGAGGTCACAATGTGGACGAAGAGTTAGGAATCCACCTACACGAGAATTGAACCTTTATGTTCCAATATAACACACCTCTCACTCGGACCATTTGTTTACATGAGCACTTTGGCGTTGATGAATAATATCTTGAGATTTTGAATGTTCTGTATGTTCTCTTCAATGTATTAAGATGTCCTTGTTTTTATTGAATGCATACTACATAAAATGTATATTTCTTTTCTTTTATATCACAGGGGAAAAGGAAGGGACCGTCACGAGGAGAAGGCTATCATCCATGGTCCCTATCCTTTTCTTCAAACATCACGTTGAAGTGATGGAGGGCCCATCACAGATACGATCAATTCTTATTGTTTAATTTAGTTTCTACAGTGTTTTAATTTTATTTGTAAACCACATGTTTTCCCAGTAGTTAGTAACTTTGAATCCACAGTTGGTTGGGGTATGTGGGTGAATCATACAGATTACCCTTTCTTGAATATAACAGGAGGCGAGAACACTGTCTACAGTGCCCGTGATCCCATACATTTTGCCACCTTGGCTTACATACCCAGGTCTACGACTAGTTAGGCACTATGCCAATTGTATCCTGCACTGTTCAAGCTAGACGTGGATCACTGGACACTTCTGCTTCAAGTACATGAAGCTTGGAAACTCTAGCACTATGCTACTTATAGTAATTTATTCCAGGTTCCTGACACACCTGGGACTGTCCACATATAAGCACTGCTTAATATGGAACAATCTACATGGCACAGGGGTATGTTTTTTAAATTGCACAGATTTCCTATGTATTTTAACAAGGAGGCACTTGCTTTGCAAATAGTATACAAATGTATTTCAAAATGGATGCCATATTTGAAGGTGTTCGACTGCCCCGGGAGCACCAGGTTATTTTCTTTAGAGGGTTTAACGCAATTATATTTATTCCGTTTCTGGAGAACGCATCAGACTGTGTGTGGTTCTCAGATCGTAACACAATGCAGTAATTGGTATTAAGACTGTTTAGAATTGCACATTCCAAAATGGATGCCTTGTTTATGTATCTATTTTAGCCCTCTATTGTCCTCCTTCTATTTCGGAGATTCTTTATGTAACCAGCCATGTATCTCACATCCAGTGTGTGATCAAGACTGCAAGGCAGTCGAAATGAGTAACTGGATAATACAAACTACCTTGGAGTACCCCCTGAGTGATCGTTTTACTTTATTGTGTGACTGGGATATATATATATATATATTATCTACTGGCGGTCGCCAGTAGATAGTTATAGTTAGGACCTATTTTCCATAGGAAATCCGCAACATTCTATTTGAAATAACGTTGGCGCCGGTTGACGAATCTTCGCGAAAGTTTCCAACTTGTTGGTGCGCTCCGGTCCGCTCCTATCCTGAAAGTCTCGGGGTGATTCGTCAAGCGGGGGCCGAGAAAAAGGGGGTCCCAAAGCGTGTTTTCCCCATTCATTTTTCCATAGGAACCTTTAGTCGCAGCTACAGCCCGAACTGCTGAACGGAATTACACCAAATTTGGCAAAGAGGTAGCCCTTGGTTCAGTGTCATGCCTTTTGCTTAAATGGTGTAAATCCGTTCAGTAGTTCCTGAGAAAATCAAAAGTAAAATCACATATATATCTGGGCGGAGCCTAACCACACATGTCATCGTGAGATCTGATTGGCTGTCAGCACTTCATCCTGGAATTGCTGGCAGCCATCTTGAGACCAATATAAATGATAGTACCCCATTGAAATGCATTGTAGTGAATCAAAGATTTTGAGGGTTACCAAAGGAGAACTATAAAGGGTGATAACAGACTTTAGTTACATTAGAATTCATTTGTTGATGGTACCATACTAATTTCAGGAATTGTGGTGTGTTCTAAGGTGATTTTACCCTGTGAAAAACCTTCTGCTGGGATATCATGAATCATGTTTGAGAGAAAACTATTTTCACATGCTTGTCCCATACAGTTTTGGAAGGTGCTCCAGAAGCTAAAATGAGAGCATATTTTCTGTAAATTCACATTATCTTTCTCAGTCATGTGAGAATGAAGTCTGACATTCTCAGTAAAACATGTACATCCAACAAGGGCAGAGACTGTCAGTTGATTCCTTTGTGTTCTACTGCAGCTTCCCAGAGTGTTCTAAAGAACAACTAGAGTGCTAACAGCCTTACTTATGACAAAAGTATGGCACACCTGAAGCCATCTTGATTGGAATAAACTGGTAACACTTAAAACATTTAATTTAAAAAGGAACAAAATGATGGGGTTCATTTTGTCATAGAAATTATGGTTAGTGCTGTAGAAAGAAAAATTAGGACATGTTTCAAGTGTGATCTCAAATATCTTCCTGTTATATTTCAACAGGAGCAGCCTGCCAGTTGATGCCTTTGTGTTCTACTGCAGCTTCCCAGAGTGTTCTAAAGAACAACTAGAGCGCTAACAGCCTTACTTATGACAAAGGTATGGCACACCTGAAGCCATCTTGATTGGAATAAACCGGTAACACTTAAAACATTTAATTTAAAAAGGAACAAAATGAGGGGTTCTTTTTGAAATAGAAATTATGGTTAGTGCTGCAGAAAGAAAAATTAGGGCATGTTTTAAGTGAGATCTCAAATCCTCTTCTATTTCATTAGAAAATTCTGACATGCAGACTGAAACAATCACTTTCAATACCAGCAGCAGACTTCCAGTTAACTCCCTGGTGAGCAGTAGCTTTACTACAGTGATCTAATGAGCAACTAGAGTGCTAACATTCTGAATTTATGGCAAATGTGAGACACATCTGAATGCCTTCTTGATGGAATCAAAGTAAAAAACTGAAAGCATTTCCTACTGAGGAGACTGCAGTAAATGAGGAAATTAGGAAACTTCATAACAAAGAAGTCTTCCAAGATGGCCACCAGTGAAAAAGAGCCCAAATGTAGCACAAATATTACCCAGATGTAGCCCACATATAGCCCAATGACAAAAGTGTGCAAAACACTTTTTATTTTTAGTTTTTGCAGTTTTATGTAGTGCAGACTGGTCAGGTATTGGAGCGTTGCATCTTAAAACATGACCCCCTACACTACAAAAACACCACTGCACTACCCTAAACCCTAAAACACTACCCCCAGCACGACCCCTACACTACACAAGCACCACTGCACTATCCTAACCTAAACACTACCAGCATGACCCCTACACTACACAAACACCACTGCACTATCCTAAACCTAAAACACTACCCCCAGCATGACCCCTACACTACACAAACACCACTGCACTAACCTAAATCCTAAAACACTACCCCCAGCACGACCCCTACACTACCCAAACACCACTGCACTACCCTAAAACATGACCCCCTACACTACACAAACACCACTGCACTACCCTAAACCCTAAAACACTACCCCCAGCACGACCCCTACACTACACAAGCACCACTGCACTACCTAAACCCTAAAACACTACCCCCAGCACGACCCCCTACACTACCCAAACACCACTGCACTAACCTAAACCTAAAACACTACCCCCAGCACGACCCCTACACTACCCAAACACCACTGCACTACCCTATATCCTAAAACACTACCCCAGCATGACCCCCTACACTACACAAGCACCACTGCACTACCTAAACCTAAAACACTACCCCCAGCACGACCCCTACACTGCCCGAACACCACTGCACTGCCCTAAACCCTGAAACACCAGCCCCTGCACGACCCCTACACTGCCCGAACACCACTGCACTGCCCTAAACCCTGAAACACCACCCCTAGCACGACCCCCTACACTGCCCGAACACCACTGCACTGCCCTAAACCCTGAAACACCACCCCTTGCACGACCCCTACACTGCCCGAACACCACTGCACTGCCCTAAACCCTGAAACACCACCCCCAGCACGACCCCTACACTGCCCGAACACCACTGCACTGCCCTAAACCCTGAAACACTACCCCCAGCAAGACCCCCTACACTGCCCGAACACCACTGCACTGCCCTAAACCCTGAAACATCACCCCCAGCAAGACCCCCTACACTGCCCGAACACCACTGCCCTAAACCCTGAAACACCACCCCCAGCACGACCCCTACACTGCCCGAACACCACTGCACTGCCCTAAACCCTGAAACACCACCCCCAGCATGACCCCCTACACTGCCCGAACACCACTGCTCTGCCCAAAACCCTGAAACACCAGCCCCAGCACGACCCCCTACACTGCCCGAACACCACTGCACTGCCCTAAACCCTGAAACACCAGCCCCAGCACGACCCCTACACTGCCCGAACACCACTGCACTGCCCTAAACCCTGAAACACCACCCCCAGCACGACCCCCTACACTGCCCGAGCACCACTGCACTGCCCTAAACCCTGAAACACCAGCCCCAGCACGACCCCCTACACTGCCTGAACACCACTGCACTGCCCTAAACCCTGAAACACCAGCCCCAGCACGACCGCCTACACTGCCCGAACACCACTGCACTGCCCTAAACCCTGAAACACCAGCCCCAGCATGACCCCTACACTGCCTGAACACCACTGCACTGCCCTAAACCGTGAAACACCAGCCCCAGCACGACCCCTACACTGCCCGAACACCACTGCACTGCCCTAAACCCTGAAACACCACCCCCAGCACGACCCCTACACTGCCCGAACACCACTGCACTGCCCTAAACCCTGAAACACCACCCCCAGCACGACCCCTACACTGCCCGAACACCACTGCACTGCCCTAAACCCTGAAACACCACCCCCAGCACGACCCCTACACTGCCCGAACACTACTGCACTGCCCTAAACCCTGAAACACCATCCCCAGCACGACCCCCTACACTGCCACGAACACCACTGCACTGCCCTAAACCCTGAAACACCACCCCCAGCAAGACCCCTACACTGCCCAAACACCACTGCACTGCCCTAAACCCTGAAACATCACCCCCAGCAAGACCCCTACACTGCCCGAACACCACTGCACTGCCTAAACCCTGAAACACCACCCCCAGCAAGACCCCTACACTGCCCGAACACCACTGCACTGCCCTAAACCCTGAAACACCAGCCCCAGCACGACCCCTACACTGCCCGAACACCACTGCACTGCCCTAAACCCTGAAACACCACCCCCTGCACGACCCCCTACACTGCCCGAACACCACTGCACTGCACTAAACCCTGAAACACCACCCCCAGCACGACCCCTACACTGCCCGAACACCACTGCACTGCCCTAAACCCTGAAACACCACCCCCAGCACGACCCCCTACACTGCACCGAACACCACTGCACTGCCCTAAACCCTGAAACACTACCCCCAGCAAGACCCCCTACACTGCCCGAACACCACTGCACTGCCCTAAACCCTGAAACATCACCCCCAGCAAGACCCCCTACACTGCCCGAACACCACTGCACTGCCTAAACCCTGAAACACCACCCCCAGCAAGACCCCTACACTGCCCGAACACCACTGCACTGCCCTAAACCCTGAAACACCACCCCCAGCACGACCCCCTACACTGCCCGAACACCACTGCACTGCCCAAACCCTGAAACACCAGCCCCAGCACGACCCCCTACACTGCCCGAACACCACTGCACTGCCCTAAACCCTGAAACACCACCCACCGCACGACTGCCTACACTGCCCGAACACCACTGCACTGCCCTAAACCCTGAAACACCAGCCCCAGGACGACTGCCTACACTGCCCAAACACCACTGCACTGCCCTAAACCCTCAAACACCAGCCCCAGCACGACCCCCTACACTGCCCGAACACCACTGCACTGCCCTAAACCCTGAAACACCAGCCCCAGCAAGACCCCCTACACTGCCCGAACACCACTGCACTGCCCTAAACCGTGAAACACCAGCCCCAGCAAGACCCCCTACACTGCCCGAACACCACTGCACTGCCCTAAACCGTGAAACACCACCCCCAGCAAGACCCCCTACACTGCCCGAACACCACTGCACCTAAACCCTGAAACACCATCCCCAGCAAGACCACCTACACTGGCCGAACACCACTGCACTGCCCTAAACCCTGAAACACCACCCCCTGCACGACCCCCTACACTGCCCAAACACCACTGCACTGCCCTAAACCCTGAAACACCACCCCCAGCACGATCCCCTACACTGCCCGAACACCACTGCACTGCCCTAAACCCTGAAACACCACCACTAGCACGACCCCCTACACTGCCCGAACACCACTGCACTGCCCTAAACCCTGAAACACCACCCCCAGCACGACTCCCTACACTGCCCGAACACCACTGCACTGCCCTAAACCCTGAAACACCAGCCCCAGCACGACCCCCTACACTGCCCGAACACCACTGCACTGCCCTAAACCCTGAAACACCACCCCCAGCACGACCCCCTACACTGCCCGAACACCACTGCACTTAAACCCTGAAACACCACCCCCAGCAAGACCACCTACACTGCCAGAACACCACTGCACTGCCCTAAACCCTGAAACACCACCCCTAGCACGACCCCTACACTGCTCGAACACCACTGCACTGCCCTAAACCTTGAAACACCACCCCTCAGCACGACCCCCTACACTGCCCGAACACCACTGCACTGCCCTAAACCCTGAAACACCACCCCCAGCACGACCCCCTACACTGCCCAAACACCACTGCACTGCCCTAAACCCTGAAACACCACCCCCAGCACGACCCCCTACACTGCCCGAACACCACTGCACTGCCCTAAACCCTGAAACACCACCCCCAGCACGACCCCTACACTGCCCGAACACCACTGCACTGCCCTAAACCCTGAAACACCACCCCCAGCAGGACCCCCTACACTGCCTGAACACCACTGCACCTAAACCCTGAAACACCACCCCCAGCAAGACCCCCTACACTGCCCGAACACCACTGCACTGCCCTAAACCCTGAAACACCAGCTCCAGCACGACCCCCAACACTGCCCGAACACCACTGCACTGCTCTAAACCCTGAAACACTAGCCCCAGCACGACCCCTACACTGCCCGAACACCACTGCACTGCCCTAAACCCTGAAACACCAGCCCCAGCAAGACCCCTACACTGCCCGAACACCACTGCACTGCCCTAAACTCTGAAACACCAGCCCCAGCACGACCCCTACACTGCCCGAACACCACTGCACTGCCCTAAACCCTGAAACACCAGCCCCAGCATGACCCCTACACTGCCCGAACACCACTGCACTGCCCTAAACCCTGAAACACCAGCCCCAGCACCACCACCTACACTGCCCGAACACCACTGCACTGCCCTAAACCCTGAAACACCAGCCCCAGCACAACCCCTACACTGCCCGAACATCACTGTACTGCCCTGAACCCTGAAACACCAGCCCCAGCAGGACCCCTACACTGCCCGAACACCACTGCACTGCCCTAAACCCTGAAACACCACCCCCTGCACGACCCCTACACTGCCCGAACACCACTGCACTGCCCTAAACCCTGAAACACCACCCCTGCACGACCCCTACACTGCCTGAACACCACTGCACTGCCCTAAACCCTGAAACACCACCCCCTGCACCGACCCCTACACTGCCCGAACACCACTGCACTGCCCTAAACCCTGAAACACCACCCCCAGCACGACCCCCTACACTGCTCGAACACCACTGCACTGCCCTAAACCCTGAAACACCACCCCAGCACGACCCCTACACTGCCCGAACACCACTGCACTGCCTAAACCCTGAAACACCACCCCCAGCACGACCCCCTACACTGCCCGAACACCACTGCACTGCCCTAAACCCTGAAACACCACCCCCAGCACGACCCCTACACTGCCCAAACACCACTGCACTGCCTAAACCCTAAAACACCACCCCCAGCACGACCCCTACACTGCCCGAACACCACTGCACTACCCTAAACCCTAAAATACTCCCCCAGCACGACCCCTACACTACCCGAACACGACTGCACTGCCCTAAACCCTCATACACTCCCCAGCACGACCCCTACACTACCCGAACACCACTGCACTGCCCTAAACCCTAAAACACTCCCCCAGCACGACCCCTACACTACCCAAACACCACTGCACTGCCCTAAACCTAAAACACTACCCCCGCATGACCCCTACACTACCCAAACACCAATGCACTACCTAATCCCTAAAACACTACCCCTGCACGACCCCTACACTGCCCAAAGACCACTGCACTACCCTAAACCCTAAAACACTACCCCACACGACTCCCTACACTTCCCAAAGACCACTGCACTACCCTAAACCCTAAAACCACGACCTCCTACACTACACAAACACCACTGCACTACCTAAACCTAAAACACTACCCCCTACACTACACAAACACCACTGCACTACCCTAAACCCTAAAAAACTACCCCCAGCACGAACCCCTACACTACCCAAACACCACTGCACTACCCTAAACCTAAAACACTACTCCCAGCAGTACCCCTACACTACCCAAACACCACTGCACTACCTAAACCTAAAACACTACCCCCAGCAGTACCCCTACACTACCCAAACACCATTGCACTACCCTAAACCTAAAACACTACCCCCAGCAGTGCCCCTACACTACCCAAACACCACTGCACTACCTAAATCACTACCCCCAGCACGACCCCTACACTACCCAAACACCACTGCACTACCCTAAACCCTAAAACACTCCCCCAGCACGACTCCCAACACTACCCAAACACCACTGCACTACCCTAAACCCTAAATCTACCCCCAGCATGACCCCCTACACTACACAAACACCACTGCACTACCCTAAACCTAAAACACTACCCCCAGCACGACCCTCTTCACTACCTAAACACAACTGCACAATTTGTTACAGGCGTTGTAACGCAGGCCTTTGGTGCTTACTAGAAGTTTCTGGTGGGCTAGTTGGGCCCCAGGGACCCTCAGGATTCAAGGTGACCTAATCCCCCAACTTAAAACGCTCCACGGGCGCGTTTGCACAGTGGTGAAGGGAGGGCGGGGCCTCCAGGTGACATGTGCGCAAACACGCCCTGTGCTGCGTTTTAAGTTGGGGAATTAATTCCCTTTGAATCCTGAGGGACCCTGGGGCCAACTAGCCCACCAGGTACCTTCAGTAAGCACAACAGAGTTGCGTTGCAGAGAGGTGAAAAAGGTGCGTGGCCTCGGAGCGCCTCTCTGCAACTCAGCTCTGTGGTCCTAACTGTAGGTACCTGGGGGGCTAGTTGGGCCCAGGGACCCTCAGGATTCAAGGGGACTAATCCTGCAACTTAAAACGCGCCACGAGGCGCGTTTACACACATGTCACCTCAGGCCCCCCTCCCTTCACCACTGTGCAAACGCGCACTGTAGCGATTTTAAGAGGTAGTTTTAATCCCCCTGCCCTATTATGTACTAGGGACTTGCAGAGGAGGTCATGCTAATCACAGGGGTCCACCAACGCATAGTGTTCCCTAGTGTATGTAGGTGTTTTCACTGTATTCTAAGTGTCTTTTAGCATAGCACTGGCTCTGGTTAGTCAGAGTCAGTTACCACCAGTACCCGTCTGAAAAAGTTGTGGGCACAGGATGATTTTGCAACAAGGCCTCTTTCTGCTCCTCTGTTGGTTCTTTCTGCACATCTTTTGCTTCTTTCTGTGCATTTTTCTTCTTTCTTCACATGTCCTACCTCTGTAGGCATAGTTAGAAACTAGCATTTAAAAAACCTTTGAAATTCACTTAAAAATCATAGGTTACAGGCACGTTATAGTTAGAAATTAGCATTTAAAAAACCTTTGAAATTCACTGAAAAAACCATAGGTTTCAGACACGTTATAGTTAGAAATTAGCATTTAAAAAACCTTTGAAATTCACTGAAAAAACGATAGGTTTTAGGGACAGTTACAGTTAGTTGGACATTTCACTCGTACAAAACCATAGAAATTCCCCCGTTATAGTTAGTTCAGCTAACTATAACTCGCGCCCGCAATGCACTGCTGATGGCGTCACATATTACATCACTCATGACATGGTCAGTGACATCACTGATGACATCACTGATGACATCTCAAATGACATCACTGATGACATCATCCATGTGATAATTTCATGCATCTTCTCACACCCTAATATAACTTTTGATACACCCACTCTAAATTACAGACTGCCATTCTCAAAACCATAGACACTCCAACACCAAAAACTACATACCCACTCACTGATTCTTAGGTCTACACACACATCCATTCACTCACCCGTACAGTCACTCATACTTACAGTCACTCAGTACAGGACTATCATATGCACTCATACACCTATATAAACACTCACACACCGCCACTCATCCATAGAGGTACTCACACACCTAGTCAGTCATGCAAATAATTAATCACACACCCATTTACTCACCTATACAGTTATACACACACCAGCTCACTTACTCATACAAATACTAGCACATTCTTACGCTCTTATACAATAACTGATACAAGCACACACGCATCCATACAGCCACTCTCACTATCACTTACTCTCACTTATAGCCATTTAAATACTCTAACACACATATATACTGCCTTTTACATATGTAGTTACTCGCACATGTACCACTGAGATATACATTCACTCACTAACACACCCATACACACACTCACCCACCCAAGCAGTCCATCAGAGATGCACTCTTGAAATCATGCACCCAGTGAATCACCCACTCACACATCTATGTACAGAGTCACACACAACCAACCCACACAAACACTCAGGCAGCCATACAGATACTCAGAGAACCAATCAATAACCCATATAGACACTCATGTAGCTATTCGCAAATCCATGCATCCACTTACACACAAACAAACAGACGGATACAGGCATTCACACAGTTTAGTCACTAACCCATGCATTCAGTAAGATACGTTTAATCACTCACTTGTAGAGTCAGTCACTCACGTACTAAATCATCCATTCAGACACTTATACACCCACTCATTCTTCAATACGCCTTTCCCTATATATATTAAACATATTTAAACTTTACAGAAACACACAGTCACTGGATGATGTCATCAGTGATGTCATCAGTGATGTCATTTGAGATGTCATCAGTGATGTCATCAGTGATGTCACTGACCATGTCATGTGTGATGTAATATGTGACGTCATCAGCAGTGCATTGCGGGGGCACGAGTTATAGTTAGCTGAACTAACTATAACGGGGGAATTTCTATGGTTTTGTACGAGTGAAATGTCCAACTAACTATAACTGTCCCTAAAACCTATGGTTTTTTCAGTGAATATATATATATATTTCACATCTACTGATTCCCAGAGACAGCGCACTCACTCATCCGGTGCTGGTATCCTTGATGGGCGGAATCCTGCCCCAATATTAATTTTTAAACAAATTGATGTCGCACTCCAGTAATACTGCTTCAAAGGTTTTATTCACCACTACCACCAACGCGTTTCACCATCTAGGCTTGTTCACCGTTAGGGAAGTCTGTTTGCACTTTCCAATTCATACTTCTTTCCCTATGTGCCCATTATGAGGCATTCTGGGACGTGTAGTATATATATATATATTTTTATTTTTCAATTTTACACTTACTTTTTTTCATACATATAAAACACATCAACCCCCACCGCCAAAAAATTAAAGCTACAAAACCACTAAAAGCACCATCCCTACACTATCAATGTGACTACACTAACCAAAACTAAGCTATAAAAACATTATGAACAACATAAAACAAGGGGAAGGGCGAAAAGGGTCCCTGTGGCTATGGTCACTTGTGTCTTGCCACTGCCTGCTTCATCTCATGGAGCAGTGTCAACGCCTGGTCCATTTTGTGTTTCAAAACTGCCACCCGTTACTTCAGATCTGATTTGTCTTCTTTCATGCCCAGTTCTTAAGATCTAGGCCCTCCGGTGGCCTGAGTTGTGAGTCCAGGTGGGTGTGATGGTCCACAGGTGGAGGTACTGGGTACCAGTGGCTTGGAGGGTCCTTTGCTGGAATGTCCATTCCTGCTAGTGCTCCCCTTGTCCAGTGTTGGTAGTCCAAGTGAAAAGCTGCGCCACTTGCCCTGGGCCTTCTCCTCCTTGCACCTTCTCTTCATGGCCCTCTGTGCATTGCAACACGTCTGAGGTGGTGGTAGCGCTCCTTGCATTTGTTGTGCTGCCTCAACTGCTCTGGGGTCATGTTGTCAGTTGAAGCAATAAGGATAACTGTCAGTCAAAGGGTGACTAGGAACAGGTACCAAATTCACAAAGCATCATTATTTACACAACATCTAAGGTTTCAGACCCTACAGCCATAATTCTTCTTGCAGGTTAGAGTGACTATACACATGCCTATCATCTATCATATCAGATGCACTAAGCCTTAATTACAAAGGCAGGACAATTGATGCACAATGCAATTGCAACATCATGGCACATCTAGGTATGGTCATGTCAGTACTTCCTGCAATGGCCTTTCTGCCATAGGGATTTGTGACAGTAGGATGTGCAAAGTACATGTATTTTCTTACAACGTAGTGTAACTGATATGGCAAGGACCATGTCAGGACACATTGCTAACTATTGAGAACACTTGGCAGGTATGACATATAACATTGGACGCTGGATAAGTACCTTACATCACACGGACGCATAAGAAACCTCTCCTATCTGAACTGTTGTAAGTCCATGGTGGACCATGCCACCACTCATTACATGCTCTCAATATCATAGCATGTGCAACTGACATGCTTTCCTAATTCATCACAACCACATCCATGTTCAGATGTGTATCCACTACCACATATATTTGCATAGTCTGCCACTGTGATCATGGCTCCCCTGTGGTCCATCCCAGATTAGCAAAGTGTTCTCCTTGACAGTAGTCAGAGGCTGAATGACATGCAATAAGAAACGTCAACTTTTCCTTACCTATTTATCTTCTTACAAAAGTTCATTTGTGACAGGGATGCACATTTAATCTGGCAAGTCACACAGCATCTGACATCACACTAAATCCTTCCATTACAAAATTAGCATTGATGAAGACACTCACCGGTAAAGTTGGGGTCCTTGAAGCCATCCACCTCACCACATGTGTATGATGGGGGTCCATCAACAAGACATACATGTAAAACAAACCAGTAAAATTAGAACACATATTTGATATGCAACAGAAACACTACATATGCATAGCTATTGGCTATGTAACCCTTCAGGTTATAAGTAATGATTTGACACAGTTTACATGCCTGAATGTTAAGGCTGGCTGAAGTGTACATACATGTGAAGAGCCAAAACATGTACCTGTTGGTCAATTTGTCGAACCAGGGCAAGAACCTCATCACTACCAAATTTCACTATGGTAGCTGACTTTGATGATTCTCTGCACCTACGTAAATCACATACCATACTCAGCAAGGTATTGTAATACCCAGGCACTCTTAAATGCTGACACCAGGAAATAAGTATGTTACGTACATCATACATACTCGTTTCCTATGTTAGGTGAGTTCTGTACCTGTCAGTGCTGCCGAGTACATGATATTGTTCACACATGTTCCATGCATCCCTAAATTTGAACTAGCATATTTGAGCAATAACACTTATGGGATCAGTTGCGATGTGTCATATTCAGGCTAGTATACCCTTGGATACAGTACCATGTGAGTGGGCTCACATCTGACATACATTAGGCCTCTCATACTAGAGGCATGTACAACGTGAGTCTCTTGCATAAGGACAGCTCCAGTGGCTCAGGCCTCTAAAACACCTCCATGAGGCCATGCAAAGGCAGCATGTGAGATTTGCTATGCATTCAGAGGTATGTAGTCAGGCAAGCCAGTGCACAGCACAGAGTAGCTATAGAGGACATAAAGGAGCCATAACATTTACATTACAAATGCTGTTCAATACCAGTGATATGTGTTTTGCCACATTCAGAAGTTAGCTAAGCAGCGTAAGCCATGGGAGGCCTCATAAATGCTTGACAACCCAGGGGAGGTATGCCAAGGAGGATGATCAACACATCACTATGGGCCTTATTTACAAAGCCCTCGTGCGGCGAGTGCATCTTTTTTGACAATGTAAGAAGTGACATCCCAGCAGTGCAAGGGGCTTGTACATAAGCCCCTTTATGTGTAACGGATGTCCTATAATGGCCCATCACAACTGTACATGTCAAATGCCTTTTGTAAAATAAACATCTTGGAAGGACATCTGCACTACCTGGTCTGTCATCATATGAGTTCTCTGGATGGGCTATGGGCATGTACATCAGCTCTGTGCTTCCCTGGAACTCATTTGTATCACCTACAGGGACACGAATACTTATGTGGGCCGTCACAGATAGCGCTGGTGCATAGATCGTGCCAGCACTATAGCCACGGCATTTGCTGCTTTTGCATGTGGGCATGGCTAATTTGAGCTAAAGGTTATGTGAGTCATACCTAATGTTACCACAAGTCATCATCGGGTACATGAGACACATAGGATAGCAGACAGATCATGTGTACTTACTAGTTGCTCCACTAACTTCTATGCCCACTTAATCCAGGCGGTCCGACTCCCTGCCGACCACATCGGTCCAGCAATGTTTAAGCTGGTGGATGCCATGGTCCACTCCATATATCCTCTGCATCTGGAGGTGTATACACTCCCAGCATTGCTTGCGGACCTTCACGGGGTAGCGCTGAATGACACGGTCCCCACTGGCTAACATGGCAGGCAGGTAATGCGTGGCCAGCCATAGGAACCTCCCAAACTCCTGTTCAGTAATGGGGTGAAACCGACTCTTCCCCGGCATGATGCCACCCAACTTACAACACCCAAACAAAGCTGAACCCCCCCAAAACTCACTACTACCCCTATAACAAATGTACCCCAAAAGATGAACACCCAACAGCACACAGGACAATAAACAACAATATACAACAATTACACATAAGAAGGACTTGAGGGACACGACAGGGACATCAGACATGACCCACCAGCTCCAACAACACCAAAACCACTCTGCAGCACAAAGAAAACACCACCACTCCCAAGCTCAGACAGAAAAACTGTGACTTAAATCGAAAATGAAAGTAACTTCACAATTCCTTGTTTGCAGCATACAGGATCCATTATATCACTTCCCTTTATCCATTACTTCACTTCCTGGGTGGACGCGTCACGTTTTCAGCCAAAGTGTAAGTTTTTTACTCCAACAGTCAATGCGTGGATTTCACACATGGCCTGACAAGTCACAATGTGGTTTCAGTAAGCGTCAACTGGGAAGCGTCATTTTTGGCTGATGCAGCAGCTGGAAAAATCATGGTTAATACTCATGCGTCATTTTCTTAGGACGCAATATGTCACATGTGTGCTTTTTGGTGTATTGGGATGTGCAATGCATGTATTAATGTACAACGATTGCAGGGTTGGGCGTGAATAGTGGAGTTGACCTGTTTGCAGTCTTTAGATGTGTTTGCTATTTGTGCTGACAGTGAACATATGTGTGAGTTCATGCTGTTCAGGGATCATACTATGCATCATGCCCAAATACGGAGTCATATATACAAGGGGATTAAGCACACTGAATCCTCACTTTTTCCAGTATTGTGGTGGTGCACTGCCCTGCACCACATTTACAAAGCAGCGTAAAGCTACTTTGCATGGCTTAACGCTGCTTTGTAAATATGATACCCTTTCACTCAGGTATCTGCGTGAAAGGGGCATGCAATGGGTGTGGCTGTGAGCGTTCCACCGCAACACCCATTGCTTTTTGATGCTGCCCCAGATTTACAAGGATGTGTAAATCTGAGGCAGTGCCAAAAACTAATGCCATTCAAAAGCAGGTGTTAATTTTTGCTTTTTCGATGTATGCTGCATTCATTCTGTAGCACACATAGAAAGAGCAAAACAGCATTCATTACTGATTGTTTTTGTGCAGGAAGGGATACCTTCCTGTCATAGACAATCATTCCTGCAATGCAGACACCGTTGCACTATGGCGCAACAGTGTCTGTGTTGGCACTAGGCAGCTATTTTTAGCACCAGCGCTAGGGAAAACACAGGGTTGTGCCATGTTTGTAGATACAGCATATCCCTGCATTTTGGAAACTACGCAGCGCCGCAAAATTTGCGGCACCGCCATATGGCGCCATGTCCTTATACATATGCTCCACTGTGGTAGCACAAAAGCATACCTTACCAGAGGTGCCCTGTGTGCTAAATTTGTCTTGGTACCCATTTACATTGTATTAGCTTCCCCCAGGGATGCAACAGACTGCCACTGCCATGGGGTCAGTGCACCCACATGTACGACAGCTCAGCCTACTGCCACAGTTGAGGCATCAGCCTGTGAGGAAATTTGGGAGTGTGTAGCATTTGGCTGCACCCACCTGAAAGGGAATGTATGGATGGCGCCATTTGATTGTTTGTATTTGCCATTCATATCCAAGGCCCATACCTCACAGCAAAGTTAGAGTGTCCTCATTTGTGGCCAACATGATCCTCAGTCATGCTCATCATGCTATGGTAGATCACTAAGCATGCCTTGGCATGACCTCCTACATATTGCTTATAGTAAGGCTGGGTAAATCACACCATATCTACACTCTGCATCAAGGCGGTGTTGCTTGTGCATAGCAGTGGGTGTTTCACATGCAACACTGTTGCACTGACAAAGTATAGTATGTAACATTTGTACGTGTGATATGACATCACATAATGGATTGGACATGTGGATACAGTTACAGATGTAGCATAAGTCGACTGTAGTTTTGGGATTGTGTTCCCATGCACACACTATGTGGATCACTTCAAAGTCCTCATACTATGACTGCCCTCTACTAATCATCCACAAGTATGAGGCCGTCCAAATGGCTAGCAGCAGGACACACACACACAGTCATTGTACACTATCTACGTTATTACCACAACATGTCAATTGTGGCTGGAAATGGAGGATTATCTGCAACAGGTAGTTCTCATGCACACTATTTCATTTGTACCAGGTGATGTTCAATGCTGTGTGTTACACATAGCTATATACATTAGCTTTGTGACAATTAGTAACAGGACAAATTTGAATGTTTAGGTGTTTACTGTGACTATGGAATCAAAATGCATACACAGTGGTAGTGCTCATACATTTATTTACAACTAGATTAGCAATATTAGATCTTTCATCATTGTGTGAAATCATGTACATCACTCATGGTTCTGAGAAGAAATTGTTTATGATGTTGTCCCTCTGCCGTGTTGTGGCAACTGATGGTGCAGGTTGATGAGGCTCCTCATCTTCCTCCTCCTCATCGTCGTCCAGCAGTTCATGCTCCCCATTGTCATCAGCCCATGTTACATTTGTCCAGACACATATGTTGTGCAATATGCAGCACTCCAATATACATTTTCACACATAGTATAGCAATCTGCCCCATATATGTCAAGGCTCCGGAAGCGGGATTTTATAACTTCAAATGTTCCCTCAATGATGGACATGGGGCTGCACAGAGCATGATTGTAGATCCGCTGGGCTTCCGTTTTGGGGGTTTTCAGAGGAGTCATGACCCACGGCAGCAGAGCGTATCCTTGGTCCGCTGCAAAGAAAGGAGGTGTACAATTAGTCATGACAAAGGATGGCCCAACATTCATGTCCAATCTATTATGCGTTCTGATTGACTCATACTCTTTGCTTACTATAAAAGACATGCTAGGACATTGTGTGGCATACATGCAAGTAGGGACTGGACATGATTGACACTGTACTACACATACAGGTGTGCTGACCTATGTAATGCACTTACTATTTGTCATACTGGTGAGTGCCAATGTCATGCAGGTGATGAATTGTCAGCAGTAAGGAGAGTCAATTTGCCATTGAGTAGACACATCTCATATTCATCTATTGTGTCTACTATTGGCTACTATTGCCATTCCTCAACTGATACCCGTTTGATTTGACAACATGTAACAGGAGTAGCTGATGTGGCATACTTCAGTGACACATATTTTGCATTGAGAGATGGAGTCAATGTTGTTCAATGTGTACCGCCATGGGAAGGATAGTGAGTGTATATTAATGTGGTACAGTGTCCACAATGGTGACAATACACAAGGCGTTAGAGATATGTGTTAATTGTGCTTTGTACAGTGGAACTGGTAGAATAACTACACTACAGCTCCACACTGCTTGTGTGCAGTGTGGGCTACATTTTCCAAATAATTCAGTGTCCAAGGTTTGTGGCTGTGCTGGCAGAACCTGTGCTGCATTGCTCCAAGATAGACACATTATTTCCATGATAACTATGTTGTTGCCTGCCATGGGAGATGTAGTTTGTCCATGAGGCTGCACCTTGCTGCACAGTCTGGGGCCTTGGATGAATGATGTAGTGGTTTGTGTGCAACGAAACTGTGTGCACATAGGTTGTGATGTGTGTATATGAGTGATATAATGTAGCCTGGTACAGATAATCGTGTGAGGTTCATACATTTTCTCAGTTTCACAGGTCTAGGATACATTTCATGCCTCATGACAATGGGACTTATATGTGGACACACAGACTTGAGACAGTGATTGCCTTGCTTCAACAGGGTGTGTGTTTGTTTGGACACATCATTTTACAAGGTGTTTCATTTAGGAGGGTCTTTGACACTATTGAATGCACACACAGGGCCTCATTTAGCAGTTGTTGCCACTGGGCAGTAATGGATGTAATATGGCTGCCTTGATCTGCATCCGAAGGGAAGGGGTGGAATGTGCCCTGTTCATAACATACAGCACATGCATGGTTTGTCCGCATACCCCCATCACATGGTAGTGACGGAAGCAGCCATCACATCGCATGCGTAACAACGCATGCGATTACAACACGGTCATTACAACGACCGCGTTGTTACATCGCAGTACCATACAACGCAAGTCGTTACAACGACTTGCTGTAGGGGGCGCTCTAAACTAAGGAATAGTGTAATTTACTATTCCAACACCTTCCTTACTGTTGCGCACGCTGGAGTTGGAATAGTAAATTATACTATTCCTAAGTCCAGCGCGCCCCCTACAGCAAGTCATTGTAACAACTTGCGTTGCAATGGTACTGCGATGTAACAACGCGGTCGTTGTAACGACCGCGTTGTAATTGCATGCGTTGTAAAGGCATGCGATGTAAAGGTATGTATTCGGTAGTGACTAGTGCCAACAACCCCCTGCACCATGGTGCACGTGTGTCAGCTTAGTGGCCTCACATGACGTCATGCTTTAAGGGACACAATCCAGCACCAAAAACACACAATCTATGCAATTCCCCCCTTGCATGCGGAATGCAGCGGGACACATTGTAATTGGACATGACAAAGAGACATGTTGTTATCCATCCTCATTTCAACTCCCGTGAGAGGCACACTATTTGCACACAGTCCCAGGGTCCCTGAACATAGGTTGCGTGGAAATGTGGGAGATCTTTATTGGTGTTGGATGGGAAAGGCAACCGCCAGACTCATTGTACACATCCTTCATGAAGAGTGAGTGAATGCTGCACTTTGCAGCGGCTTGCCTTACTGCATCCCTATGAGGCCATGCAATTTCATTCAGACAGGCTTTGCATTGCCACATTGATATGATTTGAGGAGCTGCTCCACCAGAGCATCATGAATAGTGATACTCCATCAGCACAGTTCACTTGGACATGTGGCAGAGGCATAGGTGGTCTTAACATGTGTGACTTGTAGGATTGTATTGTGAATATGCCATGTACTATGGCACAAGTATGTCGGCACACACCAACTACTTATGCACTGTCTCCTTCAATCCAAGACTGATATGTCAACATATTACTACATAATTGTCTGCAATGTGGTCTGTCATGTGCTTGAGGTGTACTTACCAACCAGTAGGCCATTCCCGTAGGTCCCATTCTGGAAGCACTCATTGATGGCGGAATGCTGGAAGATAAATTAGTCATCAGCACTGCCAGGGAATTTCGCAAGGACATTAGGAAGAGACCCAGATGGCCCATGATTGCCTGCACATTCATCGAATAGGTGTGCTTCCTGAGTAGTAGATATGTGATGTTGCCACTGGAGGCACAAGTTGCACATGGGTGCAGTCTATTGACCCCCACACGTGGAAATCCTGCAATGGAATAAAAGCCTTGCTTGTTCTCCTGCTGTTGCTGTGCTGTGTTGGGGAAGTAGAGGTATTGGGGTGTGAGGCTCATGATGGCATTGAGGACAGAGGGGAGGAACCGTGAGAAGGTGCCTGGGAAATTCCTGCCACTCTGGCTGTGGTGGGTTGGAAAGTTCCAGATGCCAGCATGTGCAGGGCAGCCAGTAGCTTGGCCTACAGAGGTATGTTGGTGCAGTGCTAGGATGTTGGCTGCTGCCTCTGTGCAATCTGGTGCAGGAGATGCACAATGGACTCCCTCCCGATTCTGTAATGAGCAATGACCTTCTCCTCCCTGAGGTCAATGAGAGTAATACTCTGGTGGTATGTCGGCTCCCTTCTCCTGAGCTGCATCTTTGGTGTTGGTTGTGATGGTCTCCTTGGTGCTCCGAGCTGCAATAGTAGTAGATCCATGGCATAGTTGAGCTTGCCAAAGTGATTTGGGTATGTTCTCTGCTTTCATACCAATGTCCATGTGTAATTTTTATGCCTGCTTTTCCGTAGCAGTAGAAAACTGCTGCTAATGGGACTCAGTGCCTATTTTTCTTAAGTAGCGCAGTATCTGAAAATCCTTGTACATACAGCTGCATCAGTTTTGCAATGCTTTTTCCGAGGGAAAGCCTACCTTGCATATCATTACCGAAAACTGCTGCTAGCGGATCCAGCAACAAGAAAAACAAGCATTTGCAATGCAACCGGTCTCGCCTTTGGGACCTTATATGTATTTAGCTATGCAGCACATTAGCCTGGGTGCTGAAACATCTACTGTTCTTTAACATGGAGGGAAAGTAAGCACCAAACTGCGTGACACACCAGATATGGGAACACATGGAGAGAAATATTGCCTTTCAGCGGGAAATGGTATAGTCCACAGCTCTGTTTTTAATATAAAATCAGGGCCTTTGGTGGTCATATCACTGAAAATACAAGATTTGAAAAAAATATTATTGTCTACGGGTGCTCGTGGAAGACAATTTCTATGGACTAGAATCTAGAGAATGCTAAAGTGATTCTGGTATTTTACTGACCTCTGCTGGTCGTTTTCTATCAAGAAAGTTAAATAGAGGCAGCTGCCAGAAAAATTAAAAAAAGAAAGTTTCTCAGCAGAAAGCAATTCTGGCATTTTACTGACCTCTACTGGTCGCTTTCTATCAAGACAGTTAAATAGAGGCAGTTGAAGAGAAAAAAAAGTCCCTAAGCGGAAGCAGACAAGTCCTAGGGCTGATCTCCAGAGCCCACAAAGTGCATACACATATAAGTATATACTAAAGTATATCCAAGAGATCTCGAATGCTCGACCTAAAAATAGGGGAGAGGGTGCAAGAGTTTTTTTTAAAATAGGGATCCAAGGCACTATCTCGGTTAATACATTGAATGCATAATAATTTTCCTATGTCCTTGAAAAATCTACTCACCACTCACCATGGCAAGTCAGATTTTATCAGGGCGCATCTTTTTTAGTACCTACTGACCTATTCTAGCGAGAGCTTGCGCTGGAAAAGAACAGGTGTTCTGGTTTTTGAGAAAGTGAATGAGTGATAGAGATGCCTTTAAATCTTGTTTTTATCTTGTCACATTTGCTGTGAATTCAGAGACAGAGCTCAATTGTCAACTTTTGCCTTCTCACAAATTGCTGCTTATTATACCCTGGAATTTCACTCTCTGTGCAGTCAAAGAAATATAAAGGCTGTAAGGTGTCAGGTTTTTTTCTAACAGACAACAATTAAATAGCTTGTCCATGAACTGTACAAATATTTCAAAAGATATCAACCATTAGGAAAGCACATTTTTGTAATTTTGAAGTGTGAAGAAAACAACGTTTTTAACAGGATCAAAACAAATCACAACCCTTTACTTGGTGATTTGTAAATGATAAATATTTGGTGAAACGCCATTTCACACATTATCGTTTGTGTGCTATGCAGTTTTAGAAGTACAAACTGAGTGTCATTGGGAATATTTGTGGCTATTTCAACGGAAAATGGGCTGTCTGTAAATGGCAGTGTACTACCACATCATGCTCTAGCAATATATTTAATAAAAGTGAGGTTTTTTTTTTACTTCTGCTGTAAGGCGGAAAAAGATATATAAATGGAGAGGCTGCGCCAAGAAGCATGCGAAGATCTGTGGTCATTGAACTTCGGTCCTGGGCTAAATCTTTCACCAACACCTTTCTCTTCTGAATTATATGATATTGAGGAGATTGTCCTGCTTCTGGTGGGGTGGACTGACGATATTACATACTTTGTTCTTCTTATTGATGGCCTTGGTGCACTCGTCTGCCTTTGTTGTATGCGTATCTTACAAAATCAAAGAGTTACTATAAACAAAATATTTTTAAAAAAAAACCAATTTTAAACATGAACTGAGAAACATTCCTGCCCCCGCCGGATGACAATGCTATTAGTGAACTAAGAGGCAAGTCTGGGGTGATTTGTACCATGAATGTGGGCTAGATTCAAATTATACATTTAGCAAAAGTTTAGTATATTAAATCAAACAAAATTTTTGTGCAGTAGACATGCTGAACTCACATATTTGAAGGTGTTCTCATATTTTAAGAATGAAAAAAAATGTGAATTGATTAAATTAAATATTTGCCTAGAGTCACGCAATTTGAGACCAGTTTATGGGTCAAGGGCATTACGGTTAGATCTAGTAAATTATTCAAGTCGCTAGACCTAAAAGTTTGGTAACATTTTTATGATTTTTAGAGGCCTAATCCTGCAATCCAAAAAAGATCCAGAGTGCTGGGAAAGTAGTACCCGTAAGTGAATAGTACTCATATGTTTTTCCAAAGACCTTCACCCACTCTTTTAGTGGCATGCTGCATCATGGATCTCATCTTGGTCCTTATAAACCAGGATGTGCTCTACCTTCTCAGGGGGAGCCTTTTCAATATTACCCTAACAGGGTTATATAGATAAAAATACACAAGGGCCACCCCAGTTTCCCTTTATTTTGGGTGCCCTCAGTGCGGTTTAAAATCACTGTATCTGGATGTTTAGGGATATTATTGTCCATACATCCCCAAAGTAGTCACAATGTTCAAGTCTGTTCACTGGGCAAAAGGGGTCTTAGGCTTTCATCAGGAATACAGAACCCAATAATATTTGCCTACGTCCAGTCTGGTAAGTTCAGTGCAGAAAGAGATGCATAAAACATGCAGACTTACTTAGCTCTTACGCATAGCACCTAGTAGTGCCTGATATTGTGGTTGAAGATGGGGCAGTCTGTAAGTCTGTGAAAAGAAATACTGACCTGGAATTTGGCAGTGTTATTATTGAAGGAAACCCCAGAAGCGTTCTCATGGAGGAGACTGTGAGGTGAGTGAAGGGCAAGTAATCAGTTCTTGGTAGGCTTGGGAGAGTTCTTTCAAAGACTTTTTTGATTCAGCAACATGAGATTGGAAAGAAAAAATCTTGTGCTCTGATGATGGGGTATGGCTCATCTAGTAGCCTCAGGAGGGGCATGCCATACAGCTACATCAACCTCCAGTGAGTAATGGCATAACCAGATTTATTTTTGTCCAGTAATTCAGGCTGGTTGTCTGGGCAAGATTCTTGCAAGAATATTGGAGTGTCACCTCCTCCACCAAAAACCAAGCCCCCTCTTCGCCCCTCCAAAGTCTGGTGACTTTTTTTTAGAAGCCTTGGTGTGCACTGGGTCCATCTACCCTGCCAGGGTCCTGTAAAAAAAGTGATTATAACATGACAGCTCTTGACACGTACAGAGGACCAAACCAATGCTTCTTTTCCCCTTAATGTTACTTTTATTAATGCACCTTAATGGAATCCTGTCCAAAGCTGCCTTGATTCCATAGCTTAATAACAATATATAAACTCAAGCTCACCTACTTTAGGTAACATCTTGTGGACAATGGTGGCCACCCAACAGAAGATTAATTGGTCTGACAGTTCTGGACAGGGTTGTTGAGCGGAGACACTAAACTGCTTTAAAAGCCATCACAATGTGACCATTATTAGTCTCTAGACACTATATCAGTACTCTGATTGTTCAGGACATGTCAAGCATTTGAAATAAAAAACGAAAAAGATGCAAATCTGCTGAAAACCTCTATGTTTCCATAGTGATCTTGTCTTGATGCTTGTGGGCGCCTGACTTGCACCTAAGGAGTCTACTTTAAACAGTTCGCAGTGAAGCACTGATTATTTGACTCAATGGGATATTGCCCTGCTAACAGTCACCAGAAGTGAGTGGGCTAACTACGATCTGATCATGGATTGCCTGGAGCAGGACTCTCCCTCATTCGCGGTTGTACAGAACTTTGAACGGCTCTGCATTAAAGTCGCTAATAGATTAACATGCCCAGCCAGGTGCAAACAGCACCGCGAGATCCGCTGGTTTAACGCAGAATGCTCTAGAGCCCATAAGATCTTAAAAACTGCACTCCAATCATACCCCAGTAACAGAGAACAAATAAAATGTGCGAGACGTTTATATAAAAACACCATCAGTGATAGAAAAGAGGAACTGAGGCGCATAGCGTGGGATGACCTGGAGAGAGCTAGAGCTCTTAGAGATAGTAAAAGTTTCTGGGCCATCATCAATCGTCCCCAGTTTACTGAGGAAGCGGGAAAAATGGAGTCAATGATCCTGGGTGATACCTGGGAACTACATCTTGCGTCCATCTTTAATCCAAGTGATAGGGAGCTGTCGGTGTTTAATGAGGAGCTCCCAGTCGACATGGCACAGGCAGTAGAGTTCAGTGCCTCACTTACGGTGACAGAGGTGGAGGATGCACTTGCAAAGGGGATAAGCAGGAAGGCTCCAGGCCCAGATGGAGTCCCATTAGATCTTTTTAAGTTAAATATAAATCTCTGGGCACTCCTGTTAACTCATGTTTTAAATCGGCGGTGACGGTCCAATCCCAGTATCCTGGAAAGAGGCCATAGTTGTACCCGTGTTTAAAAAAGGGAATAGAAATGATCCTGCCTGATATAGGCCTATTTCCCTTATTGACTCTACCGTTAAAGTACTGGGTAGGGTAATCCTTGCGCGACTAGAGACATGGGCAACTAGCAAGGAGATTATCTCAAAAATGCAGTATGTCTTCCGGAGGGGGATGGGAACAACAGAGCAGTGCCTAAATTTGTCCCTGATAATGGGCAAGTACATGAAGGCAAAGAGTGGCTCTATCCACCTTGCCTTCATGGACTTGTCCAGCGCATTCAATACCGTAAACAGGGGGAAATTGTGGGCACTAATGATAGAAATGGGTTTTGAAAGTACTGATCCTGCTCCTAAAAAGGCTACATGCCAATATCTCTGTTTCCATAAGATTCGGACCACACGGGGAAAGAATGAAGCCTATTACCTCAACCGAAGGAGTTCGACAGGGGTGCATTTTAGCTCCTTTCCTTTTTTAATCTATACGAATGGTCTGGAAGCGTTTTTATTAGGCAATAAAATCGATTTTCCTCGCATTAAAGGTCAACCAGTTCCGCTGCTTTCGTATGCGGACGATACTGTACTCATGGCCTTGACGGCCAATAGCCTTCAAACCTCCCTGGACGCCTTTACAAACTTTATGGTGGCATTAGACTTGAAGGTTAATTTTTCAAAGTCTTACATAATGGTATGCCGCCCAAAAAAGACTAAAACCAGAAGATTTAATGTAAGGGGCAAGTCCATTGAAAGGGTGGAACAGTTTACATATCTGGGGAACATGTTTAGCAAGGATATGAAATGGGACTCCCTGATTACGGCTAGGGCACAGCAAACAAGTAGAGTAGTGGAGGGGCTCTTTAGGTTTGCCTGTAAGTTTAGGCCACAAGCCAGTGCCTGAGCTTGTTACCTTATACAATGCAAAATGCATGGTGGTTTGCATCGTATGGGGCGGGTGTGTGGGGCTACCAAAGAAGTCACTCGCTACAAGTGGTGGAAAATAAGTTTATAAAACGTCTGCTGATGATTCCAAGCAGCTCTGCCACCTCTTTCTCTCATCGAGAAGTGGGGATGGCTTATACAGAAGATCGCATCGGCTCTGCCCCTTTGCTCTTGTGGACCAAAATAAGGGTCACAGAAGAGTTACAGTTTTCCAGGGAGATCATCGAAGACTGTATTAACTTGGATAAGTCGGTGAAGATTCCCTGGCTCCGGTTTGTGAGGATAGGTTATTTGAGATTGGGTTGGGTGAGTACTTTGACACCCCGTCTAGTATCCCCACAAGCGTGAAGGAATATAATTAAAGAGGAGCATAGTGTCTGGGCAAACCTGCGTCATTCACAGCTGGAGATACCTGGCCCTAGCTGCCCTTTTATGCCCAAACAGCAATATTACCTATCCTTTACCATGAATAGCCAGATGCATTTTCTTTTAACAAGATTCCGCATCAGCACTTTGCACTTTTTGGTAGCGTTCCCTAAACAATCCGGGTGGATGGACAATCTTATCCCTTGCGACAATAGCACTACCCAGAGCACCTTGCACTTTATTCTTTTTTGCGCAATTTATAAAGAACCAAGGAGTAGATTTTTGGTACCCTTGCTAATGAATATTCGCCCATGCACACATGTAGAGGGGTACAGATATTTGCAATCATTGACTAATCCTGTTATCTGCACTGCTGTGTTGAATTTTATTAAAACAGCAATTGGCATTAGGAAACGCTATGAAGTGCGGTAACTGGGTGGGGAGACGAAATGATTTGTATTTTTTATGTCAAATGGGTGCGAAATTCTATGGCCATTATTACACCTATGTATAATCATGATTTTAGCTTGTAAAGGAATTTTATCCGCTATTACTAACCTTTGTTTATTCAGTGTACAGACGTAAGGATAGAAATGTAAACTAGAATCACTGCAAAGTAACAAAAGCTGTCTTCACTTTAGTATCAATTGCAGGTAATCGGAGTTGCTACATTCAATATGGCAAGAAAACATCCTGAAATTAACAACAAACGCATGCTGCAAATGTTGAACGAGAGAGACAATACTTTGGGAAAATTTGATTTTTCTGCATTTACATCTTTGGAAACACCAAAGACCAGAAAAAGTACACGTAACTGGCATTGCTAGGCATCAAGGAGAACCAGGGGGATTCATGTCTGGGACCACATGCCCTGTCGATATATAGCTTGTTCCACAAGGAAGCCTTAGATAAGATGTCAGCTTCACAAAAACTTTAGGAAGAAAAGAAATAGACTGCATTGTCAGACTTTTACCCTAGCTATTAGATACGGATATGTAGAGTGCACCAATGAAAAGACCTGAATATGCCAAAAATAACCTTGCAGTTTTTCTTGATGAACAAGGTAGAGGAGGTAAATGTGTGTTAAGAACAAAATAGCAAAATTTGGATACAATCCTTTACTTAAACATGGACAAAACCTGACCATTACTCACTCAACGACTATTTTGTATTTGCTGACCACTGCCAAGATTTCAAAGACAAGCTGAAATAGTTTTATTATTAAGACAACGTTGCAAAAAAATTCATTAGGGGGTTATAGGATAGACCAGAATGGTTGGCAGATATCAGGGTACAGGATGCAAAGCTCTGAAACACCCTGCCAGTCACCAAGAGTACAGAAACAAACTATCTTCTGTACAGAAAACAGAACTGTTAAGACAATCGCACAACCAAAATCCTAATGCACCACAGATCAGCATTGTGGTGATGATGGATGGCCGGATTTGAGCTCTGGGATGGACACCACAATTCTTGTCACTATTATCAGTTTTTTTACAGTATAACGGGGCCCTCTCTTCAATCAACGACCAACCAGAATGATATTTCAATAACGGTCATACAGTGAACATAACAACAAAAAGTGTTATTTTCAACTTTCTATATATCTGGATGCTAAGTTTCCTTAAAGTGGCTGAAAAGAAATAGAACTATGCAGCAGAAGACAAATGCATAAAGGACCACATGCTGCACCTGGTGCCGATACCCCCTTCTGGCAAAACGCAAACTTTAACATACCTCCTTCCAAAAACACCGCAAAAAGACACAAGCACAAATAGGACACCCTTGCCATCACAAAACATTATCCTGAAGTTATGCCCCTGAACAGATCACCAAAAACACTTGAGCCCCAGAAGTCTCAACCTACGAAGGAGTCATCGGTCAAACAATAAGATTCCAACTGGATGGATAGCCAAACGGGCATGAGTGAACACAGTGGCCATGAAGAAGGAAGACCAGTTGAGTTGCAAAATAGAGAAATTGAAGCAATTGCTAATGAACAGAGAGAGGAAGTCACTAGTGCCACAATTAAGAATCACATACATGTCTTTGAAAAATAACGATTGTGCCAAACGAACTGCAAACTAAAAGTAAAAGTTTCACGACAACCCCATTTCACCTGCTTACACACGAGTCACGCCTGTGTAAAGTTTGTGCAAATGCTGCTCTTGTGTTATCGAGGGATCGACTTTAGATTGGGCAGTCATGCTCGGGGTGACCCAGGGCTGAGCAGGTCATCAACTGAGCAACAACGTTTTCCTCCCTTTTTGTACCTCTGAAGCACCAGAGGCATATAACCATACAAAAACTATAAACTATAGAAACGAATGAGATGTGTGCTTTTTTATTTACAAGATATATAGCCAATAATATCTTCAAAGTATGCTGATACCCACACTGGACAAAGGCAACAAGTTTACATTTCCTGTGAAGACTGGGGGCATATTATCAATGGCCAGCGATAATTATCGCTGGCCGTTACATAGCGATAGAAATATTATCGCTGGCTATGAACGCTGAATATTATCGCCATGATAACGCTATATTTACAACGCATAGCGCTATGGCGATAATATTTCAGCGATAAGCGGTGTTTTCAATGGAACATCACTGGTTTTGCAGCGATGTTCCATTGGCAACAGCGATAACTTGTGCTGATACGACCCTGTGGTCGTATCAGCATAATCCATCTCCCATTAAAAGTATGCCTTAGTCAGGAATTTAACAGACGTTAAATTCCTGAGTTAAAACTGAGGTAACGCGATTTTTTTATCGCTGCACTCCTTGTTAATATCGCGAAGCTGCCTTCACGATATTAACATGTGTTGTTTTCACAGCCACGCCTTCTTTGCATCTCATTAGCGATGCGAGGCGAGGCTGTGACAAAACAGGCTCTACATCAAGGAAACACGCGCTAGCGTGTCCTTGATGATATTGCGATATAATTATCGCCGCTTTTCGCCCAAAAACGGACGCTAAAGCGGCGATAATTATATCGCCAGCCCTTGCTAATATGCCCCTGGGTAACTATAGAACAGAGATGGAGATATTAGGAACAGAACAGCATCCCAAATGCCATTTTGTTTGTATTTCAGAGTTAGTTATCGATGGGTGGATCTCACACACCTGTTTCAGGCAACTGATTTAACAATGCCACTCCCACAGGTAAGGATCCAAAGTATTTACACATGGTCTTCTTTGAAGTGTCACAAATGACTGATCTTTAATAAGAATAAAGGAGATAAAACATTTACGATTCACTACGATCAATGGAAACGGGTGTTCTACTTCAGAGGACTGTTACAGATTTTGAGGAACCAAGAAACTGCTCAACTGTTAACTCCTATTCCAATATGCATGTGGTTATTCGCAGAATAGATGGTTGAGTTGGGTTTCTTGTTAAAACAAAATCAATGTATTGTGTCTCAAAGCTTAATTATATATCTAAAAAAGCAGTACAACGAAATTGTAGCGTGATCAGTGAATGCTCTATCCACTCTATGAAAGGGCTAAAACCGCAGCAATAATATTATGGACAGCTACAAATCTAGATTACAAACTAAGGGGGATATGTACAATGAAGTGGCGGAGCGTGTTGTGAGCCTCCTGGGATTAACGACACGCACCGCCACTTCGGAAACGCAAGGCTGCACCATATTTACAAGACTGTGGTGCATCCTTGCGTTTCCCCCTGCGATGGCGCTACGTTTAACAACTTAGCGCCAATGCAGGCACCCTTGCACCAGAGTGCAAGGGTGTCTATGTGCAGGGGAGGATTGGTTATGTGTAGGAAGGTGTCCCTTCCTGCACATAAACAATCCTAAAATGCCATTTTGTAACTTTCATGTGTGCTGCTTCATGCAGCACACATTAAAGTTACAATATGGCGTTTTTTAAAAAAGGTTTGTTTATGTACAGGAAGGGACACCTTCCTGTACATAAACAAACAATGGCATTTTGCTTTTTCCATGTGTGCTGCACAAGGCAGCACACATGGAGTAAGCAAAAATGAGGAGAAATAATGCATTTCTCCTCGTTTCGCCAGCTTAAGACCAGGATTTTCCTGGTCTTCATTTTGGCGCTGCCTCCTATGTACGCCACCCTTGTACATAGGGGGCAGCATCAAATACAATGGGTGTTGCTGTGGAAAACCCACCACAACACCCACTGCACGCCCCTTTCACGCTAAACATAGCGTGAAAGGGTGCCTTATGTACAAGGCAGCGTTAAGCCACGTTAAGTGGCTTAACGCTGCCTTGTACATAAGGCAAGGCCCCTACCGCCACGGGAACGTCACAAAAAGTGACGTTCCCGTGGGGATAGGGGCATGTACATATGCCCCCAAGTTTGTAAAATGCCAGAAAGCTTCACGGAGTTAACTGCTGATGCCCCCTCCCAAATAAGGCCGACATGTTTCTATATAATTTCAAAGCACACCACTACGTGCCACAGCACTGCGATAACCTCACATTCAGGAAGCAAATCTACACTTTGGAGTAGGTAAGCAGTGCTGTCGCAAGCGAATTTAAATTAAATTAATATCCAGCAAGATGTATCCACGTTCCGCAGTTTGAATAGTAAAGTCTCTATATGTAATCCAGAGGGCGTAATTCCGCTCTGCAGTGCCCCGACACCCACAAACGACGAGGATTAAGTAACAGGCTGGAACAATGAAAATAAAAATGCTAACTTTGACCACCACTTTCTGTACACCTCGTAGTATAACAATTGTTCCAAGGCGACACGTTTTTCATTAATACCGTTTAGTCCTGGGAGTAATGGACATGTTGTTCGCCTTTTGATCTGAGGTAGTGAGGAAATATGTGACTTCTAATCTGTAATCGCCCTTTAACTGAAATACGTTAGTGACACTTAAACACAGTGGCGACAAACTCAGCATCACAAATAACGTGGGTATCCATAAACGAGACACTTATTAAAAATGCAATTTGTATTCAGAGATACGAGATACAGTAAACTCGTGGACTTGTGTCAGCCATGCACAGAAGCTTACAGTTCAAATGCTTTTAAAAGAACACTGCTTTCAAAATGCAAAGTCAGCCAAAAAGGACAATTCCCAAAGCAGTAAAGCGCCCAATACGTTAACAAATACCCTTGTTCTTTCTGTAATTCAATGTACAGCTTAAAAAACACTTTTGGTATGTGTCTGCCGTCAACAGTGTATGTACATCAATAGCAGCCTTTGGTGCATTTGCCACAGTGGGCTCTAGTCTCCTAGTAGGTCCAGTTCAAGGTGTTATGAAAACTGTATCATGAGAGGATACCTACTTGGGGAGCAGCTGAGAGACCACCAGAGGGGCCTATAACCTTGCAGTGTTGACATGTTAAAATACTTGCGAAGTGGGAGGGGCTTAGGCGTCAGTGCTTTGCCTAGCTTAAAAAGCAGCTAAATCTGCCAGCAGCAAATACTGCACCCATTTTTCGGAGAGGGTACCACTTAGTGAGGCATGGAGCAGAAGAATGTGCTTATGCAGCACCTCTAGCTAAGGAGCAGAACTCGCAGCGAGAGTGTACAGGGTGGCAGGCACTGTGTCCACAGAATGGTTGATTCACAATTGTACCTATTGAGGATCAATCACATCTTCAAGAAACACTGTATATATATCATAACATTGATATAAAGCGCGGGTACGTTGCATGCTCCAGGAGCTAGCACTAACAGGGGAGAGGATGTGGTCCGTCGGCTAGATTGCCGACTTTGGTGCTGGAAACCAAGGTTCAAGCTTTGGGGTCGCGTCTGTTGTGTGGCGCCCATGACGCAATGGGTGCACCAGGCATGGGGTGTAGACCCCGGCCCTGAGAGAGGGGTGCGCAGAGTGTTTTCCCCGCGGAGGCGGTGCCAGTTGGTACGCCCCACGGTCACGTGATGGCAGTTTAATAAATTGCGGTCCGCGTACGTGATGTCACTCGGCGCACGGATGTGAGAGCTGCACACACAGTACAACTGGCTCTGAGTCATTATTACGGCCTTGCACACACGGCCTTGTGTCCAACCACCGGGGGGGCATTCACCAAAGCTTCCCCCCCACGACACAACAACTGGCGACGAGGATGGGGGTGCCCCGCCGTTATACTCCGTGGCGGCCGCGAGGTGCTGAAGCCCTGCGGTGCTCGTGCCACAGCCAGATGCGGTGTGCCACGCGTTTGTTGCTCAGCTGCCTGTTGGGCCCGCGGATTGGACCGTTGCTCCTCCACCGATGGTGAGCGCGACGCTGCCGGCAGACTCCGGTCGACTCACAAGTGCCACTAGCTGCCACGTGCGAGGCCCATAGTGACGCGCCTGCGCGTCCACGCACGGTGTCCACCGGCCTATTGGACCTGCGACACTTCAGAGGCCCGCGCTACCTGGTGTACCGGTCCCTCTCATGCCACGTGGTGGCGGCAAGCTTCTCACACTACGCCTGGTCCGCAACCTGCACACCAACCCTACGGCTGCTCCGGCAGCCCGCGTGGCCACAGCGAACCTGTCTCCCTTGTGCCACAAGGTGGTGAACAGACCCTCACGCCACGCCCAGTCGGCGGATTTGTGATTGCTGTGCAGTCAGCTCTTGCCCTGGCCAACTTCCGGTAAGGCGCCCGGCCAAACGCCCATCATGTCCACCATTCCTCCCATCGAGCCATTTGTGATAGAAGGTTCCCCATCGGCTCAAGCACCCATGTGGAAAGAATGGGTGGAGCGCCTGCAAATCTTCTTTGAGGCCACAAAAGTCCACAAAGACCAGAAGAGGGCCCTGTTGCTACATTTGGGGGGGAAGGACATTCACAGATTCACGAAGACGCTCCCAGAAGCCACGCCCAAGACTCACCACACGCTCATCAATGCTCTCACTGGCTACTGCGAGCCTATGGCCAATCAAGACTACGAACATTTCATCTTTCGACAGGCGCGACAGTTGCCTGATGAATCGCTTGATACATTCCACACCAGGCTCAAGCATCTGGCGTCCACGTGTGGTTTCCGGGACGAGACGGAGGAAATAAGGGGACAGGTCATCCAGGGCTGCGCGTCGGCGAAGCTAAGAGAACGGATCTTGGAGGAGTCAGGCAAACCGCTACCAGACATATTGACTTTGGGGCGCTCTAAAGAACTCTCCAAGGCCAGAGCGGGTCACATGGAGGCAGTATTGCAGTCCCCCGTCAAAATAGAACCAGAGAACGCAGTGACAACGAAACCGGCGTCCCGGCCCAGCAAGAAAGAGCCCGGGAATGCCCCTCCGTGGACTCAGCGAAACTGTGGCTACTGAGGAGGAATGCCCCACAAAGCGGTTGACTGTCTGGCGAAGGGCAAACGATGCACTGGATGTGGCAAATTCAACCACTTCGAGAAGGTATGCCGCTCAAAACGATACAGAAAACCCCGACAGACAGTTAACCTCGTTCCGGAAGGAAGTGGTGAGACAAGTGACATGGACGATGATGAAGAGGAGGAATGGTTGGTGCACAAGGTCCACATGATCGGGGCGGCGACTCGAAAATCCAGGCGGCTGCCCCAGTGTCAGGTCCAAGTGGGTCAGCAAGGCGTCACGGCCGTCGTGGACACCGGTGGTACAATCAACATCATGTTGGCAGCATTGTACGAGATCATGGAACCAGCTCCCCCGCTGAACCCCACGACCATCACGGTCTTTGCCTATGGCCAGGACAAACCCCTGAACATACGAGGCAAGTTCAAGACGTCGGTATCTCATGGAACATGCTCTGTCACCACCACGGTATACATGACTGAAGATGGACAGGGCATGTTACTAGGCTGCAGGGCGGCGTAAGATCTCGGAATGGTGACGTTCGCGTTCAGAGTACATCAGGAGTCTGTTCAGCACATCCTAGCAGAGTTTGCAGCAGTGTTCGAAGGAATCGGGACATTTAAAGGCAAGGAAGTGCATCTCCATATTGATCCCACGGTGCAACCCGTGGCCCTACGTCATAGGAGGGTGGCGTTCCACCTGTGTCCCCTGGTGGAGAAAGAACTGAGAAAGCTAGAGGCAGTGGGGATAATCGAGCGGGTGTCAGGACCACCCCATGGGTATCTCCGATTGTCGTCACCCGGAAGCCCAAACAACCTGGGGCGGTGAGAATATGCGTGGACATGAGACTGCCCAATGCCGCCATCAAAAGAGAACGCCACATCACCCCCACTATTGACGACCTGATCGGGGAGATGGCCGAACGTGTTGGTTCTCTAAACTCGACCTGAGATCCGGCTATCACCAGTTAGTACTGGATCAGGCCTCCAGGAACATAACAACATTCTCCACTCACGTCGGCCGCAGAAGATACACTCGACTGAGTTTTGGCGTCTCCAGCGCAGCTGAAGTATTCCAAAACACGATTCATGAGCTGATTGCGGACATCTCTGGGGTCATTAACGTCAGTGACGATATCATGGTCCACGCCAAGACCATCACAGAACACAACTCTCGCCTCACTCAACTGCTACGGAGAATTCAGGAGGCTGGGCTCACCCTGCATAAAGAAAAGTGCGAGTTCCTCAAAAGAAAGCTCCAATTTTTCGGCTACACATTCTCCGCGGAAGGAGTGAATCCGGACCCCGTCAAAGTCAGTGACATCAAAAACGCCCCAGCTCCCACCAACGTCATCGAGGTCCGCAGCTTTCTCGGAATGGTGAACTATTGTGGGCGATTTATTCGAGACCTTACGACCCTCACGCAACCACTGAGAGAGCTCACGAAGGACTCCGTTCCCTGGAGGTGGGAAACCAAACAGGCCAAGGCCTTCCAGAGCATCAAAGAGGCTCTGTCCGATGCCACAACTCTGGCGTTCTTCGACCCACGAAAACTAACACTGGTGGCTGTTGATGCCAGCCCAACAGGGCTAGGAGCCATGCTAATGCAATGACGGCCCGCTGATGAAGACTGGGCCCCGGTGGCTTTTGCTAGCCGCTCCCTCACTGACACTGAGCAACGGTACTCCCAGATAGAGAAGGAAGCTATCGCTATACACTGGGGGTGCCGTCACTTCCATCTCTATGTATATGGCAAGCTGTTTGTGGTAGCGACTGACCACAAGCCCCTTCTAGCTCTGTTTTCTGGGACGTCATCAAAACCACCTCCCAGAATAGAGAAATGAATGTTGCAACTGCAGAACTATAATTGCCGAGTGGAATATCAACCAGGAGCTCGGAACCCGGCGGATTACCTATCACGCCACCCGAGGGCGGCCAAGGCCCAAGAAGAGGAAGACGCCGCTGACACAGAAGAGTATGTCCGCTGCATCACAGCCAGGTCGTGCCCCCTCCCACTGTCCATAGAAGTGTTACGTGAAGAAACAGACAAAGATGACTGCCTGCAGCGAGCAAAACAGGCACTGAGGCAAGCAAATTGGCATCGGGCGAAAGAAGAATGGAAGGTACTCACCACGGATGCCAGGCGCATCATGGAGAGCCTATATCACATCCGGGATGAACTCACAGAAGATACCACCGGATGTTTACTGAGAGGACACCGGTTGGTAATCTCATCGTCTCTGACAGCGAGAGTAGTGCAACTGGTGCACGTTGGACATCAGGGCATGGTCAAAACCAAATCAAGGCTACGGACCAAAGTATGGTTCCCTCTGATGGATGAACTCGTAGAGGTGACAGTCCAGTCATGCCAGTGGTGCCAGGTAACTGGGGAAGCTCCTCACCCCGCTCCCATAATAACTGAACCACGGCCCCCGCGGCCCTGGACCTGCGTCAGTCTGGACTTTGGAAGACTCCCAGACGGGAGGCACATGTTTTTGGCCATTGACGACCACTCCAAGTATCCGGAGGTTGAAATCATCCACACGCTAAGTGTCGCGAAGGTCATCCCAAAAATAGAGAAGATAATGGCCACCCGTGGCATTTTCAAGGAGCTGCGAACGGACAACGGGCCTCCCTTCCAGGGACAGGAGATGGCCACCTATCTGACATCAGTGGGCATTAAGCACAGGAGGATCACTCCTCGTTGGCCACAAGCCAACGGGGAAGGGGAAAGGTTTATGAGGACTTTGAACAAGGTGATACGCATCGCCATGAACGTCGACAGTCAGTAGACCTAGCCATCTTCACATTCCTCCGGAGCTATCGTCAAACACCCCACACCACCATGGGTGTTGCCCCCGGGCATCTCTCCATGGGACGGGTGGTCACCGACTCCATACCTCACCACCCGCAGTGGTGCCCGACACCGTCAGATGACGAACAGGTAGACGCACACCGGAGGCGTGCACACGATCGAATCAGCCAACTCCGGCGGGGCCGGCCAGTGCACCTGAAACGGGGTGATCTAGTCCTCTTAAGGAACAGAGCGACCAACAGCAAGTTCCATCTCCCCTATGAAAGAGATCCATGGGTGGTTGTCAATGTGAAAGGAACCCGGGTCACTGCGAGGTGAGGGGGTGCGAAGGTCACTCGGAACGTCTCACACTTCAAAAGGTTTCATCTCTCATCGTCATCCCTATCACCTGGCAATGTGGAGAACTCGAGCGGGCCCCGAACGGAATCCCGGCTGGGAGCGGCCACTGAAGAGGAAACAGCTGAGACTCATCAGCATGGATCGACATCCAATGTAGAACTGGTCCCAGAATATGCGTCATCAGTGGACGACGAACTACAGGCACCCGGGGTCCTTCTGAAAGTCCAGGGGCTTCGCAGGCCGGTGAGGCGAAGGGGGAGCTGAATATTTGTGCAAGCTCCCAGTACAGCTTCCGGAAGAATCCTGAGCCAACTCGCAGGTTGCGAGACTACTTCACGTAAGACTGTTCCAATTTCCTCTGGGGTCATATTGTTGTTGACTTTCTAGGCAGAGAACTGGTGGGACAGAATATTCATTTTGTTTTGTTCTTTTTGGGGAGGAATGTTGTGTCGCGCCCATGACGCAATGGGTGCGCCAGGCAGGGGGTGTAGACCCCGGCCCTGAAAGAGGGGTGCGCAGAGTGTTTTCCACGCGGAGGCGGTGCCAGTTGGTACGCCCCGCAGTCACGTGATGGCAGTTTAATAAACTTCGGTCCGCGTACGTGACGTCACTCGGCGCACGGACGTGAGAGCTGCACACACAGTACAACTGGCTCTGAGTCATTATTACGGCCTTGCACCCACGGCCTTGTGTCCAACCACCGGGGGGGCATTCACCAAAGCTTTCCCCCCCATGACCCAACAGCGTCCACATCCTGTGATTCTGGGCAAATCACTTAATCTCCCCGTGCCTGAATGTGTCCTTGTGTAACGTAACCGGTGCTCATGTAAAGCGCTCCAATACCTTCGGGTCGAGTTCGCGCTATATAAATCTGCATTAAAATTAAAATAAAATTAAAATTAAAATAAACAGGGGAGGACTGGAACCGCTGGTGCGCTAGTGCAGGGTAATGCAGGTGACGGGGAGGGCACTGGTGAAAGGATTTTATCACTTCAGTTACTAGGGGGTGCCCTAAAGTAATCCTAGTTTGGGGCCTCGGTTCCAGAGTCTCCCTACTGCAGACAACCGTGCTCTCTGTTGGCTCTTCGCCTAAGCTTACTGGTGTCCTGCACCGGACGCAGACGGTGTGAGCACCAGTAGGACATAACAGTCCACTGTTGCTCCCAAGGCGAGTCAAGTTGGGCTTAGCGGGTGCCTCGGCCCTGAAAGGTCTGGGCCTGCGACGAGACTCTCTCTTACCCAGGTGCAAAACCTGCCACCACTACCGCTCGGCCTCACCCGCCTCCTTGGCCTCCGCCGCCCGCTGCCATCTCACTACCGAGGCCACCAACACCAGAGCACCGCCCTCTGTGATGTCTCATGCCTTACCACGCCCCATGCCGTGGAAGCTGGAGAACTTCAGGCACAGATATAGAAAGAGGACAAGGACCGCAGTCACAGCTGGGAAATAAACAGTTAATCGGTAGTTTGCTAAAGTTCCGGATAGTGATTATACATGCTAACGTTTTAGAGCAGGCAAGTGGGAGATTTTAAAAGCATAGCCGGGAGAATGTATTTTTCCCCACTGACTAGAATTGAAGCAGAGGCAATGTGCCTGAATTGGGTCACTCTATTGCATACATGCCAATATCCCCTATACAAGCAGGAGATTCCCGATTATTAAGCCAACAAGCATTTGCAATGCAATAGGACTCGCATTTACGCGAGACCTATTGCATTGTAAACAGGAGTGCGGGCGGGCGGGGGTCAGGAGGACGAGAAGGCATGAGCAACAGGAATGCGGGCGGCTGGAGGGGACGGGAAGGCATGGGAAGAAAATAGAACTCACAATCTAAATAACACATACCATGCAACACTCGAAGTAAGGGGCCAGTAGCCATGGAAGGATACAAATGACAACATGGCCTTCATAAGGAGGGACTAACAGCCTATAAACCAATCGGAAGGCAGCATTTAGTAAGGACAAACACACAAGCCAATGAAAAAGATGGGCGGGGGAGTGGGCGGAGCTTCCACTCCATACTCCATTACAGCATGCCTCGCAGAGCGAGCAGCGCATGCGCGCTGCCGCTATAGGCTCGACCTAGTAGGCACCAGCAGTGAAAAAGTGACGTTAAAGGGCTCTAGTGTCACTTTGCAAATATGGTGCCAAAAGAAAGCCGCTGCAGCGTCAAAAAAATGATGATGCAGCAGTGTTAGCTCCTTGTAAATATGCCCCTTTGTTTCATTTTACCTAGCTGGAAGTTAGATTTGTTCACAGGTGGTTTTTTGACAGTTCTGTATTTTTGTTATCTCATGCTGCATGGTCCACATTAACAACAAAAGCCTTGTTGTTTATTGAGAACATAGGTAGTAATTGGTCCACTATGTGTATAATGACAGGACAAGAGGCCAACATGTGTCAGCAGGGTAGTAACCTCAAAAATGCAAGGTAAGGCATAAGCTTGCAAAAACTAAATGGCTTTAAGTTACAACAAAAAAGCTAAAAATGGCCCTTTTATTAGTAGTTGTAGAGCGCTCCATCAGCAAAATGCTATTTTTCCGTTGGCGCCTAATGTTCTTGCACTGTTTCTAAGTTTCCTCTCAGCATTGAGAGTATGTTTTGCTATTAACAGCTGCTACCCTGTACACTCATTTGTCACATTTGGTAGCATGAAAAAGCTGCTGCCAGTGGCAGTGGTTCTCTGCAAGTCTGGAGAATGGGCCATACTGCCCACCACACACTGCTAGTCTGTAAGAGGTCTATAAAGATGCAGCAGCCAGCAAGATAGCCCAGTGAATTAAATGTCTTCCGCTGAAATCTTCTATAACCTGCAAGTAATAAGTATGGGCTGTATTACACAAGTGCCGCGAGGGTGCAGCAGCTTTTGTACCTGCTTTCTGCGTCCCCGGGGCACTTTGGTATTACAGAACTGGCCGCAAATGCTTGTGCAGCCCCTTCTGTAATACCAATATCGCTGGTGCATATATATTACCAGCGCTATTACCAGAGGGTGTTCCCTAATTTGCATGGGTGCGTGGCCCCATGAAAATGATGCAATCCATTTGCCTCTGTGCCTGTGCTGTATTATAGATGCAGGTGCAGAGGCAGAGAAGCTGTTAGGGGGTGCACTGACAGTGGACCACCTAATAGGTAGGCCTCTGTCAGTGCGCCGCCTGATGGCAGCCCCCTAAAGGGGGAAAAGGGGGTCCCATGGACCCCTCCAGACATACCCTTGCAGGCGAGTACAGCAGTAGCGGCTCGTGGAGGGAGTGCTGCGGGCGGTGGGGCGGGGTGGGGGAGGAGCAGGGTGGGGGTAGTAAACTACGGCATACGGCCGAACAGAGGTAAGTAAACAAATAAATAAATAAAACGAATTTCATTGCACGCGCTGCATTGCCAAATGCGATGCAGCGCGCGCACGAAATTAGTTTTATTTGTTTATTTGTTTACTTACACTCTGTTCGGCCGCATGCCGTCTACTACCCCCACCCTGCTCTCCCGCCCGCCCCACCGCCCAGCACTCCCTCCACGAGCCGCTACTGAGGTGCAGTCACTCACTGCACCCGCCTGCAGGGATCTCTAATCCCCTTAAAAGTGCTGGCGGGTTGCCGCCTGCACTGTGAAACACAGAGCAGCTGTTCAAAGCATGCGCTCTGTTTTTTACATGAATGCGCTGCCCCCAGTGCAGCGTGAGTTCGCTGCTGCCCTGGGGCAGCACATTCATCATAATAGGGCACATTTTCCTTGTTTGCGCCTGGCACACCTGTCTGGGCCAATTTGGCCTTTCATCATTCTAAGACATTTTTATGTCCAACACACTCGATAAGCAACCAAGATCAACACAGGATTTCAGATTTCAACATGACTATTGTGTAGTGTACTTTTATATATAGGGCAGTCACAGCAGTGCTAATAGCATATCACACAATGTATAAGTTGACAACACCTCCCTCCTACTGTTACCTTAGGTTTCGTTAGGTCAAATAGCAAGCCCAAGACATCTTGGCTCCAGGAGCACTAGTCTGCTGCATTTAATCTCTGGTTTGCTGCAGAGGGTCCAATATGTCCCTAGGCTGGGATAAGGACAGCATTAGTGATGCATATGTGTCCAATGTATCACTACAAAACACTAGGAGGCAAATGTACTAGTGTCTCATGTAACACAGAGCAGCAAGCACATTTGTTCTGCTGCATTCCATGAAAGGGAGGCAGAAGAAATGCACCATGTCAACTAATATTTAGCAAATTTCTGCTGTCTCCTAGTGCTGGCACACTGTGTGCTGCCTAGCCCCAATGCAAGCACTTTGGCACCATGGTGCAAGAGTGTCTGTGTTACCGGCAGGACTGTTTTTGTGCGGGAAGGGACTACGTCCTGCACAGAAACAATCCTTAACTGTGTTTTCCTCTTTCCATGTGTGCTGCAAAATGCATCAGATGTGGAAAGAGGAAATAACGAGGAGAAATATAGATATTTTCTCCTTGTTATGCTTCACTGGGGAAGGTGTGGCATTTTGACGCAATTCCGAGGTTTACTAGTGGGAGAGCAACATTTTTCATGTGCATAATTAACACATTTATAAGTAAAATGTGATTTACATTGCTAAATAACGTGTGCATAGTAATCATATAATTCGTAGTAGTCGACTGCATTTAGCCATTATGAGCAGCACCCGAGATAACATGTTAAATAGTTTAAGTTAGCCAACTTTTCTATCGCCATGTGAAAGGCCTGCACATTTAACATTTGTTTGTTTTGCACAATATGTGTTTTCCATTGCAGATGTTGTGTTTTTCAGGATGCCTTTTGTTAGATAGTGAATAGTTATTTGTTATGTTTTAGATGACTGATTTTCCCATGCAGGCGCTGGCTTTGGCTGAACTATGAACGTACTGGGAAAACGCACTGCAATATCACAGTTATACCCAACTCCTCATTGTACAGTGTATGTTGTTACTCATGGTTGTTGTCTGCCACAATATCCGCAGGCACTACACTTACATTTGCTGTTACTGTGTTATGTTCGCTCTAGCCAGAGTCATAGTATCTTGAAAAAGCTTGTTCATTCCTTGTTCATGCTGTAGAGCGGGTCGGGCAGATGGCGCTGCGGAGCAGATGGTGCCGACATGTCTTTTAGAAATTTGGGCTACAGACCTCCTCAGAATGACTCATTCCAGGCCTGTCCTCTGCTTCATCAGCACCAAGCTCATTGCTAAATAAAAACAGCAGAAGTGAGGTAGATGGATACCCCGACAACCCAGTGACAGGGCCTGAGCAGATCCTCAAAGGCTTGGCAGTGGACCCTGTTGCTGCCAGGCCTCCAGGAACGGACTTGTTGCTGCTGCTCCAACTCACCTCTCCTGTCATGATCGCCATCAAAGTGATGCCTTCCCCATGGTTACGGGTCTCCTGCTGTTAGGCCTCAGCAGCTCTGCAGGCCCTACAGCCCCAGGGACACCACTACAGCGTGGGGCTAAAACCAGGGACAGAGCGCTGTGCTCATGCAGCCATGTTGCATGGACACCAGCCATTCCACTAGTACTCAACTCTAGTTGATAGTCTCCTCTGCTATAGACATCTCATGTCTCAAACACTGACTGTGCATCATCCAGAACTGGATGCCAAGCGCCTACCTGAAGCTCAACCTAATCAAGACAGAATTCCTGTTGTTTGCCAAGAACAGCAAACAAGAAACAGTACAAACCTAGTTCAATTAAATGAATATTTATGCCTTCGAACCCCAACTTTCACCAATTGCCAAGTCACTTGGATTCATTCTGGACACCAACCTCACTGTCAAGAAACATATTGCCAAATACAAAGACACCTAGTACCAGCTCTCTCTTCTAAAGCAAGTGGAAAAAAACTGTTGTTCAGACCCTCATACTAATGCAACCCTTAAGAGCATCCTACATGCCACAGCACATCTGCAATGCCTGAAGAAATATTATCACGTCACCCTCATCCTGGTGGACGTCCACTGGCAGCCCTTGCCGACCTACCCCATCTTCAAAACCAGCTGCATCATTCACAAAGCCATCACAACCAATACCCCTGCTTCTCCTGCAGACACACTCACCATCTCTGGTGGTTCGTGGCTTATCCACAAACAGGACAACATCAGACTGCAGCCTAGGAAGAGTAAAAAAAAAAAAGAACACAAGGTAGCAAGCCTTTTCTATTTATGCACCCTAGATCTAGAATAATATTCCTGTATCCATACGTACTGCCCAAACGCTGCTCCAATTTAGGAAAGAGTTGAAGACTCCCCTCTTCAAAGAACACTACATTACAATGTATTCACCGTCCATAACCCAGATACCTGACCTATGGCTTGTTGACTTTATACTTGTCTTTGACCCTGTACAGCACTCTTCTGCCTTTTGGCTAGGTTTGAGCTGTAGGAATACCATATACATACATATATATACATTTGTATACCAGTTTTGTAAATAAGAGAAGTATGAAGTCTGGGTTACTGGGTAAGAACATCCTTTTAGATAGCACAGACATTTATGCAACTAATTTCGAGATAGTTGCAATACAGTTGCATCACTCCTCTGTGATTTTGATGAGTTTTCTCATCCAAATCTGAGATGCAGTTATGGAGCAATCAATTGCTTAATTGTTTGTTGACTCGCTCCTTTTCATCAATTTAAGTCAATTGCAATTTAACATATTAACTGAATGAATAATATGGGAGAAGGGAAAACCTTACGCTTTGGTTCATAATACCCTTCAGCACTAGTTGTGAGAAATACTCATTTAAAATGTTCATACCTAATGAAGCATGCAATGTAGAAAATAAGGTCCTGGAACGGAAAAGTCGACACATTTTGAACGGGCAAAGGCAAGTAGTTTCTTGACAGCAACAAGGTAAAGGCCGCCCACCCAACTGGACTGTTTGTCAGCTGCTAGATGTCCCAGTGCTGAAGGCCTGGTTTCTTGTGACTGGAAATGAGAGCCATAGCATAGTTAGGAGATGAGAACAGGACTGGAACTGCACATGAGGAGAGGCTAGGGAGAAGTAGGGGGCAGTGTGTGGCTCTTGGACAACAGACCCCTACTCAGGGGTAGTGGGAGCAAGTAAGCACACAACAGTGTGAGAGATGTGGAAGAACAGAGAGGATGTGCAGGGCCTGGGAACTCTAGTGTGGGATGGCTGCCCAGCTGAGTCAGTTGGTCTTCTCTGTCCTGTGACCCATAGTAAACCCTCACAGCAGTAGGAACGTTTTCTGACTGCTGAAAAGGTCCACTGTAACTCCCAATTAAAATGCTGTGTGTGCCACAAACCTTGAAAATGTTAAAAATATCTGTTATGGCAGAAGCGACAACTCAAGACTAGGAGATCTTTTGGTCCTTATGAAACTATGAAGCATTGTCGACCCCCAGAGGTTCCCCAGAACACAAGTTAACCACTTTATTTTATTTTATTTATTTATTTCCACTGAGCTAGACAATCCAAAAGGGACATGTCTTCTCCTACTGACTTGTTGAGTCGTTGCCCAGTGCTCAAATTCCAGTATCACTTTATTTGTTTGATAAAGGAGTACTTGCAGATCAGATTTGTAAGGTATTCCAGTGTAATGTCAATGTGTGCAAGAGGTATTTCACCAGTACATCTATGCATTGAGGTTACTTTAAATTTTCGGCACCTCTTATGTAGCAAAACTGCTCCATCCAACATGAGAGGTTCCACATTTCCTTTTGAGGCTGTCATGATCCATGGCCTGGTAGAAGCGTGGGCGTGTAAAATCCTGAAAGTACCAGCTAGCTAGTGACTTTTCTGTGGTCTCTTCAACACAATTGGAGCTGCAGGGGGAAAGAAAGCCAGGCCGCCCCCCTCTCAGCACACTATAAACAACAAAAGGCCTGACTAGATATACACGCTTAGTACCACCAGCTCGACACTCGAGGGGTTGCCCGTATTTTCCAAACTCCCTCGAAAGAGCGATTCTTATCGCTAATCAAAGTGCCATGGCGTTTCAATTTACAATAAAAATGTCAGAAAACCATCAAAGGACCACTCTCACCCAAACATAAAAAGTGTGAGGGAGGAGAGAAAGCACCTCACGGTCATAACACCAAGGGGGTTGCTGGTTGGTACTCACTAGCACACCCACTTCTCATCATCGGTTACTTTCTCTCCCAAAAAAAGGGGGAAATGTGTGTTCTATCGTGAAACTCTCGAAAACCTGAAGAAAAGGAAGAGGATAGTAAAACCTAAATGTGAATGAGCTATCAGTGCAAAGTGTCACAACAAGTGCCCACTGGACCCCGTGAGAATAAAGATGTAATTCTCACCATTCAAAAGCGGTGTGGCTTACTAGCTTAACATAACTTTATTAAACGCTGTAAGCTTTCCGAATTAAAAATGGTTTAAATCAAACCATAATCAATATCCACAAGCCAACATGTTTCGTTGCAAATAGTTCGTGCAACTTCATGCGAGATTCACATCAAAACCAAATGGTTGCGAAGATTCCTCATACCTGCAACCATCTCATAGTAGCACATGCGTCAGCTGATCGCGTGCCCACAGGGTGACTGCCCAAGGTCCCGTCACCACTACCGAGTCCCGCCAGCGTTACTGGAGCTCCGTCATCTGTGGTCTCTGCCTTGCTCTAACTAAGCTGAGACCTCTTTCCAATTCTAGATCTGTGTTTTGGTCAGCTATGCTGGCCAGCACAGGTAACAAGGAGAATGGGTCCAATGAGAACCTCTGCTCTGGCTGCATGTTTATGGGTTTATCACTTTTCTCCAGGCTATGCTAGCACGGAGGACCTGAATCACAAAGGTAAATTACACTTTTGAGTAAGTTTGCACTATTTAGTAGGTTTGCTACTTTCGGTATTTAGAAACTCCGGGGCAGATTTACAAGGACTGGCGCATCTCTGCATATTAGCAGGGATGCGCCAGTAAAGATGTGACACGCAAAAATGCCCTTGCGCCACCACGGATGCGTCGCATTTACAATGCGGCACACCGTGGCGCAAGGATAGACAGATGCGTGTTGCATCTTTTGTCGGAAGGGCAGCGCATTGCTGGAGTCGTGTCGCAAGCGCGACACAACTCCAGCAATGCTCAGGAGCGGCCTATTCCTATCATGCTGCGTCACTCCTCACGCCTGCTTCAAGCAGGCGTAAGGTTTTGACGCAGCGGCGTCGTAAAAGTGACTCAGTGAAATCTTGTAGATTTCACTGCGTCACTTTTACAAGGCTTTCTGCGAAGAACGCCCACCCTGCATACATTATACCTGACGCAGGTATAATGTGGCGCAGAGGCTTTACAACGTGACGCTTCTCCCTAGATGCGTCCACGTTGTAAATATGTCGCAACGTGGCGCATTGTTTTGACGCCGCATGCGTCTCAGAAGTGACGCAACAGCGGCGCAAATGTGTCGCAAGGGGCTTGTAAATCTGCCCCTACGAGTGTAAACTTACTATGAAAGTGTAAGTTACATATCTCCTTCCTCAGAGTAATGGAATTGGCTTACTTGTGTGGGTGGGTGACTTACTTCCCTGAATCTCTCCCTGACCCTGCCTAAACCTCTCTTAGTCCTCTCTAATCCTGTCCCCTTTGGTAGTAAATCTGCCCCTTTTCCCACCCACTCACCTGTGTCCCTCCCACATTTGCAACTGAAGTCTATATTCCATGTGTGGAGACTTCGCAGTCGAGGCGGAGAACTCTGTTCATATAAGTATAGGCAAACCTTACACTTTGTGTTACGTTTTGTAGTACAAAATGCAGTTTGTGAATCAGGCCCAATGAAGCCAGATTTGCAATCCTTTCAGACTTCTATTTAACAATGGCTTAAAAAAAAACAATTAAACAGCTTAAATTTGCCAAAATGAGCATAAAAAATTAATTGTCTAGACTACATAGGGAGCCATTACAAGTGGCATAGTAACCCCTTACTCCCTAAATCCTGCCCACCTCAATGGCTTTTACTGCGGGCATCATAATTCCATGGCAGAATTACTGCTGATTACAAGATAAAGGGGAATAATGAGTTCCTGTTCTCTGTCATATTATCGGATTCTGCAGATTACCATAATAACTCAAGCCATAGAAAACATGGAGGGAAACGTTTTCAGAAGTTTCATGAAGATGAGGTGTATATACAGTGTGAGCGTCCACACTTACAAGGCTTAGGTACCCGACCAATCCAAAGTGACGGCAGCCATGACTCTTCGCCCCGGGAGCCACACTTAGGAAGAGCCCGGAGCTCGTGCTACAACATTTTCACCTGTTCTTTTATGACGCAGCAAACACTGAAACACCACTGGGTGAAGCCAGATTCTGTGATTTCTCTTTCCCCAGAATTTGTGTTTTTCTTAAAATTACCCGCTGCAACTTGGGTGCGATACCAGTAAGGGCCCTGCATTTATCCCCCCCAGCCCCACTAAAGCTTCTGACAATCCGTCCTAGGTGTCATCTTTGAATGCTGTAAGGAAATGTTATGGATAGTGGATGACAAGTATAATGATACGTTTCTATTGTGTTCTGTCTGTGCATAGTATTGGTTTATCAGGTAAACGTGTTTCCAAACCAAAGCTATGATTTCTAGTATAGCCGTGAATATCTTTCAGACTGCTTAGCTATGTCCATGGCTATCCAATTGATAATAACATAGGGGCATATTAACAAGGCGGCGTTAATGAATTATCGCCGCTTTAGCGTCCGTTTTCGGACGAAAAGCGGCGATAATTTTATCGCCGAATTAACAAGGACACGCTAGCGCGTGATTCCTGACTTAGCGTCCGTTTTCTGCACGCCTCCCATCGCATCGCTAATGAGATGCAAAGGGGGCGTGCCTGTGTAAACAACAGGAAATATCGCTAACCCAGGTATCGCCATATTAGCAACGTGGGTTAGCGATATTTTAAATTGCGTTAAGTATGCCTTAACGCAGGAATTTAACATCTGCTAAATTCCTGACTAAGGCATACCTAACATGGGGGTGGATTGTGTGGCTAAGACCACAGGCCCTATCGCCAAGTATATCGCCGTTTTCCATGGGACATCGCTGGAAAACCAGCGATGTCCCATAGGAAAACATCGCTATCACTGGAAAATTATCACCATTGCGCTAAGCGTTGTTAATACAGCGCTAGCATGGCGATAATTTCCAGCGATAGCCGGCGATAGGATTCCTCACGCTAAGCACGGCCAGCGATAATTATCGCTGGCCGTTGTTAATATGCCCCATAGTTATTTAGAAGTGTAAAGTGACTACCGAGAGTCTACAGTTAAAGCATACCAATTACAAATTACCTGTTTAGCATGCAGTAAAAATATTGTTTTGTTTATAAACACCCACTATAACAAACGTGCAATTATTTCAGATAAATGAAGCGTGAGTATGAGACACACACCAAGCATAAATAGGGTTATAAAACGCACTGCAATGAACAAAACCTGTCATGAAACGATTTTAGAAAGCAAATTTGCGCATTACTCTGTGAATATTTTATTTGTTGCATAAGCAATGTGTTCCCACAGGTATAGTCAGTAGTTGACAAAACTGGCCATTCTATATGTGGGGTGCACTTTATTTCATTAACATGAGGAGATTTTCAGACACTAGCCGCCAATGAAATTGGAGTCATTGATTTCCATATCCAGAAAAGAAGATTGAAAGAAATCCACCGGAAGCCATTGGCAATAGCATGGAAGGTAAATCTCGGCAATTTTCTTCAGTGAGTGGCTGCAGTGAAAAACAACCATTGGCAAAGCCAATAGGTCTCGCTTTTGCGTGAGTTAGAGCTATTGGTGTTGTAAATGACAGTGTCATTTACCCATGTGTTATGGAGTGGAGTGGATGTATGTGGTGTGGAGAGGAATTATGTGGGTTGCATTAGAATTGTTAGTTTTCTAATTGTGTGGCGTGGAATTGTGTGGTGTGGAGTGGATTTGTGTAGTGGAATTATGTGGCATGGCATGCAGTGGAAATATGTGGATAGTAATTATGGGGTATTGAGTGTACTGGAATTATGTGGAGTGGGATTGTGTGTTATGGAGTGTAATTCTGTGGAATGGTATTTTGTGTTGTGAAGGAATATGTGATGTTACAACGCAATCAAAATGATCGCGGTATGTAACATCGCAGTTTTACAACGCAAGTCGTTACAACGACTTGCGCTGGAGGACGCTGGACTTAGGAGTAGTAAGATTTACTATTCCAACACCAGTCTACGTACAGTAGGGAAGGTGTTGGAATAGTAAATCTTACTATTCCTTAGGTTATAGCGCCCTCCAGTGCAAGTCGATGTAACGCTTGCGTTGTAATGGCAGCGTTCTAAATGTATCGCGGTGTAATCCTGCGATGTAAAGGATGTTTCCCGTTGTGGAGTGGTATGTAGTGGAGTTTAATTCTATGGTGTGCTGTTGAATTATGTGGCATGATGTGGAATTCTGTGGTGTGAATTTGATGTATGTGGTGTGTTGTGTAGTTGTGTTGTTGAGTTGAATTATGTGGTGTGGAAAGCAAATAGTGTGGAGTTGAATTGTGTCGCTTGAAACTGTGTGGCATTGAGTGAAAATATTCTGATTGGAGTTATGTGGCATGGTGTGGAGTGTATTTATGTGGATTGTTGCTATGTGAAAACATTTCAGACCAGGTGAGGAGGTAAAATCAGCGTGACACTACAAAGAACTGATTTCCACACAATGCTCAGACAGTCAACTGCAATGCATTAGGAGATAGAAACTGTACACACTGCAAAATCTTAACAAAAATTGAACAGCTCTAAATCCAATGTGCTTTTCTAAAAGTGTCAATTGTGATTGAACTGCAATGTATCCATTGCTACAATACATTACACTACGAGTCATTTACTCCTGACAGTCAATTGTCGGAAGGAACAAGTGAGGTGAGCGGTAAGTGAGACAGGTACTTTAAGGTGATCTAAAGAGTACAGGGTTGACCATGAATGCACAATACTTGAAGAGACTGGAGGGGTGATTTAAAGATGATCTGAAGAATCAGAGATCATAATAGATTGGGTTACGGGTTTGATGAAGAGGTAGTGGCTGACACAGATAGCAAAGAGAGTTACTAGGAGGGATAGGGAAAATAGAGTGTTGGAAGAGATGAGAAACCAAGCATAATTTCCAAGAGATGAGAATGTGGCAAAAGTAGGCATTTTAGGAATGTTCAGTTGTAAACAGATGGCACATAATGCACTTGGTAGCAGAATAACATAACATACCATAACGTAACATAACATAACATTTACGTAACATAACATAACATAATGCATTGCGAGCCATCACCACCTCCCCAAATGGGCTTATTTTTCGCAAGAAACACTTCCCTTTGTATATGCTATTTTCTGCTAAGTAAAACTAAATAATGGCAGTTAAAGTACATGTTCAAGACATCTACCACACATATTTTATTTTCCATTTTATACGCTGTGCTTCGATCATACCATGTCGGGGGTAATCTTTTGTGATTGGTTTTCATCACAACAATGAAGCTTGAGACACGCAAACCTGCTCCTACCACATAAAAGGTCAAAGAATGGTGTGTGATCAGACACCACACACTAAAAGCACTGCGCACCTTGGCTCCTCTCAGGCACACCCACCTGCACAAACTATCATATGCATGCCTTGCTCCTAGGGTGTTTGTGGTGTGAACCGTTTTGTGTGAAATGCGGCCAGTATGGGAATCGACCAGTGGAATATTGTTATTTGGCACTTGTATAGCGCTCCACGACAATTAGTATGGCACCGCAGCAGACACAAGTGTATCGATGACATTTCCCTATATTGTTGACACGTTATGTTTGTACTTTTATTATTTGTAAACTCCTGAGACGTTTGGGTTATCCACTTCTAAGCTTGCCCACCATATAGTCAAGGGGTCGGCACCACTGTCTGTGAGGAGGAAGAGTAGTATTGTCTCCATTTCTAGGCACCAATATGAGTCAGGCGTTCCTAACAAATAGCTCTTGAGAGATGCTGCAAATAAAATCCTGACTGTGTCACTAACAATGACACAGGACGTGCAGCTGTCACTTACCGCAATCACCACCCCGTCATGGGCTGAAGAAAACAAACACCAGCGCAGCCAACCGGTGACATCAGCATGGAAGGGCATGTAGTCCATGCAGCAATAGTGCGGCAAAAGAAGCATGTTGAAAACACCCAAGGAACTGCATGTCCTGGCAGGCAGTGCACACAGCACTTAACAGGGCGGCTGGGGCAGCTCGGGTGCTTGAAAGCAGAGGTAGGGGGGCAGAAACATGCACCCTCGGAAAACAGACTCTAACATTTGACCTCGGTCTTTGAATGCACAGCAAATGTGATGAGATAAGACCATGATTTACAGCCCTGTTTACAGAAACGGACCTCGCAGCGACTGAAAAAATCCACCGCTTATGTCAAATGCTCTTAGACAAAGGGAAAAGTAGTCCCTAAACAGATGCTACTATGGGACAAGTGGAAGGGTACAAGTAATGAGGCATTGCTCTGTGGGAGAGAACAACCAATGAAAAAGAGGGGCAAATAGAAAATATTAATCACTTGGAAGAAAGGATTTTTAAAGGACACTGAAAGAAACAAGTGAAAAGCAGTGGGCGGAAACACTGACTGTGAGGAGGAAGAGTAGTATTGTCTCCATTTCTAGGCACCAATATGAGTCAGGCATTCCTAACAAAAAGCTCTTGAGAGATGCTGCAAATTAAATCCTGACTGTGTCACTACCAATGACATAGGACGGGCAGGTGTCTCTTACAGCGATCACCACCACGTCATGGGCTGAAGAAAACAAACACCAGCGCAGCCATCCGGTGATGTTAGCACGGAAGGGCGTGTAGTCCATGCAGCACTAGTGCGGGAAAAGAAGCATGTTGAAAACACACAATGAACTGCATCTCCTGGCAGGCGGTGCATACAGCACTTAACAGGGTGGCTGGGTCATCTTGGGTGCTTGAAAGCAGAGGTGGGGGGCAGAAACAGCCACCCTCGGAAAACAGCCTCTAACATTTGACCTCGGTCTTTGAATGCACAGCAAATGTGACGAGATAAGAACATGATTTACAGGCCTGTTTACAGAAACGGACCTCGCAGCAACTGAAAACATCCACCGCTCATGTAAAAATGCTCGTAGACATAGGGTAAAGTAGTCCCTAAACAGATGCTACTTTGGGACAAGTGGAAGGGTACAAGTACTGAGGCACTGCTCTGTGGGAGTGAACAAACAATGAAAAAGAGGGGCAAATAGGAAAGAATAACCACTTGGAAGAAAGGATTTTTATTTTTAAAGGACACTGAAAGAAACATGTGGAAAGCAGTGGGTGAGCTGTGAGCCCACAAGGTATACACAACAGGTCTCAAAGAGTCCACCAAAGGAAAGTTGCTTTTTACTGCTGCGTGAATCCTCATGGTGCAACAAGGTGACTGCCTGTCCTGACTTTCCACATCTTTCCAGCATCAATAGAAACCTAAAGGTAGCAGTGGAAAGGTGGATGTTTTCACCACTTCCTCTTAGTGGAGAGAGACACAAATGAGGTGGCGTAAAGGCTAGTATAGTCTGCCATCATTCCGTCTTTCCAGCTTCCCTCAGGGCTGCACAGATCCTATGGGAGGAGTGGAAGGCCAGGTGAAACTGTGTCTGCAAAGCAGCATTCACTATTGCTTAGCTGTTGATTTACATTCCATGCATTTCACTCACCTGTCATTCATCTGTTTTTATTTTGAACATTCTGCTGAGCTGCAAAATTGATGTTTTATAATGCCATTGTCAGCTAGGGCCAATCTCTGCTAAGCTGTTTCTGACATCATTTGTCTGTATGGTTGGCCAGTTCCAGTTTATTGTCTTTAATTTTCACTGTACCTGTAAACCCTTCCTGTTCCCTTGCCCTGTGTCCAGATATGTGATCATTGCTGACGCTCATTTGATAATCTTAGAGTTAGTACACCTTTTACTGCCAACACAGCTCATTCATAGAATAGAGTAATTAATTAGCCCCACTCCTTTACAATTGCAGGGCCCAGCACCAGGGCCTCTGCCAAGTGATACATTATAGAAAGACAACAACCAGGGCTTTAAGTGGAAGCAAAAACTGAATGATCTCTCAAAGGGGTGCCTGGCCTCTGTAACTAAGAGCGTAGCTTGAAAACACAGAAGCTAAAATCTCTGCCTAGCGTAGTGTTCCGCCCAACTGCTATTTTGCTGCTTCTTTCTGTCATCACATGCAGATATATAATACAACAACTGATATTTCATAACCCATAAGCAAGCCAAGACTATTGGCTTTGTCAATGGTTGTTAGTTGCATACAATAAATAAGTAACAACAAGTGCTTTGTTGTATATAATATTGAAAAGCACTAGCAGGACCCAGCTCACTTAAAACCCTGACAAGAACTACCACAGCTAGCAAGTCAAAAGCATCCAGTCACTCAGCTTCCATGATCTCTTACAGGACACTGCATCTACCAGGGAGGAGCAAAGCCTATGGCCTGATTCTCACACAAAAGATATATTTGAACTAGGGTTGTGCAAAATTACGTAATGCAGGGTTCTGCGACTTTGTGAATTTTCCATTTGTGTTATGTGTGCTATGCGTAACGTATAAGGCACGTAACACAAAGAGAATGGGTGTGTAGGCTTCCTCAGCTGTTCATCGCAGCAGTGTTGTCATACGGTGCAGACATTGTGAGAATTCTGTGTTTATCTTGAGGTCCCATTTGGGAAAACACTGCTTCAAGCTGATTTGTATTTTGTGCAATCCAGAATGGAATCTCCTCCGGTCTGATGGGAACCTTACCCATAATTGTGTGAATAGTGGCTGAACCAATTGCTGGCATTGTCAGATGTGGTTGTGCAGCTTGAACAGCCTTCGCTGAGGTTGCTGTAATTGTTCGCATAACGAACTGTGTTAACCGTCTGTATAGTCTAACTATACTTGTATAAAGTGATAAAGTGTACTAAATTCTGCTGCCGAATACTGTTGGAAAAGTTTGAAGGATGTAAAGAAAGCGCGGTAGGATTATCATTTTAAACAGTGCCATTTTACCTAGGATATTCAGTGGCAGAGGTCTCTAATTTTGGAAGTTCTGTTTCATGTGTACATCCAAGGATGTTACATTAAGGGACTAAGAGAGTTCCAGGAGCACCAAAATATATATATCGAGATATTTGAAACTGAGCCCATGGATTGGAATCCGCACCTGCGTCCAAATTTCCTGGTCTGTGGACCAAAAGGGATTTAGCCCAGTTGGTTTGCAAACCAGATGGCTTATTCTGAACCCTCCTGATTTATGACAGGGCTCCTGTTCTTCCAAATTCTAATTGAGATCCAAGTGTCCTGCTTCTTTTGGGGTAAAAACGACTGAACAAAAGGCCACATCTGCCTTATTTGCTCAATCTGATGTTTACTTGCTGTGTATTATTACTGTTAACTTGGAGCTGTATCTGACCGGATGTTTCTTTAATTAAAAATGTTATTCATCACCCCCTTGCTCGATAGAACATTTAACCCTACAGTATAAAATGGTGACACTTTAAAGGTTTTAAAATACAGCTTGGTTTGGTTTCCTTGTTGGAATGGGCTATATCACCTACTTGAGAGCTGTGAGCAGAGTGAACACTCCTCGTTCAACCCAAAAAAGTGAGCTTTGCTTGCAAAAAGACTTGTGACATTGAAAGAGGACTGAGAGTGCATATCTCATTTGGAGTGCGCTATGGAATCACAGACAAGAGGAACTGCAACCTAGAAGTCATGGGGAACATTTTCGATGAGCCCCAAAGCCCTAACAACCAAAATACTTTGAAATTCAATTGAAATGGTCTTTTTTCAGATAACAGATTGACAACAACCTACAGGCTTGGAGATTTTGAAGCAATCCTATGTCCATATTTTTGAAAGTCAGTGATTCAAATTCATCATCCAAAGTTCTTTAATATATTACACAAATCCAATCACTACTCCCATTCTCTTGCAGCTATTTCACTAGACGCGGAAAAAGCTTTCGACCGTATGGATTGGTCATTTATTTTCCATACATTATCCTGGTTTGGATTTGGTCCCAAATTTATTTCTTATATCTCCTTGTTATATACCTCTCCCAAAGCTTCTATTTTTGCCAACGGTTCAATTTCTAATTCCTTTACGTTACAGAGAGGTGTTCGTCAAGGATGCCCCCTCTCCCCTCTTTTATTTATTCTTGCTCTAGAACCTTTCCTTGCAAAAATCAAACAAAATCCCAAAATACATGGCTTCCAGCATGATAATTTCCATGTTAAAATGAGTGGCTATGCGGACAATATTTTATTGTATTTATCTAAACCAGAACAATCTATCCCAGCTTTCATTGTTGAGGTCAATGCTTTCTCTTTAATTTGTGGATATAAACTGAATCACGATAAATGTGAAATTCTCCCTCTTAATATTTTATGTTTCAAGCAAGACTTTCTATCCACTAATTTCTCATGGAACCCCCCAAAAATTAAATATTTAGGTCTCTGGTTTGCTCCCTCCATCAAACAAACTCTATCTCTAAACATGACGCATGTCCTATCCACAATCTCTTCATCTGTCTCTAAATGGCATCCTTTATTTTTATCTTGGTGGGGTAGATTGGACACTATTAAAATGATGCTTGCCCCTGTTATTTTTTATTTGCTCTCTGCTACTTCTCTTAGCTTTCCTTCTTACTTTTTCAAAAAAATCAATTCTATTTTGTCTACCTTCTTATGGAATAAAAAGAAATCACGCATATCCCTAACCATGCTCAAACGCCCTAAATCACAAGGTGGAGTCAATTTTCCTGACTTCCAACTCTATCACAACGCTTTTCTTCTCAAACAACTTTCTATATCCTTAAGTCAATCCATTATTAACTCCTCTCCACTATGGAAAGACATTGAACTTTCGTTCTTATCTCCCTTCTCTTTTGCTGAATTTCTTTCTTTCACTCAAAAGACTCGATTTCTGTCTTCACCTATTCATAAAACTTCCCACAAGTTGTTTCACTCTTTTTTGACTTTGCACCTCTCAAGTAGAGATCAATTCCTTAATTCCTCCATCTGGCACAATCACCTTCTTAAAATTAATAACAAACCCATTTTTTGGAAAGTGTGGTGAGATAAAGGACTTCTTTGGATCCATCAGCTTTATTCAAACGATACCGTTCTTACTTTTTCTGATGCACAATCTCTTTACAAATTACCAAAATGTTTCTCTACTAAGTTTAAAATATTGATTCAAACTCTTTCTTCTTCCTTATCTTCAATATCTTCTATAACTCCTGCCATACTTCTTCATCGTAATATTCTTCATACTTTAAGTACTCATCCTAATGCTTCGTCTATATACAAATCTCTCAATACACCTCCTGATTGTAGAACTAAGACCAACATAGAACTTCAGTGGAAAAGTGATTTTCATACAACATGGTCCACTACTTTTTTGGATAAAATCTGGCAAAAAATCCGTAAATTTTCAAGATCAGCAAGTGCGACTCAAACACTTTTCTTTATATATAACCGACTTATGTTTACTCCAACTTCCTTACCTAAATTTAATCCCGAGTCTTCTCCAAATTGCTGGTCATGCAACTCTCCTCACGCTGACTTGTTCCACATGCTTTTCTCTTGTCCCTTCACTCATCAATTCTGGTTGAAGGTATGGTCTCAGATCAATATAATTTTCCATACTCACTTTTCTTTTTCACCTATTGACATCTTTCTAGGCTCACTATCTGAACATTGGCACTCTCTTTCTTATAACACGGATGTTGTAGATTTATTAATTGAAATTGCTTTCCAACAAATAACAAAAAATTGGAAACAATCCTTACAACTTTCTTTCCAGGCTTGATGGTATAGTGTTTGCTATGCAATACCAAAGGGGATGATGGATGGAGCGTTTGAGCTAATCAAACACTCACCCCCAGTCAACTGATCTGGGTTTAATCCATCATCATTCTTTAGCTCACTCCACCACCCCAGTTCAGACATGGCCATATGCAAATCAGTCTGACCCTGTGCCTCATGGGAACAGTCCAGCCCGAACTGCCAAGCCATGTCTTCCCTGGACCGGAAACAAGCATCCTGGGACCGGTTTCTGGCTATTCAGCCGTCATCAGCCAGGCTAGCTTGAATCCAGTGGCAAAGTGAGCAAGGGACCCACGTCTGGGCATACCCTGCCAACTTAGGGCGAACAAAGCAATACCAAAGGGGATGATGGACGGTGCGTTTGAGCTAATCAAACACTCACCCCCAGTCAACTGATCTGGGTTTAATCCATCATCATTCTTTAGCTCACTCCACCACCCCAGTTCAGACATGGCCATATGCAAATCAGTCTGACCCTGTGCCTCATGGGAACAGTCCAGCCCGAACTGCCAAGCCATGTCTTCCCTGGACCGGAAACAAGCATCCTGGGACCGGTTTCTGGCTATTCAGCCGTCATCAGCCAGGCTAGCTTGAATCCAGTGGCAAAGTGAGCAAGGGAGCCACGTCTGGGCATACCCTGCCAACTTAGGGCGAACAAAGCAATACCAAAGGGGATGATGGACGGAGCGTTTGAGCTAATCAAACACTCACCCCCAGTCAACTGATCTGGGTTTAATCCATCATCATTCTTTAGCTCACTCCAACACCCCAGTTCAGACATGGCCATATGCAAATCAGTCTGACCCTGTGCCTCATGGGAACAGTCCAGCCCGAACTGCCAAGCCATGTCTTCCCTGGACCGGAAACAAGCATCCTGGGACCGGTTTCTGGCTATTCAGCCATCATCAGCCAGGCTAGCTTGAATCCAGTGGCAAAGTGAGCAAGGGACCCACGTCTGGGCATACCCTGCCAACTTAGGGCGAACAAAGCAATACCAAAGGGATGATGGACGGAGCGTTTGAGCTAATCAAACACTCACCCCCAGTCAACTGATCTGGGTTTAATCCATCATCATTCTTTAGCTCACTCCACCACCCCTATCCTGGCTGAAGAGGGGTGAAACCCCAAAACCGGTCCTAGGATGCTTGTTTCCAGTCCAGGGAGGACCTGGCTTGGCAGTTCGGGCTGGACTGTTCCCATGAGGCACAGGGTCAAGACTGATTTGCATATGGCTGGGTTCAAACTGGAATGGCATGGTGAGCAAAAAACGATGGATTTAGGCCCAGATCTCTGTACTGGGGTGAATGTATGACATTGTTCTGCATTCTGCCCATCAACTGTAGTTTTTGCATTTGTCACCCCGATTGGGACGGGTATGCCCAGACGTGGGTCCCGTGCTCTCCATGCCACTGGAATCAAACTATCCTGGCTGAAGAGGGGTGAAACCCCGAAACCGGTCCTAGGATGCTTGTTTCCAGTCCAGGGAGGACCTGGCTTGGCAGTTCGGGCTGGACTGTTCCCATGAGGCACAGGGTCAAGACTGATTTGCATATGGCTGGGTTCAAACTGGAATGGCATGGTGAGCAAAAAACGATGTATTTAGGCCCAGATCTCTGTACTGGGGTGAATGTATGACATTGTTCTGCATTCTGTCCATCAACTGTTGTTTTTGCATTTGTCACCCCGAGTGGGACGGGTATGCCCAGACGTGGGTCCCGTGCTTCCATGCCACTGGAATCAAGCTATCCTGGCTGAAGAGGGTGAAACCCCGAAACCGGTCCTAGGATGCTTGTTTCCAGTCCAGGGAGGACCTGGCTTGGCAGTTCGGGCTGGACTGTTCCCATGAGGCACAGGGTCAAGACTGATTTGCATATGGCTGGGTTCAAACTGGAATGGCATGGTGAGCAAAAAAACGATGGATTTAGGCCCAGATCTCTGTACTGGGGTGAATGTATGACATTGTTCTGCATTCTGTCCATCAACTGTTGTTTTTGCATTTGTCACCCCGAGTGGGACGGGTATGCCCAGACGTGGGTCCCGTGCTCTCCATGCCACTGGACTCAAGCTATCCTGGCTGAAGAGGGGTGAAACCCCGAAACCGGTCCTAGGATGCTTGTTTCCAGTCCAGGGAGGACCTGGCTTGGCAGTTCGGGCTGGACTGTTCCCATGAGGCACAGGGTAAAGACTGATTTGCATATGGCTGGGTTCAAACTGGAATGGCATGGTGAGCAAAAAACGATGGATTTAGGCCCAGATCTCTGTACTGGGGTGAATGTATGACATTGTTCTGCATTCTGTCCATCAACTGTTGTTTTTGCATTTGTCACCCCGAGTGGAACGGGTATGCCCAGACGTGGGACCCGTGTCTCTCCATGCCACTGGAATCAAGCTATCCTGGCTGAAGAGGGGTGAAACCCCGAAACCGGTCCTAGGATGCTTGTTTCCAGTCCAGGGAGGACCTGGCTTGGCAGTTCGGGCTGGACTGTTCCCATGAGGCACAGGGTCAAGACTGATTTGCATATGGCTGGGTTCAAACTGGAATGGCATGGTGAGCAAAAAAACGATGGATTTAGGCCCAGATCTCTGTACTGGGGTGAATGTATGACATTGTTCTGCATTCTGTCCATCAACTGTTGTTTTTGCATTTGTCACCCCGAGTGGGACGGGTATGCCCAGACGTGGGTCCCGTGCTCTCCATGCCACTGGAATCAAGCTATCCTGGCTGAAGAGGGGTGAAACCCCGAAACCGGTCCTAGGATGCTTGTTTCCAGTCCAGGGAGGACCTGGCTTGGCTGTTCGGGCTGGACTGTTCCCATGAGGCACAGGGTCAAGACTGATTTGCATATGGCTGGGTTCAAACTGGAATGGCATGGTGAGCAAAAAAACGATGGATTTAGGTCCAGATCTCTGTACTGGGGTGAATGTATGACATTGTTCTGCATTCTGTCCATCAACTGTTGTTTTTGCATTTGTCACCCCGAGTGGGACGGGTATGCCCAGACGTGGGTCCCGTGCTCTCCATGCCACTGGAATCAAGCTATCCTGGCTGAAGATGGGTGAAACCTCGAAACCGGTCCTAGGATGCTTGTTTCCAGTCCAGGGAGGACCTGGCTTGGCAGTTCGGGCTGGACTGTTCCCATGAGGCACAGGGTCAAGATTGATTTGCATATGGCTGGGTTCAAACTGGAATGGCATGGTGAGCAAAAAAACGATGGATTTAGGCCCAGATCTCTGTACTGGGGTGAATGTATGACATTGTTCTGCATTCTGTCCATCAACTGTTGTTTTTGCATTTGTCACCCCGAGTGGGACGGGTATGCCCAGACGTGGGTCCCGTGCTCTCCATGCCACTGGAATCAAGCTATCCTGGCTGAAGAGGGGTGAAACCCCGAAACCTGTCCTAGGATGCTTGTTTCCAGTCCAGGGAGGACCTGGCTTGGCAGTTTGGGCTGGACTGTTCCCATGAGGCACAGGGTCAAGACTGATTTGCATATGGCTGGGTTCAAACTGGAATGGCATGGTGAGCAAAAAAACGATGGATTTAGGCCCAGATCTCTGTACTGGGGTGAATGTATGACATTGTTCTGCATTCTGTCCATCAACTGTTGTTTTTGCATAGTGTTTGCTATAACCATCGACTAGATCGTGCATATGTCTCTCCTATGTCCTTACTTCTGAAAAGAGAACAAATTTGGTCCCCTGTAACCTTCTTCTTAGACACATCTGCACAACAATCAGCCCGACATCATCCCCTATTGGAAGAAGTCCCCAAACCACCATAAAATATCCTTCACTACTACCTTATGTACTTAGGGGCCTATTACAATGGCGGTCGGAAAACCTCCCCGACCGCCATGGTAACGGGAAAAGACCGCCCGCAAGGCCCGCGACATAACCGCTGGTCGCATTAGGATGTTCCTTGCTCGAAATCCGACCGCGGCGGTCGGATCGCGGGCCTTAACATTGCAGCGGTTGCTGCTGCCCGCAGCACCACAGCGATGTCCAAATGAGCATGTCCTGCATTTCGCTGCACTGCGTGGCAGGCACTGCACAGTGCCTGCCACCTGGTACAGGGATATGTAGGGGGGGACCATGGGTACCCCCCTACATATCCCTGTACCAGGTGGCAGGCACTGTGCACCCACACCCCCCACAAAACATTGGGGGCCCGCAACGGGCCCCCGAAAGACAATTACCGCATGCCTTTCCATGGCGGTCTGACCGCTGAGGAAAGGCTGGCTACCGCAGGCATCATAATTGTGCCGGCGGAGCCTGCCCTGCACCGCCACCATTATCCCGGTCCTTCTCCGCTCGCAGGGCAGGAGTGCGGATGGCAACCGGCGGAAAAGCGGCGGTCGCAATTTCCCACTGCCGCGGTCACCACCGCCATCCTATTCTGACCGGCGGTTTTCTGGCCTGCAATCGCGGCGGATGTCCGCCACAGGTCCGGCGGTTGCCACCGCCGGCCGGGTGGCGGTTATCCGACCGCCATCGTAATAGGCCCCTTAGTTATTTATTTATTTTTATTTATTTTAAATTTATTATTACAGCTGTTATTCCTTAAAATATTTCATAAAATTGTTGATATCTTTTTTATATTGCATTGCACTCTCTTACATTTATATTGCATACTTACTATGATAATATTGTACTTGCTCTCTTTTTCTTCTCTTTTTTCTCTATCTATAGTTATTATAACCCCTTTTTCTCAAAATGCAACTACTTTCATTTTTCATACTCTCCTCTTTTCCTATTATATGATGTTTACTTAATGACTATTATCCGACATTTTGTTACTTTACTTGATTGTATATACCTGGTTGCATTTCTTTCTCCAAAAATAAAGTTTTCTGTTTAAACTAAAAAAAAAAATCATCATCAAACTAGTCCCAACTTCCTCATTAATTAATTTTTCCTTTATGTTTTTTGTTGTGTATTTTTCAAACTCCGCAACTGGGTTTCAAAGTGCTGAACACTCGGGGGCCATGATATGATCCCATTTTCAATGCTGCGCCAACACAGAATGAGCCTCTGCATTTTTTGAGCCATCAGTGCATACATTAACTTGAAAAATCTCTGAGTTAGTGCATGTGGTGCTTACAGGAGAGGAAATGCAGGGCATTTATTTACAGTGATAGCACATTGCAGTAAAGGCATGTGTATGCAGTGCTTAACTTTTGTCGGTGGTTGCTGGTGGGGGGCACCAGCACTCTTTTTTGTGTGGACCACACTTATTTTATCTCATCAGACATTTTCCGAGAGCAAGAGAGTGAAAACACACAAACCGGACAAAAGGAGGAAGAGAAAGATGAAAAACTGCTACTAAGTGAGAAAGCAGGGACCTGCAAGTGTGAGATAAAGGGGCAGGGAGTGTCTGACAATACATTAAAGAGGTACGAGATGAACGCAAGACTACGCAGCCTGACATCTACAAGCGCTGACTGCGAGCTTCTGAGCAACATTTGGGCACTGTCACTCATTATTTTCCATATTAAGCACTGCGTGAATGCTGTTTGGCAGTTAGTTTACAGATGAAATTAGAAAATATTGTTGTAGGCTGTGCATGACACAACACTGCATTTGGGCATCATTATGAAATAAAATATATGTGTGAGGAGTAGGGGAAGTCGATTGGTGCTATGGAGGCCACTTCAATCTTTCAGCTACTCGATGTGTCTCATCTTGGTTACTATGGGCCAGATGTACAAAGCATTTTTTCCCGTCACAAACAGAACAATTCTCAGAATCAGGCCGTTTGCGACCTAAAAATGCTTTTTCAAATTACCGAATCACATTTTGCATTTGCGATTCAGTATTTAGAAGCGGTGTCCCTTCCAAATACCAAATCAGTATGGTATGCATTAGTGTTTTGCAACTGAATCCCAGTCGCAAAACAGTAATACTTTACCACCAGTTTAAAACTGGTGGTAACCCATTCGCAAAGGGGAAGGAGCCCCCAAGGAACGCCTTCCCCTTTGAGAATATAAATAGTCACATGTTTTAAGCCCAGACTCTTAAAAAATGAAACTTGAAGGTTTCATCTTCTTTTAAATGCATCCCGTTTTCCTTAGAGGAAAACAGACTGCATTTTGTTTATAAAAAGGTTGCTTTATTAAAAAGCAATCCCTGACACGGTGGTCTGCTGACCTCAGAGGGCCACCATCCCTGTGATGGGTGATTCCTAATGGGTTGCAAACTGCAACCTACCTCATTAATATTCATGAGGTAGGTTGATTTATGACCCACTGGGAATCCTTAAATGAAACTCAATGACTTTCATATATTAGCAATACTGATTTCCTAATTGCAATTCGCAGGGAATTGTAATTAGGAAATAGGTATGGCAAATGTTTGTGCATCTGCCTTATGTCTCCTGTGCACTCTGGTCTTCTGTATCTTTTATAGTCAGGTTTAACCTGTTAATGGATGATGCATTCATTTTAAATATGTATCTATGCTGGGGCAGCCGGGACCCGCTCATATTAAGACACCGTGATACCAGTATTAAATGTGTGTACATAAAAAATAAAACCAAGGTGTTGTTCATGATAAGGCAGTAACTCCAGTTGGCGCTAGGTGGTGCCATAGACTAACTGGGCAACTAGGGCCCTCATAAAACTTCTGACGGGCCTGTAATGGAATCGTTTATTTCTGCGTATAGCTCCTTTTGTGTGCACCTCTGCGTTGCCTTTCGTAGTTTGTTTTACTTTCTTTATTGCTTGATGTGGTCTGATTTGGTGCACTAATGCCCATACATGCTCTTGTATGACGTGGCATGGCTTGCTAATTAACAATTTTTTCTGAGAAATGTGTTTACGAGTTTATTTTACATCTATAATCACTAGGACATAGTTTATTTGACTGATTATCTCTGCACATCTTTTGGACGTGGTATTCCATTTTTCAAAGTTAATTTCTACTATTGCCAGATTATCTCTGATGTAAATTTTGAGGCATCTCTATGTTGTTTTCTACCTTTATAATTGAGCACATGATGATGTCATGGACGATTCAAGTACTGACTCAACTATACGAGGACGCCACTGGCTGGAATAAAACACCAAATTCCATAAATTAAAATAGAGGTTAGGTAAGGACTCCCTAGAAGTTCTCTCCTTTCGGTAGCAAGTCAGAGTTCTAGGCAAAATCTTGGAAGGAGTACTAGAGAATGCAAGAGAAATGCACTATGTGGTGTAGCGAAGGAATAAAGAACTTCAGGTCCAGAAAAAAGATTGATAAATGAATAATTTGCCTTGTTAAAAAAAAACATTATAGGAAAACTGTGAGGTCATGGTTGTTAAAGGTAGGTTAACAACTTTCTGAGTGCCTCAATAGGAATCAATAGGTGTTATTACTATGGTCTAGATAAGGACAGACCAAGCCATGGGTGGCTAGGTCGATGTGTGGTGATGGCCTTTGTCCCCTAAAAATTTATGTTTTAAATTAATGGAATAGAACAGCTCAGATCACTAAAGTCAAAGCAAGTCACAATTGCTAATCTTCAGCTTGTCCTCAGTCATTTTCTAACGGGGGTATTTTAGCTTCTGGGAGGGTTTGGGTGTATTATATGGTAGGGCTGTGTAGCCTTATTGTGTAATACACTTGCAAAAACTGTCTTGAGTCCAGTTACACTCATTTGTAAAACCTTAAGCTCAACCCTGGGTAGCTATGGCTTCGAGCTGCAAGGCGTAAACAAAGGAACAAGTGTGAAGCATTTAACAGTACCTAACAATGAAATAAGAAAGCCAAATGACGCTAAAGAAAGCCAACACCATTTTACAAACAGATTATATTTTTGTGAATTCTTAGACTCCAAGATGAACAAAATCCACCAGAGGGTTCCGGAGATACAGATTTGTCAAGAAAATGTAAATCTCAGTTTAACTGCAAAGAAGCACTGGTAACCGTAAAGTTTGTAAACTTTTGAAAAGTTTGTAAGAGTTCAGTTTGACTACTTCAGCCTGGCTTGGATGACCATATCCTTTAGGGTGAAGGAGTATTTGGACAGTTAACTAGCCACCAAAGTGTTTCCCAGTCCAGTTCCAGTCCAGTTCCAAACTTCATAGCACGACCCCCGTAGACTTCAATAGAGTGGTCCTGAAGCTGCAGATGCAGGAGATGAAAGATGCTCATGGATGCTCTGACTGTTGTTTGGTAGACGGGTCTGCCTGTTTGGTTATTCCTTGGTCCACTGATCAGGTGCCCCACCTTTGGCCTGAGGTCAGGAAAATCCCAAAGTGCACTGTTTTGCCCACTCTCAAGATGTCTGAACCCTTCCTAGGATGTCAAGAACTGGTAGCCTAGAGGTGTGGCTACCTGTGGACAACACGCCCATGGGAAAACCTTTTGGGTACTGGTCTCCCCTCTCTCTTTCTGCCATCAGCCTGTCTAGCTGAACAAAGGACAGCCTTGAAGAGTGTGATCGGCACTTGCCCTCCAAAGGCGGCATCACCTTTGAAGCTTACCTTTTGGGCCAACACCCTGAGTGACTTACTGCAAAGGGGTAATACCTCACCTTGTAGCAGGCTGCTATTGTTCCTAAGCCTGGTAGTCATTCATACTATTCCCCAGGAGGGCAGAAAGCTGTCTGATGGCCAGTGACTGTGTGAGGCCCCTGGACAAACTGGATCACAGAGTGGCAACTTTCTAAAAGTTGCATTTCTTCAAGAGTGACATTAAATTCGACTTGGCATCAAGTCTGGTTTTATACCATGATTAAATTGATACCTTACAGTATCCATCTAAGTAGTCCCATTCAGATGTTAGCCAGACTGAGTGGTCAGCTGGTGACCCTGTATTAGCCAATTGGGCTACTAACTCGCTCACAGCAAAACAAAGATTTGGAAGTATTGTTGTCAGGACATGTATATATAGAATACAGGTCCTACTTAATAATATACAGCTCCCTGCCTTGGGCTCAGTAGGCCTTACTTGGGGGAGACTTGCATATATTGTTAAGGTATGTGGGGGCTTTACCATTGGTTTGAATGGCAAAGTCGAACTAGCAGTGTTACCACTGCCCTTCGAGTCGGCAGTGGCAGGCTGGGAGCCATTTTGTACTTTGTCACACACATGGTGGCACTATCATTGCTGCAACCCTGGGAGGACACTCTGCCTTACATGCTCTGGATACCATATACTAGGGACTTATGTGTAAGTCGGCCTGTGCCAATTTGGGTTAGTCAATTCTGCATACACTTTACAAGGTGTTAGAGCACTGCCACTGGGGTCTGTTTAGTAGGACTCAGTGCACTCTCAGAGTTGAAAAACCAGCAGCATCAGTCCAAACAAATCGGAGTGAACATACAAAAACTTACAGCTTCCACTCTATCTGGCTGGTTCACACGGCTCTATTGGTTCTTGGACAGCTGAATGTCTTAACACAAACCCCACACATGCTTCAGTCTACTGCACTTACTTTTGTTTTGTCCTTCAGACTAGGAGTACGCTACTCTTCACACTGAGCAGTATATTTTCCTACTCCTCTGTGTTATGTCTCTGAAGCAGGGGTTCCTTGAGAGTATTAGGCTTGTTCCAATCCAGTGGTGGGAAATAGCATAGCAACTTCAAAAGTCCTGTTCCAGTTGTGAAGTAATTCTCAATAGATGTTAAAGAGTTTCTGCAGAAAATCTGATACATTCAACCTACAGTGTCATTAGGGAGAGTATTTATTTAAAACTGGGGCACTGGGAAGAAAGCTATGGTCAATCAAATTGGGTTGCAATTTCAAAAATCAAAACCCCAGTCAACCAATGTGCACAACATATCTGCCGGCTTTAAATATGAGGATGAGGCCAGCTCACAGCAGCAACAATTGAAGGATCTGGAACTTCAATAACATTCTAGTAACTTATAAAATCCATCAGCACGCAGCATTCTACCTTCTTTGTCGGTGTTGTGAAACTGAACTGGATAACTTCTAATATCTTAAATATCAAATGCCATCTTTCTCTATTCTGAAAGAGATAAAATTTGAATACATTCAGTAAAAAATCACTTTACTCCACAGGAAGGGATTTTAGTGGTGGGATAATCTTAGCCTCCGTGTCTTTAATAAAATCCGGATTTTCTGCCCAACAGGCTGTGAAAAATCTAAATTTTATGGCTTTTTTACGGAGGCTAACATTATGCAAGCTTAAAGTGCATTTAATACATTATCAATAGCGTTTGCATTAGGGCTAAATTAATAGCTTTTAAACATTGTTTTGTTGGACCAATCCGCAGTACTAAGGATATCTTGTAGGCTTCCCCCTAGGGAGAAAGCTTTGGAGGCTGAGGCGCCTCTCAGGGACTGTGAACCAAAAATACTAGTGACTATAACTGCTTCTTTCATTACCTCCTTGACACATCTAGCTAAGGTGGGGGATGAGACTTCTTTATGAGATGGTCTATAGGACAATAGTAATTGGTCTGTATTTCCACTCATACGCAAAGTTTTTCTCTCACATTCCAGCAAGCATTACACCATACAGAGGGGCAGATTTATGACGACTGGCGCATCCCTGCAAATCAGCAGGGATGCGCCAGGTAAGATGCGTCACGCAAGTTTACCCTTGCGCCACCACAGATGCGCCGCAATGCGGCGCATCGTGGCGCAAGGATAAACAGATGCGTGACGCATCTCCCGTCGGAAGGGTGGCGCATTGCTGGAGTCGTGTCGCAAGCGCGACGCAACTCCAGCAATGTTCGTGGCCTGCCCATACATAACGTGGTGCGTCACGCCTTACGCCTGCGTCAAGCAGGCGCAAGGTTTTGACGCAGCGGCGTCGGAAAAGTGACTGAGTGGAATCTTGTAGATTTCACTCAGGCACTCTTCCGAGGCTTCACTGCGCCGGAACGCCCCCTGCGCCGGAACGCCCACATGAAACCTGACGCAGGTTTCATGTGGCGCAGGGCTTTACAACGTGACGCATCTCCCTAGATGCGTCATGTTTAAAATAGGGCGCAACGTGGCGCATTGTTTACGCCGCTGCTGCGTCACAGAAGTGACGCAACGGCGGCGCAAAAGTGGCGCATGGGGCTCGTAAATCTGCCCCGAGTCTTTCATTCTGGGGAAAAAAGGGGTAAAATATAGAAGTTGACATTGTCTTCGTTCGTCTTTTTAGATAGAAACAGACCCCTTCGGGTTGGTAGGCCCTACTGTTGATGTCCAAGGCTTTAATGACTGAGGTTCATCTCAAAGATACCAGGCAGAGTAGATCTGTAAGTTTGTAGGATATTTGTTTTAGGGATAAATTAGAATTTTCACCCCAACCTGTTAGAACTTGTAAAACATCTCTTACGTCCCATAGTGCAGCATATTTTGCAGTCGGGGGTTTAAGACCTGCATACTTCACATAATTATTCTGGTTAGTAAGTTTTATCCCACAGATACCCCTTCAATAAGGCAATGAACTGCAGCAATAGCTGATCTATAAACATTGACTGTTCTGTAAGAGAGTCCTGATGTGAATAGTTTTGGTAAGGAGTTAATTAGATGTACTAAATTAGTTGAAACAGGATTGTAATTCCGTTGAAGACACCAACAAACCCATTTCTCCGAGGCCAATCTATATGCTTTCCTTGTGCCAAGAGCCCATGACTCCAATCTGAGTTTGACAGCATCTGCAGAAAGGCCTGCGATCCGCCACTGTCTCCTGAAATCCTCCAGGCCATCAGTGTCAGAAGTCCTTGCTCTACCAGAGGGTGTGGTTCTCCTTCTGGGCCTGTTATTATTCTCTTGAGTGTTGTTATTAATACTGGGAAGTCTATACTCACTTCCATTAGGATTGGGAGCCATGTTTGGAATCTCCAGAGTGGCGTTATCACCACTGTGATTTCTTTGTTCCTGCGAACGTGCACTAACAGTCTCAGCAGCATGACAAAGGGAGGGAAAGCAAAAGGTCTTAATCCCTTCCAATTATGAAGAAAGGTGTCCACCCCCAATACCTGAGGGTCTGGTTTCCAACTGAAGAATTTCGATAGTTGAGTGTTCAATCTGTCCGCAAAGAGGTCTACCCTGAAGGGTCCCCATATTGATTGGATGGAAAGAAAAGTTCCCCTGTGTAATCTCCAATTGCTGGAATCTTTGAAATTCCAGGAGAACCAATCCGCTACCTCATTGCTCACACCTGGAATGTGTTCTGCTATTACTGAGATGTCTTTGTTCAGGCAGTAACCCCAGAAGAATTTGGATAAATCCATCAGACTGTTGGAGTGGGTGCCCCCCATTTTGTTGTCATATCTGACTGCAGACACGTTGTCCATTTGCAGCATCACAGAGCATTTCATTAGATCTTTGGTGAAGCAGCGGATTGCGAAGGAGCCCGCCAGTAATTCTAAGCAGCTGATGTGTAACTCCTTCTCCTGCTCTGTCCAGCGGCCCCCAGTTGTTGAGTTGCCACATTTCGTCCCCCATCCTTCTAAGCTTGCATCTGAGTCTATCACTATCTCTGGATCTTCCCCGAAGATCGCTCTCCCACTCCAAGCTTCTGCATTCTTTAACCACCAGAGTATTTCTTTCTTTGAATCTGGGTCCAGAGTTATTATTTGGGAATAGGATGGATTTATTCTTAAAGCTTTGGCTTTGAGTCTTTGAAGAGCTTGGTAGTATAGCTTGGATCGTTGAGGATAGGAGGCCCAGAATCCTCGCTAGGGTTCTTAGAGGGAACTCTTTTTTCCTTAATATTTTCTCAATTCTTTGCAGAGTTGTCTTAGTTCTTCTCCAGTAAGTTTTAATACCGCCTGTGATGTATTTATAACAAAGCCCAGGAACTGTGTTTCCTGGCTCAGGGTTGTGCAAGACTTCTTTTTGTTTATGATAAACCCTAAGTGTTTCAGTCGGTTTATGGTGAGGTCTGTGTGTAGTGATACTGTTTCTTTGGGCTGGGCCATTATAAGGATGCCGGAGATTAGGTGGGGGTTTTTTAGTTAAGACAGGAAAGTGGCGCTCAGGCTATTGCGTGTACTAACTATAGGCTTATATGCATGCGGTGCCTCCAGGTCAGGGGAGTAACCCGATAACCCCTGGGAAATGTGTGAATCGCAGGAGCCACACTGTAAATTGAGTACTGTCCTGGGCACACGCGGTGAGGGTATTAGCAATATATCAATCCGTTACGAAACGTTATATGAATGCAGAGGTCGGCATCAATATTGGAACAAAAAGAGTTTATTTATATCTCAACACCAACTATGTTGAATACAAAAAGCCAGCCGACACGTGTTTCATCACTGGGAGAGATCCCGTGACTCATCAGGGCTAGAAAGCGAATGTAACAGAAGGAGTGCTGACCCCGAAGACCGGTGATAATTCCAACCCGGTGTGGGGTGAGCTGGAGGCTGGAGCAACTGGGCTGGTAGGAGCTGGATGTGGCGCCACGATTGTTACAGCGATGGTATGGGACCGCGGGCTGAAAAGCAGCCGTTGGCGGGCATGAGGTAATGCCTGGGTAAGGAGTGCCACAGCACTAAAGGGGTAGAATCCTGAAGAGGCAGGTTGAGGCTGTCCAGTGTCCGGCGTGGTGAAAGTGTAGACCGTCAACCAGGCGGAGTGCAGAACCAAGCTTACCCGGGTGCGGGAAAACAAGGGTAAATTCAAAATTGGCGGGATATCGCAGAAGTCTGGAGTCCGGTGCGGAGAAGGACGTCAGGACACTGGAGCCAAGTTGTGAGGAACCGAATGTGAGGCTGCAGAACTGCCGAAGCTTTCCGCCCCAAGTGAATTGGAGGAATTTTTGATGGGGTGCCAAATTGGTATAGTTAAGTTTGCGCCTTTTAGGTCTAGTCAGGTTAGTCAGTCCCCTTTACTTAACACATCTCGTAGGAGATGTACCCCTTCCATATTGAAGTGGTGGTATACCACCCAATCATTCTGGTCTTTTAAGTTTAACACTGGCCTTAAGCCTTTGTCTTTCTTCTACCAAGAAGATATCGCTTACAATCCCACATTGTGTGGCTTCTTGGATTGTGCCTTTGGTTAATAGTTCTTCTACTTCCTGAGATACTAGAATTGAGTCCTTGTGTGAGAAGGTTATTTCTGGGGGTATTTTTCTCTGTACTGGGGTACCAGTGAATTCTATTCTGTATCCCCTCACTGTTTCTAAGATCCAAGGATCTTGAGTCACCGTATTCCAGTTCCCAGAGAATCTGGCTAATCTCCCTCCCACCTTTATATGGGTATGTGAAAGGTCTTTGGTAACTCTTACCTGCAGAGAATCCTTTTTGATGCCTTTCTCCTCTGAATCCTCTACCACAAGCTCTTTGTTTCTGTGGGTTGGAGGTGGAATACGAGCCGAAGCCTGGTTAGAATCTTTGTCCCCGTCCCAAGTAGGGTCTTGAACTGCCTTGCCCATGGTAGGGAAACCGACCCCGTGTTCTCCCGGCCCTCCCAAAAATTCTGTCCTGGACTTCTGGATGGAGCTGAATGCCCCTACATATTTTGCCATGTCTTGGATGAAATCATCCCCGAAGAGAAGCCCTTGAGCTGAAGCTCCTCCTTCCTTAAAGGTCAATTCTACCAACTTCGGGTCTATTTTGAGCAAAACGCTCTTCCTTCTCTCGTTTGAGAGTGCCGAGTTGGCATTTCATATGAGGCAGATTAGTCTTTGCGCCCATTGGCGTAACTCCCTCAGGCCAATTAGGGAGTCATCAAGTTAGGCCCCTTCCGCCATAAGAAAATTGCACTTATCTGTGAGCAGCAGCAACAAAGAAGGGAGAATGCTGCCTACTGACGGATTTATAAGTTACTACAATGTTGTTGATGTTCCAAATCCTTCAATTGTTGCTGTTGTTAGCTGGCAATAAAGGAGATTTGCATAATGTTCGCCTCCGTGTCATGCCAGAAAATCTGATATATTCAACCTACAGTGTCATTAGGGAGAGTATTTATTTAAAACTGGGGGCACTGAGAAAAAAGCTATGGTGAATCAAATTGGGTTGCAGTTTCAAAAATCAAAGCTCCAGTCATCCAATCTGCACATCATATATGCCGGCTTTAAATATGAGGGAGAGGACAAGCACCAAAAGAATGTGTATCACAGGAAAGACTCACCAGACATCATATTTGGTATCTCTTCTCTTGGTGGACAACTCCTTTCCTTGCACAAAGATTTGGATTGTAGACAATATGGTGAGATAGTCCTAGCACGTGTAAACTGTCTCAGGGCACATCTGGAGCTAAAGACACCAAAGCCACAAAACTTGTTCTGGCCACAACTTTGCCTCACCAGCAGCTCTTGGTCTAGCAAGAAGCAACTGAGCATTCCGTGCAGCTTCTCAAATAGGTCAGTAAGAGGACAACCTATGCATTTCAAATCCACCATAAGGACAGCACACTGGAGTGAAACCTCCATTTTGTGCAGCTGTTGATGTGTCTTTGTAGTCGCCATTCTCACTGCACTTGCATATCCAAACCAAGTAACGTACTGCAAGCGCAGTCAGTAGTACAGGTAAAAAGCCTGTGCCCTAAATAATAGATAGAGCTGCCATCAACCATTAGCATCTCAAACCTCGATTTGAAAAAGAATTGGAATTTGAACCACTTCCCTGTGTTATTACTTCCTGAGTAGAGGTGTGCACTGCTAGTTAGCACAGTAAAGCCTGATCGTAAGAGTCAGTGCAAGTACTAGAGAACATGAAATTTGTGCTCCACTCCTAATGTGAGTTAGTGCTAAAATATGTACAAATGCGTATAAGTGCTCCTGATTCCATATGTGCACATGTATCTTTGCTGTAGATCTGCTTCAAAATTGCTGTAAAAATACCACCTACTAGTAGCTTCTGGGGAAGGAACAATACCTGGAACCGCAGAGGAACAAGGTGGACATGTGCACCAGGCGGTAGAGTGAAGAAAAACATAAGACGATGGTCAAGTTCATTTGTAAAGCAGTGGCTTTCATTTAGAAGTTATAAACTTATTGTGAAACAAACAGCCTGGAAATAAAGCTTTGCTTTCGGGCAGCAAATTAAGGTTCTGCACATTTGTGTATTTTGTCTAACCTTATTTCGTGAAGTACCATGAAAATGTATTGACATTATATGGCATTACGCATTCAAAGAGAAATATAGCTGCCTCTATATTGTGTGAATTTTTGTAACTGAGCACGTAGATTAGGAGGAATCTGGGGTCTAGCACGGAAGACCCCTTTGAGCCTTCCCAAGACCCATGATAACACCAGGTTGTAGACCACATAGTGGATTTTCCTTCCCTTGCCATGCTCATATTATTGCACTTGTGTGCAGGGCCTCTTGTCCAGGAGGGTTTCTGACTTTGAATCTCCACATTTTTCCTTTGAAAAGCGATGGTCCTCTTCAAATTGTATCCAATTTTTATGTATTGCACCGTCATCACTTTAGATATTTGATGTCTCTAACCACACCTCTTAGCATAGGGCAGTGGCCTCTATCTTTTGATGTATGAAAATGTGGTCATAGGCCCCGGCGATGTGGTCCACATACTAAGTCTGCTAAGTTGGTGGATCACAGTTACTGTTTGGTTGACACCTTGATTACGTCTGTCCCACATCCTCGCTTGCATTAATAGCTGTGTAGAGCTGGTATATCAGCGCTCCCCTTAGTCAAGATCAGATTCTTGGAAATGACAATCTTATTGGTAAGAGCACATAGCGGACACTTAATTGAGGGTTTTTCTCCTTCTTTCTCTTGTGAACTGAAAATGTACTGTTTTTAAATCTGAGGTCATGGATTTAGGAACATCAAAGTAGAACAGTGATTTTACTTTAATTGCTATTATAATGTATTGTTTTAGATATGCCTGGACACTAATTGCATTTCTATGTATTTGTTTCCTTTTTACTGTACTTTTATGGTCTATTTAATTAGATTGAACAAAGTTTATTATGATTCTGAAGAATAAGCATACACCTCCTCTAAGAAAAGTCTTGTCAGATAACAGCTGCCTATTCTGCATTCTGCATATAGTGTCCCTTCCACGCTTCACCATTTTGTGCATCTGAGGGAACTGTGCAATGCTACCACCATGCACTACCTGTTATTTAAATGAGGGAACCTTGTAGTGCTGCTACACAGCATTATATTTTCTAGTTAGTGTGGGTAGGGACGGGGCTCATGGATCTTAATTAATCCCCCGTCTGGATAGCATACATTTCGAAAGAATGCCTATTGTTAAATAGTTGAGAAAACCATAACAAGTTCATGACTGGTTAAAAATTTGCAATTTTAACTTCAGTGAAGTGGTACATGTTCTGCAACACAGTAACCTTGGGCCAGATTAACTAACCTTTCACACTGTTGCTTTTGATAAATCGATGCCAATGTTTATAATGGTACACTCGCATACACAAACAAAATTGCATCACTATTATCAAATTCGCCTGTCTCTCCATCAACCCAGACGAAGAAATACGTGATCAGGCAGGCTGTGCAACCGAGGTCCACAGTAACTGTGTGACAGGTCACAGGTGGAGTGGCATAGCCGGCAGACAAATGTACAAACAGGAAACTTAGGTTCATCCCCCAGATAAGCGCAGCGACATCACAATGGTCCAGGGAAATTGGCCCCAATAAAGCACACATGGCCAGAGGGGTGCACGCCTTCCCAAAACACCATGAAGTCAGATGTTACATTGAGTTAGGAACACACAGCTAATTAGGACACAACACACACACACACAGTACACGCAGTGATCACATGCCCCTCATGTTAGACATCTAGACACATTACCCACTGGCCCACATTGTGTCCACGCAAGGTCGAGGCCCACCTGCATTTGTTACCAGGGACCTTTTATTTCTGACTCCACAGACAAGGCCCACATTCTTTTACCAAACAAGGAAAGCAGGATGTACTTTTACGCCATCCAAAACTGTATAAAAATCGCTGGGATTGATTGCACTTTGGGACAGTCCTCAGACCGATTTCCCTAGCTGTACTCCCGGCCGAAGTTTTTAATTTAACCACTTGTTCCTGTTTTGCCCAACGCCTCCTGTCTTTTGTTTTTCAAAGTAAATTTCTATTCGAGCAACAACACAACGCACTGTAGCAAGGCACCTTGCTGCACTGCGCTGTGTTGTGTGAAAGGGAGAGAGCAGAAATGCACCATATCTACTAAGATATGGTGCACTTCTGCTCTCTCATAGTCCTCGTGCACTTCAGGAAGCCTAGAGCCAACACCAGATTGCAGCACACACAGAAAGAGGAAATAACAAGGAGGAAAAAAATAGTTTTCTCCTCATTACGCCATCCTCTGGGAGGCATAGCAATTTCATGAAATCCAAGGTTTACAAACCTTTATAAATCTGGGATTGCGTGAAATCCGTGGGTGAACGCATTTGAATGCCCATGTTCCACCCATGGAATGCATCCCAGAATGAAATTAAAGGCAATGCAGTGCAAGCCACTACATTGTTTTACTTTTTTTTGTACAAAACCACATTAAGCAGCGCAAATTGCCCCTTGCATGGCTTTGTAAATATCTGCTAGCATTTTGCATCATGCATGCACCACAAAATTGGTGCAACCAGGATGCAAAATGTTAGTAAACCTGGGCCTTAGTTTGACCAAGAGGGTTCCACATGATGAGCGACACTCTCCCTGGATGCACAGAAAATGGAGGAAGTAAAATAGTTAGCACCACACACTGTTACTGAAGTATGTTCTTTCTGGGTCCTTAAATCCCACTTCTACCTTTGTTGACGGACAAATTAGATGATGCCTTTCCAGAGCTGCACCATGTTTTGATTCTTTCATGATATCTCTTGTACGAAAAAAACTTCTTTATGAACACCACTGAATACTTTCTGATGCACCAAGCCAGAGATGTTTATTTAGCATAAAGCTTTCAGTTGTAGTTCTTAAAACACTTAATAAGATACTGTAGGAAATTGGGTTATTAGTTGTGTGGACTGTAATATGTCAACTATTCTCCTTACTGGGAACCAAGCACCCCATTGTTGCTCTTGACTTTCTCAGGGTGGTGAAGCAGAGCAGTCCAAGGCCTACTCAGGTGAAGCGGCGTGGGCTAGTAATCAGCATTTGCTGGCATGCAATAATAACACTCAATAAATGATTATCTAGTCAGTACTTTTTCTTTAGAAAAAGGAAAAGTACATTTATTACTCACACACTACAAATATATACATTGGCAGATGCAAAATACCATAGATGGCATTGCATAGTAATCGTTGACCTCCATAAAGGGGTCACACAAACATATGAGGGAAGTCTGCTGACTTGGTCAAAGGTTCAAGATCAAATAAACACATGTTAAAGTCATCATTTTGTATGTAAATGCAATAATCAATAATAATCATCAGGTGTAACTTAACTTATTAATGTCAATAAAGCATATGCATTGTGATCAATAAACATTCAGCATTATTATGTCAATAAAGGGGAATGGAAGGTTCCAGAAGCAAGGAAACCCTGGCTCATCCTACTGTGCCATGTCACCTCTCCATCCCTGTCCCAACCCTCCTGCACAGCCTGTTGAGACAGTTCAAAATGGCACTAGTCACATCTCCTCTGGGGCCTCATCTCCGCCCCTCGCTGACATCACTGTCAGGGCCTTTCCTACTAGAGTTTCAAAGGGAAGCCCCCTGCTGTGTTGGTTTTATAGGTCTGGGTTCCCTCCTTTGTTCAGTGGGCTTGGGCAGGCCGATCCCTGGTACAGTGTGATAACTGATTGATTGATGGAGATCATTCCGCCCAACCCATTTTCTCCTCAGGAGCTGAGTAAAGCACTTTTAATTGCTCACTTTGGGTGGAGAGGCCTTTGTTATTGCTTTTGGAGAGAAATGTAATTAAGTAGGCACAGCTGGGTGACAAAAAGCCTGGGCTCTGATCCTGAACTGAGGCAGAGAAATAGGCCAATTCTGGATGAACACTAATTTGTACAGATATCTTTATGGAACTCACAGATTTGATTTTCTCGCTCATATTTCACCCCATTTCAATACATCACTGGTCTCTGTAGGCCAAAGGGAAGCGAAACTGCACTTTAAGACAGCTTTCTCCCTATGTGTTTAATAAAGTGTCCCTACAGACAAAACAGTAAATTACACTGACTTTCGCTATATGTGTACACTAACATTAGAAGGCCTACCCCAGGTCAACATCTAAATCCTGCAGAATCCCCAGTGCACCAGGCTACCTGTGTGCAGTTATTGGGCAGCGCAGGACAGTACTCTCACATGCGAGCCCACACACAGGTGCACAGACGTGTGTACTCGTGTTTACGTGTAACCAGCCAAGTGACCCTTAACCTTGCTGCGTCGCAGTGGCCTTATCTAAAAAAGTGGACACTGTTGGTAAACACGCGCAGTCCATATGCCAAGTGATTACCATAGGTTAGACACGTAGCAAGATTCACCCACAGTAAACAGTCCAAAACTGGGTGATCCAAAAATCAAAAAATATGGCCGTACTGAATAGGCGGAACCCAATTGCAACAGATAGATTCTTTAAAAATACACCATACCTGAAGAAGAAAGTGCAAGTACCCCATCTTGTAAATCAAAATATTTGGGGAAAGTTAAACTCCTATTAATAAATAATCATAAAAATAGATGGATACAAAAGAAAACAGGCTCCATAAAAGCATGTGTACCTGAACACTTTCACAAAGCCTGCTGCACCCGAACAGAAACACAATAAAGAGCCTACTTGTCATATCACCCTGTGTGGTAAGGATGCAAGCCCTCCAGTCTGAACTTTGTCAAGAAGTTGGTGCAGTCAGAAATGCAGGTCCCAGACTCAGTTGGTAGGCATCTCCTGACGATCCCAAAGGCAGTGAGAAAAAACAGCTGCTTCACTTGCTTGGTCTTCATTACAGTATCAAAGAATTTGCCTCCAGCATTTCAGAAGTGGAAAAGGAAAATGTGCATCTTGCTCATGCATATGTAAACCAGGCGAGAAGGCAGATAATTGCTCTTTCTGACTGGCTTGGAGTCTTGCAACCAGGAGCAAAACAGCACAAAAATACAGCAAATCAGCTCTATGGGGCCAGAAAAAAAGGTATCTGAAGCTTGGTTCCCTGTCTGAAACGAGCAGCAAAAAGAGCGCATAGTGCTCCACTGATGACACTTTAATATTCCCTGGGGAGTGCCCTGCCTGCAGAGATTGATGCAATAAAATTTCCAAAATTTTGACAGGTGAGGTATGCAAGGGGTACCCTCCATGGACCATCCTTGGCCACGGGGACCTATCACCTGGGTCCGGTGCAAATGAGGAGATAGCTCCAAAGCGCTAAATGGTCTACAGTCCCCAGGGGATGGGGGCTATTTCCCCAGGGACTAAGTAAGGACCACCTTGTGGCTCCCAGGGCAGGCCAGAGCCCTGAAAGAGGAGCCGGGTGCATGTTCGGCCCACCTGTGCCCATGTCTGGTGGGAGGCTGGCGCACCCGTTCACTTGATCCCACCTGTGCACCACATGCTGGCTCTTGTGCTGGCCTGATTGAGACAGCTGGGCAGGAGGAACTTGACAGAGGCTTCTGAGCAACCCTGCAACCCCCAACAAAGAAGGCATGTGGATGCCCAACCCTTAAGCAAATTAAGTGCAGCTACAAGAGAGGAGTTGGGTTTGCCTAACGGCTAGGGCGATCGACCTCGAATCTGGGGAACCGGGTTCGAGTCTCGGCAATGACGCTGAACATCCTGTGATTCTGGGCAAATCACTTAATCTCCCCGTGCCTAACAAAAATGAATGTGTCCTCATGTAACGCAACTGGTGCTATAGTAAAGCGCTCTGATACCCGATACCTTCGGGTCAAGTTCGCGCTATATAAAACTCCGTAAAATAAATAAAATAAAAAAACAATACAACGATGGTAAAAAAAGTCTCCCTGCAGAGTGGTAAAACTGCTAAAAAGAAATTCACAGCTTGAGGGAATGAATCCTCTAGGGTGCTCAGAAAATTAGCATATTGCGCTTTGGTGGTGTCCTAGAATGGACATCGGCATCACAAACTGATTTGTGGAGTGTTTAGGGACTGTCATGAGTGCAGTAGCCCACCAGAAGAAGCCCAAATGTGTCCCACCGTCTCCCAGGGGGTTATATTGTTGCCTCAGGGAGAAGACCTTTGTTAATGCAAGAACGTCTGGAGCTGCAGCTTTTGCTTATAAGCTATGAAGTATAGAGACCCTTATTGATTAATGCTAAAGTTGTAGTATCAACATAGTAAAGGTAAAAATAAGGCTCTGGGGGCATGTTTTTCTTTATATTTTTGGGTGGCAATATTGAAGGCTGACAATGTGAAGTTTTATATTGCTTGGAGTAGTAATTAATGTTAGTAGTGATGGAGCAAGGATTCGAGAAAATGAAACTTGTTCGTAGAAATCCTCCATTAGCTTTCACTAATCGTTAAAAACTATAGATGCGACGAAACTAATATACACCAGACACCGACACATGGGGAGGAAAGCTTACGCATGCTTAAATTAATGAAGAATAAAATGCAATGTGACTAAAACCCGCTTTAAATTGCGAAAACGCTTTACGCATGTGCAAACCTGAACTACATAGAAATAAGGTGACTAACTCGCTTTGAGAGGGAAAAACCTCACGCATGCGCAAGAGAAACTAACCTGCGGTCTGTGAGGTACTGCATGCCTGGCATATGCTTGCTTGAATTTAAAAGAAAGCTGCTGTTATTAATGCTTTTGCCCAGAAAGATAATATTAACATGGGATAGAGTAGAAGTGGGTGGTGAACAGTGAGAATTATATGTTTAAGAAAATAACATCTGTTTATGATTCTTTTAATAAAAGTGTGCATTCGGACCTGCTAAACCATGACTGAAAAAGAAAATGGCGAATGCTGCGCATGCTCAGTGAATTCATGATGTGTCCCGGTGACCGAAAGAGCTGAATGACTGCCAAGATTCAAGGGCAGAAGACATGAGAAAAAGAAGACATGTATCACTCATCTATGAAGCTTGTATTAAATGAATTATTACATTTGCAACAAAATATGCATGGGAAAAGGAAATATATGAATGAGTCAAAGGGGAAGGGCTAGCAAACAATAAGTTTCACTAATAAAAATGAATATGTCTGCATGGTGCCTAAGACTCCCCAACCCTGTCCAGCCATATTCCATATTTTAGTAAAATTTGAAACTCTTGAGGGTGGGACATGAAGAAATAAAGACTATAACTAGAGTGACTTGAGTTAAGAAAATGTATGCATGCATTGGAGCACGATAGAGCATAGAGCCTGCATGGAGAGAAGCTGCTGCACATGAACGCTGAGAGAGAGAGAGACGAGAGCACACTCAGAAGATTCAGATCCAAAACGACAGCCTGATTAGATTCGAAGATTGCGGAAGAATATCGAGGAGGGAAAGAGTGTTAGAGAGGGAATCGCTCTGGTGCGTCGGGTTTGTAGAGAAGTCTAGTAAGTATCAGTCCTGTCCTGAACCTGTCCTTTAGTCTTTGCCTCCTGATCCTAAGTCAAGGGACCCCCACCAGTCCTTTGGCCAGAGGGGTGGTTTTCCGGTCATCTCTATTAGGTAAATGTCATTCTGTCCTAAAATTTGCATATTTCTTTGCAAATGTGTTATTATGTGCCTTTTGTCTCTACATCTATCCACTCTTATGCATTTGATTTGTTGTATGAGTTTGTGTAATTGAATGTATTTTGCTAAATGATTTTTCTCTCTCTCATTGAAGAAAGATGGAATTTGCACTGTGAATCTGTAATTGATGAGCGTTCAACTTTATGTCTGAAATTTTAGATAAAACTTATGAATCTTACTCAGAGTCTGTGGTTATTTCACTAAGAAATTTGAATTAGTTAAGAAGTTGTTAATATCACCATCAACTAACTCAACTAATGGTCCATCGACCAAAGGAAGAGTGTTGATTCGTGAAGATTAGTTAGGCATTGAAATGATACTGTAATCGATTTGTGGTTACAGGGAAATAACTAATCAGAACTTAAGTGAATTATAAAACTTGACCCCCCAGCGGATTGGCCAATGAGTGTGGATGAACATTTCTGGATAAAGTGTATATGGGCCCATTGTAACATTTCCGTTTTGTTTGAAAATATTCAACCCTGGCCTACGCGCTGGATCCGTTTTTCTGGTAGCAGAGTTATGGTTATTATTGATTAGTTTGGTGATTATTGATTATTGACTATTGATTATATGTTCTTAACATGAAAAGTTAGTGTCCTGTTCTATGTTGTCTGGAAGTACAGGTACAGAGATACCTGGGAATCCCGGGAATGGAATTTAGAAGAGTGTGGTAAGGAAATCACACTGCAGAAGGTTACTCGTCTGTGGTCATAATACCTAAAAGCTACGGAGGGCTGTAGGTGTTATATATAGGGACTATATCGTATAAGAGCTGAGAGTGAATGATAGCAAAGGGCCAACCTGTGAAACTTTGGCCTTACCCAAAGGAGGAGTATCCCTAGAGGAGTAATAGGTCCTCCCCGAGCTTAAGTGAAGGGTAAACAGTGGTTTTTACTCGTAGTGAAAGGAAGTACTTTCTCTTTGAAGCAAGTGAATGAACTATCTTTGGAATAGCGGAGCAGACAGAGTAGCGCTGTTTTTACGTTGTTACTAACAGAAAATTATAAAGAAAAATCAGAAAATATATTGTCGTATAACCTTGTGAAGGGAAGGTCAGTAGCAGGAGTCATACTGACGTCACAGAGAGCCGCGCTGGTATTGGTTGAAACAGCGGGCGTGTGACAAGTGCAGATTTTAAAGGGAAGGTCAGTAGTAGGAGTAATACTGACGTCATAAAGAGCTGCGCTGGCATTGGTCAGACAAGTGGGTGTGTTGAAAGCTCTGATTATCTGGTAGACAAGAACCGCGCTGGTATTGGTTGCGGAAGAGTATACGTAATGAGCCTTGATTGGACTGTTGGTGTGAGTCGCGCTGGTATAGGACAAGTGTTGGTAAATAGGATACGTGAGAAATACAAAAGAGTTTCTAGGTTTTGACTGCTGAAACAATTTGTCACAGGGATCGGAAGAATGAAGTTGATTAATAAAATCAAGAGTTTCTTTGAAAAGGATAAACGTGTAGTAACTAGAGAAGGAATTCTTATGCCACCTCCTGATACGCCTGCTTCCTTTATGATGATGGAACGAGGATATTATACTTGTGTCTGGTTGGAAAATTGGGTAAAGTATACGAAAGGAGATAGTGTTCTAGCTTTCCCTGAACATGGTATGTTTAATGTGAGGATTCTTCAGAATTTGAGAAATCGGATGAACTCATTAGAACATAGTCCTAGGTTAATGCAGTATGAAGCTTTGGAGGAATGGTAAGTTGAGGCATTCGAGCGAGAGAAATACAGAGGAGGTAGAAGAATAAATAGAGGATTTTTTCCTAGATATCCGTTTGATACTCGAGGAGATAAGATGAAAAGATGGAGAAGAGCTGTAGTAACGGAAGGCTTGTATCCAGTGTTGATGGCTGAGGATCAAGTAGGGAGTAAGTGTAAAGAAAAAATGAAACACATAGGTATGACAGGAACAGGATGTGATGAATCTGATGATGAGTTATTAGAGGACATTTTAGTCAAAAGACCTCCACCTTATCAAGAAAATGCTAGCGAGACAACTCCAAGTGCACCAATGATGGGAACTCCATTAATTCCACAGGTTTTATATGATCCAACAGTCACCCGAGCGTTACAGGAAAAAGAAAGGGATGCATTGAATAAGACAAAAGAAGAGATAATTCAGAAAATAAATCAGTTAGGTTTAAATGCTGAAGCCTTGACAGTACCAGTAACAATTGGTCCTGTTATTCCATTATATGGGGATAAACGAGACACCCCGAGATTACAAACAGTGACAGTGCCACAGCATAATGTTAGGATAGAGGTAGTTATGTTAGAAGATCAAACTAGTGAAAGTGATTCAAATGTCTCATTACTAGATCTCCCTAATCTTGAAACGGTGACTGAAACCCCGAAGAGAGATTCACCAGTAAATAAAAGGAGAAAGGAACTGATTGTCACTCCAGTAGCAGGGAACTCTAAATGATTTTCACCAGAAGATCTAGAGGAGTGGGCAAAGGGATTAGACAAGAAGAAACCCCAAACACCAAATATAGATGTAGGCAAGTTAAAAGTGGATTTAGAAGAAATGATTATTGGTACTATAAGCCCAGACCGATTAGGTTCATACAGAGATAAGGAATTGTTGTTTTTGTGTAAAAGTATAACCTGGAGAGCAAAGAATCTTCATGAGAAGATAGTAGAAGTGGCTTCAGAATTTGGAATAGATGTAGAAAAGTCAAAAATATTACAAGATCCATATAGGTCAGAATTTACTGAAAAGGATTTGGAAAGTTTGAATGCATCAGGAAGAAGATTACAGATAAAATAATTGATGTATATTTTGAAGAAATGGGGAGATGCAGACCGATGGAGAGGTAGATGGACAAGAAAAAGGGATGAGGCAGCTACAAAGGAAGCATCTGCATTTCCATTAGGAGAGACAGAACAGGTTGAAAGAGTGTGTCCAATGAGAGAAGTTCCTGGTGGTGGATATGTTCATGTTCCTTCGTCTAGACAGGATATTTTGTCTTTTATGAATGATTTTCCCAGATTAAGAGAGAAACCAGTTGAATGGTACAAGCAGGTAGAGAGGTTTGTGAAAGTCTCAAAAGTAATATTAAAGGATTTGGATGGCCTGTTTGATATAGTGGTACCAACTGATTTGTGGACAGAATGTAAAATTACTGTTGATTGGCCAACTGAAGAGTATCCCAGAGATGCAAAGACAGGTGCGCCTTCAGAAGATGTGATGAAAAAGTATCAACAAGTGATTACTTTCTTCAAAGGGAAAATTCCTCCAAAAGAAACAGATTGGGTTAAAATAGATAGAACAGCTCAAGAACCAAAAGAGTCAGTGCATGCGTATTACGAAAGGCTATTGCAAGTATTTAAGCAGTATAGTGGATTTGAAAATATTGGTGATAAGGATATGGGACATTTTGTGTATAGGTTTGTGTATGGATTAAGATCAGAAATTAGTCAGATGATTCAGCAACATATGCTTTGCTGGCAGAGAAAGCCCATTGATGATATCTTGAAGTATGCGAAGTATTGTAGTGATGATATTGATGCAAAACACAAGAAACTGAAAGAAAAGATGATGTGGGCACAAGTGAAGCTAGCAGAACACCAAGAGGCAAATACTGGTTCTCAAAATGATAACCAGTTGAACGATCAGAATCAGAATAGTCAAGGATCAAATGGAAATAAAGGAAAAGGGCGAATGAGTAGAGAAGAAGCGAGAAAGAAGTATCCTTGTCATGCGTGCGGAAAGCATGGACATTGGAAGAATCAGTGTAGAAATGTTCAACAGAATAATGGGGTAAATCAAAATTTAAATCCACAGATGCAGAATGAGGTGGTTGTGAACCAGCAGCAACAGCAACAGGTAGTTACTCCACAGTTACAGGTGCCACAAGCCCCTATGCCCAACTATGTGAACGCTCAGGTGAAGAGATAAAGTGTGAACACTGGATTTCATGGAGAGAGTGGTAAGAATACACAAACGGTTCAACAATATTGGATCCAAAGTAATGAGAGTGATTTGGATACTTCTCAATGACGGTGCCTGAGGGGGGAGGAAGAATGCGAGCTTGGCGCATCCTTGGCGGTAGATCAGTCAGGTCCATTTGTTGATGGAAAAGTGGAAGGTAATGACATCACTTTCCTAGTGGATACTGGTGCTACCCGTTCTACTGTGAGAGCAGCAGAAATTCCAAACCTACCCCTCTCGGGGGAAACTATCCAAGTTGTAGGAGTCTCAAATTAGCGAATAAAAACCCCAGTCACTAAACCAATAGAAGTGAATATCGGGAATTTCAAAGACATGCATTGGTTTGTAGTGTGTGATTCAAGTCCAGTAAACTTGTTAGGGAGGGACTTGTTGTGTAAAATGAACCGTACCATCTATTGTACACCTGATGGCATTGCTTTCCAAACACCTGATGAAGATATGGCTTTCAAGATGATGCTAGCGAAATAGGGAACAGAAGTGGATGAGATGTTTTCACTTCTTACTGAAAACAGTTTACCTGATGAGCTAAGAGTCTCAGTGAGATCAGATGTGTGGGATTTTTCAGGAAAGGAAATTGGTCTGATGGCAAATGTTGACCCAATTAAAATAACAGTGAAAGAAGGTGCAATGTACCCGAACACACCCCAATACAAAATGAGCCCTGAAGTAAAAGCAAGAGTTGCTCCAGTATTGATCAAATGATTGAACAAGGTATTTTGAAAGAAATAATGGGCAGCCCTTGTAATTCTCCAATCATGGGGCTTAAAAAGCCTAGTGGCAAGTATAGGATAGTGCAAGATTTAAGGAAAATTAATAAGATAGTAGTACCCTGTTGTCCAGTAGTACCAAATCCAGCAGTGATCCTTTATCAGATACCTTGGGATGCACATTGGTACACAGTGATTGATTTGTGCCAAGCATTCTTTTCGATTCCTTTGCACATGGATAGCCAATATCTTTTTGCATTCCGGTTCAGAGACCGTGTTTTGGGATGGTGCCGAGTTCCTCAAGGGTACACAGAGAGCCCCTCAATTTTCAATCAGATCCTGAAAAAGTGTTTGGAAACATTGGTTATGCCAGGTAATTCGGTCTTGGTTCAGTACATTGATGACCTATTGGTGGCATCAAAGACACGAGAGGCTTCTGTCACTGACACAATTGCCTTACTGAACCATTTGGCAGAAGGTGGACACAAGGTGTCACCAGAAAAATTACAGTTTTGCCAACAAGAAGTCCAATCTTTGGGACACAAGATAGAAAAGGGAGTTAGAAAAGTGACACCAGAGAGAATAAAAGTGATTTGACAAATGAGTCTGCCTAAAACTAAGAAAGAAGTACAAATGTTTTTGGGAGTGATTGGATACTGTTGCCAGTGGATCAGTGGATTTTCACTGCTTGCAAAGCCTCTACTAAAATTGACACGAAGGGATGTGACATATCCGATTGAATGGGATGATGAAAGTGAAGATGCATTCATAAAACTGAGGGATTGTTTGTGTCTAGCACCAGCATTAGGAATGCCTGACTATACGAAAGAATTTGCTTTGTTCTGTTGTGAGAGAGAAGGATGTGCACTTTCAGTATTAACCCAGAGACATGGATTGACACGACGTCCAGTGGCCTATTTTTCTGCCACTCTGGATTCAGTGGCTGCGGCATTGCCTGGCTGCTTAAAAGCAGTAGCTGCTACTTGTGTGAGTCTGGAGCAGAGTGAATCTATTGTAATGGGACATCCCCTGAAGGTATATGTGCCACATTCCGTCGAGATCCTTTTAACAAGGACTCGTACTCAGCACTTGACCCCTAGTCGGCTGACTAAGTATGAAAGAGTGATCCTAGGTGCTGAAAATGTAAGTGTGATTAGATGCACCACAGTGAATCCAGCAACTTTGCTGCCGGATACATACTGTGAAGAAATAAAAGAGGAGGTTGATCATGATTGTTTGGATCTGACAGAGATGTGTACAAAGCCCAGACCGGACATCTATGATGTCCCATTGGAAGAATCAGACTATGTATTGTTTGTTGATGGGTCATGCTTGCGAAAACAAAATGGAGAACTGAGTTCTGCCTATGCTGTATGTACTGTATCTGCTATTATAGAAGCATCCTGTCTACGAGGAGTCAAGTCTGCACAAATAGCCGAATTGGTAGCTTTGACAAAAGCATGCAAGATTGGGAAAAATTGAGAGTAACCATATTCACGGATAGTCAATATGGTTTTGGGGTTGATGCATGACTTTGGCCAATTATGGATGCAAAGGGGATTTCTGACTTCTTTCAGGTTCTCCTATCAGAAATAGTAAAAATGTCAAAGAACTATTGGAAGCACTACAATTGCCAAAAGAAATTGCAGTGGTCAAGTGTGCCGCACATAAGTCAGGAAATGATTATGTGACACAAGGCAACAAATATGCTGACCAAGTTGCACAATTTTGTGCTCAAAATACAATGTCTTTGAACAGAGAGATGGAAAAAGAAGCTACCAATTGCCAACTAATGTTTTTCGCTGCTTTTGAAACATGGGATGAAGTTAGACAGTTACAGGATGAGGCAGATCCAAAAGAAAAGGAACTCTGGATCAAATCAGGATGCACAAGAAGAGCAGATGATGAAGTATGGGTGTGTCCAGATGGGAGATCGATAATGTCAGATAGTCTGTTATCACAAATGGCAAGAGTATATCATGGAGCTACACACATTGGGAGGGCAGACATGGAACAATCCTAAGTTTAGACTCATTGTAGAGAGTCTCTGCCAGCGATGTTTGACATGCCAACAACAAAACCCAGGTAGAAAAACAGTTGGCAGTTGGAGAAAAATTGGAAAGGCAGAGGGACCATTTACAAGACTGCAACTTGACTTTATAGAACTGCCGTCGTGCAATGGTTTGAAGTACATCCTTGTCATTGTGTGTCTGTTTTCTCGATGGGTGGAAGCCTATCCCACGAGAAGGAATGACAGCCTCACGGTTGCCAAACTACTGTTGAGGGAGCTCATTCCCAGATTTGGGTTTCCAGTCACTTTGGAATCAGATAGAGGACCTCATTTTAATAATGAGATAATTCGATTAATTTGTACAGCTCTCAAAGTTGAGCAGAAACTACATTGTGCCTATCCACCAGAAGCTTCTGGACTGGTTGAGCAGCTCAATGGCACAATAAAATCCAGGTTAGGGAAGGTGTGTGCATCCACTTCACTGAAATGGCCTGATGCTTTGCCCCTTGTATTGATGAGTCTTAGAAGCATCCCTCACAGAAGAACGGGATTGAGTCCTCATGAAATTCTCATGGGAAGAGCAATGAGACAAGCATTTGTACCTGGAAACAAACTGATGAATATAACTGATGATCTAGTATTGGACTATTGTAAAGGACTAGCTGATCTGGTACATTCTGTGTCTCACCAGGTTGGAGAAGATGCAACCACAGCACAGCCGAATCAAGCTCATGATTTGTGTCCAGGAGACTGGGTTATGGTAAAGAAGCACACAAGAAAGTCGTGTTTAGAACCCAGGTGGACCGCATCAAATTATATTGGTCACAACGACAGCAGTGAAGTGTTTTGGCTTGCCAAACTGGATCCATACCAGTCATACACAAAGAGTCCCAAGTCCACCTGAACGACAAGAGCAGCAACTGGTAGAGCCAAGAGAAGAACCAGAAGCTGAAAGTTGTGAAGTCGAAGAAATCAGAAAAACAGACTCTGAAGAATGCAATGATGATGAACAACCAAGTACAAGTCAAGTAGAGTGGGCACCAGATACTGGGTCTCAAGAGACTGCTGTAGAAGCCGAGGAAGAGCAAGAAATTGAAAGACCAGAACAAATTGAAACAGAAAATCCAGACTAAGCTCAATCAAAGGAAGAAAAGAAAGACTGACAGGTTCAGAACAAGTTCAGTCAACAGAAGAATCTACTACAGGAAATTCAGATCAAGCTCAATTAGAGTTAGAAAAAGAAGGACTGAAAGATCAAGAAGAAATTCAATCAACAGAAAGACAAAAACTAGAAAGTCCAGAACAAGCTCAGCTAAAAGAAAAAGAGAATAAAAGAACACTAGAAATAGGCGAAGAAGATGAAAAGGCAGTACAAACAAGGAGGGTCAGAAAAGGTGATCACTGGTCAAGTGGAGTAAAGGGACTAAGATATATACTAAGAAGAAGAACAGGGAAAGAACAAGAACAAGTAAATGAAGTATCGAGTCAAACTGAGCGAGAACAACCAAGAAGAAAATCTTTACGAAGATCAAAAAGAGTGAAAGTTCCGAGCAGACAATATAAAGCTCCGGAATGGACATATATCATCCTTGAGGACTTTGAGAATCTTGATCTAAACGAAGAACAAGAAAGTGTCACTATTGAAGGAATTGATGAAAGCAAATTGAGACCACCTTAAAAGAAAAGAATTTGACACAAAAGGTGGAAATTGACAAACAAGTAAAGAAGAGAATAAAAGAAACCGAAGAAGAAAAGAAAATAAAGACAAAAGGGGATCAAAGATGAAAAGCTGTTGAAGTGTGGGTTCACACAAAGATTTTATATAATTTTAATTTTTCTTAGAGTAAATTTTAGAATTTAGAAGAAAAATTTAAATATTTATCAATTTTAGAAAACTAAAAATGGCAGAAACAAAAGTGACTGAACATCCGAAATCTAGTTTTAAAACGAAGATGTGTTAAATATTGTTTGTGCAGTATTTTTATACTAATGCTAATGTGGTTATTGCTAACCGTTGTGATACCTGTTGTAATGGTAACTAATAACAGAAATAACACTAATACAAGTGATCGAGTGAATGCAGTTACTAAAAGGACAACTACCACAAATTTGGAGCAAATGGATGAGTGCATGTATCATCATGACAAATCAAATAGCGATTTGTCATTAAATGTATTTACTAAAATTCTTTATGAATACGTAGATACCATAGATGTGAGTGATTGTTATGTTTGCATGAAGTTACCTTCATCTGTTTCAGAGGGGTGACATATCACCATCTTCCTTTAACATATGGTGTGTCATGCAGTGTTGTGTCCAGTTTGTTTTATGTAACAGGCACATTGCAGTATTATTATTCAAATATGGATTTAGTATTTTCAGAGATTCCTATTTGAAGAAACCTGAACCCAGTGCTTAGTGCTAAAGATGCAGAATTCATGGGTGAGTTCTTCTTAACAACGAACCCAATAGACATAACATATGCTCATAAGAATAATCTAACATGTATATTGCGTGATGAGGAAAAAGATGTTCAAAATTTAGAAGAGGAAAGAAGGCAGGATTTTCAAAAGAAGGCTGTTGAACAGAAGTCACATGTACCTCCATGGGCTAATAAGGAGGGGGACTATAAGAAAGGCGAAACTCATGCTACAATGTCTTTAGACTTGTCGAAATTGGGAAAATTCTGTCTGCATAGACTAAAAAATGACTATAACAACATTTTCATTGGTTCTAGTGAATGTGAACACATCTTCCTAATTATGGGGGGATGGGGACTAAAAGGTGGAACTGATCCTGTTTTTCTGGGAATATATTACGTGTGTGGTAAAAATGCCTATTAAAGGTTGCCAACACGATGGTATGGTAGTTGTTATTTTGGAATAGTATTTCCAAAAGTGCATCACATTACTAAGAACAATGAAATGGATGTAATAAGTCAAGGACTAAGGCGGAGTAAAAGAACAGGTTTTTCAGAAATAGTAGGTGATATATTTGGTGCACTGATACCAACAGTTGGAGTCATGCTGAATTCACATAAAATACGAAAATTGTCAACAATAGTTGATCGGTATCAACAGATACTGCTGGGGGATTTTTAATGATTAATACTGAAATGGTTGCAATTAGATCTATGGTTTTGCAAAATCGACTTGCACTTGATATATTATTGGCAAAAGAAGGTGGTCTGTGGCATGTTGAAAGTCCAACATTGCTGTACATATATCCCAGACAAAAGTAAAGGTATTGAGGGATATATTAAGAATATGACAAAGATTCATGACGATTTGACCCAACTGGAGGTTGACGGTGTCTGGGAAAGACTTAGTAAAAGTATTTCTGTTATAGGTAGTTGGTTTTCCACTTTAGGGAGTAGTCTATTAGGGAAGATCCTAATACCTGCAATTTCAATAGCAATAATAGCTCTGATAATAATGATGACATATAGATGTTGCAAGAATAAAACAAGAGCAAGAATGGTGGCTGAAATAAAGAATAAAAGAATGGGAAGAAAGAGAAATAGGGAAGAGATTGAATTAGAGGAAATGAAAGGAAGTTTATATGATAAAATGAAAGAATTAGGCATGAAAAAGAAGAAAAACAAAGAATTAGTAGAAAAAGAGGAAGAAAGTCATATTTAAAAGAATAAAGTTGGCACTTCGTAATGATGGGTTTTTTATGATTGCTCAAGGATTCAAGAAAATGAAACTTGCTCGTAGAAATCCTCCATTAACTTTCACTAATTGTTAAAACTATAGATGCGACGAAACTAATATACACCAGACACCGACACATGGGGAGAAAAGCTTACGCATGCTTAAATTAATGAAGAATAAAATGTAACACAACTAAAACCCGCTTTAAATTGCGAAAACGCTTTGCGCATGTGCAAACCTGAACTACGTAGAAATAACGTGACTAACTCGCTTTGAGAGGGAAAAACCTCACGCATGCGCAAGAGAAACTAACCTTCAGTTGTGAGGTACTGCATGCCCGGCATATGCTTGCTTGAATTTAAAAGAAAGCTGCTTGTGCTCGTTTTCTTTTCCTTTCTGTGCCCCCCTGCTGCCCCTGATTGTGCTCGTTTTTTTTTTTTCCTTTCTGTGCCCCCTTGCTGCCCCTGATTGTGCTCGTTTTTTTTTCCTTTCTGTGCCCCCTTGATGCCCTGATTGTGCTCGTTTTCCCTTCTGTGCCTGTTTCCCGCCGCTGCGCCCCTGCGGCCCTGCCCCCTCACTGCCCATTCGCTGCCCCATTCCCTGCTCCTCCCTCCCACCTCCCCATTTATGGCGGCCGCTGCGTGGTGAAGAGAGCGACCCCTGACCTTGACTGGTAGGTCGCTCCCCCACCACACAGCTCCGTCTGTGTGCCCTGCTGCTGCCCCTGATTGTGCTCGTTTTTTCCTTTCTGTGCCCCCTTGCTGGCCCTGATTGTGACCGTTTTTCCTTTCTGTGCCCCCTTGCTGCCCCTGATTGTGCTCGTTTTTTTCCTTTCTGTGCCCCCTTGCTGCCCCTGATTGTGCTCGTTTTTTTCCTTTCTGTGCCCCCTTGATGCCCTGATTGTGCTCGTTTTCCCTTCTGTGCCTGTTTCCCGCCGCTGCGCCTGCGGCCCCGCCCCTCACTGCCCATTCGCTGCCCCATTCCCTCCTCCTCCCTCCCACCTCCCCATTTATGGCGGCCGCTGCGTGGTGAAGAGAGCGACCCCTGACCTTGACTGGTAGGTCGCTCCCCACCACACAGCTCCGTCTGTGTGCCCTGCTGCTGCCCCTGATTGTGCTCGTTTTCCTTTCTGTGCCCCCTTGCTGCCCCTGATTGTGCTCTGTTTTTTTTCCTTTCTGTGCCCCCTTGCTGCCCCTGATTGTGCTCGTTTTTTCCTTTCTGTGCCCCCTTGATGCCCTGATTGTGCTCGTTTTCCCTTCTGTGCCTGTTTCCCGCCGCTGCGCCTGCGGCCCCGCCCCCTCACTGCCCATTCGCTGCCCCATTCCCTCCTCCTCCCTCCCACCTCCCCATTTATGGCGGCCGCTGCGTGGTGAAGAGAGCGACCCCTGACCTTGACTGGTAGGTCGCTCCCCCACCACACAGCTCCGTCTGTGTGCCCTGCTGCTGCCCCTGATTGTGCTCGTTTTTCCTTTCTGTGCCCCCTTGCTGGCCCTGATTGTGCTCGTTTTTCCTTTCTGTGCCCCCTTGCTGCCCCTGATTGTGCCCGTTTTTCCTTTCTGTGCCCCCTTGCTGCCCCTGATTGTGCTCGTTTTTTCCTTTCTGTGCCCCCTTGCTGCCCCTGATTGTGCTCGTTTTTTTTCCTTTCTGTGCCCCCTTGCTGCCCCTGATTGTGCTTGTTTTTTTCCTTTCTGTGCCCCCTTGATGCCCTGATTGTGCTCGTTTTCCCTTCTGTGCCTGTTTCCCGCCGCTGCGCTCTGCGGCCCCGCCCCCTCACTGCCCATTCGCTGCCCCATTCCCTGCTCCTCCCTCCCACCTCCCCATTTATGGCGGCCGCTGTGCGGTCCGTGCCGCTGGCGCACCGAAGACGCGCCTAAGGCAAGCCCGTCTGCGCCCGTCCGCGCCGTGACCGCGCCCAGCGCCAGACCCCTGGTCCGGGCATCCCCGCGCCCGCCACATCAACAGACGCCGATCACGACGCCAGCACCCTCCACGCACTCAACCCCGGAAAAGATCACGCCTGCTACCAGGCCACCCCGAAGCGCACCCAAGGGCCCTTCACCTGCCGGAACTGCAGCTTCGCCAGCACCCGCCCCGCCAAACCACCGCCCAGGAAAGAACCCAACTACCTCAGATGCATCCTCCTCAACACCCGCTCGGCCGCAAACACGCCATCGAACTCTGGGACCTTCTCGACTCAACCTCCCCAGACGTCGCATTCCTGACGGAGACCTGGCTGAATCCTGCTTCAGCCCCCGACATCGCCATTGCCATCCCGGACGGATACAAGATCACCCGCAGGGACCGCACCAACGGAGTCGGAGGAGGCATCCCCATCGTCCACAGGAACACCCTCAGAGTCTCAACCAACACCGACGACACCCTCAGCACCGCCGAACACATGCACTTCCAGATCCACACCGATCCCAACACCACCCTCAGAGGAACCCTCATCTACAGACCCCCGGACCCCGACCACAGTTCAGCGATTCCATCGCTGACTTCCGTCAGCACACACGCCATCGCCTCCATGGACTACATCCTCCTCGGGGACCTGAACTTCCACCTCGAGAACAACAAGGACACCAACTCCACCACCCTGATCGACAACCTCGCCACCCTCGGACTCAGACAGCTCGTGACTACACCCACCCACGCTGCCGGCCACACGCTGGACTCCATCTTTTCCGCAAGCCCACACGTCTCCTTCAACCACACCTCCGAACCCCACTGGACTGACCACCACTGCATCCACTTCACCTACAGGAAGCCCACCACGCACCACCGCACCGAACAAATGCCTCGCCGCTGCTGGAGCAGAGTCACGGAAGACCAGCTAACCACAACCCTCGCCCTGAGCCCACCCGCCCGAACCCTCCGCCCCGACACCGCCGCCCGCAACCTCAGACAGTGGATCGGCGACTGCGCCAACACCCTCGCCCCGCTCAAGAATCCGCCCAACAGCCACACCAGCAAGAAAGCCACCTGGTTCACCGAAGACCTCCAGGCCTCCAAACGAACATGCCGAAAACTGGAGAAGATCTGGCTCCACGAACGGACAGCGGACAGCTACGCCGCCCACAAGAACGCCACCTGCAGTCACCATCACCTCATCAGATCCGCCAAAAGGGCCTCACTCAAAGACCGCCTAGACAACAACGCACACAACAGCAAAGAGCTCTTCAACATCGTGAAGGAACTCTCCAACCCCAGCTCCAACACCAACGACATCCAGCCATCGCGAAACCTGTGCGACTCACTGGCCACCTTCTTCCACCGCAAAATCGCCGACATCCACGACAGCTTCAACACCACGACCGCCCCGGCAACCACCGAGACCACTGCCCCCACAACCACCAACCGCCTGCTCTCCTGGACCAACATCAACGACGAGGACACCAGCGAGATCATGAACACCATCCACTCCGGTTCACCGCTAGACCCGTGCCCTCACCACATCTTCAACAAAGCCAGTACAGCCATTGTGCCCCATCTCCGGAAAATAATCAACATCTCCTTCGAGACAGCAACCTTCCCGGAAAGCTGGAAGCACGCCGAGATCACCGCCTTACTCAAGAAACCCAAGGCAGACCCCAAGGACCTCAAGAACTTCCGACCCATCTCTCTGCTCCCATTCCCCGCGAAGGTCACAGAGAAAATCGTCAACAAACAACTGACCCGCTACCTCGAGGAGAACAACATCCTGGACCCTTCCCAGTCCGGCTTCCGCAGCAACCACAGCACCGAAACCGCCCTCATCGCCGCCACCGATGACATCAGGACCCTACTAGACTACGGAGAAACAGCAGCCCTCATCCTCCTGGACCTATCAGCCGCCTTCGACACGGTCTGCCACCACACACTACGAACACGCCTTCACGACGCCGGGATCCAAGAGAAGGCCCTGGACTGGACCACATCCTTCCTTTCCGGCAGAACACAAAGCGTCCGCCTCGCCCCCTTCCGATCCAAGGCCACCAAGATCATCTGCGGCGTACCCCAAGGCTCCTCCCTCAGCCCAACGCTGTTCAACATCTACATGGCACCCCTCGCCCACGTCGCCCGACAGCACAACCTCAACATCATCTCCTACGCCGGCGACACCCAGCTGATCCTCTCCCTCACCAAAGACCCTCACACCGCCAAAGCCCACCTCCACGAAGGAATGAAGGCCGTCGCCGAATGGATGAGGACCAGCCGCCTGAAGCTGAACTCGGACAAGACGGAGGTCCTCATCCTTGGTTCCAACCCTTCAGCCTGGGACGACTCCTGGTGGCCAACATCACTGGGAACAGCCCCGCCACCCACCGACCACGTACGCAACCTAGGGGTCATCCTCGACCCCACCCTCTCCATGACTAAGCAGGTCAACGCCGTTTCCTCATCCTGCTTCAACATCCTCTGAATGCTCCGCAGGATCTTCAAGTGGATCCCCACCGAAACAAGAAAAACAGTCACCCAGGCCCTCGTCACCAGCAGGCTGGACTACGGAAACGCCCTCTACGCAGGAACGACGGCTAAGCTCCTGAGACGGCTGCAACGCATCCAGAACGCCTCTGCACGTCTTATCCTCGACATCCCCCGACGCAGCCACATCACACCCCACCTGAGAGACCTGCACTGGCTCCCTGTCAACAAGAGGATAACCTTCAAGCTCCTCACCCACGCACACAAAGCACTCCACAACTCCGGACCAGCCTACCTCAACAGACGACTCAGCTTCTACACCCCCACCCGCCAGCTCCGCTCGACCAGCCTCGCCCTCGCCACAGTCCCCCGCATCCGGAAAGCGACCGCCGGCGGCAGATCCTTCTCCCACCTCGCCGCCAAGACCTGGAACACCCTCCCCACCAACCTCCGACAGACCCAAGACCTACTGGCCTTCAGAAGACTCCTCAAGACCTGGCTCTTCGATCAGTAGCAGCACCACCCCCCTCTTCCCCCAGCGCCTTGAGACCCTCGCGGGTATGTAGTGCGCTTTATAAGTGACATGATTGATTGATTGATTGATTGACTGCTGTTATTAATGCTTTTGCCCAGAAAGATGATAATAATATGGGATAGAGTAGAAGTGGGTGGTGAACAGTGAGAATTATATGTTTAAGAAAATAACATCTGTTTATGATTCTTTTATTAATAGTGTGCATTCGGACCTGCTAAACCATGACTGAAAAAGAAAATGGCGAAAGCTGCGCATGCTCAGTGAATTCATGATGTGACCCGGTGACCGAAAGAGCTGAATGTTTGCCAAGATTCAAGGACAGAAGACATGAGAAAAAGAAGACATGTATCACTCATCTATGAAGCTTGTATTAAATGAATTATTACATTTGCAACAAAATATGAATGGGAAAAGGAAATTATGAATGAGTCAAAGGGGAAGGGCTAGCAAACAATAAGTTTCACTAATAAAAATGAATATGTCAGCATGGTGTGACGAAGACTCCCCTAACCCTGTCCAATCATATTCCGTATTTTAGTAAAATTTGAAACTCTTGAGGGTGGGACATGAAGAAATAAAGACTATAGCTAGAGTGACTTGAGTTAAGAAAATGTATGCATGCATTGGAGCACGATGGAGGATAGAGCCTGCATGGAGAGAAGCTGCTGCACATGAATGCTGAGAGAGAGAGAGACGAGAGCAGACTCGGAAGATTCAGATCCAAAACGACAGCCTGATTAGATTAGAAGATTGCGGAAGAATATCGAGGAGGGAGAGAGTGTAAGAGAGGGAATCGCTCTGGTGCGTCGGGTTTGTAGAGAAGTCTAGTAAGTATCAGTCCTGTCCTGATCCTGTCCTTTAGTTTTTGTCTCCTGATCCTAAGTCAGGGGACCCCCACCAGTCCTTTGGCCAGAGGGGTGGTTTTCCGGTCATCTCTATTAGGTAAATGTCATTCTGTCGTAAAATTTGCACATTTCTTTGCAAATGTTTTATTATTTGCCTTTTATCTCTACATCTATCCACTCTTATGCATTTGATTTGTTGAATGAGTTTGTGTAATTGAATGTATTTTGCTAAATGATTTTTCTCTCTCCCATTGAAGAAAGATGGAATTTGCACTGTGAAACTGTAATTGATGAGCGTTCAACTTTATGTCTGAAATTTTAGATAAAACTTATGAATCTTACTCAGAGTCTGTGGTTATTTCACTAAGAATTTTGAATTAGTTAAGAAGTTGTTAATATCACCATCAACTAACTCAACTAATGGTCCATCGACCAGAGGAAGAGTGTTGATTCGTGAAGGTTAGTTAGGAATTGAAATGATACTGTAATCGATTTGTGGTTACAGGGAAATAACTAATCAGAACTTAAGTGAATTATAAAACTTGACCCCCAGCGAATTGGCCAGGGAGTGTGGATGAACATTTCTGGATAAAATGTATATGGGCCCATTGAAACATTTCAGTTTTGTGTGAAAATATTCAACCCTGGCCTTCGCGCTGGATCAGTAGCATCCCAATTGGTTGCCACGGTAGAATACAACATGTTTTCAACATTTACTTGTGTGGTGACATCCTGACAAAGACAGCAGGCCTGCCTTATTGATAATGACATCCCCTTATATTGTGATATTGCATCTGGTATAGGTGAGGGGTATTGTGATGATGGCTTCAGGGCTTCTTGAGGGTGTGAACTGCCCTGAGGGTGTTACCAAAGGTTTTTCATCTACCTGATTGTGTATATTTGTAATTAATGCGTAATATTTAAGTAGTGTGTTCATTATAAAATACTTTTCCCTTTCATAAGAAAAAACACTTGCTGGATAATCATTTTTGGAGTTTTATTGTTGTGTACCTGTTAGCTAGGGTTACAAGCCCACACCACCTCTCCTGGGTAAGCCTTGGAATGCTCTGCTTTGGTACACTGAGAGAATCAAGTGCTACATCGAGGTGCTTGGTTCCCAGTAAGGAAAAGTTGCTGATTAATCACTTGTGAAGGACTCACATCCTTCTTAACTAATAACCCACTTTTTTACAGCGATTAATACACCTATGATATGGATGGAAGCCAATGGAGAGGAAATAATCCTTCGGGATGATCCAGAATGTAAGCAACACTTTCCTGATGCAATTGCCAAAAGAGTCTGACCCAAAACCTCTCTCTATTGTTAATTTACAATAAAAGATCTGCAGAATGTTCCAGCTTTATTTAAGCAAAATAAAATTTAAAAAATACACACTAATTTGAAATGTATCCGATGTAAGCGGCAAGATTCCTTTAGAACGTTCTGGAATGGCAAAATAAGCATATGTAAAATGAGGTGTGCAAATCAAAACAAATTAGAAAGTAAATGAAAAAACAACACATTTCTAGATTAATTTATTTTTTCTTAATATCAGGTGCCAACCAGTCTCAATATTTGTTGTGTTTCAATGTTCATAAATTCCTCCATTATACTTGTAGTACAGTTCATAATAGAAAATAGTGCATATCATCTGGAACATCAATTATATGCACCTTATGAATATATTTATATATTTTATTTTATAAAAATTATGAAAAAAATTAATAAACTCAAGATTTAGATTTTCACAGATAGTTCTCATAATTTATCTCAGACATATTTTAATTGATAAAGCATGAACTTCCTCTCTAAATATTTATATGTTCTAAACGGTTTTACTGTGATATTCTTAAATGAGGCAACTTTTCCACTCTTGCTAAAACATTCACCTAGTACATGCTGCTAAATACATCCCGACGCCCAACTGCAGGAATATTATAATCATGAGTCAATATCTGTGTAGTTAGAAGTTTTACTTAAAAGAAAGAGAATAAATTGAAATAATGGTGAATAGACTTTTGAGAACCGTAATAAGTGGCGTTAGTGTGAGGTGTTACTGTAATTGCTGCTACTGATAAAGTATAGAGAAACAAGTTGTTGAAGGAATGCTTGAATTAATATCAGCCACTGGCGATCGCTTAGGCTCCAATCCACTAGTTTTCCCCCCACTGTGGCCCTCTAGACATTGACCTTCCATATGCAAATGAGTCTTGGTCTTTCGCCAATAGAAACCTGAGTCCGACTCGCATGCCAGGTCCCATCTGTATCGAAACACGAACAACCCCAGACTACTTAGGTCTCATCAGTATGGTTTAGTTTGAGTGCTGTGGCACTGTGAGTATGGGGCCCACCTCTTGGGGTACTCGTTGCACTTACAGCATATGCTGCAACAAACAAGTTGATGGAAATAATACTTGAATGATTCTCAACCACCAGCGATCGCTCGAGGTCACGTTCGAGTCCATCCAATCATACCTCACGGAACAATTCATCCAGGTAACACAAGCAAGTACCAGGTCCTGCCTTGCAAAGTACAGAAAATGCAAAATGCAGCACTGGAATCACAATAAACAGCATATGACTGTACCAAAGAAGGGCACACCTCACCTTGAGTATGTTACTATGAAACGTATCAATACAGCTAAAAGTTTAGTGATATAAAATAAAAACAATTTGGGGGCATATTAGCAACGAGGCGATAAACAATTATCGCCGCTTTTGCGTCCGTTTTCGGACGAAAAGCGGCGATAATTTTATCGCCTAATCAGCAAGGTCACGCTATCGCGTGAATCCTTGCATTATCGCCCTTTCCCCCAACGCCCATCTTTGCATCTCTAATGAGATGCAAAGTGGGCGTACCCCGGATGGACTACGTTGCAAATATCGCTGATGTTCACATCGCGATATTTACAAGGCAGCCCACATGATTTCAGCAGAGGTTAGATTTTGGCGAAAACGGCCGTTTTCGCCAAAATCTAACGTCTGCTAAAATCCTGACTTAGCCATCCCTAACATAGGGGTGGATTCTGCTGATACGACCACAGGGTCGTATCAGCAGAGTATCGCCGTTTTGCAGGGAACATCGCTGGAAAACCAGCGATGTTCCCTGCAAAACGGCGATAACCTCGCTATCTCTGGAATTTTTATCGCCCTAAGAAGCGCGTTGTTAATAACGCGCTACTAGGGCGATAAATTCCAGAGATAGCCTGCGATAGGGAATCTGTCGCTAAGCACGGCCAGCGATAATTATCGCTGGCCGTTGATAATATGCCTCTTGGTGGTTTAAGAGACAGATACGCAGAATAATAGAGACAAGTCAGATGAGAGAAACCATAACACCCAAATTCTATTTAAAGAGACCCCTGGCCTGTGACAATGTAAACCAGATGGCAGATCCTTAGTAGGGAAGCAGAGGCATCCACTAGGGATATAATGGGGCCACAGAATGTGCATTTAAAGTGGAACGTTAATGCAAGTCACAGACAATGGATACGAGTCACAGTGGCCTAGATCTACTAATATTTTCCATCGTAGTTGTGCCACTTTTTTGGTGCACCCACGACAGAAAATGCTAGTCGAGATTTACAAAGCCACGAAAGAGCATTGTAAGAAAAGTAAAGCAATGGAGCACCTTGCGTTTTGTTGAGTTACAATGCATCAGGTAGGCTTTACACAGATGGAGCATGGGCATTCCCATGCATCCACCCATTATTTTGATGTGAACCCAGTTTTATTAGGAGCAGTATACCTGGGTTTGCGCCAAAATGGTGCCCCAATCCGACTGAGGCATAACGAGGAGAAATATCTTCATTTCTCCTTGTTACTTCCTCTTTGCATGTGTGCTGCATTCTGCAACACACATAGAAAGAGGAATATGGCTCTAATGATTGTTTTTGTGCTAGAGGAACGGTCCCAGGATGCTTGTTTTCGTTCCAGGAAGGACCTGGTCTGGCAGTTCAGGCTGGACTGTTCCCAAGAGGAACAGGGTCAAGACTGGTTTGCATATGGCTGGGTCTAAATTGGGGTGGCATAGTGAGCAAAAGAACGATGGATTAAACCCAGATCTGTGACTGGGGGTGAGTGGTTGAAAAGTTTCAGCACTTCGTCAATCATCTTGTTGCGTTTCACAGATATGGCTAGGCCCAGACATTCTATGTCATAATAGTGTACATATGTGATGCCATCTCGTGTGTGTTCATGATAGTGGACCTGTATGTGCCCAAGAATGTGCCAGAGAGATGTCAGGGCATGCAGTCATTGCCCCATTGGGCTACCATCAACACTTGGCACAACCAGTGACTTATTCCCCATTAACCTGAACAACTGTATAACATCCAACTCCTCCCACACAAGGCCCTGCTCACAATGATGAACCAGCCAAAATATTCCCCTTCCATAAAAGGTGACCAGTTGATCCATCTAGGTCATGATGGGCAGGCCCAATGCTGTCACTGTATAGGTGGAATACCCTCCCCTGTGCCCCAGCTACATTCAGGGGGATATTCACAAGGACTTATCTCCGAGTTATCGCCACCTTAACGCAACAAAAGTGGAGATAGATTTAACGCCCCATTCACAAGCGGTTGCAAACTGCAGACAACGCAAGTATTCCCGCGATAACTGCCTCAAAATTTACCTCCACGGGTGACAACACCAACTAACCCTAATGAGATGCAGGGTAGGCATTCCCGTGCAAAAACACATGATAACACCACTACACCACTTTCACAACAAACTGCCAGATCTGCGATCAGAACCAAAAACAGGTGATAAGCTGCGGTAGCAGCAGGGAATTAACACCTGCCTTTTGCTGGTGTAAAGCAGGACGACTACCCGCAGTATGAAAGGGAGCCCAGCCCAGAGCCCCATCTGAACACCCACAGATGCCATGGAGACAATGATCATGCAGCTCGGAGACCCATGAGGGCCACAACACCCACCCACACCACACCCCGGCCCCCCCGTATCCCCACCCCTGGGACAAACACATACCTTGCACGACACAAGAGCCACAAAAAGCGCATGATGTCGCAGAATGACAACAAGAAACACATGTGTGGGCAGAAGAACGAGAAACAGTCACTCATCATTGAAGTAACAACCAAAAACGTTATTGAATACAACACAAAACACCAATGCGGAAGACTACTGTCGGGTCCGTCCGGGACAATCCTGATGTCACAGCCTGGAAAATAAAGCACAAAATCAGAACGTGTGTCATGCGCACATCAAAGGAGCGAGAAACAGAGAAGGAAAGAATGGCAGAGAGAGAAGGAAAGGAAGGGAGAGAGAGAGAGGGAGAAGGAAAGGAAGGGAGAGAGAGAGAGAGGGAGAAGGAAAGGAAGGGAGAGAGAGAGAGAGAGAGAGAAAGGAAAGGAAGGGAGAGAGAGAGAGAGAGAGGGAAAAGGAAAGGAAGGTAGAGAGAGAGAGAGGGAGAAGGAAAGGAGGTGTGAGAGAGAGAGAGAGAGAGGGAGAAAGAAAGGAAGGGAGAGAGAGAGAGAGAGAGGGAGGAGGGACACTGCCGCCCCGCGCACCCAGGCACCACCGCTCACCTGCTGCCACCGGTGTGTCTCCAACCACGTGCCGGTATACACTGCAAGCCAACAGGTCTGCAATCTGTAATCAAGGCCAGAGTCAATCATGGCAGAGTCCATCACACTGCACACGGCAACAATGCCTGCCCGTCCTGCGCACACATGCAGCCGCACCCTACCCCCTCCCGCCAGCCAGCGCTGGCTGTCCGCACTTGCGCACCCAGGCCCCACTGCTCACCTGCCGCCAACGGTGTGTCCACCAGTGGGCACACCACGTGCCCGTGAAAGCTCCAGGCCCAGGTCCCGCCACCATGGCATGCTCCACATCATGCGGACCCGTGCCGCAGCCCAGCAGGTCCCACACAAGACGCTGAGTCCTGAGGCATCAATGGCAGAAACCACATCAGTGCACACGTCATCATCGCAGGCTGCACACCCGCTCAGCAATTTCGGTGCCACTAACCCTGTGCAACCCCAGTCAGCGCCACATGGTGGTAGGCCCGTGACGGCCGCATGGCTCCGGGTACCACTAACCCTATGCAACCCCAGTCAGTGCCACGTGGTGGTAGGCCCGTGATGGCCGCAAGGCTTTGGGTGCCACTAACCCTGTGCAACCCCAGTCAGCGCCACGTGGTGGTAGGCCCGTGACGGCCGCAAGGCTTCGGGTGCCACTAACCCTGTGCAACCCCAGTCAGCGCCACGTGGTGGTAGGCCCGTGACATCCGCATGGCTCCGGGTGCCACTAACCCTGTGTGCAACAAGTCATGGGCCCTTTATGATTGAGTATTGTGGAACGTCCGTCATCCAGTCACCACCGGCAGTGGGGAATGTGACGTTGTCGGCCCCTTATATTGGCGGGGTCACATGGCCAGTGACGCCTGTGCCAGATGGGTGTGGTGTGCGTTCAAACCTGCCCTCAGGGAGTGGCCGTGACATGCTGACAACTAGACCAGCGACCTGCAGACCACTAGCGTGTAAACCTGCGACTTGTAGCTATGTGGCCCCCCTCGGAGCATAAGCGCAGTGGTCTGGCCTGGCGTACACCGGACCAGCGCAGGGCTTGCAACAATGACTCGGGGCCTCTGGGCATGGTTCAGTCCATGTCCGGACAAGGAAGTGACTAATGCGTGTGTCCCTGTTGTGGTGTCTGCGGCACCCGGAACGCAATCGGCAATGTAGCACACTGTGACTGGATTCCCACTAGATGAGCATCATTGACGTTGGGGGGAATCACTGAGCCTACATTCATCCACACATTCATACATGAATAATTAAAGACATGACACAGCAGTGCGTTTCTGAATGTTTAATGCACATCCAGTGGAGTTTTGCAGCTGGAGCAGTACAGGGCCAGGCCAACCCCACTACACAATATGGGCCCGTGGAGGGCCAGCCAGAGTCCATCGGGGATTGACAAGTACAGCGGAAGCGGAAAGGTACAGTCCGCAGTGTGGTCGCTGTGTCATTGGTCACCAAACAGGATATGGCAGTCCATGTCGCGGTCCAAGGTGAGTGCAGCAGAGTGTATCGGGGGTCAGTGGAAGGTCATGGGGCCATGTGCGGCACCAAGCAGCAACAGGCCAGGTGGCGGACATGAATGCTAGTGCCTCCTTCTGAACTCAAGCCCATCCACATCCTCAGATGTGTGCTCTGCCCCACCTGTGGGTGGTGCAGTTCCGGCTGCGGCACTGTGTGCCACTGACACATCAGGGGCTGGAGGTGGATTGTCGGCCGCACTGTGTGGCAGTGACACATCAGGTGCCGGAGTGGAAATGCCTGCCGCACTGTGAGGCACTGACACACCAGGGGCGGAGATGTGGATGGTGTAGGGGCAGCAGCATTCATCTGCGCCACGCCTTGTGGCAGCAATGCCATGATGAGGACATGCAGGGCATGGTAGATCCCAGCTACATTTTGCTGATGTGCAGCGGTGGCTGCCATCCTTTCCGCCTCCATCCGCACCATGTCCTCCAAGAGCCTCTGCATGTGTGCCATCTCATGGCTGAGATTGCTGGAGCTACTCTGAGCGGACAGGTGTTCTTGTCTCCGAGTCATGACTCCAGCGATGTAAGCCAGAGCTCGTTGGCGACCATGGAGCGGCGTGTGGGTGTCCGTTAGGGACTGGAGGTGGTCCCTGATGGTACTCAGACACCCATGGATGGCGTCAAGTTTGGTAGCCATGAGGTCGAACCCCACCGCACCTGCTCAGCTATCTCCCTCTGGACCTCCAACACACGGCGTTGGAAGGCCATGTGTTGTTCAGGGGGGTCTTGGGAGACAGCCGGGGTTGTGGGTGCCTCCTGCTGGGTGGTTTGTGAAGTGGGTGGGGTCTCCTCGATGCAGCTGGGCTGCCCTGGTCCTGGAGGTGATTGGCGGATGAGTTCAATGATGTCTTGGAGGGCTTGGGTGTCGATGCTGGTGGTGTCCTCCTCGTCATCGCTGAAGAGTGGCCGGGACTGCTCTGCAGGTGGCGTTGACGGTGCCCCTGCAATGTGAAGGGGAGATGCTGTGTTACAATGTGTCCACATGTATGTAGACGCATGGTACATGTTCACATTCAGACAGCATGGCAATGTACATTGTGACAGGCTGTTGATCAGGGCCATGATCCAGAGTCATTGTGGGTGTGCACTGTGCTCTGCTTGATTGTGCATGTGTGCCATTGGGGCCATCTCCCCCGTCCCCCCAGTACCTGGTGGTTACTCACCCTGTTGCCGTTGTGTTGTGTCATGTCGAGCAGTGTCCGGTGCCCCGACTCCTGCCACAGTCTCCACACTGATGACTGTCGACACCAGCTCCTCCATGTCATCCAGCTCCAGCTGTGACGCTGGGCTCCCACCTCCAGTCTGCATTGCTGCCTTCTGGTTGCCTGCGAGTTTCTCCTTGGTCTTGCCCTTGATGTCCATCCATCGCCTCTTGACCTCATCCATTGACCTCTTGTGCTCTCTGATGGCATTCACCTTGTCCACGATGGACCGCCATAATCCATTTTTGGTGCCCAATGACACATTGGAGGCGACGAACAGTTGTTGATGGTGTTCTATCACCTCTGTGACCAGGATCCTATTCTCCTGCGTACTGAACTTCGTCTTCCTCTTCTTCTTGTCCTTGCCCTTCCCTGTCACCGAGGTCCCAGGCTGGTCGTCCGGGGTGCTTGTGGGGTTCCGCTCGTCCTCTGCACCTGCTCCGGCTGCCTCCATGGTGCTTGGGTGTTGGTAATTTTGTGTTTGTGTGTTTTTTCTTCTTTTGTAGTGATTTTCCCGCCTGCCGTGTGTGTATGGCTTATCGCTGATTTCCTCATCGAGAATGGGCTCATCGCATGTTTTTTGGTGTTGGGGTTTGTGTTTTTGACTCCGTCGCGGTGGTTGTATCGCGGACATTGGCTGCGTTTTCGGAGTACTATTGCATGGTACCGCCGTGTTGTGAATTCCAGGTTAACACGGGGTTATTTTCCCGCAATAGACTGCGATGTGTAAAGTTGCGTTAACATTTTCTGGAGATGTTTAGCGCACGTTCTTGTGAATATCCCCCAATGTGTTTCCTGTGTCTCCTCTCTATCATTGAGCCAGAGATCTTGTGCACCCCACTGCCCCGGCACCCCCCCCACCCCAGGCCAGCCCCAATATGTTCAAAGCAAAACATAAAATAAAGTTCAGAGACATACGATTTTGTCCAAATTCAGTGGGGTAATATCCATTCCAATTTGTAGCTTTAACTCAGCCTCCTCTGCCTGTTCATCGATAGATTGCCAGGGGGAAGCCCAAGGAGTCTGGAGCGAAGCCGCCCTCACCACTCCATGTTGTTCAAGTTCCACCACCACCATGGCTCTTTCCTTAGCTGCCTGTGCCTGTGATGACTTACCTCTCATGGCTCTGCATGGCCTGCGCCGTGCTTTCTGCTGTTCCCAGCCATATTGTATCCCAGGCAAACCGTCCATTGTTACCACTTTCTCACTTTCCAGTCAGTTGCAGTCCTCTGACGGCAATATGAAAAAGACACTCTAACTTTAGCTAGGAACATAATTGAGTATTTGATGTCAAGTTGCCGGAAGTGTCATTTGAAGTCTAAGAAGGACTCACAGCATCTCTGAACCTCCTTCGTGTAAATATATGGGAAATATATGTATATTCCTTTTGTCCACCTGCCATGGGCCCCAGCTCCTAGAGACCAGCAAGATGTGATCCCAATGCCGGTAGTTAAACAGCTGTACCACAACTGGTCTGGGGGGGGGCCCAGGTGGGGGTTATCTAGCAACCACACTGTGCCCCGTTCCACTGAGAAAAGGTTTGACATCTCTCCCAAAACCGCATTCACCAGCCAGTCCTCAAGGTACAGCTCCATGCTAAGGCCTTCAATTTCCTCTGGTAGGCCTGTAATGCACACGCTATTACTCCTGGGACGGGCCTCTGTGTAATCAGGCTTTGCTTCCAGGGTAGCTACAATAGTCCTCAATTCCTGTATCTGCGACTACATGTCTGTCACCATTGGTTGGATAGTAACATCTACATGGTCTACCAATTTTTGATGGTCCGCATGCAAAAACCCTATTTCAATTGTCAACACATCCAGCTTAGGCTCCAATGTCTGCTTGACATCATTAATGGCTTGCAGGAGCATCTCGAAGAGCCCCAAGGGGGTGTGAAGCATCTGGACTGCTGCGATGATCCCCTGGATACCAATACAACGTTTGGGCAGGTGACCACTGCCACAATCCAGAAGAACCAGGGGGGTCTCTCATAGTCAGTGGGGTCTCACCGCCATCCGCTGGGGGGCCTGTGTGTTCCCCCATTACACAGTTGAAGGCAGCCCGATGGGGCTCCCTTGTGGCAGTTACCTGTCTGTTCCATGACCGCTTCATAGAGCTTTAGCATTCCAGCAGAAGGGGGGAAAATTGGGGTGTAGCAGAGGCAACACACCATCTCACCACTGCCCCAAAGCGGGCATTCCTCCTAGGCCCGCTGTCTCGTGTTCTCCAAACTGTGGTGTCAATCTCCTCCCCAAAGCTTCCTGCAGTCACAGATGGCTCAAATCCAGCCAACCATGCGCAGGAAGAGTCATAGGCCTACTGGTATTACCCGCCTGGGGCGATCACTCTAAACATGGCTCATGTTGCAGTGCTGGCGGGTCATGTGCAAAGCTGCCCGGGCACCTGGTGCCCATCACCCAGCTTCAATGGGTCAAGAGGGAGGTCGATGCTGGTCAGGGTAGACCATGAGGCAGAATGCAGGAAGTTTCTGCCAAGCATATCTCCAGAGTTCGCTAAGGAGCAACCACGATGGCACCATCTTTGCCTGGGCCCTGATAACCAGTGTTAAGGGGCATGTGCCCACGGCTAAAAACAAGGTAACTGTGGCTTGTTCCCAAATGGCATAATTAATTTACTTATAAGTCCCTGGTAAAGTGGTACTATGTGCCCAAGCCCTGGTGATTAAATGCTAATGGTTCCTCTGCAGCAATGGTTGTGCCAGCCACTTAAGTAGCTCTTTAAACATGCCTCTGGCCTGCCATTGCAGCCTGTGTATGCAGTTTTAAACTACCATTTTGACCTGGCAAAATAAATCTTTTGCCAGGCCCAAACCTTCTTTTGTAATACATATAATTCACCCGTTATGTAGACCCACTGAGCAGGGAGCAATGTATTTAAAAAGTAGGACATGTACTTTTAAGTTTTACATATCCTGGTTATGGAAAACTCTTAAATTCGTCTTTCACTATTGGAAGACGTACCTCTCCCATAGGATACATTGATTATAACATTTAGTAAGCTGTAATTTCCGAATAAGAATGGGTAAACAGTTCATGTTTGGTGACCTTGCAATTGTAATTAAAAATTCTCTTTTATGCTAAAATCGGATTTTTAATTACAATTTTAAAAATGCCTCTTTTAGAATGTTGACATTTTCCTGCCTTAGCCATTTAGTGCTTGTAGCCTGTCTCTGGGTCACATTACTGGGTGTAGTTGGCAGTTGGTCTTTGTGTATTCCTCCTAGACAGCCACACACAATACGGAGATTAGGTGTGCCTGGATGAGCCATGACTGGCAGGATGGGATGATGGACCTAAGCACAACCCCACTTACACCTGAATAGGCTGAGTCCTGCCTTCACAAAAAGGATTGCATACCACCTGTAGTTAGTCTGGAGAAAGGGCAGGGGAGTCAGGAAGCCTGTGCACTTCAAAGGAAAACCGCTGGAAGCTTCTCCCACTTCAAAGGAGGCACATGAATAAATATTTGCCCTCAAACGCCAAGTTTTCAGTACACTTCCGGACCTGTGGAAGACTCTACCAGGAAGAAGGACCGCTGTGCTGCTGAGAGGACTGCCACTCTGCTAGACCGCTACCCAGAAGGACTGCTGCCTGCTGTGCTGACCTGCTGCCTGCTGCCCTCTTGCCTGGGTGAGAAGGACTTGACCTGTAACCTGAACATAGGACCACCAGAGTGACTCCAAGAGCTAGTCTCTTGTAACCAGCACCTGAGCTCTGCAACTGTGAGTCCTGCCAAGTTGTTTCATCCCAGTCCTGAACCCTTGTAAGTGGGCCTGAAGGTGCTCTGACAGTCTACTTGGGGATCCAGCAGAACCATTGCATTACCTCTGCTGCGCGACACAAGCACAAACTGAACATATGCATAGCCTCTGCTGCGAGTATTCTGCCAGCGCTAGGACTCTGCATCGACCTTCCGGCCGGCAGCTGCATACGAACTGCCACTGTGCAACGCATCCCAGACGAAGGCCCTTGCATCACAAACCTCTCATTGACAGTAGCCTTGATGATGACTCAGGACGTTACATAGCAAGCCCTGCAGCTTCTTTGGAATCAGCCGGTGTGTGACGCACCTCAGCACAGGACTCTGCATCACAAGCTCCCCTTGTCAGCAGCCTCCTCAACGATGATGCAGTACCTCGCATGACAGCCTCACAGCTCCCCAGAACGATACCTTGCCTGGACTGCGTGACCCATCCTCGACTCAGGTCCCTGCAATGCTCTTCTACAGAATGAAAGGTGCTCTTGTTCAGCGGGCCTAAATGGGTCCCTGTTGCCAGCCCACGCTCCATTACAGTCAGCCTGAACTTGTGACTTTGTCCCAGTCCAGCGTGACCAGATATCCACAGTTGGTGCTTAGTGCCTTTTGGCACTGTTTTCACTGAAATCTTTAAACCTGCATATCTCTGGTTCTACTGATTGGATTTTTGGCATTTTGGTCTTGTAAATTTACTCTATTGTTCTAATCTGTGTCGGATAATTTGTGTGTTTTCATTGTGTTACTGTTTGAAGTGTACGCAAATACTTTACACATGGACTTTTTAGTTAAGCCTGAGTTCTCTGTGCCAAGCTACCCGAGGGTTGAGCACAGGTTAATTTAGCATTGCTTGTGACTTCACCCTGACAAGAATTGTTGTTCCTGCTTGAGGAGGTTTGCACCCAACTCAACCAGCAAACCAATTTCTTACACCATGTTTTCTACTAAGAGGAAAAGTGAACATGAAGGGTGCATCTTAAGGGGCCATGTCGTCAGAGAGGATCTCTGATTAGGGTGAGATTGTTGTTTGATTAAAAAAGGGGGCCATTATTATAAAAACAGGTAGAAGACATTCAGTCTGAAGGTCAAAGGAAAGGCACACTACACTATGTATCATTGCCATTATCAGTGTAACATATGTAGCTAGGGAATGTTGTCAGGGGACCAGAAAAGCAGCCAGCATAACTATGGAAGGGCAGGATATGAGATGTAGACAGGTATGTGATTTGGAGGATACAGTCTGTATAAATACCCACGTCTGGGGTATGCTAGAGTAGCTTGAACATAGTTTTCTGTCTACAGGCTGTGTAAGGTTGGGTGCCAGAATTTTCAATTTGGTCGAAACTCCCAAAGATACTTTCTATATTTTATAATCCAACTCATTTAAAAAGAATTTGTGTCACCATATAGTAGGAAAGCCCATGGGTGTGTTGCAGAGTAAATTCCATAAAATGTGGCCGTGTGCTGCAGAATCAGAATGCTGGACAGTGAATATTCCACAGAACCTGTTGTTTGCACAAGCAGTAAAATTAGTCTCTGGGTTGACCACATGAGCTGTGGAACTGGCCACCTTGGGGTATGCCTATGTTGTGGAAGACCCCTACCCTATCCTTTGACATAAGCATATTTTGCACAGTCACTCAATGGATCTGTGTACATGCTGTCTCTTTGTGCAAAGGCATCGGAACAAACACCCTGTTCTGTAGACATGAAAAGGAGATCCAACACCTTTCCCTGTGAGTCAAAATATCTTTGCTGACTGTAAGAAATTATTTAGGTTATTGGTTGAAGGGGGTGTAAGCGCCACTAAGGCAACAACCACAACCCCTTTCAGGCTGAACCACAAACCATTGAATAAATTAACCTGGGCTTAACCCTCTGGTAGCTTGGCACAAAATCAGTCAGGCTTAATTTCAAGGCAATGTGTTAAATATTTATGCAAAAAGAATAGATGATGGACAGAATGCTGAACAAATCAAACATTGACCCCAGTCACAAATCTGGTTTAAATCCTTCATTTTTTTGCTCTCCGTGTCATTCCTGTTTGCTCCCAGTCATGTGCAAATCAGTCTTGACCCTGCTCCCCATGTAAACAGTCCAGCCCGAACTGTCAGGCCAGGTCCTCCCTGGAACAGAAACAAGCATCCTGGGACCGGTTTTGGGTTATCACTCCCTATCAGCCAGGCTAGTTTGAATGTGGTTGTATGGTGAGCACGGGACTCATGTCTGGGCACGTTCTTCCCACTTAGGGCGACAAATGCAAAAAGAACAGATGATGGATGCAATGCTGAACAGATCAAAATTCACCCCCAGTCACAGATCTGGATTAAATCCATCGTTTTTGTGCTGGCCATGCCATTCTAGTTTGTTCCCAGCCATATGCAAATGAGTCTTGACCGTGCTTCCCATGGAAACAGTCCAGCCCAAACTGCCAGTCTAGGTCCTCCCTGAACCAAAGACAAGCATCCTGGCACCAGTTTTGGCGGAGATGTAAAACTTTGTTCCATGCATTTTCTGTTGACTCAATATCCTCATGTACGGTCATGAGCTGTAGATCCAACTCCCAGCCGTAAACACCCACTTCAGTTGGTATCATAGGTGTCTTGATCAAGCCCCAAGCTCTGACTGTGGTGCACATATTTTAAAAACAAGACTTATTCCACACTATTAATTCTTAAATTGAAGATTTGCAAGAGGTTGAATGTCACAATATCAACCCCCAAAGCATAGACCATCAGAGAGTTTGTGTTCCCAATATCAATTCTGAAATACTGTCAAGGTAAGTGCAGTTTTACTATTATTAAGTCCTCTGTGATGATATTTCGAGGCCAATATTATGATCTTGATATAGCCGTAATTTGATAATTCAAACACTATGGGCCAGATTACGATTTCGTTAGGAAGGCTTCCTGACGGGTACCAGAACGTGCAAATCCGATTCGGCACCTATGTTTCCGACCGAGTCGTCACCCACTCTGAACGACCAAGTACGATGTGAAGATCTCGTCCGCGTCAACCGAATCATTTCCGGAACCCAATCCTGTCCGACCGACACGTTCGCAGATGAATCGTGCCGCGCAGTGGGGCCGGATTCTGACCGAGTGAGTACGATGTGCGATTTGGTCAGCTGTATCGCCTCAGTCTCAGCGAGATGAAATGGCTGTCGGAATCGGACTTTGGGGGACCGTAGCAGGCCCCCCTTCACCCAGAGCCCTTTGAATCGGTCATGGGGGTGCCCATGGGTCCCCCCGATCCATGCATGCACAGTGCGGTGGGCAACATGGGGTGCCCAACACAGGGTGTACACTTTTCCCCACCCCTTTTTGCTATGGGAGCCTGTGTACGCGTGTAGTGCTTGTAATGTGACACAATAGTACACACCTAAACCCTGCACTCCTGAGGGGAGGCAAATGCACTGCTGCACCTTTAAATAACACACGTAAAATAGCACTCCCAAAAGACGATGCAATAAAACAAGACCCAGCACTCTCTTAAGTCGAGGCGAGAAAACAAATTCAGGTGCATTTAAAGTGACACACACATGTTTATTAATTCAATATTTTGGAAAGGAAGGCAAAATATATCGGTTAATGCAGACTCCCAAATATCAAGTAACTTAAGCACAAAACCAGAATAACATGTAGCATATATACATGTAGCAGAGAGTAAAGAAACTTAGAAGTTATATACACAAAGTAAGTAACACCTCACTGATCGTTCACTCGACATCCTTGCCAACTCAAGCTGGGGAGCCCATTGACAGCTGGGCTTGGACTCTCGACCGGGACTCAGGTTCAGTTCGTCTTGTGACAGTACGTCTACTCCGCAAGTGAGCTCCAATCCACCTTTCTCTGGCTTTAATACGTTTTACTCACCGTGAGGCGAAGGTTCTAGAAACCTCACCCCCTTTCTTCTGTTGCGAAAACCCAGCTGGCCGTACTGGTCTGTGTCAAGGTCAAAACAGAAGCTGGTCAGGCTCCTGTATTTTGACTCCGAGACAGAGCTGTACATTCCGCACATTCCCTGAAAGGTACCAAGCACGCATCCCACACAACATGTTCCAGTTCACTCTGATCGGTGAGGAGCGAAAACAAGTGAAGAGCAAAAACATCCCCTCCCGACTTTGCAGCTACATGCGAGCACAGAAAATGAAGTCTGTTACAATAGATGGAGTCAGCACAGAAAATGGAGTCAATTATGCCAAATGGAGCCAATGGTCAATATATCATTCTTATTATCACTACAACGCGTCGGTACACGGGCTCCCATAGAGTTCAATGGGAGTCCGAGCGAACCGAGTCCGTCAGCATACGGCTGCATCGTACTCTTTCAGTCGAACTCACACAACGCAATTTGCTTGGAAAGCCCTCCGGATCAGAGTCATACGGAGGGCTTTCCTAGCGAGATCGTAATCTGACCCTATGGTGTGGTACCTTCCACAACACGTCAGATGTAGATCCTTCCTAGTTTTCAAGGATGCTTTTCCTCACATTTTATAATTACCATCAATTTAGAATACTTGGCACTTCTTGTCTACTTTGGTCATAAGTGAGAGCTGGGTGGTAACAAGAAATCTTCTCACACACCTACTCAGAACCTGAAAATATTGGTAATAAAAATAAAAAAAATCAGTCTGTGAATCACAGGAATGGGGGACAAGATGAGGATCCCATAGCAATTTGAGAGCATAAAAGTCAAAGTACATAAGACAAATTTATATGTTTTCATATGCAGGACTCAAATGGAGACCACGTATCAAAACGGAACCTAAGGTAGGCTTTGCAGGTATGAATTCTCACCTTTGACGACAGAGATGGAAATGAGGCTTTACATTTCATAGATGGGAACAACTTGGAAGCATTGATTTAGTATTGAGGAAGAGTATGGCTGCAGCCACTACAGATATGCTAAGGCAAATCATGAAAATTTCACAGACATGGCATACTCCAATGGGTCGAGGAAATGCTAAAGGGGAATGCAATGGCAGAACTTCCTCCACCATAAGGATAGTGTATTGAATGAAAATCTAGGGGTTAGATTCACTAACATTTTGTGCTGGATTAGCATCACAAAAGTGACACTAACCAGCACAAAATACTTTTTTCCTAATTTAGTTGTTTTGCACTGGAAAGTATCCTGAAAGTAACGCAACGCAGCAGGAAACACTGCTTTGCGTTACTTAGCGCCCAGTGGGCATTACATGGGTGGTACAAGGCCGTTCCCATGCTACCACCCATGCCTTTTAATGCAAAACCCTATCTACAAACAATATTAGACAGGGTTTAGGGCCAAAGTTTACGTCATTTAAAAGGAGATGTTAAGAGGAGAAATGTTTTTATTTCTCCTTTCTTTTCCAACTTTGCATGCGTGCTCCACCGTGAAAAGCAGTAAAAGTTTTTAAATGTGTCTACGTATAGTATTTTGTACTGGAAAGGCACGCACTATGGTGCTAAGGTGTGTGCCTGACACACAGCAGCTTAAATCAGCGCAAGGGAGAGAGGAGGAGAGAGCCATATCTTTGTAGAAATGGTGCTCTCCTTCTCCCTCCTCTGTCACGCACACAGCGCAGCATTCTTGGCTGCTGCACTGCGTTCGGTGACCTTTTTGTAATACTGGGCCTCTGTGTGGAATTGGACCTTTCTCCTCAGAGGATTCCCTTTTATGACAAACCCTAAAACAGGCACTTCCTGTTTACACAATGACTATGGTTTTATGTTGGACCCTCTGCAATTCTGTGTTTATAAAACTGAACTCACTTTAAAATGCAGACATTTTTTAATGAGCCACGGAAATCCCCAGTGAGTGCATGAACTGTCACTATTGCAGATCATCGCATTACAATAAAACAAAGATTTGTTCAATTCCAGACAATACTTAACCAGTGCTAAATGGGAGGAAATTATTGTTTTCTAATTATGCACAATGAAATCCTCTTTTGAGAAAGGAAAAAAAACAGCGAATGGGCAAATTATGCTAACTCGTTAGAGCTTTCTCATTACTGCTACTGTTTGGCTAAGATAATGGCATCAAATATATGTCATTTTTTCTTTATACACTCTGGATATGATTATTTAAACTAAGATGTATCTAATTAAGCTAGTCCCTGGTTGTCATCTATTCAAAATAAAAATAAACACTGTTCACCTGTACTGTAAGTTATTATTAAACTCATGAAAAAAAGTGGGAATCCTACTCCACAAATGTTAAAGTTCAGGGCCTCATTTACAAGCCCATTGAGCTTGCCCATATTTACAAGGCCACGTAAAGTCACCCTGCCCCTTTTATGCATTACTCTGTGTGAAAGGGGCGTTCCATGGGTGTTGCTGTGTGTGTTCCCACGCAACATCCATGGAACCTGACACATTCCCAGATTTACAATGTTTTGTAAAGCTGGGAATGCGTCAGAATCCTACGCCTCCCCAGGGAAGAATAGGAGTGAGTCAACGAGGAGAAATACTCTTATTTCACCTCGTTTTTTCCTTTTTCTATGCATACTGCATTCTGCAGCATGCATAGAAAGAGTAAAATGCCATCAATTATTATTTTTGTGCAGGAAGGTGTCCCTTCCTGCACAAAAACAATCATCCCCGCAACGCAGTCACCCTTGCGGCATGACGCAAGGGTTTCTGCATTGATGCACAGCTGCTGTTTGTGCGCAAGGGAGAAGGACAGGAATGAGCTTTATCTCGTTGATAAGGCATTTTCCTGCCCTTTTATTTTGACCCACGACAGCGCAGCAGGAAGGCTTACTGCGCTGCCGTGCGTCAAAATATAGTAAATGAGGCCCAGACTATTTAAATGAAACATATTTGTAAATCTAGGGCCAGATGTACGACCATTTCATTTTGCGAGTCACAAATTGCGGTTTTTAGCGACTTGCAATTAGCGAGTCGCCAAATTAAATGTACTAATGTGTCTCATACAGATTTAGCAATTCCCAATGGGGGTTGCAAATGAGCTACCTCATTAATATTCATGAGGTAGGTAACAATTTGCGACCCATTGGGAATGGCCTGTTATCACAGGGATGGTGGCCTGCTGGGGTCAGCACACCACCATGTCTGTGATTGCTTTTTCAATAAAGCAATCTTGTTTCCTGAAATGCAGCCCGTTTTTGTTAAAGTAAAATGGGAAGCATTTTAAAAAGATAAATGAAAAGTTTCCTTTTAATTTTTTAAGAGTAGGTAGAGGTCCGTGGGAACACTGCCTGCTCTTAAAAAATGTTGGAGCCCACATTCACAAAGGGCAGGTTGTCCCATTGGGACCCCTTCCCAATTACGAATGGGTTACCACCTTCTTCATGGAGTTGGTAAAAATATTAATGTTTTGCGACTGCATTCCGGCATACATGCCACTGCGACTCGCTATTAGGAAGGTACGCCCTTGTAATGCTGCTTCCTAATACCAACTCGCAAACCCTATTTTGCGAGTCAGTAATAGGTTACAGACTCGCAAAACAGGGTTAGTACACTGCAAAACGAGGAGCGACCCGTGCAGGTAAGAGCAGTGGGGCAGGGTGTGGAGGGAGTCAACAGAAACGTTGAGGGAAAATTACATTTAAAAAAAAGAAAAACACTTACCTTGCGCTCGACGCATCGCCCACTGAATATAAATTCAATATTGTCCTATAGTGTTGAACCTTCAAGTTGGCAGAGAGGAAGATCTTTGAAGCTAGTTCAAGTGACATATCTAGTTCGATGTCTCTCTCCTCTAATTTCCTAGCCCAGTTTATTTCGGTCTTCTCAAGATCATCTGGCATACTGTCCGGTAAATTGCCTCTAGAAGTGATATTTTGTCCAAGAAAGACTTACCCTAAGTTGGTTGAAAAATTCCTATTATTGTAAATACTTAAAATATGAACTGGCAGGTATACCAAAGTCCTGCTGTAGATTTAAAAAAATTGCCCTGACAAAAACATATCTCTGATCCTAGTGAGACCAAGTTGTTTCCATTGCCTTCCAATTACATGGTAAAAAAGAGGTGGGAAAAGGGGTGATCAAAACAAAAGTGTACATTTATTATAACTTGGAATCTTCATGAATTTTTGCACCTTACTCCAACCTTTCCAGGCATTAATTACGCTCTTAAATCAAATGTTTTTGTAGTAGCTCAGCTCTAGTCGTTGAAGCAGCATGCCACGCACCGCTCTCCCAATAGCAAGCTTATAGATAGTAGGGGAAACCATGGGATACTCCTAATCTTCCTTATTCTTACTTTCAGCTAAAAACAATATTCCCATCTGCTGTAGAAGGGCCGAGCAGTAGTAAAACAATAGGCTAGGGACTGCCCAGCCACCTCATTCCTGCGGGAGAGTTATACATTTCAAAGAGCACCTAACCTTTCCATATTGCCATATAAAGTTTATAAATATGGAATCCAATTTCTTAAGTATGGATCCTTCAATCTCCAAGGGGATAGATCTGAACAAATAAAGTATCTTTGGTAGCATTACCATTTAAAGAGTATTACTCCTACCAATTATTGACAGATGTAGCCCATTCATACACTTTAAATCGGTAGATATTTTACTAATCAAGGGGCTAAAATTAATATGGCTTATTGTGTTGACCGTAGGATTAATCTGAATGCCAAGATACGTAACAGTATCGATTTGACGAGTATCAGAACAGTCAATATTCTCTGTACAAATAATCTGGGTCTTCTCCCTATTCAATAAATTCCATAAATATGGACCATATTCGTCCGCCATAGCTTTAGCCTCCTTCATTGCACTCTTAGGATCGATAGCAACAATGGCAATATCATCTGGGTATGCCAGTACCGTCGTATCATAACCATTCGTAGTGACCGGTTTTATTGCCTGATTATGTAAAATTTGCAAGATAAATGGGTTAATATAGAGGGCAAATACAATTGGAGAGCAGGGACACCCCTGCATTGTCCCTCTGGCCACCTCTATTCTTCCGCGTTCTTCACCCATTGATTGAAGTCTGGCATATAGATCCACGTACATTGCCTTAATGGCGGTAATCCATCGGGGGCCAAAACCCTTTAATGCCAAAACTCCCCATAGATATGTCCACGCCATCCAATCAAATGCCTTTTCCGCATCGAGGAGGATCATAACCATCTTGCACCCAGTCATATCAAATAGAGATATAACACGTTTTATATGATCCATTGTTCCCCTTCCTGGTATAAAGCCATGTTGCCATGGTGTGACCAGATGAGCTATGATCCTCCCCAAACGTACCGCTAAGATCTTAGAATATAGTCTGGTGTCCGAATTTATAAGGGAAAATGGTCGGTACGAAGTGGGACTATCCAAGGGTTTGCCTTTTTTAGGGAAAATAACGATATCTGTACCTTTCCAAGATTCAGGAGGGAGCCCACTCTGTTGTACTCCTAAGAACAAATCTAAGAGAAAAGGAGCTTATTCTGTTTGAAACTCCTTATAGAGTTCCAATGGCATTTTGTCAGGACCTGCTGCTTTCCCTGAAGCAAGCTGATGTAATGCATTTAATACTTCCTTGAATGAGATGTCAGCTTCCAATTCCTGTTTAACAGCTTGGTCGGTTTTTGCGCCTAGGTCCACCCCGTGGATTAACCCAAGCCCAGTCGCTTGACATTCATCCTTGTATAGATCTCAATAAAACTCTTCAAATACACCAAGAATATCATTAGCATCTGTTGCAAATAACCCATATTTTCTTTTAATTGATGCAATATTACTCCTAGTTGCTTTCTGCCTTGTGTGTAGCTCTAAGAGTTCCCCAACTGACTCACCATATTCATAACTCTCGTTCTTATGAGTCTGAAATCCTTCTGCAATCTTCTGAGTATAATATCTGTTTATCTCAGTTTTTGCCATTGTGACTTCAAGCTGAATTTGTGCTGTGTCCAGCCCCTGGCTAATCCTTACCATATGCTATTTTTCCAGTTTAGCTAACTTTTCTAACAAGTTCCTACTCTCCACCTCCTGGCTGCTTCCTGCTGTGTGCCACAAAGCTAATAATCTCTCCCCTCAACCCTGCTTTGAAAGCATCCCATACAATACACCGTGGGGCACTATACCTGTTGGTATCAAAATAACCAACCAGTCAACTTCTCATATGCTCAATGAGTACTGCATTCACAAGTAGTTTCCTGTCAAAGGTCCTTTTATACTGACCCTTCAGGTTTCCTTGGACCACAAGATCCAGAACCAAGGGGTTGTGATCTGACCTAAGCTTCAGCAATTTCGCAATCCCTACTTTATCCAAGATTTTTCCAGAAACCAAGAAATAATCTAACCTAACATATTTTTTATGAGGGCAAGAGAAATATGTGTATCCTAGGTCAGAAGAATACTTAGCATTCCACATATCGACCAGGCCATGGCTAAGCATAAATGAAGTCAGCGCCCTGTGAACTCGCGTTTTTTTCCCTGATAAATGCTCGTTTGAAACCTATCCACTCCACAGTGTATATTCAAATCCCCACAACTTATCAGAGAAACTGGCCAGGATGCTAGTTCCACCTCCAAATCTTCCAACACTTTGGGATCGTCCTGATTAATGTTATAAATAGTGCAGACTGTTAATCCTATGCCCAGCTCCACCAGTGCCCATCTACCACCTTTGTCCACCAATTTACGCCTTCCTGGCCCCATTTTATTCCTGGCTAGGATAGCCGCCCCCCCTAATATTGGAGCTCTGAGCAAGTCAATAAAGAATACCCTTTAATTGATATCATTTCCCTCCTAACCTATGGATATGTGTCTCCTGTTGGCATATTATATCTGGGGCCACTGATCTTAGAATCTCACTGACCCATACCCGCTTAGCCTTATCATTCAACCCACCCACATCAACTAAACATTTAATTATTCTACCAATTTGGTATCAAAAAAAGGTAACATTGTATTCATTCTCTTAATCATATTCTGCCAGACTTCGATAAAATCTTCTTTGCTCCTTCTCTGGATTTTTGTTTTGCTTTTTCCTTGCTTTCCCTTAGCCCTGCTACCCCTGCTACCCCCACCTACCCCTAACCTCACCACCACCTTCCCTTCCACCCCATCCTTACCTGACCCCAAACACCCCCCTCCTCCCCTCTTCCCCTTCCCCCAGCCCTGAGAAGTGTCCAGACCGCTCATCAGACTGTGTGAGATGAGGGCAGCCTCTCCGACCAAGGGTTGATCATTGGAGACAATAGACAACCATCCTACACCTAACCACTACCCAGTACATGAAACAGCATATTGCAAGCCTCAATTCCCTTATCGGTTCTTTAGTGGAAAGACATAGAACAGAGAACGTGAGCAGAAAAAAGAAATCACAAGGTAATGGAGAACTTAAAGAGAAATAGGAGCACCACCTCGAGTAGCTCTATGAGTCCCACTCTGACACTGTAGACTCCAATAAAAATGTATTTTCTTTGATTTCCGAAGTGAAAAACCATGTCTGACTCCACCAGATCACCTTCAAATGTGCAGGATTAGTTAGATATGCCTGTGTGCCACTGTCTTGAAAATGCTTAATTAAGTGCCACAAACGCCAGCGTCTTTCAACCGTTATGTTGGCAAAGTCAGGGCTGACAAAGAATGAAACGTCGCTACTGATCCGCTGGCCTTCTCGAAGATTGACTGTCTCAAGAGAAAGTTTCCAAAATATACCTAGATAGCTCGCTGCTTCCATTCTTCTCTGACAGGTTGTTTCAAGATAAAAAGCACCCTATGAACTCGCTACACCCCTTGGGCCCTATTCCATCTGTAGTGTAGTTCCTATTTCCCTAATAGGCTCTGTGCATTGGAATAATATACCCTATAGGCTTGACATAGGACTGAGGTCGGTATGTCCCTATCGAGTATATTAAACTTAATTACTTTTGTGCCAGCTAGCTCAGAGGCCACTAGAAACTCCTTGATAACAAGAAGGGAGTAGTTTCTGGCAACCTGCATAAACATGACTACTTTGTTTCCCTTTAGAATCGGAACACGTCTCAGAATCGTGGAAACAATAGATAACAGTTTCACTCAGTCAATCGTGCATGCTTAGTTTCCGCAGAGTTACACAGAAAGAAAAGACGGGCGTTTCAATAAAAAGGTTTTATTGAACAGTCTTGTTTCTCGTGTAAGAGATATGTGCTGTTATGATCACAAGACAGTATGCAAGATAAATAATGTACAGCGTAAGCAGTAGAAATAAATAATACTGCGCTAGCATTATCTTTTAGCATATATTCACGTACATAAATGACATGAGCTAAAAATGCGAGTACTCATACGATGCGTCTCTAAGCTAGTTCTACCCCAATGTACCTAACCTAGTCTAGGTGTAGGGAAAGGTAAGAAGTAGGTGGAGTATTCTCTAGTATGGTATACTAAGAGTAAGTTAAGTCTAGTATGCCAAGAGTCCCTCTAGGTTCTAGTCAGCTCCATAGCTTGAGAATGAGAGAGGTGGGAATCTCTTGCCGGATCTGGAACTCTAACACCCCGCGAAGGGAGTCAGAACACTGGAAGTTGGATTCTTCTGCGAGCAGGAATGACAGCGTCTTCTCAGTGCATCATGCCGGGATACGGGCTCCTCTGAAGTCGAGGTCTCCTCTAACTTGCTTGGGCAAGGGAAGGTATATTTATACCTGGTAGGTGTCTTGGAATGTTAGCATTGACGTGAAGTCGGACAGAGGAAGACGTCAGGAATGAACCCCTAAGATATAACGGTTCATACATAATAGATGAGTTCTTGGAGAAATCAATAATCCTGTGCTAGGGGATCCCCGAGAGCTTAAGGGTCTGGTTTCTAAGAACTCGTTGTGACGTTAGGGTGGACGGATGTCGGTGACCATGCCTGTATTTGGAGTGCACGGCTAATGCCTAAATAAGGACTGGGATTCTATGCCTATATAAGGGCAATGCGAATTGTGCCTATATAAGGACATGTCTCAGGAAAACCTATATACGGACACCTAAAGCGAAATACAACACATCCTTTAAGCTCTGGGAAGGCTGTGCGTAGCAGTTCCACCATATATGCACGGATATCCATTCCCTCCTTGCCTTCCAGCACTCCCCGCACCCGCAAGTTGTTACGTCATTGACGATTCACCTGATCCTCAAGCTTCTATTGGATATCAATAAGCTGTGAATCGTGAGCCTCTGTCTGCACCCGAGTGCCTGCCAGATCTGTTTTGATATCAGCAGTTCTAGTTTTGAGGTCTGTCAGGCATTCACCTACGACATTACATGTCTTAGCTAGCTTTCTGACAGCGCCCTGCACCTTTCTTATTGCAGCTTGAGACTCGCGACCATCCTGCCATGTTTCCTCTCAATGTGACATTATACATTGAAGGATAGTAACTAGTGTAGGAGGATTTGAACTAAAGGTGTCTTGAGAGGGTGTGGTCAGAGTGCCCACTAGCTGTTCTGCTGGTGAATAGTTCCATTTCAGGTCTTTACCACCTGATGTTGTCGAACTAACTTCTTAACCATCTTACACGCTGTCATGGCAAAAGCACCTCCGCTTGTATCTGGAGCTCTGCCATTATCGCTAGACCCTGTGAGAGAACCAGATCCATCCACTGACCATTCTGTTACATCAAATAATGAAAAGAAGCAATCGTTAGCCTCCATGTCCTGATCGTTGTTTCCAATTTCGAGTCCCAAAGGGCGATCCACCAACTGATGGGATACCTTAGATCTCTGTGCGCGATTTAAAGGGGGGAATTCTGCAGGGGTCGGACTGTTAGCAGGAATACATATATCATCTGTAGCCCTAATCTGAGGGCCACTATTCTGCACACTTCCCGACTCTGATTGATCCTGCTTCTCCTTTTCACTCAGACCCCCATCAAGGCTCACGGCACTCTCGACATTCTCAACACTCAATCAATCAATCAGAGAATTGTAAGCGCGCTACTCACCCATGAGGGTGTCAAGGCGCTGGGGGGGGGGGGGTCAGCATTGCTGTTCAGCCGAAGATCCAGGTCTTGAGAGTCTTCCTGAAGGTGTTCAGGGAGGGGGCGCGTCTGATGTCTGTTGGGAGCTCGTTCCAGGTCTTGGGCGCGATGTAGGAGAAGGATCTTCCTCCTGCTTTGGCTCTGTGGATGCGCGGGGTTTCGGTGGGGACGAGGTTGACTGATCGTAGGTTTCTTTTGGGTACGTGGAGGGTGACTCTGTCATTGAGGTATTTGGGTCCAGTGTTGTGTAGGCATTTGTAGGCATGGGTGAGGATCTTGAAAGTGACTCTCTTCTCCACGGTGAGCCAGTGGAGCTTTCGTAGGTGTTGGCTGATGTGCTTATGTCGGGGGATGCCGAGGACGAGTCTGGCGGCAGTGTTCGGTATAGTCTGGAGATTGCGGAGTAGGGACTTGTTTATGCTGGGGTAGAGTGCGTTTCCATAGTCCAGCCTGCTGGTGATGAGTGCATGGGTGACTGTCTTCTTTGACTCGGGGGGGATCCAATTGAATGTCTTACGGAGGATGCAGAGGGTGTTGAAGCAGCTAGATGCGACAGCGTTGACCTGTCGGTTCATGGAGAGGGATGAGTCGAGTACGATGCCGAGGTTTCTGGCATGGTCTGTGGGGGTCGATGGGCTGCTGAGAGTGGTGGCCACCGGGTTGCGTCCCATGCTGAAGGGGTGGTTCCGAGGACGAGGACTTCTGTCTTTTCGGAGTTGAGTTTGAGGCAGCTGTTGGTCATCCAGGCTGCGACGTCCTGCATTCCCTTCTGGAAATTGAGTCTGGTGGTGGTGTAGTGTGGTTTGTGGCCTCTTTGTCTACTTTGCTAACTTAGCTTAGGCCTGGCTGCCATGATGCCTTTTTGCACACGTTATTCTGTGACTTTGTTTTTCCAGCCTCTGCTTGTGCCCGGCTATATTAGAACTGTCTGAATTTTTGCTTTTCACCTTTTCTCCTGTTCCCTGTGGGTTTCGTCTGCACATCATGTACAAGGTCAAAAAACAACGTCCCTTGTTCTTGCTGATCTGGTCAGCCCCTCGCACTTAGACATAACACAAAATACAGCTGCACTGGAGAAATTCATGTGCTTTTAATATTGTGATCTCGCTGTTTGTGGCACTCGGAGAAAAACCTTTCCAGAGAGAAGAGCTGTTCTTGTCTGATGATGTAAACCTTGCATATAGAGATTGAGGTATGAGGGTCCACCTGACAAAGCCCAGAGGTCTTCTATTTTTATAATAAACTAGTTAATAGCACGGGGAGGGTGGTAAGGCCATTTAGCCCTATATCCACTGCTTTATGAAATGCTTTCCCCGTTTGTATTCTATGGAATTGTAACTATGCTTATTATTTTATCATTATGCATTATGCATATAGTACTGGCACGTGTACTGTATCTTAGAGCACGATAGTTGAAATAAACATTTTAAACTATACAGTGTCTCTTATTACGCACGTTGTGGACAAGAATGAGTGAGTTATGAAAGGGTGTTCTTGCTCCCGCAAGTCCTGAGAGAGAGACCGTGTTCTGGGTTGTCTAATCATTGGTAGCTTCGCTGCTAATGAGACGCTAAGGCTAGTCGGATTGGGATTGTGGGTACTAAGGTGCATGGTTGGTTCACCACTATACTCCGAGGTCCTATTATCCTGTGCATAGCTCTGTGTATGTGCAGAATCCCTACAACATGGCGCCACCAACGTAGTGGGCTTCTTATCTGCGAGACGCTTGAGTAGTGCTTGTGCTTGTCTACAACACCCTTCGCATACGCTTCCGGAAACGTGTGTGAGGGTGATACCTCCTATATTGATGTTTTTATAGGTTCTTTCAAGCTTGAAGTTATTAAAAGGTGTTTAAGTAAACCCTATATTGTGCTACCTCATATTAGGTTGTCGATCATTTCTGGTCTTAATGGCGGATATAAATATACCGGCACATAGCCGCGCTGCGCTCCGGGCTCATTTACTGGCTTATGGAGTGCCTGACGCGGGTGTCGCACTCATCTTTGTGGTGCAGGCTGAACCGGCTCACCACTTTGAGGTGTTTTACTCTTTGGTCACTTTTCCGGCGGTGGATGGAACAGACGACTTGTTTCATGTGTACACTCTCACTGCCCTACCCAATGCTTATCGGCCTTATCAGGCTCTTGAAGTACCACTTACGGCATGGCAACACCGTATTTGGTTTAATGGCGCCCTCCCACATCCGGTCACCCCGGTTCGTTTAGGCCCCCTATCAATAGACGGGGCCACTTGGCCAGTCTTGGCCGGGTATACTCCACATCCGCGTTATTTGACGCTTGCGGTTGATGAACTGCGTGCATTGCAAACGTCTTTGATACGCGTTCACAGAGCTTTGGTACAATATGATACAGGCAACGTCCAGGGAGCCCCTCCTGGAGTTGCGGTGCATCTAGCTGGACAGGGCGGTGTAACCATAAGTCCCGTCATGGTTAATTCGGTGATGGGCAAGCGCCCACAAAATAAGGATGATTTGCCTTATTGGCTTGCAGAAAAATTTGACCAGCTGGAGGCAGTTTTTCCCAATACTTCTCCTGTGGAAAAACACAGGATTTTGACGATTAGTTTGCCGAAAGACTTAATTCCCGAGTTGGCAGAATGCAACAACTGGGGCAAGGTATTCGCAGCAGTATATGCGAAGTGTTTCGGCACTCCTTCCATGACAGTTCTCCCCTCTGTAATTAAAAGAGTGCAGGATGAGCATGGCCCTGAAGCGGCTGTGGAATTAGGGATGAGACTGGTGGGAGTGTTCGATGTAGTGGCTGATCTAATCCTTGCGAACGTCAAGGGCGATGCAGCTAACTTTCAAGTAGCTAATACTTTGGCTTTAGTCCCAGAACCGGAGGAGCCACGCGAATTACCGAAAATTATTGCACAGGCTTATAAAACCATTGGCCGCAATAGTCTGGGAGTTAAGCCTTTTGCTAAAACGCAAACTCAATCACAGCCACAACAAAAAACTCAATCTGAGAAAGATGAGAAACCGTTCTTTACTAAAAAGAACTGGAGGTTGAAGAAACAGGGTAAGCAACAGAAAAAACCAGGGTCGCGTGGCGCATCCCCGGTTTCCGTATCTTCTGAACGCACTTATGATTTGCGCGACAGAGCGAGAATTATATCTCCCGAGAGATTTCAAGTCCCTGATCCGCGTTCTCCTCGTTCTTCACAGGCACCATCGACCTCCCAGACTGGTGGAGGAGATCGCCAGGATAGAGGCAGGGGTCTTGAGGCTCCACAGGGACGAGACCAACCTCGACAACAAGTCCGAGGGAAACCAGAAGAATTTCCACGTTCTCGCCCACAGTTTCAGAAGAAAAAAGTTGCAGCTTTAACAGTGAGGTATGCCACAGACGGTGAGAACGAGACTCCTGAATTGGACGTGGGCAGTGACGCTCCTAGACAGCACCGCGGAAGTTACCATAGTGCGGGAGGCACTACGTCCTCATGTGGAGGCGACAGCAACTGACACATTCATTACTGTTGAGACAGCTGACACCCGAGTGGCACCACCTGACAGACTATTTAACATTGTCATTCAAATTGAAGGTGATATTGAGCGTGTAATTAAAGGGATTTTTTGGGAGAATCTGACCTCTTCTTACGACATTTTGTTGGCGGAGGCGGATTGGCCACCCCCATTCGTACTTGCTGCTCGTAGAGGGGAGGAGGTAATCCTTCCGAGCTTTTCTCGTCACATCCCCAAGGACAAAGCGGAGGCTCTAGCAGCTGAATGGGCTGGGGCCCTGGCTCCGGCGTTATACCGTAATCACGTGGGCTGGGATGAAGACTCTCCCCCCCATGATATTCCCTTGCGGTCGCTGCCACAGCCACAACCCCAATATCCCATCCGGCGGGAAGCTAAAGGTCCCGTTTCCGACATTCTGACACAGTTAGAATATCAAGGAGTAATTGAAACATGCGTATCACCAATGAATAATCCCCTTTTTGCGGTTTCTAAACCCAATGGATCGTACCGCCTAGTTTTGGATTACCGACATTTGAACTCTCATTGTCGGACCTTCGCGGTACAAAATACGCACAGTTCTGCGCTAGTAGACAGTCTTGTTCGTAAAAAATATAAAACGACACTTGACCTATCCAATGGATTTTACATGCACAACTTGTCCCCGGAGTGTAGCCAATGGAGCGCTTTCACTTCCGGTGGTAAATAATTCAAATTTTGGCGTTTGCACATGGGCTACAAGAACAGCCCGGGTGTCTTCGCCGCCCGTGTTGTCTCTTTGTTGGACAGCATAGACCCAGATGCGTGTTCGTACGTCGACGATATCTATCTGACAGACGACTAATTATGGCCGCATCTTTCACGTGTGGACCGCATTATTCTTGAATTTGCGGTCTTAGGATACAAATTTAATTTTGCCAAATCTCACATTGCTGAATTTACCATTTTGTTTTTGGGCTATGAGCTCAACAATGAAGGTAAGGGCTTAGCTCCCCATTTCTTGGAGAAGTGCGCACTTTTGCGCCCTCCAACCACACTGAAGAAGCTTCAGTCGCTACTGGGCTTTCTGAACTTCGGGCGTACTTACATTCCCGAATATGCCCAGCGTATCAAGCCTCTATATGCCTTGATACAGCCCAAATTTTCGATGTCATGCTTGCTTCCTGAGCATTCCTTGATACTGCATTCTTTGCAGACTGATCTACTTGAATCTAAATTCTTGTTGACTCGTGATAACCACACAAACCTGGTGATTAGAATTGTGCCGGGGCAGTGGGTTTCACGTACTTAACCTTTAACGAAGGTGACACAGTACCGATTGCATACTAGTCACATCTTTACACTTCAGCGGAGTTGCGCTTTTCCTCTGTGGAAAAAGGTTTGACTGCAGTGCAAATGGCGATTCTAAAGGAACGCGCACTGGCACAGGGAAAACGCATTCTGGTGGTAACACCATATCCTGCCCTTGAGGCGGTGACGAAGGCAAGTGTACCGAACTCTAAGGCTTTGCACCCCCGTTGGATACAATGGGCTACATCTCCGACGTCCCCGGATGTCACTTTTATCTTTGATTCCTCTCTTCAGACACAGGAGTTCTTACAGTATGAATTTGTTCATCCTCCTCCTCGGTCTTTGCTGCCGCTAGAGGAGTACGAATGTATTATATATACCGATGGTTCGGCACAACCGGCCACGGGTTCAAAGCATGCTTATTCCGCAGCGTGTGCTATTGTTGCAGGTACTATGGTGAACGGTGAGTTCAAATCGACTGTAGTGCATACACAGGCACTAGGAGACAGTACTGCACAATTGGCCGAGTTGCGTGCCTTGGTGCTCGCGAATCCAGACGTGACGACTCTTGTTGTATGCGATTCTTACTACTGTGTTCAATCTTTCAATGACAACTTATTCTTTTGGTCGCAAAACGACTATAGAGATGCAAAAGGCAGCACAATTAAGCATAAGTTGCTTTGGGTTCGAGTGGCAGATCTTAAACAACGTTTGCCTCTCACACAGGTGATTCACACCCTTGGCCACCAGCGTGTGGGCGCACACGCTGTCGGTAACAGTTTGGCAGATGAAGCTGCCAAATCAGCAGTAGCCACGTGCTCAGTAGCAGCAGTTACAAGATCTATGACTAAGATAGATAATGAGATTTTGGCAGCTATTGCTGCAACAAAGGAAGGTGCTAATTACCCATGGGATTACCCTTCCAAGTACTCTTATCAGTTAAGTCCCGAACAAGTTCCTTACGTAAGAATCCCCGACGTTGGTGATCGGCTGATTCCCAACGCGGACCGCAGACCTTCTTTGATAACGGCCGCACACGAAAGCTTGGCTTCGGCCCATGCTGGTGTATCTGCGACTGTTTCCATCTTGCAGCAGCGTTACTGGTGGCGTGGTTTATATAAACAGACCCGTACTTATGTGCTTTCTTGTGACGTTTGTCAGCAAATTAAGCCTTCGACGGTTACACGACCACCACAAACACAGCTCTGCATTTCTAACAAACCTTTTGGGTGTGTTTACCTAGATCACTGCGGTCCATTTTCTTCTGACACTGCATACAAATACATCTTAGTTGCAGTAGACTCGTGCACACGTTTCATCTGGGTTTGGCCACAACGGAGTGCTGACGCTCGAAATGTCATAAGGGATTTGCGTGTCTTTGTGGGAATTTTTGCCTGTGGCACCTTCCATTCCGACCAAGGTCCAGCGTTCGCCTCTAAGGCGTACAAGGACGCAATGGGGTCACTGGGGGTGCGGGTGCAATTTTCGTCTCCATATCGACCTGAGGGCAATTCGATTGTTGAGCGAATGAACCGTGACTTAAAGCAATCCTTGACAGCTAGAGTCTTAGGTACTGGCAGGAACTGGCTGGCCCACTTGTATAGCGTACAACGTGCACTTAATAATCTCCCTAGAAGATCTCTGGGTGGGCGGACCCCATACGAGATGCTCTTTGGCATCCAAATGTTTGTGCCAGACCTTGATGGTCTAGACATAGCGGCGAGTGCCGCAATCTTTGATGTAGATAACCATTCTACTATGTTGCAGGACTTACAAGAAGCCCGTGACAAACTTGCAAACGAACATTTACCTTCAGCCACCGACGCTGCGCTGCAGATTCCGGTTGCCGGCTGGCTTCCGAAGGTTGGAGATCTGGTTCGAGAGAAGGTGGAGAACAAAAAGAATTTGGCCCTTCTTATCGTGCACCGGTTCCAGTCCTTGCCTTGAAGGGTACTCGTACAGTCATCTTACCACCGCTTCCTGGTCGCAAAGACAACAGATACATCTCAGTGGACAATGTCAAGCTACAACATCTGGCCGATCCTGAATAGTGTAACACCAGCTGGTCTCCTGTCCAGCCATTTCTAGGACTCATGTTTGTAGCCCTCCAGCCCACACGGACACTGATGTTACCATTGAGATGGTCGATTTGCCTGATCGCCTGCTCGACTACCCGGATTCCGCCTGCAACGAGGAGACCGAGTATACATACCCAGCCAACGAGTCGGTGGCTCACCTACCAACAACGCCACTGAGCCCAACCCGTTATTCCTTTGATTCGGCTTCCACCTCATCACTTATCCCGTCCAGCTTCAGTGTTTTTATCTCCTGGTTCAGAGACAATTTTTTGGTCCCACCATGGACATACATCTGGTTGGTACTGTTTCTGATTTTCCTCTTCATGTCCATTGGCTTCGTGACAGTTTTTTTCTTGCTCATAAATGGTCACTATTTACCAGAACGCTCTGCAGTGAACTGTGTCGCTGGAACTTTGGCTCCGCATTCTTCTTCTCACATCATGAAGCGTGACCACACATTTGTGAACATTTCAGCTTTCCCAGTCGCTGATGGCATCGTATGGGATGCAGTAAACTTCCAAATTCATGGACCCACCGAGATTATTAATGTACTAAATGTCCTTCGTGTTTCAATGGGTGATGTCGTTAAAAGTAATATTCATTCTGATGATTGGGATGTGCATGCCGTTGAATCGTTATTCACTGATTTGAAATATTATGCTGCTTTTAATGCTGAAGATCTGTATTTAAATTCTGCAAGTTATGCCGACTTATATTGTTACCAGCATTGGGGCAACCACTTTCTCCATAAACCAAGTACACTTAGGGGTACTTTTAATTACACACAATGGGAACATTGTCCAGCCCCTTTGCCAGGTAGCTCCCACACACTTAAAAGTAAGTTTACTTATTTTACAGACTTTGATAGATCAAACCCCGGGTCCTATTATTTTAAATTGAACACTTCGTCCACTCAGAAGATCATGTTGACCCACACCAAATTGCTATATTCAGGTTCCTTTTTGAACGCATTAGCGGCGGGTGGTTATGAACACTGGAAGGACACCATTGACTTAAAATCTATTTGGGGCACCAAATCATGGCAGGTACAAGGCACAGAAGCCTTGCACCGTGCTTGCCTAATCACGGCCCAAATTTTTTTTTTTTAATCATACAATCTATCAAACGATCTGTTGGGGTTTGGCTACTTCTAAACAATTGAATGCACTCTCCATTCCCGCATTGTCTTCCACTCCCAACGACAGCTTGCGTTTTAATATTTCCCTAGCCGATTTGCAAGCTTTGTTTCAAAACAATTCGTTTAATACCTCTACGATTGTTCAGTCACCCTGGTTGGCTTGGCCCATAGCATCGAATGCCTGTCAACTGCGTTTTCATGACTCAGCTCCTGGTTACAAACAGGATAGGCCAGATCCGAGGTTTTCTGACTCTCGTACTGTCACGGCATATTCTGTTGGTAAATTGTGTAAACAGTGGTTGCAGCACTCTTCATTAGATTCTTTAAAACAACATTTGTCCCTCCTCTCAGGCAACATTGATCTGTCCGATTTTGTTCTGGGGCCTCGTGGCCCTCGACCTAAGAGATTCATTTATGAAATGTACAATGAACTCTGGAAGCTTTCGCAAATTGAAGCTGCTTCCCGTCTTCGGGAAATCGATCAAGCAAATTTAGAAAAGGTGCTTGCTGTTGTTGACAATAGTATTAATACCCTGTCTTCCCGCATTTACACATTAGAGAATATTGTTTCCTCCGCTGTTGATATTGTACAAGATGGTGTTTCTGTGTTATATCATGGTCAGAATCAATTGCGTTCAGTGATGCAGTTTGCATGGACTTTGCAAACACTTTAAATGGGTAAAGCTCCTTGGCATTTTTTGAACACCTCTGCCTTATTCTTGCCGTTTAATTTAACTGAGAAACAGCAATTCATGTCCATGAAAGACGCAACATACACTCTCTTACATATCGAAAAAATAGAGCCCTTACCATTCTCTGTGGCGGAATTGGATTCTGCAGTATGGCTAGTTCACGGGGTTATCGCTTTGCCTTTTTCTTTATTTGAGTTCAGTTCCTGCATGAAACATTATCCTGTTGGCCGTTTTCAGCCTTTAGGCAGTGCCTTCTTGCATGAACTTTGGTCCCTGCCTTTCCTGTACAGATGCCTTAGGGACGGAAAAGAGGTTTTTCTGACAGGAGAGTCATGCGATTCTACTGTGGGACATTCCCTGATTTGTAAAAACATTAAATTGCACAGGGCTTGTAATGTTTCGGCTCCGAATCTTGCTTGTGTTTTAAAGGGCATTCCTGCTCCTGCTATTTCACCTACTTTCACTGTGCTTGCAATTGGTAGCTATCTTCTTCTGAATAATCAGGACTGCTGTGGGATGCTGGCCGGCATCCCCTATATTGTAACAGTTTCCCACCGGGTTGTGTGCTGCAAGAATGTGCTTTTTCCTCCCCCGCACGATATAATAGATAGTTCCATTTGGCCTTCCATTCAAACTTTGAAGGCGGATTTCAATAAATTGAGCAGAATAAAGGCGCTATTATTAAACCAGGAGGTTATGCTCACACCCGCACGGGAGACATTTATTCTCCAGGTGGCTAGTACCCACAGTGAGATACAGGCCCTTTTGAACACAAACCTCCCACAACATTTCGGTGAGCTAATTCACCGTGTTTTCAATGCGTCTAGAACCGAAGGTATTGTGCACTTTTTTAAAGTTGTGGGATCTGGCCTTGTAACCTCCTTTCAAACTATATTTGGTGTAATACCGGCTTTTATTCATTCTATTTTTTCCAGCGTCTTTGGCGGCTTTCCGTTGCTCCTCGCCTTAGCGGCTGGGATATTGCTTTTGGTCTGCTTGCTACGCAATGGCTGCACTTCCTGGGGGCCTCCTCGACCAAGGTCGACTTCGGATGCTCCGTGAGCGCATGCTCATCAGCTTCGGCGTCTTACCACTGGCGACACTTGGTGTGTCCTACAGACTTTCTTTTCGCTTTGCGTATTTCACTTGCGTGCAACCTGTGATGTCATGCTTACGATGTCCTTTCTCTTGGTCATTGGATGTTTGCCTCTCCAATACGTCTCTGGTGGAACCGGATTTTGGCCAGTTAATGAGCCCCTTAGTGGCCCATGAGCGGGACTGTTCTGGCGCAGAATTGATGGCGGTTGCGGCCGCACTTGGAGTTTTGGCGCAATGGGATATCTGGGCGGCTGCTCAGGATCTCCTACAGCGAAGTTGCATAGAGTACTACGCAAGTTGTCCCGCAATGCTGATCACTGCTCCCTCTTGTGAGGAACATGAATGCAGTTTTGATTTGTTGAACTGGATGGCTTCTCTTTTTTCAGGCGATTCCAACGATGTCCACTTGGAAGGTGTGGCGGTATTTTGTTCTCACACTCTATTGGATTAGGGGGCCGCCCCTTTCAACGTCCTGACTCTGTGGATTTTTCTTCCTCTGGCCCTATCTAGGCTTTTTTGTCCTGCAATTTTTTCCATTCACTGTCCTTTATTGGGGACTATTCATGCATAGACGTTTACATTCTGCTCCATCTATTTGAACTCTGTTTCCGTCCTATGTCTTGGCCTATGGACTGACCAGGGGAGGGTGTAGTGTGGTTTGTGGCCTCTTTGTCTACTTTGCTAAGTTAGCTTAGGCCTGGCTGCCATGATGCCTTTTTGCACACGTTACTCTGTGACTTTGTTTTTCCAGCCTCTGCTTGTGCCCGGCTATATTAGAACTGTCTGCCTTTTTGCTTTTCACCTTTTCTCCTGTTCCCTGTGGGTTTCGTCTGCATATCATGTACAAGGTCGAAAAACAACGTCCCTTGTTCTTGCTGATCTGGTCAGCCCCTCGCACTTAGACATAACACAAAATACAGCTGCACTGGAGAAATTTGTGTGCTTTTAATATTGTGATCTCGCTGTTTGTGGCACTCGGAGAAAAACCTCTCCAGAGAGAAGAGCTGTGCTTGTCTGATGATGTAAACCTTGCATCTAGAGATTGAGGTATGAGGGTCCGCCTGATAAAGCCCAGAGGTCTTCTATTTTTATAATAAACTAGTTGATAGCACGGGGAGGGTGGTAAGGCCATTTAACCCTATATCCACTGCTTTATGAAATGCTTTCCCAGTTTGTATTCTATGGAATTGTAACTATGCTTATTATTTTATCATTATGCATTATGCTGATAGTACTGGCACGTGTACTGTATCTTAGAGTACGATAGTTGAAATAAACATTTTAAACTATACTGTGTCTCTTATTACGCACGTTGTGGACAAGTATGAGTGAGTTATGAAAGGGTGTTCTTGCTCCCGCGAGTCCTGAGAGAGAGAGACCGTGTTCTGGGTTGTCTAATCATTGGTAGCTTAGCTGCGAATGAGACGCTAAAGCTAGTCGGATTGGGATTGTGGGTACTAAGGTGCATGGTTGGTTCACCACTATACTCCGAAGTCCTATTATCCTATGCATAGCTCTGTGTATGTGCAGAATCCCTACAACAGTGGTGGGGTCCTTGGTGAGGGAGAGGATGAGCTGGGTGTCGTCGGCGTAGGATACAATGTTGAGGCAGTATTGTCGGACGATGGCGGCGAGGGGGGCATGTAGATGTTGAAGAGGGTCAGGCTGAGTGATGACCCCTGTGGGACTCCGCAGGTGATTTCCGTGGGGTCGGAGAGGAAAGGCAGCAGTATGATCCTTTGGCTTCTGCCGGTGAGGAAAGATCAGATCCAGTCGAGGGCGGTTACTTGTATGCCAGCGTCATGAAGTCTGGCTACGAGTGTGCGATGTGAGACCATGTCGAACGCTGCTGATAGGTCGAGTAGAATTAGGGCTGCGGTGTGGCCTTGGTCGAGGAGGGTGCGGATGTCATCTGTGGCAGCGAGTAAGGCGGTCTCGGTGTCCCGCCTGGTCCCGCCAAGCATATTACAAATTTCCTCTCCGCTGACAGTGTCATGGAGGTACTTACTCCATGTACACTGTAGCGGAGAGGAAACAAAGGGGGCACTACAGGGCCCCCATGTGCCGCCTCCGCATATGGATGCACACAGGGGAGCACAACATGTGTCCCCCTGTGTGCAGGCACGCCAGTTCCTGCACGGCATGCACTTTCGAGTCCATGCTGTGCAGGAACCTTCTGTGGCTTTCCCATTGCATTGCCTTTAGCGGTGCCTTTTTCAGAGGCACCGCTGCCTTTGAGAAGACCTGCCAGACCACATTTAAGTTGTAATCTGGCAGATGGGTGGCGGCGACTTTTGGCGGTGCGAGGGTGTGGAGGTAGCAGCCCGCCCACCACCTCACCGCCAAAAGTCATAATCGGGCGCATCGAGTGTTGCATAAAGTGTGCAGAAGGCAACTATGGAGCCCTGGGTGGTTCCCAATTTTTAAGAGTGCATTTTAACACTCTAGGGCCTGTTTCACAAAGGATCTTTATGAGTTCAGAATCTCTGCACATAAAAAGACCTATCTTTTTATGTGCGGACACTCCGCACTAGTAAAGATACTACTCGTACTTCCCTTTGTGAATAGAAAACAATCGTAAACTTACACAGAAGTGTAAGTTTACCTCTATGAATCAGGCCCTTTATCTGCTCACCTCAAATTTCTGTTTTTCTAACACAATTTGTAAGCATAGGCTAAGGCCAACGTCATCCACACTGAGCTAGAAAATTGTCAAAACTTTTTGCTAATTTTAGCAACGTCTTTAAGAATAGGATCAGCAAAAAAAGCCATTGACATTTTACCATTCCTAGAGTAGTGTTCCAGCTTTGGATTCATTAAATATCATCCGAGCCAACCTAGAATACATAAAAGCAGCTCCTGACGCGTATTTTACTCCTGCTAGAACTCCACAGAAAAGCATAGCTTTGTCTAGATACAATGAGGCATGCAGACCAAACTATTCAATTTTAGGTTTAGAGTACTACATAGCTTGTGAAAGAGAGGTAGCAAAACCACACTGGGTAGTTTCCAATGTTAAGGTGGAGAGCTGCTCCTTAATATGGAACACTCTAAATCTACTCACCTTGAAAATATGTTTCTGTAGCAGAATTTTTAAGTATCCTATAAGCCCAGTACCATCCATGCTAAATTTGAAAATTGACAAAGGGCATGATTTAGAGTGTAGCAGATATGTTACTCTTTCACAAATGTACCAAATATTCAGTTTGACTTATTACACGTCCATTTGATACTAATGCACTTGTAATAAGGCAGACAAATAGATATCTATGACTTTTGAGTCAGAGCACCCATCCGCTAAACTCTAAATGAGCGCCCAAATCTTCAGCAATATTAGTTGAATAAAAAGTAATTGGGGGGCTGAGCTAAGCACCTGAGAAGATGGCAGCATTTCCTTACAGCTTTGCCGCTGCCCAAAGGCCTCAGTCCACTAACCAACTAGACGATATACGTGGGAAGGTGGCAATACTCATGGGAGGCAATGGAGCGACGAGACTCCAGCTCCCTAGATGAGGCGGCGCAGAGACGGGTGTGAGCCGCTCTTTACTTAAGCTGCGAGCATCGCAACAGGCAACCTCCTAGCCATGTTGTAATCCCACCTGAGCGGAGGGGGCCTCTCGGCAGGGGGGCCTAACAGGGGATGTCTCAGAGGCTTCCTTTGAGTAGGTTTTGGGGCATAGTTACAAGGAGTTAATGCCACCAGAACATCACTTTTACCGATGTCCTGGTGGCATTAACACCTTCGCCTTATTATCAAGGCGACCTTGTAAATAATGCCCCTATTCACGCAGCACTTAGCGTGAAAGGGATGTGCAATGGGTGTTGCAGTGGGCGTTCCGCTGCAACACCCATTGCTTTTTGCCGCTGCCCCATATTTACAAGTTATGGGACAGCACCAAAAATACCTCCCCTGGAATACGTGGTCTGAAGCAGGCGATACGAGGAGAAATTTTGTATTTCTCCTCTCATTGTGCTCTTTCCATGTGTGCTATATTCGCCTTTAAAGATTGTTTATGTGCAGGGTGGTGTCCCTTCCTACACATGAACAATTTACCCTGCAGCGCAGGCACCCTAGCAAAATAGCGCTGGGGGGCCTGTGCTGGCACTAGGCAGCTTTTGTAGTGCCAGCACTGGGGGTAGCGCAGGGGTGCGCCGCATTTTTGTGAATAAAGCGCAAATCTGCATTTTGAAACTGTCGGAGCATCGCATTACCAATTTTGGCGTAAAACATTGCGCTCCGCCAGTTTCTTGGAAATATGCCCCTTTGTTTTTTTCTACAGTGGATGTTGGAGAAGGTGTATGTGACCATCGTCATAAAAAGAGGACTGGATTGCTCTATCCTGAAAACCCTATCCAGCTTTCTGCTCCTACTTAGACCCTTGGCACTGATCATTGTGGACTGTGGCTCCCCTTTGCTTGGTGTCTCAGTGGCGGATTACACCTGAAATCCCCTAATAGTCCCACGGGGATAAGTACTTACTGGAACAACACATCCATTGCATTGCGATAAATCACGCACCTGCAGTTATTCTTTCACAAGGCCTACTGACTTTTCGCCTTTTTCTATGTATTCGAGGTGTCGTCCTGGTGGACATCAGAGGTCAGTCCAACCCCATCACCTTTCAACCATGCACGCAACCTGGGAATCATATTAGATGAAAAACTTAACATGCCCACTCAGGTCAACGCACTTAGCTCCGCCTGCTTCCGCATGCTACGCATCCTTAAAAAAATCTTCGGATGGAGTACCAGGAGCATCAAACGCACCATCAATCAAGCACTAATCACCAGCAGACTTGACTATGGCAACACATTCTATGCCGAAATCCCCAACCACCCCCTCCACTGCTTTTAGAATGATTCCGCCAGACCTATCCTAAACTTGCATTTATTTTACAATTAAGCTGTGTGTTATTTTTTATGTACATTCCTGAAGGTAAAGGAACAAAAAAGTTGCACAATTTTTTTGCCACGCCTTTGAGCCCACACCCATTGTGCACAGCATCACAGTTCCCTTAGTTTCTTTAATGCAGAGAGAGAGAGACTGCGAAGGAAAGAACACATTTTGACAGTGGCAAGCTTTAGCTTTCAAAGTGCTAACCATTTCGTCCCACCTCATGACATTCACCTGCCCATTACATATCTGCCAACTTGAAGAACAATCTCACCGTGTGAGAAGGGGCGAGGCCGTGAATGGGGTGGCGTCTCACGCCGAGAAGTACATGGCCATCTCCACCTCCACCTCGGGGATCCCAACAGACCCAAGACCACCGCCCATAAGTGCAACACCACCTGAACGCCTGGCTGAACGACGGCAAGAATTTCATGCTCTGTAAATATGTAATATATAATTGTCCAACCCTAATTGCTTTTTAAAATGTAATCTTGAGTGAATTTTCAACTTGTATATACATAATTCTAACCACTAGTATCTGTAGTAGACATATGTACTTACTACCATTCTTATGTGAATTTAGAGTTTTTCTGTTTGTAGCTTTTCCTTAAGTGAATTTGCAACTTGTATATATGCAACTCTAACCACTAGTATCTGTAGTAGACGTATGTACTTACTACCATTCTTATGTGAATTTAGAGTTTTTCTGTTAGTATCTTTTATGTAACTCATGTACTCCGAAGTCCTTATGTAATGTAACTGGTTCTTTTGTAAAGCGCTCTGACACCTTTGGGTAAAGTTTGCGCAATATAAAATCGCATTAAATAAATAAATACATTTTAAAAATGCACTTCGATTGCTGGGAAGGGGCCCATGAGGCCCCCTCCCTGGGCTGATTTCAACCCAGGGACGCCTTCCCCCAGGGCCTGGCCATGTCTCCCCCTTGGACACCCAGTGTGCAGCATGGGGACTACGGGGGCAGCCTCAAGGCCTCTGTGGTCCCTGCTGGTTCCCTGCTTCCTTCAGGAGCTGGCATAGCTATTGGACACAGGGAGCTGCTGCTGCTTTCTCCACTACTCTGCAAGCGCACCTCCTGGTGCACTACTAGTTGGGGGATAAAGTTCCCTTTAGTCCTGAGGCCCTCAGGAGTAAAGTGAATTCATTCCCCAACCAGCAGTGCGCCAAGAGGCGCGTTTGCAGAGTGGTGGAGAAAGGGGGCGTGGCCTCCGACAACCTCTTAGCAATAACGCTGTGTGGGTCTTACTGTAGGTAATAGGAGGGGTTGTTCGACCCCAAGGACCATCTGGAGGCAAGGGGACTACATCCCTCAACCAGCAGTGTGCCAGGAGGCACTTTTGCAGAGTGATGGAGAAGGGGGCGGGGCTTCCAGCGAGCTGTCGCGCTTTTGTTTAATTTATTCTTTTCTATTTTTCAGGGAAGGGGGCTGCGTAGCCCTCACCCCTGGGCTGATTTTAGCCCCAGGGACCCCATCCCCCAGGGCCCATCCTTTCTTTTTTTTCAAAATTCTTTTTCTTTAATTAAAGGGAGGGGGGCCTTGTGGCCCCCCTCCCAGGCCAATTTTGGCCCCGGGTCCTGGCATCTATACTGGGTGCCCTGGTTCATTTTTCATTGGGGACCGCAGGGGAGACGGCATTTCTTTTGGACATAGGGAGCCACTGAACATGCAGCTCCCTCTGTCCAAAAGCAATTCTGCTCTGCTTTCAGCAACCCAGAGCATTTTTAATGTTCTTGCTTGCTGAAATCAGAAAAGTGTTTGCTGTGGCTTGACGAGAGTGGTAATGCTCCTGCCAAGTCATAGCAAAAACCAATGTACTGGGGGTGGGCACCCCGGGTCATTGATGGAGCCGCCTGTCCCCAGGGTTATCTACGGCTCCACGAGAGGGGCCCACCTCTTTCAAGTATTTAGCCCCGGTAATGTGGTGGTCCCCAGGGCCAGCAGTCTGCAACATGCCCCCTTAATTATTCTGTTTGCGCACCGGGAGGTGGAGGTCCCCTGGGCAGTGGGGGAGCTGCGTGGCTACCCTAAAAATATATTATTACTTCATTGGGGCAGTGGCCGTCCTCGGGGCTGCAGCGGAGGCCATTGGGCCTCCCCTGCATTCCTTTAAACAAAATCTTTATGCCCCGGGGAGGTGGCCATCCTCGGGGCAGTGCGGGAGCCACGCAGCCCCCCTTACAGTAATTTACATTTACTCCCCCTCGGGGAGGTGGTGGTTCCCGGGACTTAGAATAGCCTTAGGAGTGGGCCCCATGTGCCCCCCTCCTATGCTTACACAATGCCCCCAGGACCTTGCCCATCCCTGGGGCTAATTAATGAAGAAGCGCAGAAGCCCTCACTTCCTTTTTTTTATTTTTTGGTAGGAGTCGCGGACCCTGCGCGACTTCAGCTAAAAAAAAAGAAAATGTTTTAATGCCCAGCGGGGTCCTACAGGGACCCCACCAGCATTTGTAGGTGGTCAGGGTATTCCTACCCTGCTCTCTTTCTTTATTTTTTCTGTTTTTTCTGATGGGTTCCATCACTTCCAGGTTTGAAGTGTTGGCAGCCAATCACATTGCAGCACGGGGACTGTTGGATCCTCGGAGGATCAGTGTCCCTATATAGCTATTTTTTTTAATATATATATTTCTAAAACTACTGAATGGATTTACACCAAATCACAAAAAATCACTTCCTTGGACCAACATCTACCTTCCTGCCGAATTTGGTGTAGTTACGTTCAGCAGTTCAGGCTGTAACAGTCTAAAGGTCCTATGGGAATTAACATGGGGAAAATATGCTTTTAAGCACCCCCTGGTTCTCGGCCCCCGCTTGATGGATCACCCCGAAACTTTCAAAGATAGCAGCTGGAGTGAGCATCGTATCAGTTCTGAAACGTTTGTGAAGATTCATCAAATGACAGCAAAGTTATTGAGACATTAAAAATGTTCTTCCCATGAAAACTAGTTCCTAACTATAACTGCCTATTGGTGACTTACTGAAGGTAACAGTAGGGGTAATTGGCCCACAAGGATGTTCTTGGGGGTCAACAACTCCTCCTGTTACCTCCAGTAAGTCCCCTCGAGCGTAATAGCATAGAGGTTCTCAGAGGCCACGGCCCCTTTCTCCACCACTCTGCAAACGTGCCTACTGGCACACTGATGGTTGGGGATGAAGTCCCCTTGGCTCCAGAGGGTCCTTGGGGGCCAACAAGCCCTCCTGTTACCTCCAGTAAGGCCCACACAGTGGTATTGCTAAGAGGTCTTGAGATGCCACGCCCCTTTTCTCCACCACTCTCCAAACGCGCCTCTTGGCGTGCCGCTGGCTGGGGGAGGAAGTCAAACACAACAAAAAATACTTGGGTCTAAGTTATCTGAAATAGAAAGACAAACATACACAAAGGCACTTCCAAACGACCCACAGACCTTAACTGGGGGATAAATCCCTTTAGGACGAAATCCCTCACCCACCTATGGTGGCATGCTTCATCATTTGGGATTCTCATCCCAGAGGAAAAACCTAGTTCCTCTGAGGGCTACAACCCCCTCTCTGAGAGGGAGGAGCTCAGGGATGTTTTTTCACTGGATCTACTAGATCCGCCAAATGAGACTTCTAGTGTGAGTAAGAGTGCAGCGCAAAAGAAGAAGGAAAAAAGTAAGTGAAGTGATGTTAAAACTGGCTAGAGAGAACCAAACAAGTACTTTATTCGGGAGTTCTCGCTGTCAGGATTAAAAAACATAGCATAGAGGTCCTCAGAGGCCACGGCCCCTTTCTCCACCACTCTGCAAACGTGCCTACTGGCACACTGATGGTTGGGGATGAAGTCTCCTTGGCTCCAGAGGGTCCTTGGGGGCCAACAAGCCCTCCTGTTACCTCCAGTAAGGCCCACACAGTGGTATTGCTAAGAGGTCTTGAGATGCCACGCCCCTTTTCTCCACCACTCTTCAAACGCGCCTCTTGGAGTGCCGCTGGCTTGGGGAGGAAGCCCCCTTGGCTCCAGAGGGTCCTTGGGGGGCCAATTACACCTCCTGTTACCTCCAGTGAGTCCCACACAGTGGGATTGCCGAGAGTTCTTCGATGGCCATGCCCCCTTTTTCCACCACTCTGCAAACACTCCTACTGGCAAATTACTGGTGGGGGATGAAGTCCACATCCCCCAACCAGCAGCGCACCAGGAGGTGCGATTACAGAGTGGTGCAGAAAGGGAACAGGGCCTCCGGTGTCATGCTGGCAATTTGTTTTTTTAATAAAGGAAGGGGAGGCCGTGTGGCCCCCCTTCCCTGGGATGATTTTGGCACCGGGGACCCCATCCCCCAGGGTCTGTCCTTTTTATTTTATAAAACATGGGAGGGGCCACCCTCCTGGGCCGATTTTGATCCCAGGGACCCCATCCCCGGGACCTGGCCACAATACTGGGTGCCCTGATTGCACCCAGGGCACCCAGTTGCTCACGTTGGAGACCGTGGTGGGAACCTGAAGGCCCCCATTGTCCCTGCCAGCTCCCCGCCTCCTGTGGGAGCCGGTATTGCTTTTGGACAGAGGGAGCTGCTAAACATGCAACTCCCTCAGTCCAAAAGCAATTTTGCACTGCTTCGTGCAAGTGAGCGCATTTTACATGCTTTACCTTGTACGAAGCGGAGCAGAGTTTGCTAAAGCTTGGTGGGAGCACCGCAAACTGCTGGGGGTTTGTAATGTGGGACATTTCAGGAGCCAGCCCTGGGGGGTGGCGGTCCCCAGGGCCATAATTGACTTCAGGAGGGGGGCCGCACAGCCCTCCTCCATTGCTTGATTTGCACCAGGCAGGTGGTGGCCCCCGAGCCCACAATGGACCCCCTGCATTATATAATTTGATCCCCGGGGAGGTGGAGGTCCCCGGGGCTGTGAGAGGGCCACATGGGCTTCCCGATTATGATGTTAATTGCCCTGGGGAGGTGGCAGTCCCCGGGGCTGGGGGGGTCCATGTGGTCCACCCCATAAATGAAAGTTAAAGCCCCAGGGAGGTCCTGATCCGGCCTCCTTCAAGTGTACCTTTCCAGAGACTCATATGAAGTACTCTAATCCCTAATCCCTCTGCCAACATACCTTAAACCTCACTTTTCTCTGGCAGCTTCACTATTCACCGAATGCTCTGAATGTTGGGCCTAGCCAAATATAAAACAGCAACCCTTCCCTTGTCACTGTTGTAAGTCTCACCACATTTCCAAAGACGCACCCACTCACACCACTGTAGAATCTTTTATACACCCACTGCCGCTCCCACACAACCATTCACAAACCCATTCACAAAGCCATACCAGGACTTACACACCCACTCACTGATTCATTGATCTATACACACATCTACTGGCTCACCCATACTGCCACTCATAGACCCACTCACTCACTAATACAGCCATTGACATATCCACTCATACAGGCATACAGGCACTGACACACTGAGTGAGTCACCCATAAAACTACTCACACAGCTAGACACTCACCCATACAGTAAATCATACGTGTATGTCCGAGTTTACTACCCCCCCACCCTGCCCCTCCCCCGCCCCACCCCACCGCCCCGCAGCACGCCCTATGCGAGCCGCCACTGTCCAGGGAGTTGCCGGTTCCAATATTTTTTTTTAATTTAGGAAAGGGGCTGTGTGGCCCCCCTTCCCTTTGCGCTTTTGGGCCCCGGGGACCCCATCTCCAGGTGCCGGACCCTTTTTTTATTTTTTATTAAATAGAAAGGGAGGGGGGCAGCGTGCCCACACTCCTGAGGCCATATATGCCCCTTTCAATTTATAATTTTTGTAAAAGGGAGGGGGGCCATGCGGCCCCCCTCCCCAGGCCGATTTCGGCCCTGGGGACCCCATCCCCAGGGCATGGCTTCTTGGGTATTGCGGCGGGAGCCTCAAGGCTCCCGCGATCCCTGACGGCTCCCACCTCCTGCGGGAGCCAGCACTGCTTTTGGGCAGAGGGAGCTGCTAATATGCAGCTCCCTCTGCACAAAAGCAATTCTGCTTCGCTTCATGGAAGCAAGAGCATCTTTTCTGCTCTTGCTTCCATGAAGCGAAGCAGAGTTTGCTATAGCATGGCGGGAGCAGTGTTCCTGCCATGCCATAGCAAACTGCAATGTCCCGGGGGTGGGCACTCCCACACATTGCCGGAGCCCGCCCTGGAGGGTGTCGGTCCCTAGGGCCATGGAGGGCTCCTGGAGGTGGACCGCATGGCCCCCTCCCATCATCTGTGTAGCCCCAGGGAGGTGGTGGTCCCCGGGGCCGGGGGTCAGCAACTGACCCCCGCATTCACTTAACGTATGCCCCGGGGAGGTGGCAATCCCCGGGGCTGTGTGGGGGGCTGCAAGGCCCCCGCTTCTAATGAATTTAGCTACAGGGAGGTGGCATCCCGGGGGCAGCATGGGGGGGGTAGAAGCCCCCCCACACCTTTGTTTTAAAAATAAATCCCTGGGAGAGTGGTGGTCCCCGAGGATGGGGGGCCGTGAGGCCCCCCGCTTTTAATAACTATAGCCCCTGGAAGGTGGCAGTCCCCGGGGCTGCATGGGAGAGGCAGGAGCCACCCCACACATTTTTTTTCCAAAAAAGCCCTGGAGAGGTGGTGGTCCCCGGGGGTCCGCAACGGACCCCCGCATTCACTTTATGTATGCACCTCTAGGGGTGCTCAAGTGATTCCAGAGGGGCTGCCAGGCTCTGGCCAAAAGAAGCATTATGCTTATACCAGTGCTTTGTTTTAAGCGGAAAAAAGTGAGCGGCAGTAAGCCCCTCTGTAATGGGCCATCGCTAACATCTTTTGTCATTTATATCCTAACTGGGAGTATGTGTCAAAAGGGAAGAGACTCCAAGTATTCTTCTAAAACCCCACCCCCATTTCTAATAATCACACTTTGGATACTTTTACACATTTGTAAGGCCTGCCTGACCAGAATAGTAAGTTTGGCAATCATGTATTTTGATTGCATTTTTTTAATGGTAACACAACTTAATTGCAATCTTCAAATAAGTCTAGACATATTTAAACATTGCCAATTTAATAAAATAATTGTGAAAAATTCTAATAACATGCAAACACATATGCAGGCTTCATATAATATTGCTTTGTGCATAATAAATGCATTAAAGATCTGTACTCAACAGACCACTCAGAAGAGGTTTGGATGCTGTTTTTTAAACAGCATACAAGAAGAACTCTGTTTAATTTTCGACACATATACTCGACTTCATAAAACTGTACATTGCTACCCATAAGTGAACATGTATTTAGATGATAGCTGACCATATATCATGTTTTTTAAGACTTGGTTCTCAATTATTTGGCAACCTATTCTTTGGTAAAAGTGGCAGCTTGTTGCTTTTTATGACCTAACCTAGGCTAACATCAGTGGGAGGCGGGGGATTTTTGGGAGTTTGAGTGAGAGCCACAGCATCAAGGTAGAGGTGAATAAAACCCGGGAGGAAATTTAAGGGGCCCTGGGTGTGTCACTATTCAAAGTTTGTCTAACTTACCAGAGGTAGCTTATATTTCTGAATCATATCCGGGAAGTTAAGCCCTTCTGTGGTAGATATGTAGCTTTGATCTTTGAAGAAACATTTTATTGAGTGCAGTTTCAGCTAAAAAGAAAGAAATACTCAAATAGGCATCAAAATGTGTTGTGTTCTTTTTAATCTGCTTTTTTGTGTCCTTCTAAGTAAGGCTTGGTTGGCTTAGCTAAATGCTATAGTTGATTTCTCATTGGCATCTCTCTGCTTGTAGCTTATATTTAGGAGGATAGAGACCATTTTAATCTTCTGTATATACAAATCTTTTGTATTCATACACCAGTTCTCTCTTTCTGACTCTCTCTTTCCTTCTTTCAATCTTTATTTCATTTATCATTTCACCATAGATGTATCCCAGCTCTGGGTTACCACCATTGTCCCTTGCCCTGATACATCCATAATGCCTTGGGTCATTTATCTTTATGAGGATTCCATCCTCACATAGTAAATGATCTCAGGTATAATTATCGTACCCGCTTTCTCTATCTCTCCACCACTGCTCCCAAGGCACCCACCACCTTCCTTTCTTCTCTTTGCACCTTACTTTGTCCAGTCTCTTTATGTAGCAAACAGACTCTACCCACTCATTCATCAATGGAGGTTCAGTTTGCACATTTCCCTCCGTGCAATTAGCATGTAGTAAAAAAACAACTTTCTCTCATCTGAGCCCATCTCCACCACTCCCAGATCATCCACTTCAACACCAAAGAAGACCAGGGTAAAGCTTACCATAAGCTTAACCACCTCAGACTTATGCGCATTCCCAGGTTTGCGAGAGTCCGCCGAGGCAATAGATCTTTCATGGTACTGACGGCTAAATTTTGGAACACATTGCCTATCGACTCTGCATTGCCGAGTCCGAGCACTGTTTTAGGAAAAAACTAAAAACCTGGCTTTTAACCAAATATAGATAGGTCTTCCCGGCCTGTTCTCAGTCTTTGCTTTTGAGCGATGTGACGCCTCAGCAGAGCTAGCCGAGTGCTTTACAAATGTCATTGATTGATTGATTGATTAATCTCACTCTTAAGGATCAATGACAGTACTTTACCCAAACTACTCCAGAATCCATTCAGGGCTGGACATTTGAAAACATGTGGATGTGGTCCATCGACTCCCATCTGCATCTCCTGCATTTCGGCACAGCATCCTTCTTAAACTTAGATATCTTAGCCAGAGCCCAATAACATCTGTAGAGCATGTAAAGATGATTCTGTTTAAGTGTAGCAAGCTTCACAGCACCATAAAGCAAACTTAAGCATACTTCCCATACATCACCCATCTCCACATGTGGCAAGCCCTTCACCCAAATCTCATAAGGCGGTTTCATTTTCGTAGCTGCCACTAACTGCTTGTACCATCTGGAAATGTCTTTCTTCCTTGGTGCAGTATGCTGTAGATCCTGTTCCATTATGCCTATACCTCAGTCTGTCCTCTTTTGGCTCTTGACACATGATATTAACTGTAGATATTTAAATTTGGAGAGAGTTCCTTTGGACTTTTCACCTAACACCTCCCACTTTAAAGGGCCTGCCCTCTATCACTAGGTCTACCCAACACGCAATGCTATCCTTCATAATTCTATGGCACAATCCAGTCAGTCAAGAAAAACTTTATTTGGTTTTCACAACCATAAAGTATGATGCTAAAATTTGTTTAAAATTCAATTACAAAGATTTAAAACAATTTCATAAAAGATCATACATTTAAAAAAAAAAAAGATTTACTATTCATGCAGTGTTTCCAATTAATTAATAACCTAATTCATTTAGTATTGTCCACTATTCGTAAAAGTGTATCGATCAAGGTAAGAAACTTGGCCCCTCGACAGATTAAGATGGTTGATGTTCCCCCCATCCAACGTGTTACGGTTTGTCTACAGGTACGAATATTAAGTTCTTTTAAAATCGGTTTTAAAAGACTCCTTCTTGCTTCTTTCACTGTAAGGCAAACGCACATCATATGGCATAAAGATTCTTTGTAATATCCACATAAACGGCAATTTGCGTTTAGGTGTTTTCCTTTCCATGTTTGTCGCAGGTCCTTGGTTTCATATTCTCCAAGCCGGTACAACATGAAACTCCTTTTTAGAACCAATCGAAAATGTGCCGCTAGGTAAGCTTGCGGTTTTGGTTTAACGTAAGAATTGATGACTGTCCAGGAGTGTTTACGTTTTACCAATAAATTTTTGTCTTCGAAAAGGACAGATTTTTTGCAGCGCTGTTACACACTCTATTAAATGCCGCCCTTTCCATCTTACTGTCCCATGCCTCTTGTAAGTCTAGTGATGCCAATGCTGATCGTAAATATTCACCCCATGAGTACGATTTTTTCAGATCAAACTGAGCCTTTATTTCAGTCCAGCATAGGTTGTTCAGAGAACCAGGATCTGAAGAACGGAGTTTCCAGCACAGTTTCACAAAAACGGATTGTCGCTGGAATTCCTGATTTTGTAAACCGAATTCCAGGCGGATCTGTGATGGTGATGCACTTTTCGGAAGATTAAAAACGGCTTTATACACCTTTATCTGTAGCTCGTTTAAAACTTCAGATTCCCGGCCATGCCATATTTCCAAACCGTATGCCAGTGCAGGAAGTAATTGAGAAGCCATTACTTTCAAAAGGTGACTGTATGATGGGCAACTCAGTTTTTGTTTCAATTGTTTGTAGGCAAAGATTAGTGTTTGGGCCTTTGCTCTTATTGCTCTTTTCTGTTCAGTGAAGGTCATACCTCAACCCAAGTTAATCCCCAGATACTTACATGTACGAACTTCCTCTATTTGTTCGTTTTTGGCAAACCACCTGAATTTTCCTGGACTAGGGCCTGCTAGTTGCACAACTTTTGTTTTTTTCTTATTTATCTCTAGCCCTTGCTGGTCAAAGTAAGTTATCAGGTGGTTAATGACTCTTTGCAAGCCAATCGGTGTTTGGCTCAAGACCACTATATCATCTGCATATTGCAGGTACTGTATGTGGTCTTCAGCCAACTTTGGAGGAAGACCATTTATTTTTGACAAATAAGATTGCAGGTCAGCGAGGTACAGGTTAAAAGGCTAGGGGCCAAAACACAACCCTGTTTCAGGCCATTATAAATATTTATTTTGGACGATATAATGCTACCATCTCCCAGCTTCACCCTTGCCCAGGTTTCACTATGGAGGGATACTATGGCGTTTATTAGTTGTTGTGGTAGTCCCCATTCTTTTAGTTTCATCCAGAGTCGGTCTCGTGGGACTCTGTCAAAAGCGGATTTTAGATCAATAAAACATGCAAAAAGTCCTGTGTTCTTAAATGTGGCTTTTCCCTTGAGTATTGCTAATGCCGCCAGGTTTGTGATTGTACCCATTCCTTTTCTGAAACCCGTTTGATTTTTGGGGATTATACCGTTTGACTCTGTCCATGCTTTTAGATCTAGCAAGATGCAAGATGCATAAAGTTTTGCCTCCACATCCATCAAGGCTATAAGCCTATAATTCCCGGGCTCGTTGCGACTTCCGTTCTTATAAATGGGGTGAAATAAACTCCCTTTCCAAGAATACAGAGACTTATTTTGAGAGTACAGATAATTAAATAGTGGCGTGAGGTAATTGGCCCAAAATCTGGTTCTTGTTTAAAAGTGCATTTGGAAGGCCATTCGGCCCTGCTGCTCCCTCCATTTTCAGTTTTTTATTACTTCTTAGTTGTATACTGTTGGTTAAAGGGTTTGGGCCATTATGGCATAATTCCTTAAGATCTTTTTCAGGTTGCACGATTTCAAGAATTGATGTACAGTTTGCGATTGCGCTCTCCTTTTCCTCCTGCAAGGTTTCCAGATCACTTGCCGGCCTCAGTTGCTTATCATTCTTTGTGAAATTATATAACTTTTGAATATGTTGTACCCATTTTGCCTTGCTTATTCCTGCCATTTGATACGTTCTTGTTCCCTTAATTAGCTTGTGTATAATGCCCCAAAATTCGCAGCTGTTTGGCAATTTGCTGGCCCAAAGTAATTGCTCCCAGAGTTTTTCCATATGTTCTTTTTTTGCTTCCCTGCACTTCTCCTTATATTTCTTCCTCATATCTTTGATGTTTCGCTTATTTACTATTTTTCCTACTCTTGCTGCAACAGTTCTTTTTCTCACCTCCCTTGCTATTTCCCTTTTCTGGTCACGGAGCTGAATATTATACCATGGTTCATGTATTCTTCCCTGTGGGCCTGGGCGTCCTGGGAGTACCGGAAATTTATTAACTAAGGTTTTCCCTAAAGTTTCCCAAGCCACTTCTCATGATTGAACACTCTGCGACCCACTATCATTTACATGTTTATGCGCGACGTCCATAATTGATTCGATGTTTTTGCCGCGCCATTTTAACTTCCTTAGATTGTATATTACAGGCATTTCTGTTAAAGTTGTGGTGATCTTTTTCTGAAACAGATTTGCATGCAAAGCTAGTACTTATGGAAGGTGGTCGCTTTCAGGGCGGGATTGGATAGGGAAGGATTCAACTAGATGGAGTAATTTGTTACTAACCATTGTGTAATCAATAGTGGATTGTATTTTCCCACTTAAGAAGGTAATGCCAGCTGGCTGGTCTCCCTTTATTTTTCCATTCAGAAAATGTAAACCGAGGGTTTCCAAATCCTGTTTTTGATTATAGACCTCAAGCTCCTTTTGACGTACTCTTTTTTTCGAATTTGTCCCTATTATTTTGGTATTGAAATCTCCTGAAATTATCAACTCGCTACCTTGGTGACTAATTTGCAAAACCTTTATTAAGTTAGTCAGGCGGGACAATTTGTCCTTCTGCTTTTTGTTAGGATGAATATATATGTTTAAAATCAACAGCTGCCATGGCTTTATGGTTACTGATGTTTTACTCTCCAGTTTTACTACTTGAAGCCAATTTTCACCCATATCGATTTCTTCCATTTGCCAGTCTAATTTTTCTGTCACATATATTGACAAACCCCCCCTCGGATGCCCATAATTGCACATTTTTTCTGCCAAGACGTGGCATTCCTCATAGCCAATAATAGTTTTTGGAGTCAGATTCCACGTTTCTTGCATTAGGATAATATCAAAACTTTGAAAAAAAGCTAAGGTCTCTGGGTCTTGACCCATTTCTCTAAAGCCATGGATATTCCATGAATAAAAAGTTATTTGGATTTCCTTGGGCGGGCTTGAAGGTACCTCTAAATGCTGTTTCCTTTGTAGGCCGTTGGTTGCATCAGGATCGTTGTTGGCTCAGAAAGTGGGAAACCCACGACCAATCTTGAACTTCTTCTATCTGTTGTTTTAGTTGTGGTGGACTTTGATCTAGATTTTCCAACTTTTTGCTTGATAGAACTGGATTTTTAGGAGTTGTGCTTTTGCCCCCCTTAAACATGAAGTGGGCCGTAACACATCTCCTGATGAATGTGGGGCCACTGTATCTGATAGTAATGGATACGGATATTTTGAGCGTTTTGGATATAATAATGATATGCCCCAGGATTCAAAGACCTCTCTTGTTGAGTATATCAGAGCAGATATGGCACAATCCATCCTTTAAACAGTCGGGTTGCCCTGGTGAATATCATAAAGGGGCCAACATGCTATAGTACTGTATTCTCAAAACTAGTCTGACCTCATACCGTAGCCTAGCTGCCGACAGGACCTGTGAGCCTCATTTTCTCAAAACATCTTGGTGAGCCAAGTTAATACAAGAAACCGTTTCGGATAAACTACTAGTCATACGTTTCATCATACCCCTACTTATGCTTGCATCTGGCATCCCAATCAGCATCCTCACATTTTTAAGGTGAAACGTCCAACAGTAGATCTGAAAATCTCTCAAGGCTAGGCCTCCTCTGATCATCCTTTTCCTTAACCTCTTCCAGCAGATCCTAGCCACCTTGTTGCCTCAGACAAAGCTGCATATATTTCCCTGAATATTGAAAGTTAGTGGTACATTATCAAACAGAACATTGATTTTTGGAAGAATCATAATTTTCACTAAACTAACACACCCATAAATAGTCAATGGAAGATGGCACCACTTTTTCATTAATCCATTACTTTCTTTGATGACCTTCTTCAAAATGTCATTGTCATATCATTCAGGTCCTTTGTTACATAGGCTCCCAAATATCTCAGACCCTCTTTACTTTCTCCCTCTTCCCATGTACAATTCTATGTCATTAATTAGGTTTTGCCACATTAATTTGATTCCCTGAAATTGCTCCAAACCCTCAACTTCCTCCTGAATTTCCGGGATTGCATCATTTATATTTGATGTTTGAGGTCGTCTGCATATAGGGCAACTTTTTTATAACCAATTCCAAGAAAAAGGCACTATCTTTCCATTCAACCAAAGACTCTGTGCCAACAGTCCAATGTACAGGTTACACAGAAGCGTGGATAGGGGGCAACCCTGCCATCTCCCTCTTTGGATATCTACTTGCTCTGTCAACTCACCATTTGTCAAAATCCTTTCCTTAGGGGAGCTGTAGATCAACTGGATCACCCTGTAGAAAGTTATTCCCAGCCCACTTATGCTAAAACTTCAGTCAGATACCTCTGGTTCACCTGATCACAGGCCTTGGCAGCATTCAGCGTTACCACCGACAGTGGGACTGAAAAAGTCATGGCCATATCTATAGACCCTGCCGATATGTGTGTTAGTCCATGTATAAATCTCACCGGCATAAACCCCTTCTGATCCTTGTGTATCAACCCACTCACTATCTTTGCCAATCTCCTCACCAAAATTGAGGCAAAGATCTTGTAATTGCAATTCAGAAGCGAGATTGGTCTGTAGGATTCGTACTTTGTCAGGGGGCTTATTGAGATTTAAAATCAAACTGATGGTTGTTTCATACCAAGTGGCAGGTAATTGGACCTTCCATCCCAGGATTTTATTGAATACACCTTTATAAATTGGAATAATTACATCTTTCAGAGCAACATACAGCTCTACTGATATCCCATCTGGCCCCAGAGCTTTCCCTTTCTTTACTGGATTTTAATACTATGTCAATCGTCTCTGTTGTTATTTCCTGCGTTGGACTCAACTGCTGTTCCTGACTCAGTAAAATCACTTTTCATCTCCTTAATCACTACCTCAATCGCACACTATCCAGGTTATCTCTTTCTTGATACAAATTTCTAAAAAATTCATAAAATGCATCACCAATATCCCTTGTCATGCTCTATGAGTTATCTGTTGTATTATCCTTTATTTCCCTTATATGATTCCTGGTTAAGTCAGCCTTAATTTTCTGTGCTAACAATTTCCCACACTGTTCACCATACTCATAATGGCTGATTTTACTGACTTCCCACTTCTGCATTTTCTGCCTCTGACACATACCCTTTCAGGGCCTTCTGAGACGCCTTCAATGCAGTTTCTACCTCTCATCTTCTCCTGACCTCCATATTGCCTTCCTGTAAAAACTCTGCAGCTCTTTAATCCTCTGCTCCATACTGGTAATCTCAGTCCACCACTTCTTGTTCTGAAAATAAATCATGTTAGTAACCTGACCTTTCAGGAATGCCTTGTAAGCATCCCACTCAATATGGGTCCTAGTTGTGTCAATATTCACATCCAAAAAAGTCTTACAGCAGCTTTTCAGCCCTTGAATTGCATCTTACGTATGGTGACCCTCCTATCCAAGGCCCATCTCCTTCCTTGCCTTTATCTTGCGATGTTTAAGTCCAGGTATACTATTGCATGATCTGAAATGTTTGTAGGTCGATGCTCTACACACTGTACATTTCCTGCTTCTCTCCTATTCAAGAAAAAAAAACATTAATCTAGAGAAATGCCCACATTTTTGGGAAGGGAAAGTAACCCATCTTGAGTCACCTGACCTCAGTCTCCACACATCACACAACCCCAGCTCTTTCATCAGAAAGGATAAAAATGATCATGATTTTGTAGAGTGTACCTGAGAGCAAGCCGTTGACATATCTAATCTGTTATCAGCCAGGACATTAAAATCTATCCCTATCACTATAGTGGAGCTATAGTCCAACAAATTCAGGAAGAGCTCTTTTAACGGGGCTAGATCACCTACATTTGGGCCATAGAAACCAGTACACACTATACTTGCATCCTGTACTTATAATTTCACCACAACCCATCTCCCCTTTCCATCCACCCTACTTTCCTCAATTTCTGTATTGGACCCCTACCTCACCAAGATCGCCACCCCTTTGCTGCAGCATACCTGATCAGTAGCTACCATCTGCATCATAAATTGCTCTTTACTAAAAAGCACCATACACTCCTTCTTCATGAGATGCCTCTCCTGCAGGGTGATTATTGATGCACCATACTCTTTTAAATGCTAAACTACTTGTCGCTGTTTCTTCTGAGTTCTTAGCCCACTGACATTCCAGGTTAAAAAATATGTGAAAGGACCCAATAATCTACCCTTCCCCTATTCTAATCAAGACTTTTCCTGCCTCCACAACTTTCCCTATATCTGTAATGGACTACTTGGTGGCACACATAGCAGTAAATTGAGTACCTTTTTTTGCTTTTTCTACGCTCATACTCCCCACCCGGTGACCCCAACACCCAACCTTTCACCTCTCCTCATGCTTCCTCACCTTGGGAAACCTTTACCCCTACTTTCCTTGACATTAGCCAAATGTAATAAATGTGAGCTTTTATCCTGCAGGGTCCAACATACTACATGCTCCTCACTGCATTTCAACATCATATAACACTTTCTCAGTTTTAATTTTCTTAATAAACTGATCTACCTCCTCCCTGATCTTTGGAAATTATGCTTTTCATTCTTATACAGTACTTTCAGCAGTGCAGGGAATGTCAAATTACCTCTCATCCCTGCCTCTCTCAATTCCTCCATTCTTTTGCCCAGTTACCATTGCCTTTCTTGTGTCTGTCTAGATAGGTAAGAATGTATACTGAAACTTAAACCTTCCCACTGCAGCGCTTTGGACTTGAGCCTCATTCCCAGGATCTTCTCCTTTACACCACAAGTCAGAAAATGCACAGAAATCTTTCTAGGTTTTCTTCACCCTTGGTTCAACTCAAAGGGATCATGATGAACTCTCTGAATTTCATGGGAGAAGTCAATATCTGAATCCCCAGGTAGCACTGTGCATTTTGAAAGATTCACCACTAAAGTTTTTAAATCTCCCCCTTCTAAACCTTCCATTACATTGAGGATTCATATATTATTCCTCTTCGCATTATTCTCCAAGTTCCTCATCTTCTCTAGAACCTCCTTTTGCTTTTGTTTCAACCTCACAATATCTGTTGAATTCACATCAATTATCTTGTTGAGCACCGGAACTTCTTTCACTACCATCTCAGTTCACTTTCTGTCAAGGGCCCCACAAGCCTCCTATATCCCCCTCTGATTAGCTACAAAGATCTCAAACCCCCCGCACCCCCAACTCCTGCACCCCCATCCTGAGTCTCTAGTTCTTCTTCTCTCCCTCATCCTGATGTAAAGCTTCATATCTGTTCGAAGTGCATATGCCCTCACTGCTGGGCTGGACAACCTCCTTGCTGTTGGTCTGAGGGCCGTTGCTCTGTTTTGCACTCCCATCACCTCCACAACACCTAACAGAATCTCCCTGGCTCCTAGCCTTATATCTGTCCACCTCTCTGATCGTTTTTCTGCCATGCCGAAACTGCCAATGCTCTCTACTCTCCCCCCTTTTCCCTGATTTTCACTCTGTATTAACCTTAAAAAAGGATCTGAGAGAAGGAGTCACCTTCAAGGGGAACTGACTCTTTTCTTCCTATGGGTCGCTTCTTTCTTTACTGGTGGTTGTTTCCAGTTGGTTATTTTAATTATTTTCACCAGCTTCTCCTTAGTTCTATCAGTCTCACCACCTTGTCTGGCTGTTGTCCCACTACATTTTGGTATTTTTTCAATGTCCTCCAACACTTCTAGTGCTTTTCTGAAGTGCAGGCAGCACCTACTGACCCCAAACTGGCCCACCACTTGATTTTACTGCTTAACTACAGTGTTATCCACCTCAAATATATTTCTCTCTGCACTTTTACTCAGATTTGTGCACCTCTCCACTCTTAAAGCTTGTCCTGATGTCTCTCTCCTTGGAGACCCCTTCCTCGTTGCCATGACTGCGCCCTCCTGCATCCAAACTGGATCTCTCCTCTTCTTTCTCCATATTGCCTCTAACTCCACCTCCTTCCTGCTCTACGCGCACCTCCCAGAGCTGATGCTCACACCGTACACCTTCTTCCTCAGCGAGATGCACTGCACCGCTGGCCGACACCCACCTGAGATCACACACTGCCAGGGATCAACACTTGTGCTTCCCTCAACACATGAGTAAGCAGAGCAATTCATTCCTCCTACTAGTCCCTTCCTGAGCCATGGATCCGTTCCACTGGACTGCGACGGAGCATGCCTAGCACCTCCCTCCGTGCCCTGCAGTTAGGGTCCCGACCCGCGCTTCAGCAGGCCGCCATGTTTCCCCCTGTGTGTTCATACAATCCACGTGAACATTTTGTGCACAGTTCAGTAATTGTGCACAGTTAGCCTGGCACAGAAGTTACGCTGCAAGGATTGCTGCTGACCTGGGGTAGGCCTTATAATATTAGTGGGCATTCATAGATAGGTCAGTAGGGTTTACTTGAAAATCTGTAGTGTTTTCACAGTATTATACATATAGGTGACATCTCCCTTAGAGTGCAATTTGGCTCCACTTAGGCCTACACAATCCAGCAAGGTGTTAAATTGGAACAAAGCATGCACACCAAGTTTGAATATGCAGGTTCCAACGCACCATAACTACATCTTATGGGACATCAAGAACTGTCACATTTATCTGGCTCAGTTCTTAATCAGATTCCAGGTCTTTGTCCCACCTGCTGGGCCAAGTTAATTACTTTACTCCCCAGAAAAGGGAACAAAGGCTTCCCCACACAAAATAAGCTATTATCAGTTTTTGACCTAGATGCTGGTGAAAGAAAGGAACCTGGGGGTAATCTGCATTTGATAATTGACTGTCACTCTGCCCCTGGGCTGGGTCAGCCCAGGCCCACTTAACAAAGGAGAAAGCCCAGACATCTGGATCCAACACAGGCGAGGTTCCCATTTGAAGTTTTAGTGAGAAGGGATCTGGCAGTAATGTCAGCTAGAAATGGAGCTGAGGCCCTCAGATGAGCTCTTCACATAGAAAACCTGATGGCATCATACTGGATTGTCCTTGAATTCTGTGCAGGGGGGTTGGGACAGGGCTGACAAATGGATGATGTAGTATCCTAGAATTTTAATTAAGCACCACCTTTGTGATTTAATATTCACAGAATATGGATAAATTGTGGCATTGAGATGAAATTTGAGGTTTGAAAACAATATGGACGTGAACACAGTGCTTGTGAACTTTGGTTCACTTGCCAGTTGGAGTAGCTATATTTTCAATGACTTGTATTTTTGGGCAGAAAACATGCCAAAGAAGCTCTGCTATATTGAATTAATTTAACCATAAGTGACTGACTACACAGTATGCACTGTCTTGGAAAATGTCTTTTGTTGGCATCCTAGGACTGGCCAGGGGTGCCTGGCATCTAGAACTTCCCACCCCTACTTATCAACCCTTGCACAACGGAGACAGACTCTGGACTTGGGCTGCAACTAAAGGGTAAGAATGGCCAGCTGGACAGAGGAGCCATCTGATGCCCTGCCAAATGGACTAAAGACTTTAGCTCCAGCTGACCCCTAGGTCTCTGGGCAAATGGTGCTTGCTCCTTTATGCCCCTTGAGGACCAGTTAGGTAACACCTCGACTCAAATCCCCCCTCGGGTGTCATTACAGACAGCTAGGAGGAGGCATGGGAAGTGTGGGCCAGATGTTGGTCTGCTGGCTGGTTGTGGAGGGGCTGCACAAGATGGCTTCATCAGCAGGAAAGGAGCACCAGTATCCAGGTAGAGGAGAAGGCTGGCACAGGGAGACAGAAGAACCAGTTCCCTGCAAAGTGTGCTCTTTATAAGCCAGAAAGCCTGTAGAAAATGCCACTGGTGACTAGCACTGCCCACCAGAAGCAAAATAAGCCAAAGATCAACAAGATCTGCCCTACAGTGCCAGAGCTATGCTTTTTAAAATTTGGCATTAAAAGGAATGAAACACAAAAATGGGTGCATAGTGCTCAGTCATATTTTCCTGAATTCCTCAGTGGAAGACCAAGTCCCTGGGGTTTGTCGCAAGATTATTTCTTTGCAACCATGGGGAGAGGGACATGTTTGCCCCCCTCCCAAAAAACAAGTTCAAACTCGGTGGCCTCTATCCCCCCAAGGGCAGTGTAATGTTTACTGTGGCCCAGGATCCCAGCCCTAGGACCCTTTTTTGAGGACGGCCGGCATGAGTCCCAAATGTATCGTGGACCTCATCCCCCCGGGGGCACAGAAGATATGAGGCACCGAGGACAACATTGCTCCCCCACTCTGTGGAAGCAAAGCACAGTGGGTCTACTCCACACGGGACTAGAGCCCTGAGGAGGATGTGCCGGCCCTGCGCCCAGCTGATGTGTGCTGCAGCAGGATCTGTCCAGGCTGCGAGGGAGTGGGCTCCCTGTGCGACCCTTCCACAGATGCACTCCAGGTGCTGCATCAAAGGGGCAAGGAAACCTGGCTTTGGAAAGATTCAAAATGCAAGGATTAAAAAAAATAGAGAATGCACAGCGCGAGGTCACAGAGAACAGAACGAACATGCTCTTGACATATCTACTGCTCGCGGGGAGGACCACCCCGTAATGCCCTGCAAGGGCTTTCCTTTGCATATTTTTGTTAACTTGTGGAGGAACTGAAATGTGCAGGGGCACTACTAAGGGGCCTATTACAATGGCGGTCGGAAAACCTCCCCGACCGCCATGGTAGCGGGAAAAGACCGCCCGCATGGACCGCGACATCACCGCCGGTCGAATTACGATGACCCGCGCTCAAAATCCAACCGCGGCGGTCTGATCGCGGCCCTTGACATTGCGGCGGTTGCTGCTGCCCGCAGCACCGCCGCGATGCTGAAAGGAGCATGTCCTGCATTTCCCTGCACTGCGTGGCAGGCACTGCACAGTGCCTGTCACCTGGTACAGGGAAATGTAGGGGGGGACCATGGGTACCCCCCCAGTGCACCCCCCGACACATTGGGGGCCCGCAACGGGCCCCCGGAACACAATCTCCGCATGCCTTTCCATGGCGGTTTGACTGCTGAGGAAAGGCTGGCTACCGCCGGCATCATAATCCTGCCGGCGGAGCCTGCTCTGCACCGCCACCATTACCCCGGTCCTGCTCCGTCCGCCAGGCAGGAGTGCGGATGGCAACCAGCGGTAAAGCGGCGGTCGGAATTTCCCACTGCCGCGGTCACCACCGCCATCCTAATTTGACCGGCGGTTTTCTTGGTTGCGATCGCGGGCGGATGTCCACCGCCGGTCCGGCGGGCGCCACCGCCGACCCGGCGGTGGACATCCGACCGCCATCGTAATAGACCCCTAAGTTCGCTAAAACTTGATGGAAACACTAAAGTAGGTGCAGCAGCCTCCCACCCTGGTGTTTACGTGGAACACGTGACTCAAGTCTCAGGGCCTACTGATAATGCAGCCGTGGAGAGGCTCACTGATGTTTCAAAAGCACTCCTGTAGCAGGAGCTTTGATTCTTGGCCCTGGAGTACAGGGACCTGTAATGATTATTTTTATGGCTGCATTCATGTGGCCTGAAGAATGTAAAAAATGATTCTGGCAAGCGAATAGAGATTACTAGCCCACACTACATTATTTGAGTAGGGCTTGGACTGCTCTGCTTCACTACCCTGAGAGAGTCAAGTACTTGGTTTGCAGTAATGAGACAATTGTGGATCCATTACTTATGAAGTACTCAGAGCCTTCACAAATAATAATCCAATTTCTTGTACCCTGCCTTCATAAGACATATAGCACTATCATATGTTAAAAGGCTATCATTTGCCACTAAGCTTAAAAATATACCCATCAGCTCGCACTGCTAGCAAGCCCCCTGGACACCACCACGAAAGGGTCCAAAGTTTAAGACCACCTAGTCATCATCATTAATTTCTATCTCACATGGCTCTAAACTTCAGAATTCATTAGCGCTGTAAAGCGCCTAGAGGTGTCTGTTTGGCTCTAGCTAGAACAATTAAATGTACCATTAAATAAAAATGTTTTTGTAATAATAACTAGCTCCTTTTTTGTAGCTCTTAGACTGAACGTCTTCCATTTGCACGCAGTGTGAATAACTGCTTTTACCATTAACTAATTTAATGGCACTCCATTTACATATCTCGGTAAGATGGATGCATAAGTCAGTCTTTGCTGTGATTCAGTCCTTGGGCCTTCCAATTACATCATGCTTCAATGGCAAGTGGTAAACTCACTGAACCATCCCACACGCTTTATTCATTTATCATAAACATATAAATCTGCATTATGTTTAAAAATCTCACTGAGCCATCCACCCACCATTATTCACTAATCACAAGCATATATTTCTTTTATTTATTTATTTGAAACGGGTTTCAGAGCGCTTTACAAGTGAATTAAGGCACAAACATACATATCAGCAAAACATGGTCTATATACATATATGACAAGAGAAAAACTTACTCATAAAAGGGAAATTCTGAAGGTCTGTTCTAGAAATGTGTTCATAAATTCCTGTATAACGTTTTAAAATCTTTTCAGAATATTGCATTGCTGTCGGACTCGGCCTGTCTGTGACTTCGTCATCCATAGACCTGATTACTCTGGTAAAATTACAGTGAACAGTTGTCCAGTTATAACTGTTTTCTGCTTGATTCAGTTTCAGCACAAGACATTTTGGACAATGGACTATACGTGTGAAGTAGAAAAAGATTAAAACATGTGATTTTTAACTAATAAGGAAGGATTAAACAAATGAAGAAGATAGCAGTTACCTGTTCGTAGATGCAATGAAGCCAGCTTGAATTTTCGGTTAAGAAATTCACTTGCTATCCAAAGGCTGACATGTCAGCAACTAGATACAGAAGAAGCCATGTTTAACTGAATAGTTGACATGTCTCAGCAGACAGGAAGACAGTTATTTTACCCTAAAACATTACTTACCTACATGCTGGTTATCGATTTCATGAGCAAATGGCTTGTAAAACGACAGTTCTTCAGTTCATGAAGCTTGTCTCTTTTCTTATTGTGTAATAAAAACGCCTCGCTGTAGTGTGTCTATGTAACACTGATAAGCAGGGCAGGAGGCAGTTGATGCAACAGATAAGGCATTGTCCGTGGCCGGCATAACACTGCCCGGCTGAAGATAAATTATCCAGGATGTATTGACGAGCCACTAGATCATGGCAAAAGGATAGCCATGAATAAAATGCGAAGAGAACCAATAAATAGCGCAGATTTTTTTGGCCTCATATTTTTGACAGAACCGAGTGAAATCTTTGGATGAAAACTTCCAAAATGTCCTTTGTGTTGATAAAGTACACCCCAGGATGTGTTTTGATGAATACCATGTACAACAATAGATACATTGCTCTTATTTTTAGTTTTTTTTGTTTGTTTTTCTCTATAATGAGACTCTTGATGGGACGTTTGAAAATGCATGATGTAAATGCAACGTGTGTGTTTGTGTGAGGGCTAGCATAATAGGTTTGGGAAAGTCGCATATTTGGGGGAACCTGTGTCCCATCTTCAGTAGCACTTACAGAACTCAAAAGCCACTTTTTTCCTAAAACTATTTGAAGATAGTTTTTGTTCATAATTTTTTTGTGTACTACGGGTAAAACCGAAATTAGGAGGGATTAACTGCATGTCTAATGTGAACAATATCTTCCGGTCGAAACGTGCCCTTGTTATGCAGTGCTGTTGGCTCAAACAATTAACAATTTCACCTGCAATATGAGTGCGTGTTTCTTTACCTGTGCTTTACCAGTGATTCGAGTTAAAATGGCAGCTTTATTCATATATACGGTGCATGTTGGTAAATGCAGTGTATGTGTTTGTGTGTGGGGTCGGGTGGGGTGGTGTAACAGGGTTGTGAAAGGGCACATTTCAAGGAAGCTGGTCCCCACCTTCAGATGCTCTTAGAACACTCAAATGCCACATTTTCCTAAAACTAACTTTGATTTGAGTTTTTTTTACCATGTGTATTACTATCCAACTGAACTGTGGGTTATAGCGGGGATAGGTTGGACACCCTTGATAATTTCGGGTATTTAATTACTCAAGAGCTTCTTAAGACATATTTACTTGTCAAACAATATCACGTAAAATCTACACTTGGCTTCGTTTAAATAATCCATTGGGAATATCTCTAAACCGCTCTCGATGGACCTCGCAATGAAGGTCTAAATGCATGAATGTTAGAACCCACTTGTAAAAATAGTGGTGCCCTACCAAAGGAATGTGTTACAGTGACAGAAAACTTAAGTGAATTTTTTTCTCTTTTAATGAGTACACATAAGCTTGCATCAAACATAGTGAGTGCGGATCAGGGTTATGTACATTGGATAAGTGTTGGTACATAATGTGCTGGGCAATCAGGGTGTGCATGGACATTAGAAGGGATAAGTAAGGAAAGATTGCTATTGTCAATGAGAAAAGTATAGTGGACGAATACTTATGAGGGTAGATGATTGATATAGCTAAATTATTGTGAATGATTAGCATACTACTTCATTATAAGGATTAATGAACAGTGTGATAGAGAGTAAAGGTGTGAAGTTGAATGAAGTTAAAAAAGTTAAAACCAGCCTTGGCTCATGCAGGTAGGAGCGGTGGGGCCGGGTGGAGGGGGGATTTCCATAGACGATGACGAGGGAAAATTAAATAAACAATTAATTTTCCCTCATCGTCGTCTGTCGAAATCCCTCCCACCCGGGCCCACCGCGCCGCCGCTCTTACCTGCACGAGCCGCGGCTGGTCAAAAGAGGACAAAAATGAATCTGTGAAAGTTGTTTATTCTAAGGTGTCATCCAGATTCCCATCCCACAGGAAAATACCCTGTTGAAAAGGGAGGGTCGTTTGATCCTTAAACTTCAAGCACAAAATATTTTAGTGGATTAGGGTGTACTTTTTGGGTTTTAAATGGGCAGGCACGGCCCGTGGTAGGAGTGCCGGTCGGGCGGTGACGTGGGGCGGGGGGGGGTAGTAAACTACGGATTAAGGCCGAATACAGGTAAGTGAACATTTAAATAAATAAAACGAATTTCGTTGTGAGCGCTGCATCGCCAAATGCGATGCATTGCGCGCAACGATAATCGTTTTACTTATTTATTTGTTTACATTACTCCGGTCGGCCGTGACCGGAGTTTACTACCCCCCACCCTACCCCTCCCCCGCCCCACCGCCCCGCGGCACTCCTTCCACGGGCCGCTACTGCACGAAATGCATTAGGTTGATGCGACCATGTGTACCAAGGAGGAACAATGCATTCCTGCATGCTTTTGAAAAAGGGCCGGATGGGCATATCTTGAGCATTAGAAGAAATGGGAGAGTACGAAATTTTATGTGTGAAATGGATAAAGTTTTGAATTAAAAAAAACATCGGATAAAATGGAATAAAATTGCATTGAAAATCGTGTTTTGATGGATATTTTTTGACCAACGCTGTGCGATTGGGATGGGGTGCAACCGCATTCCTAGGTTTACCAGTTCTGGTAAATCTGGGAATGCATCAAAAACCATAGGAGTTGCGTGGGAACGCCCATGAAAAGCCCATGGAATGCCTCCCTAGCACAGAGTGAGGCAACACAGCGATTTGTGCTGCGTTGCTTTACTCAAGATTGTTGAAGCCACTCAGCGCCATGCATAGTAGCCTTGCGTGGCTTCACAAATCTCATTTTTCAGTTGCATTGCACATGTACCACATTGCGTGGTGCAAACGTGAAGCAACTGGGGTCATATATATGGACCTCAGTGGTTTACAAACACCCTTCGGCACTAACAAAACACAAAATAGAGTGAAACGCTTAACAACAGCATCCCCCACCATTGTCAACAATGAGCTTGTATAGCTCAATTGGGAGGCCATTGGGACCCACTGTCTTTCCAGACTTAAGGTCCCGGATTCCCTGCACTAGCTTGTCCTCCATAATTTCATGTTCCAGTAGCATTCTGTTGGAGTGGGAAAGGCTAGGGAGTTGAATGTCAGACAACAGTTCACGGGACTCATCAGCTGTGGTCGTTACTGTCGGGGAGTATACTTGTGCAAAGTTATTTGCTATGCCGTGTCTATCTTGTTTCCACCCACCTTTGGCAGTTAATATTTCAACTACTCATCTTTTAACTCTCTTTTTCCCATCTTCCCATGCTAGGAGCTTCCCTGCCCTATATCCCACCTCATAAAGATGATGTTGGTAGCAAGGTAGTGGGCTTCACTGCCTCAATAGCTATGTCTCTGTACTCCTTCTGTTTCAACGCTAAGCAGTGTCGCATATTCACTGAGTCTGGACCTGAAAGTTCAGATTCCAAGACATGAATATCCTGCTCTAATGCCTCCAAACACTCCCTTCTGTGTTTTTATGTCCTGATATCAACGAGAGCCCCTGACCTTTTATAACAGCCTTGTACGTCTCCCACAGCATATGTGTAGAATCTACTGAACCCTCATTTTCCTTGAAATCAATTTTATTGGTTACACGGAGTGCCGCTCGGATTTGGAGTGTCTTTATATACCAGGGGTTAAGCCCAATTTGTCTGTGATCACTTTGGTCAGGTAAACCATAGACCACCCAAACAGCAGAGTGATCCAATATGCCCCTTGCATGGTGATGAACTTCACGAAAATGGGGGATGATGAAGATGAGAAATTTATAGAGCACGACAAATACCCTGGGGGGTTTAGGCGCTGCCTTTTGTATATACCGATCAGAGCGGACAGAGAGGTAAAATTATGCTGTAAACAACCAAGTTTTTAGGCCCTTTCTAAATTTAGAGAGACTGGGGGTCTTTTTTCAACGTGGTGGGCAGAGAGTTTTATAGGTTGGCAGTTGTAGCCGTGAAACTCTTACCGCCCCATATAAACCTGCTGACTCTAGGAACAATTCGATTTCCCAGTTCGGCAGATCTGAGGGCTCTGGCAGGAGTATGTGGCTTTAGAAATTTTGCTAGCTGTGTTGGCCCCATGTTGTTAAGAGATTTAAAGGCAATGCATAATGATTTAAATTGGATCCTCATAGCTACCGGTAGCCAGTGGAGTCGGACTAAGGCTGTAGAGACTGAATCAAATTTATAAATGCCCAACAGTGCTCTTGCTGCTGCATTCTGAAATGTTTGGGGTTTGTTAATGCTGCGCCTCGGAGCACTGGAGAAGAGGGCAGTACAGTAGTCCAGTCTTGAGGATATCAGCACTGATACCACCGTCTTCCTTAGGTCCATAGGTATTGCCGGAAGGATTTTCCTCAACATTTTCAAGATAAAGAAACATGCTGAGGTGGCCGAGTTGATTTGTGCCTCAAAGGGCAGCTTGGTGTCAAAGATAACTCCTAAGTTTTTGGCTCTGAGCACTGGTTTGGGTAAGGAGCCAAGTTGGGCCGGCCACCAGCTATCTGTCCAAAAAGATGGATTGTTCCCCAGCAGCAAAACTTCAGTCTTGGATGAATTCAATTTCAGACAATTGTCTGACATCCAGTTTGCTATATGGCTCATACAGTCGCGAAACCTAGTTGCTGTCTGGCTAGCAGAACTGCTCACCGAGACGATGATCTGAGTATTGTTCACGTACGACACAAGGGCAAATCCATAACTTTTTACTAGACTGGCAAGACGGGTGACATAGAGATTAAAGAGCGTTGGGCTCAGGGAAGAGCCCTGGGGAACGCCGCAAGGCAGCGTAAAAGGGAATGACACAATGTTCCCCAAAGCCACTTCCTGAGACCCCCCAAACAGAAAGGAGCCTAGTAGGGTCAGCGCCTTGCCCCTGATCCTGATGGAAATCTATTGCTCCCGCAGCAGCCCATGATTAACAGTATCAAAGGCCGCTGACAGGTCCAGGAGGATCAGTGCTGCGTTCCCCCCACTGTCTAAGATCTGCCTGAGCTCCTCCGTGGTGGTAATAAGAGCCAATTCTGTGCTATGCTGAGCACGAAATCCAAACTGGGAGGGATCCACAATAGCATTGTCATTGATAAAAGCAGAACGTTCAGTATTTATCACTTTTTCAATTACTTTTGCAGGAAACAGGAGTCTTGATATTGGTCTATAATTGAGAGTCTCCTTAGCATCCAAGTTGGGTTTCTTTAGTAAAGGAAGTATGGAGGCTTCCTTCCATTCCGTTGGAAAATGTCCTGTTGTGAACATTGTGTTAAAGATCACCATTAATGGAATAGCTATAATTTCTGGCGAGATATGCAGAATTTTGGGAGGGCATGGGTCTGATGGGGAGCCAGATTTAGTTGCAGCAATGAGTTTAGAGGTTTGTTCAACTGTCAAAGTAGAAAAAGAAGAAAGGATCGGGGGCTGATTCAGGAGGATCTTGTGTTTTACCATGAGAAACTGATTCAATCTTACTGAGTTCGGCCGGTGTCTGAGTCAGGCGATTATCCTGCTGTACAAACAGGTCAAAGACAGACTTGACCTTGTGCTGGAAGGATTCTGCTAGTGAGTTGCGGAATTCTTGACTAATACTAATGTCGGGTGCAGTTGGCAGCTTTGCTAGTTTCTTTACTGTTGTAAACAAGGCTTTAGGACATCTATTGGCCGCTATAATTTCCTCAGAGAAGTATAAAGCCTTTTCCCTGAGGATAAGTTTCTTAAAGGTTTGAAGAGATAACTTATATTCCATTCGGGTATTTGCATTATCTTCAAGTCTCCATTTCCTCTCTAATTTGAGACATAGTTGTTTCTGGACTTTCAGTGTGTCATTGAACCATGGTTCTGATGGTGTCCTCCTGGATCGATGACACTGTTTGGGGGGCGCTAATTGTGTCATAGCCGAGTCCAGCCAAGAGTGGTATTGAGCTGTGGCTTGGACAGAGTCAGTGGACAAGTTAGGCAGAGTTTTTAAAAGAGTAGAGTTTAGAGAACTAGCCTCTACTTTCTTTCAAGAGCGACTAACATAGAGTTCTGTGGGAGCTTTCAGATGATTTTTTTGCGGCAGTAATATATCAAATAGAACTGCCTTATGATCTGACCAGACCATTGACAGAGCTCCAGTCCAACTTAGAAGGGGGCTGTCTCAAAAAATACCATCTAAGCAGTGTCCAGCGCTGTGGGTTGAACCCTTCACAAGTTGACACATCTCTGCGCTATCCATTTGATCTAAAAGTGCTTTTGTATCTGGGTCGACAAATTTTTCCAGATGGAAATTAAAATCCCCTAGCACTGTAAAATCGGGTGTTCCACTTTGCGAGCTAGAAAGGTACCTAAGTTATCTAAAAAAGCGAGCTTGGATTTGGGCGGATGCTAGAGTAAGATTCCATTAAAAGAGTGTTGGCCATACAGTTCAATTTCAAAATCAAATGCTTCGCAGTCCTTATTGTCCATGTTCGCTTTAATACAAGACTTAAAGCAGGATTTGAGAATAAGGGCAATGCCCCCGCCTTTTTTCCCTGCCCGGTCTAATTTATGAATTTTATAACCTACAGGTAAGGCCAATAGTAGATCCGGGTCCTAGGAGGCGTCTGCCCAGGTCTCTGTAACAAAGGCTATTTCTATCTGGTTGGACTCCACGAATTCTCGAAAAGCGATAGCGTTCTTGATTAACGACCTCACATTAATGAGAACACAGGATACCCCTCTGTGATGTGCCTTAGTGGTAATGTGGGTTTGTGTAGATAGTGAGGTAAGCTGGATAGTTAGGCCGCAGTTCATGCACAGCACTCTAACCTGAGCTAGGTGGAGGTCAATACATGGTCCGGGACACGTCATACCTGCCCATTGTAGCTCCATAAGAGTGTCTCGGCTATATTGTATTATAGGCTTCAGACTAGAAGTTTCTGGCCCAAAACCGGCAGCATGGACGGCGCTGAGCATGTTCCAAGCGCTGAGGGGCACAGACGGGCTTGCCTTTGGTGCGCCTTCGGCGCGCCCACTGCACGCCCGGATTTCACCCATCTTTTGTAGTGGCCCGCTGAGCCACGATAGGCTAGACCGGCACCTCACAAAAATGGCTGTCGGCCGGAAGTGGATCGAGCGCGATCCAGGCGAACCTACCCTCTCCGCAACAAATGGGAAGAACCCGGCGGCGGGGGAGCAGGTGGGGCAAGGTAAGAATATAAACTATACACGACAGACTACAGTGGACACCGGAGTGGAATGTATATTAGAGCTCTACAGGATTACAAACTCACCACATGTCAATGAGTTCAAGGGCCATTACAAAATCAGCTAAAGGACGACGTGATAGGCCAGTATGTCTAGGAGGCCACTGATCTGTAGTCTCACAGATGGCTGCCTTGAAATCGCCGCCCAATATCAATGTGCCATCGGGAAGTCATAGCAGTAGGGCAATCAGTTCAGAGAATGCTGCACCGTGTAGCTTCGGGGCAATATAGATAGTTGTGATATTGAGCGTGACTGCCCCATATCTCCTATAGTGGTCCTCCTATGTGTTCTGTACTTTGAATGGCAAGGATTTACGTACAAGGATGCCTACCTACCTGGACCCTGAGATGTATCCCACATGTACTGTCATCTTGTACCCCCATCTATCTAATTCTTTGTAAATGTTACCTTGCAGATGCATCTCCTGAAGGAGGACCACGTCAGGGGCATGTCTCTAAAGATATTGTGGTACTACCCCCTTTTAAGTTTGTCCCCTAGTCCGTTTAAATTTCACTACATTATTTTGATATTAGGAGTCATTGTAGGTATATGTACGGTTGCAAAGAGGAGCTGGGAAATGAGCAGGAGCAGCTACCGTCAAGTGGGGTGTGTTATCGCAATCAGTAATCTGGCAAGGGGGAATAGGCTGTGAGAATGACAGTGTGCCACACTTTGAACACTGAAACAAGAACAGAAAGTACAAAACTGAACAAATTCCCTTCAAATCCCCCACTCCCTGCTTCCATGCATAACGGACCGAAAACTGCCCAGCCCCAACTCTGCAGAGTGCCTGTTGCCCCAACATAACATATTCAGCTAGAGGTGGCTATACCACGGAGTCTCTCGTCTATACCCCATAATAAAAGGAAAGTTTTTACCAAGATCATGCTGCTTCACACTCAGTTTGTTCGCCTTACAACTCATTAGCCGCCTTTCACAGAATGAGTCATTACCTTGCTAGTGGAGGTTAGGTATTAATGACGACAGGGGTATATAATTCAGAAACAAACAATGTCCAGGCACTCCGGCTAGCAGGCAAGATTGTTCTTCAGTTTGTGGGGTCCCGGGGCTCATCCATTTGTGGGGAGCTGTCTTGTTCCCCATGACTCCCGGAGGCACTCCACCGCCCCCAACATGCCGGTTTCTTGAGGCGTTGTGAAGTACCATGTTTTGCCTTCAGCGGCAACCCTCAGATTTTCTGGAAAAATCATTGAGTATTTTATTTTACGATCTCTCAAAGCTCTTTTGACATTGAGGAAACTGAGTTGTAGCCTTTGAATATGAAACGTAAAATCTGGGAAGAGAGTGAGAGTAGCATTTTGGTAGGTGAGTGGCGGGGCACTACATTCCATTTATAGGATAACGTCCTGGTTCGAGTAATTGAAACACGGTGAGCATGCTCCACTGAAAAGTATTTGGAGAGACCACATGGCTGCAGTCTTTTTAGGATGAGATCTTCAGCAAATAAATCAACTGCTGGTCCCTTAGAACGTTCCAGAACTCCAATATTGCAAATATTGTTACCCCTTGATTGACCTTTGTACTGTAGTCCTCCAACCATGCCTGTAGGGTCTTGGTGATGGTCTGCAGCTCACTGAACTGAGCCTTCAGTTTCCCCGTATCAACCTGTAGGGTGGCTGTCTATTCCTCCACCTCCTATGGGAAAGAACACTTGGGCACAGTGAATTAAACAAACAGCAGGCACATCAATTTCAAACATGCATAAAAATTACATAGATCTGAAAACGAAAAAACAAAGTATTATATAAATTTAATTTATTTTTTCACTTTTTTTTAGGGTAGAAACATACAGTCTTTTTTATAAATACAAAAATATACATCCAATTATTAGCAACAATTCTTGACGAACACACAGAAAGTATTTATCATTTTGGTTCTATTGATACACATATTTTCTTTACTTTCTGAAAATCAATTCACACAAACTCAGTTGTCATATTTCTCAAATCATTATTACTCTCAAAAACATTAGCATAGTACCTATGATAGTATAATAATCACTTTAAACCATCCGTCTAATTAATACTGTGAGAAGACTGACAGTTTATTATGCAAATGGTCATTCAATCAATATCTTTAAAATATCCATCATGAAACTGATATGAGAAGACTGGCGGCTTGGTGGCAAAACTACGCGCGTTTCGGCATAGGCCTTCGTCAGGACTCCGTCCCAGTTGTTAACTTAGGGGCCTGTGCAAACTTCATCAGCCCTGATCATGAGTTAGATGGAGAATCTATCAACTGCTCCCTAGATTTGGCTTATCGGCTCTTATTTTTCGTTGGAATGGATGGCTCTTTTCGGATTCTTTGTTGTATGCACAGGGTGTCTATATGAACAGCGATATCCCGGCCACCTTAGTTATAGTGATACAACTTAGAATATATATATTTCCACGTCAAAGGTGTAGACAATCGGTGGCGAAGGTATTTGAGCTGCAACAGGGCTCTCAGTTTATTTCTATTCATCCACAGTTTCATCTCTAACAGTCGTTGATCTTCGTTTGTTGAGGGACGCCGAAGATTCCTCCACCTCCTTCACTCGGGAGCCCATTTGCCCAGATCCACGTGCACCAGCATGATCTCCATTATGATGGAGTCAATACTGGTCTCTAGGGACATGTGCACTCCCTGTGTAGCCTCCATTATATCGTGGAGTGTTATGGTCTCGCTCTCAGTGGGTAACAGGGTTGTAGAAGAGTATTGGTCTGTAGTCTCCCCTGTTGTCGCCTGCTCCTTGGGCAGGGTTATCTAACTTGGTCTGGTGCATGTTTCGCTCTCCCTTGCCACCTGTCATCATGTATCCAGCAGGCCTTGCCAAAGTACTCAACAGCAGCATCAATTAGCGGAGCAGTGTGGGGGGAGATGGTGTTGCCGCTGCCAGCCCAGGGGCATTCATTACTTCAGTAGCGGCCGGTGGGGTTTCCTGCCACTCGTCCCTCAGCCCCCTAATGATTCCAGCAAATCAGGATCAACCTCTGGAGTCAGCTGGCTCTGCTGTTGCTCTCAGTGTTTAGTTACAGGATGTCCTCTTTTGCACGTGAGGGAAAGGGCAGGGAGTCAACTCTTGCTTTCCCAGTCAGTTTCGCTATTTAGAATGAACTGCAATAGCATCAGTGTCCTTTTGCTTTTAAGTCCAGCCTCAGGCAAGTCATAGAATTCAATGCAGCATAATATGTTGCCGTATCGGCGCAGCTCTGGGCTTTTCGGGATCCCTGGCCGAAGCAGAGTTCACGCAACTGGTCTCCTGTGCCCAGTGGCGGATGATGTGTAGGATTTTGGGGGGATTAGTGAATGAGGGACGGGAACAACTCTAAAAAGTGGCCCTCTTAGCCGTTTTCCACGCCCCCCGGTTCCTTCCTTCTGAGCAGGAACACAATAACACATAAATATGTTACTTTCTGGTTATGCCTCTTTAATAAGGTTAAACTTGTTTCTGTCTGGCTCACGCAAGTGCAACGCCAATGTAAGGCTTTAACCATCCAACCTAGGGAGGCATCCCTGCACAGTAGCAATTGATGAATGCAATGCTTGTATCAACCTTCAGAAGTGGAAATTTCCCTCAAAGGCATTACATTGTTTGCCCTCATGTTTACCATTATGAAATAGCCACATCCATATACAGGTCATAATTGGAAAGCTGCAAAATGACCAATTTAAGCAAATTTCTAAATTTGTATATTTTACTGTCACCAAATTAATGGTTATCTTATTCTGCTCCTTCCTTGAGTGCTTACCCACTCTGTATTTGTAATAATCTGATGTATCCCTTTCCTGTATCCATGTACCTGGTCATGAGCATTTTATATCTAACACCGCTAAATGCATTAATCAAAAACATAATAGAAAAACTATTTTGCACATTTCTCTTTCAATTATCCCTGATGGTCCCTTTCAGTAACTGTCTCGCTTAGGTAGCCCACACCCACATCATCAATTTGTTCAAAAGCTTGGAGATTTGCATAAAAAGTGTGCCCTCTAACCTTTTTCAGTATAATCGACTAATATGTTTTGGAGTAAATATAAATTTTTCCATTGCCCAGCGGTTTGTATTTTACAATCAAGGACACCACATGCCCATTAAGTGTAAGTATGTTCACCCAAATGAATTCTAATAAGATTCATGGTATTCAAGATTGAGCTTCTTCGGTCCTACAGGGTGCTAATGACAGATCATCTGAATTCTATATGTAACATAAGCTTGTGTGTGTTTTTGTGTTACCTGGATTTGTTATGACCCTTTTTGATTAATGATATTTACTAAGATATTATATTTTCGTTCATCACAGCTGTGTCTTATAGAAACACTTTCTCTGCTTTGGACTTTTAAATAACGGTTCGAAATTAATACCATGACAAACATCTTAAACGTCTTTAATCTCATGAAATCTGCTTGAACAGTTGTCTATATCATTGAGAAGTATGCACATCTAACAAATGGATAGGTAAACCTGACTGCGTTTAATTACAGAGCTTTTGATTGGCAGTGGAGATTGTAGGCCTTGACGTTTTCTAATCTACATTCTTAGCTATTTGATATGTTGATGTCAACATTGCGTTGCTAGACATTTCTCTTTCCAAAGTACTCTCACCCAGCCTTTCTTTAATTCCTTCCCACGCACTCTTTCTCCAGTCTTGAATTTCTATTGGCCTCGGCTGATCTATATTCTTGGTTATTTCTGTCAGCAAGTCTTGAGAGGAAGCTGTAACGATGAAGCCAGCACCAGAGAAATAATGTTAATACATTTTAAAGTAAGAAGTTTTATTCCGTTTAAAAAAAAACTAACAAAATAATTTAATTAACGTTTGCTATTTAGAGTGTTTTCTTGTTGTGCAAATTGTTGAAACAGGTATCTCAGAAAATGGTTTCAGTTTTCCTTGTGTTAAGTAAGTTGTTTTTCTTCACTGTTTCCTTTTTTGAGTTTTTGAAGTCTCAGTGCGTGGACTCGTGCTTATAGAATAAAAGTGTTTGCTGAATATTCCACGATGTGTTTTTCACATAGGAGCTTCGCTGAACTGCAATAAGACAAGCAGCAATATACGGTGCCGGCTTTAGGGCGGTGCGACCGGTGCAGCCGCACCTGACACCGAGCTTGGTGGGGCTCTGTGTTTAGAAATACCTTATGGATTCAAAAGTACCTGTCGCCAGAGTTCCTTGTGTGTTCTGCAGTTTTAAGGCAGCAATAAAAATGTCAAGATAACTCTGGTGAATATTGATACTGCTGGAAAGAGATCGGAGATTTGTCTAGTAGCAGTTTTAACTCATCATAAAGTAGTGCAGAGGGTTAATATGCCGGTTGCAAAGGAAGTGTACCATGCAGATCACAGAGCTGTATTTTGTGATTATCTCAGTGGGGTTCTACGTTTTGTATAGAGATCCCTTTGTTACTTAATGTTCATTAGTTACAATCCTAATATAGCACAGTGACTATGAACTGTCATCAAAGAGTTGCATGCACACTGCATGGTATAGGTTAAAACGTTATGTTTTATCTCCCTGTCTTTCATTATTCTAATGTTGCTATAAAAGTGTTTATTTGGGTATAAATACATTCTTATTAGTAAAGCCAACCCCAGCCACTGTGGTACATTTTAAATCCCAAGTTTGTGCTTCTTCAGACTAAAATAAAACTCTTAAAATATACTGCCTACTAGCATGGATGACGTGATTCCTACACCTCATTGCTTTATGTAGCATTTTTTATAGTCTGATTGACACATGTATTATTCATTGTCTCTGTGTAATGTGTGTGTGGTGTAATGTGCTCTGGCACCCTACACTGGTATGAGTAGTGCAATAAAACAAATGAAATGCATGTGAGAGAGGGATTATGGAGAGACGAGGGGCATTGTTGGAGGCTGGTAGTTTGGGAATCTGCGAAGTAGGAGGCCATGGGGGGTGCACCAAAAAAGATTTTCGCACGGGCCGCCACCAGTGCTAAAGATGATCCAGGCAATATTTTCACATAAGTAAGTTTGAATTGCTGTTATCTCAATGTCAAATCAGACCATGTATCCAATGAGACATTGATGCTCTAATTACACTTTTTTTCTCTAATGCTGTGAATGTGGTGTTGTCGTGACTATCAGTGATAAAAACGTTGTTCCTAATTGTGAGTTTGTAAGGTCTTCAGTTTGATTCATGGCATCTTGTGCCTCCTTAGAAGGTCATTATAATTTTGATGGTGTAGAACTTTATGACTACTGGAAGCAGCCTAAACCTCTAGATGGAACTCTCAGGGGAAATGAGGAATTACCATGGGAACCTGACCGGGGGGGAATGATTCCCCAGTAATTTCTTTTTTCTTATTGCACCTTCAGGATCCATCTGGTAATCCGCCAATACCTCAACACCCAGAGTTATTGGTACTGTTTGGCCTGACAGCCTTAGGGTGGTCTTCCCCCAACTTTTATCCTATCTCCTCCATTTTACTGATCTCGTTTTTGCTGGCTTTAGGACTCTGTGTACTTTACTGTTGCTAGTCAGTGCTAAAGTGCTTCTACTCTCTCCCCTAAACATGGTGATATTGGCTGATCCCCAATTGCCATATTTACTTTACTTATAAGTTATTAGTAAGGTGCACTACATATGCCCAGGGCCTGTAAATTAAATGCTACTAGTGGGAATGCAGCACACATTGTGTCACCCACTTAAGTAACCCTCTAACCATGGCTCAGGCCTGACATTGCAGAGCCTGTATGTGCAGTTATGCTGCCATTTTGACCTGGCAAGACAAACCTCTTGCCAGGCTTGAACCTTCCCTTTTTATATATGTAAGTCATTCCTAAGATAGCCCTTGGGTAACCCAGAGGGCACGGCCCAATGGATTCAAAAGGCAGGACATGTACTTTCACGCTTTACATGCCCTCGTAGTGTAAAACTCTCAAATTCGTTTTCACTACTGCACGTCCTACCTCTCCTATAGGATAACATTGAGTTTACCTTATGACATCTTTTAAGTATAATTCTCTATTGTGAAGAGATTAACTTTTCAAGTTTGGTGTCCCTGGACTCACAATTTAAAATCACAGCCTATGGTGAAGTCGGATTTTTAGTTGCAAGTCTGAAAATGCCCCTTTTAGAAAGTTGACATGTTCTTACTTTATCCAAGCTGTGCCTACTGCCTGTCTCTGAATACATGTCTGGGGTGGGTGACAGTTGGGCTCTGTGCATTCCCTCTAGACAGCCATACGCAAAGAGAGCTTAGGTTTGACTTGATGGGTCATCCACATCCTGATGGGCCATTCTGGGCAGGATGGGAGGGAGAAGCTGGGCACAACCTCACACTTACACCTGAATAGACTGTGTCCTGTCCCCACACAAATGGCTACATACCCCCCTCTATTGAATTTGTAGCCAGGGAATGAAGGGAGGTCCTCTGTGTACTTCAAAGACCTTTCTTTTAAGAATCCCCAATTTTAAAGTACAACTGGGTGTACGTACTGAACCTCTGACACCACCACTTCAGTACACTTCCAGACCTGTAAAGACTCTACCAGAAAGAAGGACTGCTCTAGTGCTGAAGGACTGCCACTCTGCTGGTCTGCTGCTTTGCTGGACTCCTGCCTTGCTGTGCTGCCCTCCTGCCTGCTTTTCCCCTGCCTGGGTGAGAAGGACTGGACCTGCATCACTTGAACCCAGAGTGACTCCCAGGGTCTACTACCAATGTTCGCCATTAAGGGGATCGGTACTGACAAATCTTTGCCTTCGTTTTGATTGGAACTGGTGCCTCCTCGTCGTTGCATTGAGTGGGCCCGGCACATCACCTTCAGAACCAGCACATTGCCTCCGGAATCGACATAACCTCTGCTACAGGAGCAGAACTGACACATTGCATTTGGGACCAGTGCATTGCCCTCAGAACTGATGCATCGCCAGCTTTGCGTGGAGAAAAGTGACGGATCTCCTTCTCTTGCGGGATTGAAACCAACACAGCGCTTCGGCTGCATCTCACATCTTCCCTGACATCAACACAAACCAGGTTCAAGGTACTTTTGTTCAGCGGGCCTAAGTGGGTCCTTGTATCTGGCCCACACTCCATCGTGGTCGGCCTGAATTTTTGACTTTGCCCTGGTTCAGCGCTTCCAGATATCCCAAATTGGTGCTTATTGCTTCTAAGCACTATTCTACAGTTCATTCTTAAAAAATGCATATAACAAGTTCTACCTATTGGATTTTTGTCATTTTGATCTTGTTTTATTTATAAAATGCTAAACAATTTCTCTAACCTGGTGTGGAGTCTTTTTGTGATGTTTTCACTGTGCTACTGTTTGAAGTGTTGCACAAATAATTTACAAATTGTCTCTTTAGTTAAACTTGACTGTTCTGTGCCAAGCTACCAGAAGTCGAGCAGGGTGTGCTGTGACTTACCCTGACTAAGATTGTTGTTCCTGCTTCCACAGGGTGCATACCTTCTGCCAACCAGAAACCACATTTCTAACAGGTACCCCTAATTTAGGGGGCAGACTTAATGGGAGGATTAATTGGGCACTCATAGGAGTGAGGCCCCTTGAAGAACACAAGCAGAATAGGCTTTTGATGATTGCCATAGTTTTGCACTGCTACACATAGCAGAACTTTGTGAGTAATTTCTCAGGTCCACTATCTATTTTAGGTATGACCTTACAGCTTTATCTGTCTGATAGAATTTGAGTACAAAAGAAAGAAATAATACATAGAGAGTGGCTTTGGGTAAATCCTCGTCAGTGTCTCCTTCTATGGCACTATCACTCACATTGTGGATCAGCGGCTGCTCACAGGCCCTCTACAGAGGGTGAGGGAGAAAGCATCTTTTGAGGTTTCCAGCTTTGACCAACCCCAAGTCTGTATACACATTGCCACCGTTCAGTGAATCACTGCCTCTGGAGTTGGCATTATGATATGGAACAGGGCAGAGTAGCGCAAGCATTGCCAGGACGTGCAAAACTTTAAATATACCTGTCTTTTTTGAAAACCCTGCACTCTGCTCTATAGGCATTTAGGGCCTACCATAGGGGTGACTTATAAATATTAAAAATAAAGGTTTAAGCCTGAAAAAAAGGTAGAAATGGCAGTTTAAAACTGTTAACCTAGGTTGCAATGGCAGACCTGTGGACATGTTTTACAGTGGCTCTTTAGTGGTGTCACAATGGCTGCAGCCCACTGGCAGCATTTAATGGTTGGGTCCTGGGTACATGTTGTATTATGTATTAGGCACTTACTGGTGAATTAAAAGTGCCAATTAGGTATTTCAAATTTATCATTTTTAGTGCCTACCTTAGGGATTACGTTTAAAGGTAGGTTTAGGCCTGGCAAAAGGTTTATTTTGCCAGGCCATAATTGCAGTTTAAAACTGTTTACCCAGGCTGCAATTTTATTGTGTTTAAAAGAGAGAGTGCAAGCACTTTGCCACTGGCTAGCAGGAGTACAGAGTGCTGAGTTCTATGGCCCAATAAAAGGGTTCAGTTACAGAAGGCCTTCCCTTTTAATACTTATAAGTAGGGGTGGGTGAGAAACTCCTCTCCAACAGTGAAGTTAATGGAATTTTGTCCACTCCGCGCTCTGCTTGGAGCACAAAGTTCAAGCAAAACCATGCCAACCGCTGCTTGGGGACGTTTTTCTCACGTGCGGCTGGCCAACGTTAAGTTGCCAAGTGAGAGCGAGAGAGAGCAAAAATCGATTGATAGAAAGCCACCTGGTGAGATTTCTCACTGTGGGTGGTCACAGCAGGTCGCTACCGTTTGCATTGAGAAAGCTGCCACACAAGTTGAGAAAGCTGCCATTTGAGTAGAAAATCTACTTGAGCGGCAGAAAGAAGCAGCACCCTCTGACGTGCCATGTGGTGCCATTCGTGTTGATTTTACAGGGCCGAAAAAGCTGCCGGAGCTAAACATCAGCACGAGCAGCGCGATGTCCCAAGTTACACCACTCGCGGAAATCCGTGGATTATCGCTGAGTTTTTATGCAATTGAAACACTGCAAATTCCACCTACTACTACTTATAATTCACCCGTAAGGTAGGCCCTAAATACCCACAGTGCCGGGTGCAGGGTATTTAAAAAGTAGGACATGTATATTAAAATGTATATTAAAATGTTCACACGTCCTGGCAGTGAAAAACCTCCAAAGTTGTCATACACTGCAGCAAGATTAGTTCTCTCACAGGGAAAAACTGAGTTATATTATAACACAGTGTCCAGTTTTAAACTGCCATTTCAACCTGTCAAAATAAAAGTTTTGCCAGGCCTAAAACTCCAGGAAAATAGGACATGTATTGTTAAAGTTTTATATAGTCCTGGCAGTGAAAAACCTCCAAAGTCATTTTTCACTGTTGCAAGGCTAGCTGTTCCACAGGGTGGATTACAATATAACACCTTATAATGCTTAATTTTGGTTTGGAAGCAGCTAGAAAAATAATTCAAACACATATTTCAAAAGAATTTTAAAATCTAACCTAATGGTAAAGTTGAGTTTTATACTATTTTGAAAATGACCCTTTTAGAAAGTTGTAATTTTCCTGCCTTAGGCAAATTTGCCTTGCTGCCAGTATCCAGGGTCGCCTGATTATTAAAGGATCTCTTGTGATGTTATGTGTATTGCTGCCAGAGAGTGGACAGAAGGCTTGGGTGTGGAAAGGTGTTTTTCTTCCTTGAGCGGGATGGCATGGGGGAATGTACCATCCCTTTCCTAATCTAAGAGTACCTACCCTGTCACTGGCAGATGTAGCTCACACCTAGGCCTGCCTTGCTTTGTCTTGCTTGTCAGTCCTGCTCCAAACCCAGTGGAGGGCAAGGCTGACACAGAACTGGTTTAGAGTGACCACAAGTGAAGGTTTGCCCATTATCACAGCCCCACCTCTGGGTGGGTATATGGAGATCTGACCAGGGGAAGAAAGGCTCCACCATTATGTATTTAGGTAGAGAAAGGCACTATGGAATACAGAGGAAGTGCTGCAAAATTTGGTAGGTTCACTCCTTGGAACTTTTACCCCATTGGTTAGGGAGTGGACAGTAGTTTCCCACACCCACATTCTGGTACTGGGCATACATGTGGCACCATTAGTACCCTCCTCAGATCACGCCTGGACCTGTGAAGAATCCGAAGAAAAACTGCCCTGCTGTCTAAAGAACCTGAAAGGATACTAGACTTGCTTGCCTTGACTCCAGGGTCACAGAAGTGACTCTAAGGGTCAGTAAACTGACATGGTAGAGCTACAGTGACACATCAAACTTCAAGTGGCCTTCCTGCAACTGCCTGGCTAACCAGCTCCAACTGGTCTGCCCTGGACCCTGCTGCTGGCCTCTGCTTGAGTAAGTCTTGACCCACAAGTGCTGACCCCAAGGTCCTGGACCATTGGCTGGTATCAAAGTGCACTCCTTCTAAAGCTTTCTGAAACTTTGGTGTTAGGAACATTTTTCAAATTTTACTCAAGTATCAGCAGGACACTAGGACCAACCTGCGAAGCCGGTCCAACAGTGGTGCATTGTATCTTGGCCATAAATTCTGGCTACTCCTGCGACACTCTTCTGCAGAAAATCTGATTCAGAAGAACTTTGCGGAGGTGTCCGGCATCATGGAGCCATCTTCGGCAGCAGCCTGCACCCCTGCCCTGCTGGAGGAATCTGAGCTCTAAAAAGGTTACTAAGTCTGAAGAAGTAATATTCACTGGGTGAAGGCATGAAAAGTACCCGGCTGGCTAGGGACCTTTGCTGGGCACAAAATGCAAATTTCTCCTACTCCAAGCTTGAAGGTGGATTCTCACCACCTCAACTAATACTTCAATTTCTTACATAACTCTTGTGTCAGCATTCTTCTTCATATGGTGAATCTTGATGCCATAGACAAGATCTTCACTACCCTCAAGAAAGAAGTGAACAACATGAAAATCACACCCCCGTCACTACTTTTTCCGATCCAGCTAACCCCCCAATTCCATTACAATACCCCATATCGATCTCAACTGAAACAAAATCTCACCACACCCACAATGAACCATACCCCCCTGTCACATCGGTCTCAACCACACCTGGAACTCCCGGAACACGAATACTCCTAGATACCGGCAACCTCAGTGCAAACACACCAATGATATCCGTGTTGTCCAAGGGAGAATACACCAACACGAACTCCACCCACGACATCCCGCTCCCCACACCTACAACTGAGCTGGCATGTAAAGCCCCCCTTGACCCACTGCCTACCCCGACATCCGATCGGATCCCAACACCCATGTTACACACTCCAAGCAACCTAACTCACCACTTAACGACCATCCCCAGAGCACAGGCGTCAACCCCTACCTTGCGGTCCCATCTCAAGGCTTTCCCCCACACTGATCGGGCCACTCAGACAAACCTCCATGATCAACTAACCCCAATGGTCCCTAATAAGGCTTTCCCCACGCAACCAGATATAGAGCTCAAGCAGCCAGACAGTTCCTGCAGATCTCCCCCCTTAATTTAACACACACCTACACACTCTACCAACTATCCTAATTCTGAGTGGATTGCACGATTCAATGAGTTAGCCATCGGCATAGCCCATCTCAAGGTTGAGTTACAAAACCTATCAACAATCACCAAAGAACTCCTAATCTCACACAGACCCACCAATGCTACTGTGAATCTTATCAGTCACCAAACTAGAAGATACATCACTAAGAATTCACTCGCGGAAGACACCAGGCAGAGTAGGATCCCTCTCCCCAACGACGTATCTCGTCCGAGAAGGGCAACGGCTGAACTATCCGACAACGATATTGAGAACCTCCTCCTGTCCTATGCCAGCCCGACTAACAACAGCAATTTCCGAGGTGACATTATCCAATACATCCAAACCAACCCCTTCAGAGAACCCACTCACAATTACAGATCCATTAATAGAGAAAACCTCACAAATATCAACCTAGTGCAGTCAACTCTCTCCCACTCGACTAGCAAGATGAAGGGCACACTCATCAACTGCAGATCCGCTAGCAAACATGCTCCTGACATTTACAACATCATCCTAGCGAATGACCTAGACATTATCGTCCTTACCGAAACATGGCTCAATAGTACCTCCTCACCCATCCTAGACCTTTTGGTACCTCCCAGTCACGACTTAATCCGCCTAGACAGAAACCTGAACCTCGGCGGCGGGCTAGCCTGCATTTATCGAAGCACAATCTCAGTCAAGCAAGCAGATTCCATCGCTTTATCCTCCTGCGAATATCTCAGTATCAACATCGCTGATGACAAGCACATCGCCAGCAAACTTCACATAATTTACCACCCCCCTGGTGACAACCTGACGTTCATTGATGAGTTAATGGAAATCATTACATCCAACGACAACTTACAAGTACCACAGATCTTCCTGGGAGACTTCAATCTCCATTGGAACAACTCAAACGATCATGGTGTAAGCTGCCTTAAATCCTTTCTGTCTGATCAGGATCTGTCCCAATTCTGTAACAGCCCAACACACAACAAGGGTGAGACATTAGACCTCATCATAGCGAAATCGAACATTATATCTCTAGATTCCATCACTCCATGTGACTGGATGGACCATTACAGCATTTTCTTCTCCATCAATATTGAAGTAGCTACAAAAAGAGGCCAACCCACAAAAACAAAACAATGGAAAAGGAATATAAAAAATATTAACCCCACCGCCCTGGTAAACCGTTGCAATACCTCCCTAATCCCCACGTCAGACATGGTGGACGTCGAAGACCTCACAGCCTTTTACAATTCCACTATGCTCGAAATTCGTGACTCCACAGCGCCCCTACAAGAAAAAAACGTTCCCTCCATAATCTCCAAACCATAGTTCAATGAGAACCTGAACTCTGATCGGCGCAAGCTAAGATCAGCAGAGCGACTTTGGAATTCAGCACCCTCCATCGACCATCTACGCCACCTGAGAATGCTAAGGAACTCATACAAAAGGAAGATCCTAAAGGCCATGGCAGACTTTTTCAAAACCCAGCTGAATCAAGCCATTAACCGCCCCAAAAAACTATTCGAAATCGTCAAACAACAAATGCGCAACACGCCTAAACCTATGGAACCTAACGATTCGGATACACCAAATTGCGATGAGCTTGCCAATTTCTTCCTAGAAAAAAACAAAATCCATTGAACTTGACATCCAATCTAGGAAGGCCCTCCCACAACCGATTTCTCATGATACTAAGTTATACTCTCAGATCAAGGTCCATTTCAGTACTCCGACGGAAACCTCAAAGAACAATGCCTCTTGGCACACCTTCTCGCCCATCCCTGAACAAGAAATCTATAACACTCTGCTAGCGATTAATCCCTCCAATCACTTCTCTGACCCCCTACCGCCGTCTCTATTCAAAATGATAAAAACCTCTATTCTACCCCTATGGTCAAAGATTATAAATGCCTCTCTGAGACAAGGCTCCATACCGGACTGTCTTAAAATAGGGCAGGTCACTCTTATACTAAAGAAACCCGACTCCCCCTCCTCTGATCTCAACAACTGCCGACCGATATCCAACATACCCACTTTAGCGAAATTGCTGGAAAAATGTGTACAAATACAACTTTGCAACCACATCGAGAAATACAACCTCCTAGACAAACACCAATCTGGCTTCCGTCAAGGTCACAGCACGGAATCTGCTCTCATCCACATAATGGATGTCATAATAAAAATGCTGGACCAGAACGAATCATGCCTATTGATACTTCTTGACTTATCCTCCGCGTTCGATACAGTTAAGCATGACAACCTACTGTCCCTACTGGAAAAAAAGGATTGGTCTTACTGGCCCTGTGTTACAATGGTTCACCTCCTTCCTAAACAACAGAACTCAAAGAATAAAGACGAAACACTCACTCTCTCAACCATCCATGGTCACCATAGGGGTTCCTCAGGGATCAGCACTTTCACCCAATCTTTTTAATCTACTCATGGAGCCCTTGGCAAACGCAATGAACTCTGCGAACATTCTTTATCATCTATATGCGGATGACACCCAACTGTATATGAAAATCTCCTCACCAGAAGACTTCATCTCCCTCAACGCTATCTTGCAGAATACTCAAAGCTGGCTCACTGACAACCACCTCATGCTTAATACCAAAAAAACGGAATTCCTCCTCATCTCCCCACCCAATCACACACCCAAGAAAGACGTATGGTTGAATCAGCTAACTTCCTTTGACTGTACCCCTCTCATCATTGACTCCGCGAAATCCCTGGGAGTCACCATAGACAAACACCTGAACATGCAGGCGCACATATCTAAAGCCACCATGGGAGCCAATCACCAGTTGAGTTTACTAAGGAAACTTAAACCCTTCCTCCCACAGACCAACCTAAAAATGGCAGTACAAGCCCTAGTGTTACCAAGACTGGACTATGGAAGTACCACTCTATGCGGTCTCCCCAGATGCAAGCTGGCACCGCTGAGGGCATCTCTATCGCTGCGGCCAGACTGGTCTCAGGATCTAAAAGAAATAGCCACATTTCCCCTACCTTGAAAGCTCTGAACTGGCTGCCCTACGAGGCAAGAATACACCTAAAGATCGCTTGCATGACCCATAAAGCCCTGCACAGCAATACCCCCAGTTACTTAGCACTAAAGCTAGAACGATCGGGAGGATGCAGACAATTGCGAAGTGCGAGCTCACTACTACTGAAACCACAGTCCTTCCATAAAACGAGTACCGGGCGCAGAGCTTCCTCAGGGATCGCACCGAAGATTTGGAACTCCCTACCTCCAGCTGTACGTGGAATCCCTTCCTTTACCTCCTTCAAAAAAGAAGTGAGAATGCTCCTAATGAACAAATTCACATCCTAAGGCATCATACTTTACGCTGACTTCTAGTGACCCTGCTATCCATTTATTACCGTCTACCTCTTTTGTATTGAACTGCGAATACCAAATGTATGTATACTTCCTCATCCTGCTAAGGTTGAATAACTGTGTAATGTGATGCGCTCCGATTCCCTCATGGATCACTCACCGCCGACTACTAGGCACCTATGCTATCCATATATATTATTATCTACTTTTCTGTGTTGAATTGCAAATACCAATTGTACCTTTACTACCTCAACCTCCTACAGCTGAAAAACTGTGTAACGTGAATTGCTTCGATTCCCTCATGGATCATTCTTTGTTGACTACTAGTCACCTAAGCTATCTATTTACTATTACCTACCTCCTTTGTATTATGGCGAGCACCGAATGTATGTACACCACTTCAACCATCTAATGTTCAATTATGTTATATTGTAAAGCGCTCTGATACCCTCGTGGGTCATGTTCGCGCTATATACAACTTTATAAATAAATAAAAAATAAAAAAATGATGACACCTGTGAATGGTTTGCAACTTTGATCAGACTATCTTTACATCTATTTTCTACTGAGTCTATCAATTTCTTTTCTACTTCTGTCAAAGCACAAGTTAAGTTATGTTGATTTGCATAAGCCACATCTAAAGACAAGGTTGGTCTAAAGAAATATCCCATTGTTTCAGCTTGCTCAGATTCAGGGCTGAGGATTTAAGCATCTTAAAACAGGTACTGCTGAGAAAACTAAATTATAGTTTGAATAATGGTACTGGAAATGGCCCGTCCCATAAAATAAGCTAGCAAGTAAGCAACAAGAAACACCATATGTCAAGGGATATGGTGGTACGTTAGACCCTCAGCAACTAAGGTAGTTAACTTAATGCACACATAACAGTCTTTAGCATCCATAGTGCCAACATACTCATTCAACAGCTTAGGGGTCGATTCCGATTTCGGCCGGTAGGGCTCCGAATCGGATTCGGCTTTACCGGATCCGATTCGGACGCCCTGTTTCCGACCGAGTCGGACGTGCGTCCGGGCGAGCGAGTACGATGCGAACGTACGCGAAATCGCCGACCGACTCGTTCGCGGGACCCAACCGCTCCGACCGACTCGCACGGACACGACTCGCACCGCGCAATGGAGACGTTCCCCGGCCGGGTAAGTATGATGCGCGCCGCGAGCAGTCCGACCGACTCGCGCCGTCCGGCTCAAAGGAGCAGTCGGAGCCGGACTTTGGGGGTCCGTATCGGACCCCCCTGTACGCGTAGCCGCGCGAGTCGCACACAGGGGGGACCCATGGGTCCCCCCTACCTGTGCGTGTACGGCACGACCTGCTTCGACGCGTACCCGCTATAGGGGGCGCCCTTGTTCGCCTCGCACCCATTGAGTCAATGGGAGCCCGCGTACGCGTTGTACGACTGGCTCCCATTGACTTCAATGAGAGTCCGATCGAGTCCGATAGCATGCGAACGCATCGTACTCGTTCGGTCGGACTGCTAGGGTCCGATTCGGTCGGAAATCTCTCTGGGTCCGGCTCGGTCAGAGAGATTTCCTGCCCGAATCGGAATCGGCCCCTTAGTGTATACATTCAATGAATAATCACCTTTAGCAATATCTAAATATAGTGTTTGGTCATCTAGACCAGCTAACCCTTTACTTTTGGGTGTAGAAGCTTTGGAATGGTGTATAAGTATCAAATTTAGAGCAGGTAAATAGTGAGACAAATCCAGAAAATAAGTAAACTAACTATATCAATATAACAAAGACAAAAACTCTTGCATATATACATTTGCATTTTGTAGAGGTTGCAGTGGCAGGCTCCATGAGTTCTCAAGATCAGACCGTTTAGCTTTAGAAGATTCGCAGCAAAATTTACTTTGAACAGTTCAGTTAACTTGGCACACACAGCAAAGCACAGTTCAAGCACGTCCTTCATAGTTTAAGGTCTAATTTAATAAATGCACAGTACAAATTCACTGATGATTACTTTCAGAACAATTTGAGCCAGTCTATCTAGTGGCAGGGAAATTTAATTTCCGATTTTAGTTCAACCACAAAGTTAAATTCAAGGAGGTTCAGGTGGACTTGAATTGTTATAGCAAAATGTATAAAGCACTCTCTCCCAATCATTTGCTGCCAAGTAGGTCCATTCAGAAGAGGATTTTTGGCTGAGTACTTTTGCTCATTTTTGATCTCCTTTCTGATGGGCCTTCTTCATCACTGTCGCTCTGATCAAATTGGCCAGACTCTTCAGGAATGGTTTGTGGATCTTGTCCTTCTGTTAGTAACTTCCTTAGTCTTTTTTGTCCTCTGAGCCAATGATCTCTGGGTACTACTCACTTTAAGCTTGCACTGCACCCTTCGCTAGGGTCCGTATCTCATGTAGTCAACACTACTGGTTGTGACCCTTCTGTACTGACAACAGTTGGCTCTCTCGGACTCCCCTTAGGTCAAACAAGTGCAGTCCCATGTGCTTGATAACCTGCTCTCTCTGTCTCACTGTAACCACGGGCACATAAGGAACTGTGCTGTCATATCATCAAGGGACATGGGACTATGCGAGTATGGGTGGCATGTACCCAGTTCGGGAGTCCTCCACACTTCACCACAGTAGTGAATACCACAATCACCTGGTAGGGTCCTCGCCACTGAGGTTCCAACCACGACTTTTGTACGTGCTTCTTCACCATTACCTAGTTGCCAGGACTAAGGTCATGGAACTGCTCCTGTTGTGATGCAATTGTAGCCTCTCCAATCTGGTGAGACACAGAACATACCACATCAGCCAATCCTTTGCAATAATCAAGTATCATATCATCTGTGATGTTAATGAGCGTATTTGCAGGTACACCTGGCTGTCTCATAGCCCTTCCCATGAGGATTTCATGAGGCGGCAATCCTGTTCGCCTGTCTTAAGTGCATCACAGACTTATCAACACAAGAGGCTATGCATCAGGCCACTTCAAAGATGTAGAAGCACACACTTTCACATTCCTGGATTTCAGAGTGCCCTTAACCTGCTCAACGACTCCAGAAGCCTCTGGGCGGTAATTGCAATGTAGTTTCTTCTTAACCTGTAATGCTGCACACATCTTCAGGACCTCATTGTTAAAATAAGTTCCTCGGTCTGACTCAAGAGAAGTCAGGAAACCGAACTTGGAATCAACTCTCTCAACAACAACTTTGCTACAGTTAGGCTGTCATTCCTTTTAGTCTGGTAGACTGCCACTCATCTTGAGAAAATGCAAAAATTACCAGGATGTATCTTAGCCCATTACAAACAGGCATTTCCACAAAGTCTAACTGCTCCCTGTTGAAGGGACCTCCTGATCTCCCTATGTGATTCATTAAAACAGGTGTTTTACTTCCTTCATATTGTTGTTGACACACTACACATCTTTGACACAAGGTTTCTACAATCTATTTGAATCTTGAATTGAAGCAAGCCTGCCTAAAAATACAGATCATGGCATCCCTCCATACATGTGCAGGACCATGATAATGTCTAGCTATTTGTGGCAACAGGCTATCGGGTAGCACAGGTCTACCATCAGTTGAAACCCAAACAGCATCTTCTTCTCTTTTGAAACATCCAGCTCTTATTCAACCTTGCTGATCAGCTTCAGGGACTTCTTCCTGTAATCTTTTAACTTCCTCTCAAGTATCAACAGCAGTTAGTAACGGATTACAATTTGTGACATCTGATGTTTTGATTACTGGATCCCCATTAAAGGAGCTGGCATTTAAAACACCGTACCTGGCAATCTCATCTGCATAATGATTGGTAACAGTTACATAGCAGGTGCCTTGCCTATGGGCAACATTCTTCACCACTACAATTTGGCTGGGCAATTGTAGGGACTGCAGAAGATCCTCACACTTTCTCCATTACGTATTGGTGAACCGGAGGTAGTCATGAACCCACGCTGTGACCATAATTGCCCAAAGTCATGTACAACACCAAGTCTGTACTGACTATCAGTGAAAATTGTCACTCTTAGCTGGTCTGAGATGTAGCATGCTATTGCAAGGCCACCAATTCCCCCACTTGTGCCGACTAGACTCCTTGCAGCCATGAAGCTTCAACCACACCTGCAATGGTACAGCCAGCACAGGATCTCGCAAACAGGAGTCATCAACAAACAGCTCATGATCTGATTCAGGTAGTGGCACATCTTGTCTATCAGGTCTTGGTTTTGTTAAAAAATCAGTTACGTCAAGACAATCATGCTCAACCTCATCATTCACAATTACATTTCCCGGAAGAGCTATCAGGGTAGCAGCGTTTAAAGTAGTGCACCTCTTAAGGGTTACATTTTCTGCACCCAACAGAACCTGTTTTTATTCTGTAAGTCGGCTATTAGTCAAGAGCTGTGTCCAAGTACGGGTTAGCTGCACTTCAACTGAATGGAGTACAAACACAGTGAAAGGATGACCCACAACTATGTTTTCACACTGTTCCAGGCTCACACATGTAGATGCAACCACTTTCAAACATCCAAGCAATGCGGCGGCAACACGATCATGTGTTTCTGAAAAATATGCTACTGGTCTGTGTGCACTGCCATCCATCTGAGTTAACACTAAAAGAGCGTAACCCACTCTCTCACTGCAAAAGAATATGAAGCATTTGTTCAGAGCTGGGGCGCGACAGAGATATTCTCTCAGCTCTGTGAAAGCACTCACACAGTTGCCATCCTAGGGTACCGGATCAGACGCATCTTTGTTTGTCAATCTCTGAAGAGGTTGTGCTGTCAAGGAAAAGTTTGGGATTCATTGTCAGCAGTAGCCAACCATTCCCAGGAGCATGCAGACTTCTTTCTGTGTAGTTGGGCGACTCATGTTTAGAATTGTTGAGATTCTTTCTGGAGACACTTTTCTTGCTCCTTTTTCAATGTGATTTCCTAGATACAGAACTTCTTTCTTACAGAATTGCAATTTGTTCGGAGACACTATGGGGCATATTTACAAGGAGTTAACGCCACCAGAACGTTACTTTTCTGACATTCTGGTGGCGTTAAGTCATTCGCCTTATTTTCAAGGTGGCGTTAAGCCACTAAACGTGGCTTCACGCTGCCTTGTAAATAATGCCCCTATTCACGCAGCACTTAGTGTGAAAGGGGCGTGCAATGGGTGTTGCAATGGGCGTTCCACCGCAACACCCATTGCTTTTTGATGCTGCCCAATATTTACAAGGTATGGGGCATCACCAAAACTTTCACCAGGGAATACCTGGTCTTAAGCAGGCGATACGAGGAGAAATGTTTCATTTCTGCTTATATTTTGCTCTTTCCATGTGTGCTGCATTCTGCAGCACATATAGAAACAGCAAATTGCCTGTAAAGATTGTTTATGTGCAGGAAGGTGTCCCTTCCTGCACGTAAACAATCACCCCTGCAGCGTAGGCACCCTTGCAACATGGTGCTAGGGTGCCTGCGCTGGTGTTATAACAAAAAACAATGTCTCAACATGTAATGTTTAGAGGACTGTTCAATAAAACATGCACATCAAGTTGCAAAGAAAGAAAAGAGAGACTCAAGGGTAGGTAGGAGATGCAAGGGGCAATCTGTAATTAGGAAAAATAAGCAAGGGAACAGTATCAGCACTGTTTAAAATAAATATGGGCGTAACCCGAAAAAACGTGTGCACATGAGTGCTCGTGGGACAAACGGTGAGCGGCGCAAGTGACAAGTGACACAGCGAGGAACGGCGCAAAGTATACACAATTAGCAATAAATACAAGGTACTTTCTGACTCACGATTAATTTAACAAGAATTGTTTTACAAGGGAAAGACAATTTCGCAAACAGTAGATTTGCGCCAAGGATTGCGCTGGAAGGTCAACGGGGTTTCAACCTTTAGGCTGGTGTTAGGCAGCTTCTTGAGCTCTAGGGGAAACGCCGGGGAGCGCCGCATTCTTGTAAATATGGCACATCCCTGCATTTTGAAAATGACGGAGCGCAGCGTTACCAATTTTGGCGTAACATCGCGCTACGCCAGTTTCAAGTAAATATGCCCCTTTAACTCCATTCTTAGTTAAGTGGTTCAGCAAAGCAATAGTGTCATGTCTGCAAGCTTCCTGAGTTTTCGACGCAACCAACAGGCCATCGATATACTGGACTAGAACTGAATGGTGAGGCATTACCAAAGACTCCAAAGTCTTTTTAAGTATCTGATTAAAGATTGAGGGCCTTTCCATATACCCTTGTGTGACTCAGCACCATGCCAAGTCATGACTTGCGAAACGGAAAATAAAAAGATATTGGCTATCCTTGTGCAAGGGAATAGAAAAGAAGGCTTGGCACAAATCTATGAGAAAGAACCACTCGACCTCACATAGAATCTGAAATAGTATCACAGCTGGATAAGGTACAATGGGACAACAGGGGACAACAATAGAGTTCACCTTTTACAAATCCTGAGTAATCCTATACTTCGCATTGAGTTTCTGTAAACCCATAACACGTGAATTACATGGACTCCCCATTACTTCCCTTAGAATTCCTTGTGCAATCATTGAGTCAATCACAGGAGTAATCCCAGCAATAGTATCAGGATTCAAATTGTATTGTGGGGTTCTTGGAAATTTAACACTTGGCTTCACAGTGATACAGACTGGTTTAACACCTTTCATAAGTCCAATATCCTTTCCTGTAAAATCCCAAACTACCGGTCACACTGTATCTCTTAAGTCCGTGGGCAGGTCATCTTTTGTTAACAAGGGGTACATTCTCACTTCTGATCTTTGTCTGGCAAGCTTAAAAACAGCCTCTTCATCATTTGTGTGAAACTCAATTCCATTAGGGGTAAAATATATTGAACAATTTAGTTTGCATAACAGATCTCATCCAGGTAAATTCACATGATTCAAATCACACACCACAAAACGATGTAGATCCTCAAAAGGCCCTATTTTGACAGGTACTGCTTATGAAACTGGGCTAGTCATTTTCTTATTTGTAACTCCTACATCTTGGAGGTTAGTGACCTCTGCTGTTCTCACAGTAGAGGGAGTAGTACAAGTGTTGACAAGTAATGAGACAGGGTTCCCATTTACCTCACCATCCACATATGGACCACCCTAGTCTACCTTTAAGGCTATACCAAGCATGCAGTCCTCCTCCCCTCTCAGGCCCTGTCATTGTGATAGGCCCAAACCGGAATCATCTGTTGGAACCAGGGAGAAATATTGAGCTACATCCTGATTCACAAAGGGATTTGTATTTACATTGCGGGTCTGATTTGTATTGTATCTAGGAACATATATATTTTGCTGTGGCATCAAAGTTTGAAGTAATTCCATTGTATGATCTTGGGACACATTAGAATTTTGAACTCTTTGTCTTTGAGTCTGTTGAGTTTGAACCATATTATTTCCCTGGGACTGTGTATACTCTCCATTCTTCACCTAACCTCCAGTATTATTTACATTAAACTTACTCTCCACTTACAATGTCCTAACTTGCCGCAGACGTGACAAGGGTTTGTTTTCTTTACAGTCAGCACATCAACACCTGTTCTGGGGTTTCTGGGGTCTATCAGTACATCACGACCTCTACCTTTTGACTGGAAACGTCGCTGCTGAATTCCATTAACACCTTGCATCATAGAGATCTGTTGATATTCTCTCTGATGAGGACTCACATTGTCAACAATCTGCTGATTCTGACCCCTCTGTACAGCTTTCATTTGAGCCATCATCAGTTTCTGTTTTAATTTTTTATGTTTCATTTCTATTTCATCACCACAATACTTTGCGTACCGCAGGATCTCATCAATGGGTTTACTCTGCCAACAAATTAAATGCTGCTGAATCATTGCAGTAAACTCAGGTCTCAATCCATGCACAAATCTATAGACAAAATTTCCCATTTCCTTTTCTGCAACATTCTCTATTTCACTGTACCGTTTAAAAGCGTGCAATAATCATTTTAAGCATGAACTGGCTCTTTAATTTTTTGAATCGTTCTGTCAATCTTGACCCAATCGATCTCCTTGGGAGAGATTTTGGATTTCAGAAAGGTAACCCCCTGATTATACCTCTTCATTACCACTGGAGATGGAGCACCTGATTTAGGATCGCTTGTGGGCTCTATCCCAGGCCTATCCACAGCAAGTTTACATTCTGTCCACAAGTCACCTGGAACCACAATTTCGAACAAGGTATCCAAATCTTTCTACAGTACTTCTGACATTTTCACCAAATGCTCGACTGGTCTGTACCATTCCACTGGATTATCTCTCAGTTTTGGAAAATCATTTGTGAAAGATAAAATGCCAGCACTACTCCAAGGTATATGTGCATATATTCCTTCAGGTACTTCTCTCATAGGAAGCAAGCAAACTTCCTCTTCTTCCCCATCCGCTATGAATGGAGGCATCTGCATTCTCACTTTCTTGGTTTCCTTTTTCTTTGACCATCTGCCTTCCCATTTGTCTAGTTCATTCCATTTTTTAAGGACTGACATTAATTCCTTAATTTGTCATTACTTTCCTGTCAGTCTTATGTTTTCAAAATCTAAATCACGGAAATCTAAACGTAAGTTCTCTCTAAAACCTTTGACTTTTGTGCATCAGTTTCATATTTCGAGGCCAATTCAGTTAATCTTTCATCAGTCAGTCTGTCACGACTGGTAATATCTTTGCATTAAAATAATAGCTCCTCATCTCAGTATTTATTCAGATGGGATAAGCTAAGGGTCCTAATGATCCTTTTTTGTAACTCCACTTTTAATCTTGCTACGTCCAGGACTTTCTCCTTTACTGTAACCTGAATAATTGTTCCACTAATGGCAGGTTTCTCTTTAGCAACTGGGGTATCCAAAACTTTTAGCTAATCATCAATTTCCTGTGTTGCAGGACCTGATTTATCTGTTGAAGTATTTAAAGATACTTTTCCATTATTTGTATTTCGGTTTGTCTCAGGTAGTGAATTTACGAGGCACATGTCAGGACCTGGCGTTCCCATCAGTACTTCTGTCCTTGGGGAATTGTAATTCATTGCCTGTAATACACTTGAGTTTGGAACAGATAAAGGTAACATTCTCGGAGGGGACCTCCGGAACAAGTCAAATGATGTCTGATTTGAGGCAGAAGTTGCATTGGAAACATCTAAATTGTTCCTGTGAGTCGTATCCATAGGAGTCTGTGGAACCTGGCACATGGTCGTGTCTGCAGGTGTATTAAAAGATGCATTTATTTTAGCAGGAACAGCCAATGTATGAACAGTTTTTCCCTGCACCCCGGACTTGTAAAGGCGTACAATAGGACCAATCATAACAGGAGCAGTCAAAGCATCTGGGGCATTCAAAGCAATCTTATTTGAAGAGACTGTCATTCCCGTACCTCCTCCTATTGGAGAAAAAGGTGTATGTATATTTGAGTATACAGGCACAGTAGGTGCATCAGGGTTTCCATCTGAATTCGTATTTATCACTTCCCCAGATTGAGATTCATTGTAAGGTGGAGGAAGATTCATCATTAAACAATTTAAAAATTCATCATCTAGGTCACTTTCCCCATCATCAACTACAATGTCAGTTTTGCATTTTTCCTCTTTTCTTTTCATTTTCCTTTAATTTCCCTTTCTACCTCTATGACTGGATATATTCTTGTGTCCTCAGTTATGTCACCTCTCCAAGCTTTCTGTTGTGCATCTCATTTGACCTCTGCGTAAGAATTTATAGCTGTTTTATATTTTCCCTGGTATTTGTCCTTTTCTTTATGATGTGCTGTCTGTTCCCATTCATTCAGTGCCTCAAATTAAGTAGATCTAGGAGTCAACTTAATTTCATAGAGCTCTCTCCTTAAATGTTCAATGACTCTCACATTAAATGTAGCAAACACAAAAAGATGATGGCCGGCATGCTGGAACTTTTCAACCTCTCACCCCCAGTCAAGAAATCTGGGTTTAATCCATCGTTCTGTTGCTCACTATGCCACCCCAGTTTGGATCCAGTCATATGCAAATCAGTCTTGATCCTGCTCCTCATGGGAACAGTCCAGCCTGAACTGGGCCGCAAACAAGCTAGGCTAGCTTGAATCCAGTGGCACAGCAAGCAGGGGACCCATGTCTGGATGGAATGCTGAAACAATGTCAAAAATTCACCCCAGTACAAAGATCTGGGCAAAAATCCATAGTATGTATGCAAACCCTGCCATTCCAGATTAGACCCAGCCATATGCAAATCAGCCTTGACCCTGCTCCCCATGGGAACAGTCCAGCCCAAACTGCCAGGCCAGGTACTCCTTGGATGGGAAAAAAAGATCCAGCGACCACTTTAAGGGTATTATCCCCTCATCAGCCAATCTAGCTTGACTGCAGTGGCATGGTGAGCATGGGACCCATGACTGGACATACCCTTTCCACTTAGGGTGACAAATACAAAAAAGAACAATTAATGGATGCAATGCTGAAACAATGTCAAACATTCACCCCCAGTTCAGAGATCTGGGCCAAAATCCATGTTGTTTTTGCAAATCATGCCATGCCAGTTTAGACCCAAGCCATATGGAAATAAGCCTTGACCCTGCTTCCCATGGAAACAGTCCAGCCTGAACTGCCAGACCAGGTCCTCCCTCCAAGGCTAGCTTGACTCCAGTGGCATGATGAGCACAGAACCCATGTCTGGGCATACCCGTCCTACTTAGGGCGACAAATGCAAAATGAACAATTGATGAACAGAATGCTGAAACAATGTCAAACATTCACCCTCAGTACAGAGATCTAGGCCTAAATCCATCATTTTTTTGCAAACCATGCCATTCCAGTCAAGACCCAGCCAGATACAAATCAGACTTGACCCTGCTCCCCATGGGAACAGTCCAGACTGAACTGCCAGGCCAGGTCCTCCGTGGCCTGGAAAAAAGCATCCTGGGACCGGTTTCAGGGTATCACCCCTCATCAGCCAGGCAGCTTGACTCCAGTGGCATGGTGAGCACTGGACCCACATTTGGGAATACCCTTACCACTTAGGGCGACAAATGCAAAAGGATTAATTGATGGACACAATGCTGAAACAATGTCAAACATTCCCCCGCCGTACAGAGATCTGGGTCTAATCCATTGTGTTTTTGCAAACCAAGCCATTCCAGTTTAGACCCAGCCATATGCAAATCAGCCTTGACCCTGCTCCCCATGGGAACAGTCCAGCCCGAACTGCCAGGCCAGGTCCTCCCTGGACTGGAAAAAAGCAGCCCGGAACCGGTTTCAGCATATCACCCCTCATCAGCCTGACTAGCTAGACTCCAGTGGCATGGTGAGCACTAACCCCACGTCTGGGCATACCCTTCCCACTTAGGGCAACAAATGCAAAAGTAACAATTGAAGAACGCAATGCTGAAACAATGTCAAACATTCACCCCCAGTACAGAGATCTAGGCCGAAATCCTTCGTTTTTTTTACATTGAATTGGCATGCCCTCAGGTGATATAGGTTCTCCTTCCCTAACAGGTATAATCACATCTCCCTGCATTAGTTTTTGCATTACTTTGAAGAAATGTATTCTCTTTTAGGATTGTACAATATTCACAAATGACTTTCCGTAAAACCAGGCAATACATTTTTCCCCAAAATCCTCTGTTTGGCAATCACAACCAATACCAGTGTGACACTTTGTGACGTATTCAACTAATCCCAGTGCAGCTTTCCACCAACTGACCAATACCAGTGCGGCACACTATGACATAGATCTCGCTACTTGCAGCAGCTCACCTACCCTTACAATTCTTTTTTTCCCAAACACGTTCCAGAACTAAATCTGTCTGCTCCACTAATAAAAGAAAACATTTCAAACATGCAAGGTAATTTGTAATAACACCTTCTAAGTTGTACTAACATTCACTTTTAGTGAAAACATTGTCCTGCGGGGATTCCACCTAGATTGATACAGTTACTCCCTGTGCACTGAGATCAACTATACCAACCACTTGTCACAACCATACAAGTCCCTATACAAAAGATGCTGTCGATGACGTCTCACGACAAGCACCACAACATAGCAGAAAACTACACTCAGTGTATTCTTTACTGAGACCCGACTTTTCGTCATATATCCCGGGATCATAGGCCTCAACAAACCCGATGATCACTTCAACTCTTTTGCATTAAGCGAGTGCATCGACACGTCAATTTAAATCAACTCTGCATTACCCTACACAAACATCGCAATCTATACATATCCAATTTCAACGCGCACCCTATTGATACACTCCTCCGCTGCTACAAGTCATCTTTGATTGTGCGAAACTGGTACTCATTAATCCATTAATCCTGTGGCCGAACCATGAGACATTTGAATTTGGACTGGACTAGACAGATTTGTAAATAAGACCCCCTAAATCACCTCACATCAATGGACAAAACCATATGATGTGCTACCAAGTTTTGATCCAGCGTTTTCTCTCTATCTTTGGACTTGGCCCAAAGAAAATGACAAATTTCTTTATTTATTTACTCTCCTTCACTTGGTTCTCTGAAGGATCTTGTTCATCATATTGAGGGATGAAGGACTCTGGGGAGTCAAAGTTAGCAACCTAATGAGGACCAGGAATTAGTAGGATCAGAAAAAGGGGAGAAAGAGGGATATGCTAGGTCCACCCTCCTAATATAATCATAAGCCCACAAAGAAAACCGAAATCTCGGTTAAAGGACCTAGCTATAGTACAAAAAGATCTTCCGCTCAGTGAGAGTCAGAAAAAAGCAAAAAGGAGAAATGTCCTTTCTTGAGTCCCCTCACTCACCAGGGTTTCCCCATGGTGACATGCTTCATCATAGGGGCCATCCCAACCCGCTGCGGGTTGGGGCGTGCTACGACTTGCAACACTACGTAGGAGCACTTATTGTGAGTGACTATGTGTAGTGCGGTAATGAGAGTGGAGTGGGTGAATTAAAAATATCTAGCTAGTGGGCGAAATAGATTTATTCTGGCTCCTAGCCGATATATTAAAATCGGGGTCGGTCTCTAGGGTTCCTGTCTACGATGGGTCAGGGGTCCCTTTGTGGTAACTAGAACAATATACTTCTCACAGACCTCATGAGAAAGTGTAGGTCTGAAAAAGAAGTCAAGTTAATTTCATATTTAAAGCATTATAACAGGATTTAATATACATTTGATCAGAAAGAAGTAAATATTTTCGCTAGTGCAATCGTATATCCAGCTTAAATGTCATAGAATTTCATAAGAGGCTTGTTAAATAGGTAATACAGCCTAACGCTATATTATTTGAAAAACACATACACATATGCATACATTTATTAATTAATGTTGCTTTAGGAAATATAAGACCACTCTTACATAAGCAACAATTTTGGTAAGTTTCAAACTTTTAACTTAAAACACCAACCTTTCAAAGTTCAATAGTGTACTTCGAAGTGACTAGAGAAATAGTATCAAACATCTCATATTTGAATTCATCAAATAAATCATTATAGCTGTAAGTAATCTTAGTAATGTTTCATAACTATTTTCCACATTTATTATTATTAATTACTGTAAATGTATAGACTGTTTAGCATGATCAAAACCTTTATCGAAATCAACTGTTAGTTCTTATTAATTTGTAAGGTTTAAAGTCTAGGGGTGGGCGGAATTTGCGTAGTCGCGTTACGCAAATCTCCGCGAAATTGTTAAAAATCTCCGCGAGCACGTAGAAATTCCGCGAAGACGCGGAATTGCTTGTCCCGCCCGTTCGCGATGTGTTTTTGCGTGCTCGCGGGGAAATATATCGCTAACTTGCCCATGCGGTCGCTAATGGGCGCGGCCATCTTGTTTTTCACTTGTCCCGCCCGCTCGCGATGGTTATTTCCTGTTCCGGGTCGCGTATTGCATGCTCCCGCCCGTTCACCATAAGTATTTCCTGTTTGGGAACGCGCATTACGTGTTTGCGATGCTTTTTGCGTGCTCGGGGGGGAAATATCGCGCGAACTTGCCCATGCGGTCGCAATGGGCACGGCCATCTTGTTTTTCACTCTATTGGTATGGTTCTGGGCCTGCTTTTCAATTCTCCCTCTATCTTTTCAATCCTTTGTTTCTGGAAACTTTTTTTGATCTTTTTATTTATTATCTATCTCTCTATTTTCCTGATTCTATATTTTGAGTTTTTTCTACTTTTTGTGTGTTTTTCACTACTTTTTCACTCTTTTTCTATTACCTGCTTTTTAATTTCTTTTACTTACTTTTTTAATTCCTACCTTTTCTATTCCGCCCCCCCGCCTACCCAGAACCATGGCAAAGGGCCACAGGGCTCGTAGCCACAGCCGCGACCAATTTCAACGCACACCCTATTGATACACTCCTCCGCTGCTACAAGTCATCTTTGATTGTGCGAAACTGGTACTCATTAATCCATTAATCCTGTGGCCGAACCATGAGACATTTGAATTTGGACTGGACTAGACAGATTTGTAAATAAGACCCCCTAAATCACCTCACATCAATGGACAAAACCATATGATGTGCTACCAAGTTTTGATCCAGCGTTTTCTCTCTATCTTTGGACTTGGCCCAAAGAAAATGACAAATTTCTTTATTTATTTACTCTCCTTCACTTGGTTCTCTGAAGGATCTTGTTCATCATATTGAGGGATGAAGGACTCTGGGGAGTCAAAGTTAGCAACCTAATGAGGACCAGGAATTAGTAGGATCAGAAAAAAGGGGGAGAAAGAGGGATATGCTAGGTCCACCCTCCTAATATAATCATAAGCCCACAAAGAAAACCGAAATCTCGGTTAAAGGACCTAGCTATAGTACAAAAAAGATCTTCCGCTCAGTGAGAGTCAGAAAAAAGCAAAAAAGGAGAAATGTCCTTTCTTGAGTCCCCTCACTCACCAGGGTTTCCCCATGGTGACATGCTTCATCATAGGGGCCATCCCAACCCGCTGCGGGTTGGGGCGTGCTACGACTTGCAACACTACGTAGGAGCACTTATTGTGAGTGACTATGTGTAGTGCGGTAATGAGAGTGGAGTGGGCGAATTAAAAATATCTAGCTAGTGGGCGAAATAGATTTATTCTGGCTCCTAGCCGATATATTAAAATCGGGGTCGGTCTCTAGGGTTCCTGTCTACGATGGGTCAGGGGTCTACTTTTTGTGTGTTTTTCACTACTTTTTCACTCTTTTTCTATTACCTGCTTTTTAATTTCTTTTACTTACTTTTTTAATTCCTACCTTTTCTATTCCGCCCCCCGCCTACCCAGAACCATGGCAAAGGGCCACAGGTCTCGTAGCCAGAGCCGCGACCGCCTTCCTTGCGGAAGGCGGCGCCAAAAAGGGGTGCAGGCACGGGCCTTATTCTGTGAGGCGGAGGTGGCCGCACTGGTTTTTTTTGTTCAGCGCCACCTCCCCTTAACCCTGGCAGCAGGCGGCAGGCCTGGGTCCGGGTACGGGCTCCGGGAGCGTCGGCAGCGGTGGGGCAAGGTGCGTCGGGCAGTGTGTCGCTGCTCTGGTGTCCGGCTCACCAATAATCAGCTGACGCACCGGTGGTCCGATATTCTGGACCGGGAGCAGGACCTGCTGGACCTGCTAGGAGTGGAGGTCCCGGGGCTTGGTGAGTAGCTATTTAATATTACTACTTTGTGTTCTTCTGCTCTGTGTTATATATTGCGAATATTTTTTTTCCGACCAGCAAGAATGCTGCTGCTTACATTGCAGGTAAATTACGTTTAAAAATCTTCTGTGATTGTTATGACACAGGCGCTCGGCGCTACTAATCTTACTTGTTTGCAACTTTGCGCTCGCTTGGCCTGATGATTATGTAAGAGTTTACTTTAGAGAACTTAAGTTAGGTAATGCTAGAGAGACTCTAGTCCTTCCTTTGTCCTCCTGCCACTAAGAAGGGATAGTGGTGGATTGATAGGTTTAGTTACTTATTAGTTGGTAATTTTTAAGTGGTGTGCGTGACGCATCCTCTGTCACGTTACGTGCTGCTGAGTGCTGCTTACCCCAGTCCTTAGTAGAACCTTTTGTAGTTTGTTTAGTGAGTGTTAATAGGCTTATATCATCACTAGCAGAACATCAGCAGCAACCAGCCAACAATTTGGTGTATGCAAAAATGTATGCATGTGTCCTCCATCTATGCATTTTTGAGGACTAAAATAAATGGAAATGCAGACTTACTGAACAATTGGCCCGTCTGGATTGGAATAGGTGGGCTAGGTCAGGTGGTACTTAGGCTTACTAGACGGTCCGTGAATCTCGCAATACTACTAGTCGATCAGATTAGATAGGTCAATTTTATTGCAATTGTTGTTCACAAAAATGCTTTTGGAGCGTATTTTAAAATATTTTATTTGTTTCACACCAAACTTTAATTTTTGTCTCTTTCTTTATGAAATCTTACATGATCAGCACCCAGGGGCAAGAAGACGGGGTCACAGGTGGCAGGACAAGATCATCAAGATGCCTCCCAGGGCCAGGACCGCTCCTCTAGCGAGGGCTCTGCTGCTGGCCCCAGTAAGTCCTCCAGTGGTTAATATTAATAATTATATTTCCCTAACTTTTCCTGCACCTTATTTTTTCCGAACTATTATTTCGGTATCCTAATTCTATTTTTTACAAATTCTTCTTCGATCTAGACTATCTGTTTCTAAATTCTTGTTATCCCTGCCTCTAACTGCGTCTGCTATGACTCTCTGTACTACTACTATTAGTCTGTCTGTAGCTAAGCTTGCCCAGTTGGCCACTCTTTATTTAAAATATTTTAAATAAAACTCAGATTCACCAATAGCTCTAGCCATTGAGTCCAGTCCTTTGGGTTGTCCTCTTCTACTACTTCTAGTCTTCTTAATCTTGAGGCTTTTCGACAATTCCCACCAAGAAAATGCCCAACCAGATTTTACTATTTTTGATAGGATAGGACATACTACTACTGTTGTAGGGATTCTGCACATACAGAACTTTGCACAAGAAAATAGGACGTTGGTGATGGGAGGTTGGACCTTCCTCACACCTCAATCAGAAGCCACCACAATCCCCTGACCGACTAGTTATAGTGTCTCATTAGCTCTCCGAAACCCCCCAAGATACCCAATGAGTAGACAACCCAGAACATAACACTCCCGACCTCTGTCGTGGAAGCAATGCACACCCTTTCGCTCACTCACTCGTGTAAGTCCACACCAAATACCACTGAGTCTATGTAAGTTCAAAAGGTTTATTTTCAACTGACAAGCTCTGTACGTTGTTCTATAATGCAGCAGCAACAGCAAAATGCATAAGATTAAAACAATAAACATTGTTACACTTAGTTACACTTACAACTACAAGTCCATAGAAGACAAAAGGCGAAATCATGATAACTGAACAGTGGTGGAAGAACCACCCTCCCCTTGGTAGGAATATAGTTTATATAAAATTATAAATGGAGATCTGAGCGAATTCTGGGGACCCCTCACCTTAGAAGAACCTAGTACTGGTTACATCATAAGCTCTGCAAATCTCTGGTTCGTATAAGGGAATCTTCCGTCTGTTATGAGAAAAATGGTGCACGTTAGTATAGTGCAAGCATTTCTCAGTCGTGCCAAAAAGTGTAGTATTTTTATGGATAAGCAATATGGACTAACACCAGAACTCCATAACAAAGTGGCTTGTTTTTCGACCTTGTACGCAGCGCTCAGACAGTAGCAGTATGAGCTCATGTGGGCTCAAAGGCGTCTTACACAACAAGCTGCGAGGTAACTTGCGCAAAAATAAAAGACACAAAGCTAAAATGGTTGCATGGCTCGGGGTAACTTAGCAAAGACTAGAATGACCCTAGGGACCATATAACACTACTAGTGTCTACTCTACTACCTGATTTGTACTAGTGATGTATGTTGTATATGTATTATGTATGTATTAACTTTTTTTTCAATTTTGCTAGTGAAAAATAGGGGGAGGTGTATATGGCATCTGAAAAATGTGTAATGTTTTTTCTAGGCGTACTACCGACCACCAGTACTGGGGCCAGCGGCGAAGGTGACGCGGCCGCTGAGGGTGCAGGAGATGCAGCAGTTGCAGGAGGAGCTGCAGGGGGTGAGCCAGCAGCAGTGGCGGGCGGTGGTAAGTTATATTCCTAATCCTTACTTATTGACATTACACTCACTGCAAGGGTGTAATGTATACTGTACTGTTGAGACTTAAGTAAGAAGTTGTTGTGAATGGTTGAAGAAGACACCCTTTACTTAGCATTAGCAATAGCATTAGCGACGGGAGTGTACTGTTGAGTAACCAATGGCCTCTTCTATCGGACTTCAACTCAGCTGTGAAAGTTTTATGGAGAAGACTAAAAGTGAGATCAGATGACCTTGATGGATGGGTTGAACGAAAAGGGAAAGAAGGGTGGAAGGAGGAAGGACGGGCGAGATTTAATATTTATGACTGGCAGAGAAGGATACGTGGGATGCATGCATAGGTGTCTGATAGGAATCAGATGCATGGGTGGTGGAATGCCTGAAACTCCCACAAATGTTAGAGGCCGAGGTAGTGGGAGGATAGATACATACCACAAATGTTATGTACTGTGCTTGCTAGTGCTACTGTGCCACTATGTGTAGAATTAATTTGTCTTACTGCTTTGCTAAGAGTATATTTTACAATAGTCTTGTTTTTTCTTCTTGATATAGCTACTCCTTCCAAAGTGAAAGTAGACAGGAAGGAGTTGGCAGCCAAGGCCCGGCGCCGGAAGCTGGAGGCCATACAAAGTGAATACCGGCGGCTGGTGGTTCTAGAGGAGGAGGAGGCGGCAGCAGCTGCAGCCTCCTCCAATGCCCCGGGCTCCAGCCACCCCCCTCCAGTGTTACGGCGCCACCGTCTGGCAGCCACCCTCCGCCATACTACATTAAGCACTGCTGCCCCCCCCCCTGTGGATGCAATTGCCGCGCACTGAAGCGCCGTGTGGCCCGTCTAGAGGAGCGTATTCGTGTCCTGGAGAGGCAAGCCCGCTGATGAACAGACCCTGTTTATTGCCCCTTTTTTATTGCTTATTTTGGTGGGTGGGAATCTGGCGTTGGGGTTTCCACTTTTGGACAATTGGACATTTCATTTGTTGGACTTTTTCGTTCCGGGCAATGGACATTGGTTGGGGTTAGGGAGAGGGGTGGGTCAGGTGTTGTGGGATTTTTTTTACATAGTTTATTTTTGTTAGGGGATTAAATTATATATTTATTCTTTATATACAATGTTGTTAATGTTTTGCGGGTGGGGTTACTGTTTTACGTCACACTGTTTCCTTGCTGGTGCAGGGCCACAGCTTGTGTTTGATTTAAATAATTGGCTGAGTTACTAAGACACAAACAGATAGATGCAGTACCCCTCACTGAGGGACTTGTCCTACTAGTACTGTCAGTCTCTCCTCCTAGTCTATGCATTCTGCAACTGGACTCAAAGGGGTGTGTGAAATAGAATTAATGAAAACATTTCCATTATTAATTATGCCTCCCCCAAACTTTTTCTCTTACCTGTGCTTGATGTTTAACTTGGGCACGGCGATGGCTGCATTGTGATGATGGTTTTCTTTCCCAACATGCCATGGTTGTGGTGGTAGTAGTAGTAGACCCTGGCAGTAGCATTTGCAAAAAAAATAAAATGAGACAGTCAGTCGCCTGTGAGAGACTGTGGGAGGAGTAGTAGAACGAAGTACAGTACGAAACTTACTGCCAAACAATAATATGCCAAAATACAATAAAACATAATGGTGGCGGGGATAGCCTAGTACATAGAGTTACAAACTCTAGCTGTGTCGAGTCACTCGACTAGGCCTACAGTACACTCAACACAAGCGTAACCGTTAGTGCTGTGTAGGAGGATGACAACAAATCCAATCGATGCCGGCAATTAATGCTGATGAATTAGGTTCCGTTGGTAAAAAAATTATCTCGCAAATATACTGCTCATGGGTGGGCAAGCAGAAGAAGAGCCTCGCCCTGCCTTGAAATTGAATTAGTGTTGCTTTTGCCACATCCGCCCCAGCAAGCGTGTGATAAATTATTGGTGTACATTTAATTTAGTCACACCTCAATAAGTCACACAGCCCGGGGGAAGCGGGTTAGGGTTTGTTGAATGGTTGGGAAGGGGGGTTTTGGGAAAGGTTTAACAAAGAAAAACAGTACGCATGGACAACAACTAAACACAATCTTGGCAGACAACCATATCCATAAATCTGTTAAGGGAGAAAAAGGAAATGCATGCATGATGATGATAACTTGATGGTTAATGATAAGTAGTACTTACTAACTAACTACTACTAGACAATTAGACAGTACAGGGCAGCAGTATATTATGCAATTTGCCTTGCCTGTCTGCCCTCCGAGAGACCCGAATTACATACAGTTTCTGTTCTGTTGTACCGGCCCGGGCTTAAAGATAAGATAGCAAAGAAAATTCAAAAATAGCTGTAGGGATGAATTGAATTATAAGCAGAGAGCAAACATAACAACAACAACAACACACAGTAGTAATTATTGAAGACAAAAAATGAATCAAATTTAAAAGATGATGAAAGTTGATACTGTTACTGTATGTTATCCTGGTCAAAATGGGGAGTTGCATCTCGGCATTCCTCTTGGTCCTCCCTTCCATGGACGCTCCGGCCATCAATCTTGGGTGACGGAACAGCCTGCCTGGCAGATGTAGATTCATTGGTAATGTAAGTGAGAGTTGTTTTTCCCAGTATAGCACAGGGTAAGGGCCGGCCTGTAATTGTAGATGGGAAAACAAAAGGGATATTGAAAAATCAAGTAGAAAAAAAATGCATAAATTAGGGTGGAGTGCAACAAGATCACTTTCAGAGGCGGCATGGATACATCATGTCTACTCTAGTCTGTTCCCAGCATTAACCGCCAACAACAACAGGACAGAGCAGGCCCACGGCACCCGTGACCCATCCTCCATTTAGCGTACATTTTTTGACAGAGGCAGACAAAGCAGATATACAGCAACATAGCATTTTACAAATTAAGTGACTAAATAAATGCCCCGCTGTCAGTCATACCACCACACTCGACTCCACCACTACACAGACATGTAGGTCCGCAGTGGTTGTTGTTGACTTGTTTACCTTTTATGCCACTCATGAAATGCCCTGAGTTATTCCATCAATCATCACGGATCGTACTGAGTGACTGCGAAGATATTATGTCACTGTGGTCATCATCATGGTGTGTTGTCCAACTCAGTGTGCAGTGTACAGGTTGAGTCCCCTTTCCATATTCAAAATGCAATGGATCGGCCTGCAGTAGAAGTAGAAATTTGTTATTAAAAAACAAGAATGGAAACAAACATTGCATTGAGTTACTTTTAGTGTGTAGATTAGATAGTACACAATGAATTAACTTCATGCACTACAAACAACAACAACACAAATCACTCAGTCAGCGTCCAATGCATGTCATCATTCATTACCTGTTCCTTCTCATCTTCAGTTAATGGGCAGTCTGTCTCGGCTCGGAAAGGAGGATAGCTATAGTAGTCATCATCATGTTCCACTTCTTTTGGAGAGACTCAACGAGGCAAGATTTTCTTTTTCTTCGACTATGCTACATCCAACCATCATCTGGCTTGAGGGCAATAGATTTAGGTTGATTTAGGAGGATGGAGGAGCAGGACTCGGAGGAGTGGACTGAAATGCAGACAGCTGAAACTCATATATGGCAATAAAAGACGAAGACGGTGGTGATGGATTTGTTGTGATTTGAAGTTTCCAACCAGAAAGACAGACACACAAATAAAAGTAAATAAGGGAGGACGACAGTAATAAGTGGAAGCCAAGTTGTCAGGGAAGTATAGCTCGTCCTCAAACTCTGGGGGTTCAACCAGAAGTAGGTAATCAGCATCTAACACGCTACTTCCGTCACCTGAGCCGCTGTCCTCATCTTCCTGCATTGATTCATGTATTGTGTAATTCGGTGGTATAAATTGCTGATTCATTTTGATCATGGTTAACCTCTCCACGTTTTTGGGTGAGAGACTGGTCCTTTTCACTGTTACAATGAAACCAGCAGCACTGAAAACACGTTCAGAAGAGACACTTGTAATAGGGCAAGCCAGATAGTTTATCGCCAGCCTGCTGAGCACTGGCCATTGGCCCCTTTTGCCATACCAATACCGCAATGGGTTTTGATCAATGTAGACCTCTGTTGGGTCATCCAGGTAGGCCTGGACCATCCGGTCAATGTTCAGGGGTGCTACACTTTGTTCGGCCTCTTTTGTCTTTGCATCAGCACTGGACCTAGCAAGTCCTTGCTGTAAATACCAATCCTGTGCCGTTTTTACTGGGGCTGATGATCCGGTTCTTGCTGTTGTCGATAGTGTTGGTGTTGGTGACAGCTGTGAACCAAATGCACTGCTCTCAGGCTCTGCAGTTGAACTTGACGCCGGATGCCCTGCTGCAGTACATGTTGTGGGTTTGAGGCCTTTAATTACCAGCCGTTCCTTTTCCAATTTACTGGCTGCCTCAGCTATCCAAGTTTTGTACCGGGCAACATCCACTTCTGAAAAAGGGAGTAATGTCTTACTGTTCAGTGCCGATTTGTACCGTGGATCCAGAATTGTGGCACAAATGTATTGTTCTTGTGACAAAATCTTAGTTTGCACCCTTGCATTTTCAGTTAAGTGACATGATAAGCTCTCCACCAACTCATATGCTTCTTTTTTTCCTCCACACCTTTGTACGCTTCAGACACCTCCTTCAGCTGTTGCTCTAGCATGTGTAACAATGGGATAGCTTGGCCCATAGTACAGTCCTCCTTGCTGACTTCACGTGTGAAGACCTCGAAAGGAAGAAGCATCTCTGTAAGAGATTTAACTAGGCACCATTGGTCCATCTGAAGGGTCATGCCTTTCACAGTAGCATCTGCCCTTCGCATGACATATTCATTGATTGGTCTGTACTGCTCAAACAGACGGTCAAGCATGTAATACGTTGAGTTCCAATGTGTTGCCACCTCCTGGATGAGTGCTTTGACTGGCATTCTATAGTCACGTTGAATGATCCTCAGCTGCTTCCGGGCTTTAAAAGAATGGCTGAAATGAGTGCATATTCTGCGGCAGGTGGTCAGTAAGTTGCTGACTATGGGTTCTTTTTCAGAAAGTCTTAAACTATAATGTTAATGCAGTGCGCCAAACACGGGACCCTGAAATAGGCACCAACCTCCATGGCCTTAAGTACATTACTGCCATTATATGTGGCAACAAAACCAATGTTAAGCCCTCTTGGGTGCAGCCATTCAAAGACCTTGCTGTTATACTCTTCCAAAATGTTTGCAGCAGTATGAGATTTCTCCATGGCGAACATGGCTACAGTTGCATGTTTCCGAGAAGCATTAAAAATCTCAGCTGTGTCAACAGCACCTACTTCAGATAGCTTTTCTCTAACCCCCACAAAGAGACCCAGTGTGCAGTGATGCACATGTAATCACTGGCTTGGCAACTGGTCCACATGTCTGTTGTCAGGTGGATTTTGTGAACAGCACTCTGCTGCAAAGCTTGTCCAACCAATTCCAGCACATCGTGATGTAGTGCTGGAACAGCAACTCGGGTGAAATAGGACCGGCTGGGAACCTTCCATTTAGGGCAGATGGCTGACACATATTCAAGGAAACCCACCCCTTCCACAAATGAAAAAGGGAGAAGGTCCAGCGCTAACATTTTAGCCAGCTTCGCATTGTACAACCGTGCTGTTGGGTGGTTGCATTGGTACTGCCCCTCCGACCTAAGCATGCTGTCAATGGTAGGCTGGAATATTTTAATTTGTGGTGCACCTTTCTTCTTGAACCCAGTTAGGCTCAACGACGCCGCACTTTTGCTCATTGCAGTGCCTGGTTGCCTTGGTGTCTCAGGCTGACTCTTACTACGGTGCCACTGAGATGTTGCTGAGGATATGGGCGGTACCACTACACTGCTGGGGATAGGGCTAGAAATGTCTCCCTCTTGTTGACCTTCCACCGCGATCATATCTTCCCCTACTTGTTCATCCCCAACAACAGCAATGTGTCCAGTTTTACTTTTTTCTAAGTGAAGTAGGTGAGCCTCCCACTTGATACTGTGGTGGTTTTTGAGATGACTTGTTTGTCCTCCAGTACCATAGTTTGTACTAAGCTTACCCCGCCTAACAGCCTGTCGACAAATTGAGCATATAGCAATGTTCTCCTCCTTACTGCTAACTGAAAAGAAGTCCCAAACTGGGGAGGAGAACTTTCTGGCGCTGCTGGAGGTGCCACTTTCAATACCAGATGAACTGGAGGGTGTGCCTGGAATTTGACTCTGTGCACTTACATTACCACCACCTACTGAGGTGGTGGTTGAGCTAGATGTAGGTCCCTGCCAGGCCTTTTCAAAGGCAAATATGGAAGCTGGAGGTCGTGTTGGTGTTACCTGTGTTGGTGGTATCCATGCTACATCCCTCGCAGCGATTTTGGATAGTCTAATAATGTTGGTCTCCATCTCCGCAGGACCAGGAGTAATGTTCATGATGACTGGCTCTTCATCATCATCACCCCCCTCGTCTACATCTACCTCCATAACTGTAAGGCTTTCTGGAACCTTCCTTTTCACTAGCCTTGTCTTGTGGCGTGCATCACTCTCAGACTGAGCTGGTGGCTTCCAAGTGGCATCTAGATCATCAGAAGTGGGGCTTGAAGAAGAAGTTGATGGACTAACCCTCCTTTTCCTTGCTGGTGGTCTGGAAGACAATGGATCTTCTGAAACAGTGGCTTGCTCCTCTTCGTCTGCAAAAAGCTCGATTTCCTGAACTGCCCCTACTTCAGGTGGAACAACTACTATTGTGGGCTGTGGTTCCGGCAGTGGTTCCGGCTGTGGTTTCGGCTGTGGTTGCGGCTGTGGTTGGGGCTGTGGTTGGCGCTCCGTTTGGGGCTGTGGTTGGGGTTGCGGCTGCGGCTGGGGTTGCGGCTGTGGTTACGGCTGTGGTTGCGGCTGTGGTTGCGGCTGTGGTTGCAGCTGCGGTTGCGGCTGCGGCTGTGGTTTCGGCTGTGGTTGCGGCTGTGGTTGCCCACTTATCTGCTGAGTTTCCGCCTGCGAGTGCGTGGATTGGGTACTAATTTGCGATAATGACATTTCAACATCACTGCTCGTTAGTAGACTGGCTACCTCTGCCACACTCATGGGCTTGGGCCTAGGTTGGTGGGGTGGGCCCGCTGATGCGGAGGTGCTGCTCCCAGCTTGGTCCCCGCCGGACACCGCTGCTGCAGGCGTAAGTTTTTACCAAAAACACATCGGCCGGCACACCAGTCTTGGCAAGTGCCACTTCCTTCTTCTGTTCCTTCTTCTTCTCACTGGCAACTTTCTTGGTACTGGAGGACCTGGTACCTTTCTTTGGGGCCATCTTCTTCAGATGTCAGCAGGACACAGGTGCACAAGTTGCAGAGATGTCTGTGGTCACACGTGGACGTGACGTGGTGCGCAGCAGGACTTCTGCCTGGCAGTACAACGGGTGATGATGATGACACCTCCTCCTCTGTCTTTTTGTGCACCTAAAAGCAAAGAAGCCAGGAGAAGAACATCAGTGAAATGTTGCATTTGTTGTTGTGGTTCAATTACTAGTAGTACAAACAAACAAATAAAATATATAAGTTAGTGTAGCCATTTGTGAGACTGTCAACAAGGGCTTTCATGGTATACTGTGTACACTCTCAGGAAGGATAGGAAAGAAGAGGAACAACAACAAAAATACAAATGTAATAGAAGTGGACCCTGTTTGGCATTAAATTATTTGCTCATCACATCATTCAGGAGCTGCAGCTGGCAAAGGGGAAGGATGGAAGCAGTAAGCCAAGAGGAAAACCATGCAGGCCTAAATGGCAAAAGCAGCACACTTATAACTCCCACCAGAAATGGCCACCAGCCACATGGACACTCACAAATCACAAGCAACAAGCAGGAGGCCTGGAAAACAATGTACTGAAAACAGGCCTATAATAGCCAGGCAAAGGCTGCATGCTAAACCACACTGCTTTGCCTGTAATGCAATAAAATGCAAAAACGAAAATCCACAGGGCTAAACAAGGCCTGCAACACACCACACACAACTAAGGCATGTATTTAACACACAGCCCAAAAAACTGAAATACCCCCAAAAATACACATTTTGCAATTCAATCCAATGCCATCAATGCCCTAAATGATGTTTAAATTCAACAGAACACACAGAAACAGTTGTTTCATGCACCCCTGACTACCTCTGAGCCTACTGGATGAAAGGCCTGTTGGCAGACTAGGCCACAAGCTTGCAGGCCTATGGATAAAAGCACACTACCGGGCTTCAAAATGGCCACCAGCCACATGGCCAGGCCCACAACAACAAGAAACTGAAGACAGACAATGCAGGCCTATGGCGAAAAGCACAGTGCCTGGCTTCAAAATGGTCGCCAGCCTCATGGCCAGGCCCACAACAACAAGAAACTGAAGACAGACAATGCAGGCCTATGGCAAAAAGCACACTGCCTGGCTTCAAAATGGCCACCAGCCTCATGGCCAGGCCCACAACAACAAGAAACTAAAGACAGAGAATGAAGGCCTATGGCAAAAAGCACACTGCCTGGCTTCAAAATGGCCGCCAGCCTCATGGCCAGGACCACAACAAGAAGCCTAGGCCACAAAGGAAACACATGCAGGCCTATATGGCAAAAGCAGCACACTTATAACTCCCACCAGAAATGGCTACCAGCCACATGGACACTCACAAATCACAAGCAACAAGCAGGAGACCTGGAAAACAATGTACTGAAAACACGCCTATAATAGCCAGGCAAAGGCTGCATGCTAAACCACACCGCTTTGCCTGTAATGCAATAAAATGCAAAAATGAAAATCCACAGGGCTAAACATCCCTGCAACACACCACACACAACTAAGGCATGTATTTAACACACAGCCCAAAAAACTGAAATACCCCCAAAAATACACATTTTGCAATTCAATCCAATGCCATCCATGTGCCCTAAATGATGTTTGAAATTAATAAATACATCACACAGCAAAGGAACAGTTGTTTCATCATGTTTCATCATGCACCCACCCATGACTAGCTCTGGGCCTACTGGCTACCCATAACTATTTATTTTTAAAAATGATGAAAAGTACAAAAATTGTAGTTGCAGCAACTGCAATGCCCCAATCAAACAACACCAACTTACTTGTAAAATCTCAAATCCAAAAATCCTCAAATCCAATGATAATGATGCAGCAGACACAAAGAGTGATCCTTCCAGCTCAAATCCAAGTGAAAAATGAACAGGAGATGGACAAAGCACTGGGAGGAGCCTGCTGGACAGGAACAGGAAGTAGGAGACTCTGTGGCACTTCCTCCCTCTCCCCCCAAAAAAATTTGACATAAAAGGACAGCCAAATATCAATCTGAGTTTTTTTTTTCATCCATATCATCATTTTATAGAAGGTTTTATGCTGCTCGAGATATTCTTCTTCTCCAGATTGAACATTTTGCGTGTTCGGGATCGTGAGCTTTACCAACATTCCGCCGGATGTCCGATGGCGCGCCCGAATGACGTGTTCGCGATCGCAATCTCTCTCGCGGGGCACGATGGCGCGGCGAATGACGTGTTCGTGATTGCACACTCTCGCGTTGTCCGATGGCGCGGCGAATTACGTGTTTGCGATGGCAATCTCTCTTGCGGTGCACGATGGCGCGGCGAATGACGTGTTCGCGATCGCACACTCTCGCGTTGTCCGATGGCGCGGCGAATGACGTGTTCGCGATCGCAAACTCTCGCGGGATCGCGCGGCCGGCTACCGAAATCTCGTGGCGCACGCGAACGGATAGGAAAACCCGTCGGCGAACACAGGAATCCCGGTAAGTCGCTATCGCGCGCGCTAGAACGCATTTTTAAAGCGCGAACAAGAAAATAATTCTGCTACACCGCGGATCGCGGAATTGTTGGCAATTCCGCGTTCTCCGCGGAACGCGAAATTGCCTAAATTCCGCAAATTCCGCCAGCGGAGCTGAATTTGACGCCCAGGGTTAGTTTAAACACTCTTTTGCGGAGCATGTATTTCATTTTCTCATAATCATTTGCATTTCTAAAACAGTGTGCAAGATGCACATTCAGTTTATATGTCTATTGCCATTCTCATAGTGTGTTTAAATGTTGTGGAAAGGATGAACAGTTTTTACACTGCATCAAATTTATTTTTTCCCCTGACTATTGAAACAGAGGCAATTTCAGGTGAGAAACAGTGAACATAAAGCCATATTTATAGTCTCCACTTGAATCAGGTCTATTGGCAATTATATAGGTAGGCTATTTGGCATATGCACAACCTTCGCAGAGGCCCTTGCTTTAAAATTAAATGCATTCTTAGTAAAATCTTTCAGCCGCCACTACAACTGATGATAGGCCTCTGCCGGCCTCCTCTATGCATCTTTTGAAAGTTGTGTTGTTTTAAATTATTTATACATTTTTCCATATCCTCTGTTTCTCCTGGATTGCTTTTCACCTTGATCTCTCATCAGTATAGTCTATCTCTTACAACTTGCTGCTTATCTCCAACTCTGAAACTCTCATTCACTAAGCTATATATCTACCTATTTCACACTCATTCTTTCCTAGTTTTAGTGCCAACCTACAACTCATTCTCCCCCCCTTCCTCATACTTACCTCAAACATGCACACCTCTCATTCTCTAATATCTATACCTCTCACTCTCCCTTAGGAGTTGGGTGGCTGGAGCTGTGGGGTCCCCTCTGACCTTCTGACATTTATGGCTTTAAGCTGCTGGACCCACCCTCCCACCACAACCACCATGTGGGCATCTGTGACGCCCCTGCTATATACAAGTTTTTCAATCTATCATTTACAGCTACAGACATTATATTATACCTCCTTGGGAATAATCATTGTTTTTGTGACAATATGTTCTGCTCCATATTCCAGCCAACAGTGTTCGCAGAGCACTTGACATTCAATCCCTACTCCATGTCTGGTGATGGTGTTTCGCTCAGTGTTTGGTCTGCCATTACACATGTGCCCTTTTCATTTTTCCTGCTTGCAGACTGGAAGAGCTTTTGTTATGATTACAGAATGTTGGTTGGGAGACTGGTCTTTAAAGTTCACCATGTTTGTAGATTTTCTGAAAGTGGTGTTTTGAAGGTCTTCCTGTACGATATTCATGCTTGTTCAGATTGGGTGTTATTAGGGTGCATTGGTCATACTGTTTCCTTTTCTTTTCAAAATTTACAGTAGTTATGGAACTATTGTACATCAGTTAAAGGGGGTGACAGCTATTGCTGTTTTTGTAGTCATCCAGATACATTTTCCCTTATCATCATTTATTCTGTGGTTACACTTTCCATTTTGACTCCTTATTTCACACTTTCACCGTCTCATAGGTTTCTGAGGTAGTTCACAGCATGAAGTACCTACCAAACAGATTATAAATCTTTAATAATGACTAATCTAGCTTTGTTCATCATTTAGCCCTGCTTGGTTTAATGTATTCAACAGTTCCACCCAATATATTTCTCGTTGTAATCTTTCTATCATGTATTCACCTCTGAGATGCAGATTTGTTTAGAAATTTGGCATCCTACTAGCACATTCTGATGATGTTTTTCAAGACATTGTGCCGCTAAACTTGAACTTCACATTGTGGTTTCTCATTCTTGAATTATGTTTTTGGTTGACAAAGGTTTGCACCCCGCCAAAGCAGGAACCACAATCCCAGTCAGGGTAAGTGTAGTACACACTAAAGGTTTACCTGTGCTCATCCGCTGGTAGCTTGGCACAGAGCAGTCAGGCTAAACTAAAGAGACAATGTGTACAGTATTTGTGCACCTGTATACATTTACGTAGTGAAAACACTACAAAAGTACTTCACATAAGTTTAGAAACATAAGGAATAATTATCTGAGTAAAACAAGACCAAAACAACAAACATCCAAAATATGCAAGTCAAGATATGAACTTTGCAAGATTAAGTCAAAATGCAGTGCTTAGAAGTCAATAGCTCCAACTGGGGCTATCTGGTCGCCCTTGACCGAGGCAAATCCAAAAGTTCAGTCCAACCACGATGGATGCGGGCTTGATACAGGAGTTACGTAGACCCGCTGACAGTACCTTGGATGCATCCATGCTCGGGGATGATGTCTTGAAATCCGAAGAAGATGCATCGCTGCAGCAGGCGATGCATCGGTTCAGAAGTCAGGAAAAGTCATTAATACGTCTATGTCAGAAGTGCTTTGCATCGGTTCCGAGTCATCGATGTGGAACCGCTGGGTCAAAGGCGTTGCATCAGTTAGAAGCCACGCCGGGCCAGGAATGGTTTGAAGTTGGGATGTGGCATCGCAGACACCGGCGATGCGTTGTCCAAGACTCATGCAGCAATGGTGATTCTGAGGCACTGTGTCGGCAAAGTCGGGGCTGTGTTGTAAGTCGAGGCCGAGTCCACGGCTTTGAAGCAAGCAGGGGCAACGGGTCGATTTTGCAGGGAATGCGCTGGTTCCGAATTACGATTTGGAGATGAAGCATCGGTTTCTTGGGTTGCAGCACCAAACACTCACCACAAGAGTCCAGGACTGGATTTGACACCCCTTGGCAGAGCAGGACTCACAGCAGAGAAGCCCAGGTGCTGGTAGCAAGATGCAGGTGAAGTCTTTTATATCCTTGGGACTTCAGAAACAGGAGGCAAGCCCAACAAGCCCTTGGAGAACCTTTACAGCTGAAGGATTTAGAGAGTAAAGTCCAGTTCTCTCACTGCAAGAAGCAGCAGGCAGCAGGACAACACAGCAAAGCAAGCAGCAAAGTGGCAGTCCCTCCTGGCAGCACAAGAGCTCTTCTTCCTGGCAGAATATCCTCAGCCCAAAAGTGTTCTGAGTATATGGTGTCAGAGGCCCAGTAGTTATACCCTTTTTAGCCTTTGAAGTAGGGCCACTTCAAAGAAAGGTCTTTGTAGTGTGCAAGACCCTGCCCTTCCTGGCCCTGGCTCCAGACACACTACAGGGGGGTATACAGTTCTTGATGTGGCGGTCAGGCACAGCCCTATTCAGGTGCAAGTGTCAGCTCCTTCCTCTCACTCTAGCTCAGGAAGACCCATCAGCCTGGTGATTGGCCATCAGGATATGCAGGGCACACCTCAGCTCCCTTTGTATGTGACTGTCAAAAGTCCAGCAGTCATCCAACCCAGACGTGTATTCTAGGGACAGGCAATGGCACAGAATGGTTAAAGTAAGAAAATGCCAACTTTCTAAAAGTGGCATTTTCAGACCTGCAATTTAAAAACCAACTTCACAAAATGATGTGTTTTACATTTTGAGTCCAGAGATACCAAACTTACTCAGTCTATATTTTCCCACCTGGAAGTTACACTTGTAAAGTGTTACAAGGCAGCTCCACTGATAACCTTTGGGAGAGATAGGCATTTCTCTAGTGAAAAAGGAATTTAGCAGTTTTTCACTACCAGTACATATAAAACTCAAAGTCCATCTCCTACCTTTTAAATACACTGCACCCTGCCCATGGGGCTGCCTAGGGCCTACCTTAGGGTTGACTTATATGTAATAAAAGGAAAGGTTTGGGACTGGCAAGTAGGTGAACTTGCCAGGTTGACATGGCAGTTTAAAACTGCACACAAAACAGGCTCTGCAGTGGCAGGCAATCAGTAAGTAAGTAAGAAAGTAATTTTTTTATTAACTGTACGATTATTTTAAATCTGTACAGTATAAAAGCACATAATCAACACCGCTCCACCGAGACTCCCCCCACCCTCACAGCCTCCCGTCCCTTGATGTTAAAATGTGCCGTGCTTGCAAGTGCACCAATAAGTGCTTGATCCCTTCTTAGCCTACAAGCGGGATAATGCATTTTAATTGTGCTAACTTTCCTTAAAAATGGATTAAAAAGTGTGACTTCTTTACCATTGAAATAGGAATTTGCTTCTGTTGTGCGAGCATAACCCAGGAACCTGTTAAAAGTTCAATAAGTTCTGGTCTCCACCCTCCCGGCCTCCCGTCCCTTAATAACCTAAAACACCCCGGACTGACTATTGCCCCTCCTATTGGTGAGACCCTTATTCGCCGTTAAGCTAAGTGGTGCATTTTAATCATTACTATAAAATCAATTAAAAGAGTGAAGTCATTGCCGTCGAGAGGGTGATTAATATATATTGCACAAACATTTCCCCAAAGCATGTTAAAGGTTCCCTGAGTAAGAGCGGATCTTAGGAGTTGCCAGGTATCTTTCTTATATGTGGGTACTCAGCCCGATTTCGTTATCCTCTTCGGACATGCCATGCGGTGCTCATCCTTGTGGATCAGAGCTAGTAGGTTGTGATTGCTGTTGTGATAGTGCTGCTGCCCTTTATAATAGCCCAGTGGCCTCGGTTTTAAAATTCCAACTATACCTGCTGCTGGGCTCCGCTGCATCCTTTGTGGTCAAGTTATCAATGTGGTTGTCCCTCAATTTGATTGCATGCTTGGCCTGCTTGAGCTGCGAGGGCACTGACAAATTTTGTTCCTGGTTGGTACCGGCCCTAAATTCTGGAAGCTGTAGCTGGGCATCAAGTGCAATTCTGATTAGATGAATAAATTTCCCCGCTCTTATGAGTAGGCATGTGTTTGTTTCTGAGAAGCACCAATTCAACGCCTCCATGCAGGACATCGTGCCCTTAGAATTGGGCGTAGCAGTCGATGACGTTCACTGATCAATTTGGGGCAGCAACATAGAAGATGAAACCAAGATTCCCTGTGGTAATTGCATAGCAGACAGGAGACTGCCCCTGTCCTTTCGTGTCCATTTTGGATTAAAGTCCCAAATCTTAAGGGCAATGAGCCGCATGAACAAAATTTTCCTTCGGACATGAGCTGAGAATGCATCTCGCAAGTAGTGTTGGGCTTTCCCTTGGATGTACGACCTGTCCAGTGCCATTGTGTGTGAGTTGTGGCGGAGTAAGGCTCGATCCATTTCGAACGAGATGGACCAAACCTATCGCTTCACTGCATTTGCCCAGGCGGAGTGTGGGATCTCATATAAGAGCATGCTCTCTGCTTCTATTTTCAGGGTTCCTACTACAATGGCAGGCCTGAGACAGGTTTGAAGGGCTATTCATGTGGGTGGCACAATCAGTGGTGTAGGCCCACTAGTAGCATTTGATTCTCCAGCCCTGGGGACATGTAGTGCACTGTAATAGGGACATATTAATAAATCAAATATATCAATCATAAGAAACCAAATGCAGCAGCAAAAAAGCACACAGAGTCCTAAGTCAGCAAAAATGACGTTCAGCACATAGTCAAAGCAGGAGCTCAGAAGGCAAAAAGACAGGGGAAGTCACGCCAATAGATGCTAGATCTAACAGTTTATGTTTGACTATTTTCACTTAAAAGTTTTAAGATGTTTGATCAAAGTATCCCTTGCCATAAGAGCATATTATTAAGCAAATGACTTGTATGGGCCTATTATTTTACCATTATACTGTATCTAATAAAGACAGGGCTATGAGCCTCTGCGGATTGTATCAGATTGTTGATGAATATGTGCATTAACTAAGTAGTCTTTTAGATTTAGTTTCCTCTGTATACTTTGGGGCTAGTCAATGGCTAATTATAACAGTGTACATTTACTCATATGTATATTTACTGTACTACGGAGGTTAACTCTACACGTTTTTGTTATTCACCATTTCAAATATAGATTAAATCTAAGCATAGATTTACATGTCTCCACCCTCTCAAATCAGGAGGGTATTATTCTACAACAGAGTTTAAGAGTATAAAGCTACTATTAGCAACTTTGCACAAGTAGGAGGAGAGATCTGCCTCCATGATACAGATTTTGCTATGTGAACTAATGGTGAAAAAAAAGTTTATTATTGGTTGATTAAATTATAAACTATTAAATTAGATAATATAAATGTAAACTAATTTAAATTATATATTCCATATTTTTTTATTAAGCTATAACTATTATAATGAAATTCTGAACAATTAACTTTTTTTCAGTGAATTTGCATGTTTTTTTTTAATGTAAAGTGATATATAATTGTATCTGCGTGGTACCTGCAGGATCCGCGGGGGGATCCGCATCCCAAGATATACAAAATATAATTTCTTTAATAACTTCAAAACTACTGAACAGATTTACATCAAATTGCAAAAAGGGCTCTTTCTAGACCAAGAGCTAGCTTTCTGCCAAATTTGATGTAAATTCTTTTAGCTGTTCGGCCTGTAGCCACGTCTACAAATTGTATAATCCACATAGATATTGCATGGGGAAAAATTGTTTAGGTACCCCCCATTATCTCCACCCCTGCTTGATTAAACACCCCGATACGTCAAGTGGAGGCCGAGAAAAAGGGGGGGGGGGGGTAAAATAAGTGTAAAATTCCCATAGACTCTTTAGACACTGCTACAGCCTGAACCGCTGGACGGATTTACACCAAATTTGGCAGAAGGATAGCTTTTGGTCTGCAGACTGTGCTTTTTGTTATTTGGTGTAAATCCATTCAGTAGTTTGCAAGATATTAAAGAAAATTCGAATTTGTATATCAAAGATTACAAAGTCTTTGTGAATAATGACAAGCTCGTGCAGAGATCCGCAGAGCTCTGATTGGCTGCTAATACTTGCAAAATTCGTAAATTTGAGGAAACAAAAAAAAGGGCAAGCTCCCGTGTTTGTTTTGAAAAGGGCCTCCGGGTTGGCCAGGTCTGGGGCGCATGGGATGATTTAATAAAAAATGGAGGGGGCGCATGGGGCCCCCCTCCAAGGGCTTACTTTGCGCCAGGGGCCACCCCCTTCCCGAGGCTTATGAACAGTATAACGGGGGGCCTCGCGGACCCCCCAGTCCCCAGAGACCACCACCTCCCTGAAGCTAAACTGAAAGTAATGTGGGGCCTCGCGGACCACCCCCCCTGGTCCCGGGGACCACCACCTCCCACGGAGCTAAATTAAAAGTAATGGGGAGGCTGTGCGTACCCCACAGCCCTGGGGTCCACCACCTACCTGGGGCAAATAACTTTAAAAAGTGGGAGGGGGCCACGTGGCCCCCCTCCCAGGCATCAAGAAAAAAGTGTTATGCAGTTCCTACAAAGTGAGAACCAGACAAAAGGAATATAGACCAACTTGACCAGAATGGTTCGAAGTTGGGAATCCATTGTATTGGATTATAATGCCCTCACACACCCAGTAGGGTGTCATGCTTCATCATCGGGCTGCTCCTCGTCGGGTCGGCGTTGGAATACCTGACGGGCTCCCTATAATAGGGGCACTTTAGCGGAGATCTTTTTCCAACAGCCGTTTGGTGCCGTGGGGGTGAGGGGCCAAGTAAGTGTAGATGAATGTATATGTTAGGTGAGTATAAAATAGGGTTGGGAGTACCAACGACAACAACTTTAATCAATGGGTCTCCTATCCTAAGTAAAAACAATTAATAAGGTGCTAGGCTAAGGTTATGTCCCAGGTTAGGCGCTCTTATTGGTAAGAGGACAAGATGTTTTTCGCCAAGTGAAAGGTCTGCGGGCGATACATCAGGACCAAGGAGGATTCTATCTACAACATAAAACTAAGATGGTGATGTGGCTCAACACTCACACCAACCATTTAACTAACTAGTTGAGTACCTGGTAGTCCTGGAACTACCTGCGGGGAGAGAAAATATCACACTGGTTAGGGAAGTACAATATTTGTGTGTGTTTTCTCTCATATTCCCTGTGAATCTGACTCTCAAAACTCAGTGGTGATCATAAGACAAGTATAAAAACAAGGTGCCACACAGTGAGTGCACATAGTGAGCTAGCGTGAACTTCAGCCCTTGTGGCACAAAACAAAGTTGCAGAGAGACTCGGGACTCACCCTAATCATTGGATTTACCAGGCTTCAACAGTACCCGGTAGGTAATACACGAGGAGTTCCTCATGTACCGGAGCGAGTGAGTGGAGGAAAACAATATATGTTAGTATTGGTGAAAGGTGGAAACATCATACAGGTATAGAACAGTACAAAAAGAACCAGTTAACACCTATTGTATAACAGCCAATCTGTTCATGACTATCTATTTCACAATAAAGCCGGTGTTTTAAACTGAAACTTAACCGGCCCATTCACCACCAAACATCCAGTGCCTGTTCTCATATATGTGCTGGAGGCCACTCAACGGAGAACTACCGTCTGTTGATGTTGTAGTGTGTGCTAGAGGCTGCTCACTGTAGAAGATCCGTCTATGGGTTTTGTTAAGTTATGGTGGTCAAAACATAGTCACTACCCCATATGTGTGTTGTGGCTGCGCGCTGCTCAATGTTAGCCATGCGCAGAGGAGGCATTAAGTTCCGCGGTATAAATAACGGGAGGAGGGAAAGGAATTCACTCACGTGTGTGCCAGTCGCGCGTTACCTGGAGACCTACCCACTTCTACCGGGTCCGGGTGGTGTGGTGGTGTGAGCCCACACCGTATATATCTGTGTGGCTCAGTGCTTCGGGGAGGCGGGGTACCCATTACGATGAGCACTAGTGGGCATGAAGCTAATCCCAATTGACGGCCATATTGGCGGGATCAGTGTAATGAAAGGCAATGCGGCCGCCATTACTAAGTGGTGTAAAGGTTATAGTTGGCGTATTATATGTGTAGCAGTGAGTACCCAATGCCTATAACGGGACGTGTTGCGCATGATGCCAATCCCCGTTGGTGGACATGTCAGGGGGATAGGTGCAATGAAAAGCAATGCGGGCGCCATTACTAAGTGGTGTAAAAAGGTTATGATTCGCACATTGTATATGTACCAGTGAGTACCCAATGCCTCTACCTGTATAAGTTTCTCCATTATTCCCTCAATGAACAAGGAACTTGTATATATGCAGATGCTTGAGTCAAAAAATGTCAAATAATGTGCCCCATATGTGCACAACAGTAAGAATGTGATCTGAAGTAGGTTATGCCCTCAACGCACTCCAAGGTATGTCTTCATTTAATCCTAGGGTGTGTGAAGATAATCGATTAACCCATCTCTGCTCCTTCAAAAAAAAAGCGTTTTTGGTAATTTTGGTTGATGCTTCCAGGATAACCCATTTCAGTGAATCAGGTGAATGGCGCAATTCCAGGAAATGAGTGCACATTTTCGTGTTCACTTTCTGGCAACGAAAGTTGCTGCAGTGTTCAGAAATGCGTATCTTGATTGGACGGGTGGTCATCCCTACATATTTTAAATTGCAGGGGCAAGTGATCATATAGATGCAGTTTGGCGTATTGCATTTGGTGTGTCACCGCAATTCCCAAGTAAAGGAATCAGAGAAGGTTATGGTCCTGTGTACTGAGGTAAATGTGCACGCCATACAAGAATCACAGGGGTAATGGCCTTTAATCGGTGGTAGGTCCCATAAGGTACTTTGGACACCTACTGTTGGCGCCTTAGGCCTAGTGTGAATTAACATGTCCTTCAAATTTCGTGAACGTTTAAAAGCGAAGCGTGGTGGCTCCAATTCCATGGAACCAGTGTTTAGTATGCCCCAATATTTCCTGATCACTTTCGTGAGTGTGTTAGAAGCATGTGTAAACGTGGTGACACAGGTGAGGATATCAGTGGGGATTTTTACTCTCTGTTCTAGAAGTGCTTCACGATTATTGTTCCTTGCCCTCTTTTTGGACAGTGCCATACTTCGTGGAGAATACTGGTGTTGAGCCAGGTTTTTTGCCAATGTTTCTGACTTTATTCTGTAGTCCTCAAGATTGCTCCAATTTCTTCTCACCCTCAAAAATTGCCCAAAGGGGAGATTCTCTTTTAGGGCACGTGGGTGGTGACTACTGAAGAGCAACAGACTATTGCAATCTGTAGCTTTTCTATACATAGTGGTAGTCAATTTGCCCTGTTCGAGTTTGATCGTAAGGTCTAGGAAAGGTATCTGGTTGTGAGAGATAGTGCTAGTAAATCTCAGGTATGGATTCAGAGTATTTATCCAGACACAAAATTCATCACATGATGTTAAGTCACCTGACCAAAAGATGAGAATATCGTCTATGAATCTCTTCCATAGGCGTATTTTCGAGCGATAAGGATTGGAGTCATGGAGGATGAGATGAACCTCAAAAGCCGCCATGTACAGACAAGCTACGCTCGGGGCAAAGGTACTCCCCATGGAAGTACCTTGTGTTTGATGATATATTTGAGCCTTTGAACTCGAAGAAGTTTTCAGTCAGCGCTAGGGTAGCGCATTCCAGAACAAAGCTGGGTGGTGTGTGGGAATCCCAAGCAGCGAAGCCTCCCAGGAGCACTGAGCCACACAGATATATACGGTGTGGGCTCACACCACCACACCACCCGGACCCGGTAGAAGTGGGTAGGTCTCCAGGCAACGTGCGACTGGCACACACTTGAGTGAATTCCTTTCCCTCCTCAAGTTATTTATACCGAGGAACTTAATGCCTCCTCTGCGCATGGCTAACATTGAGCAGCGCGCAGCCACAACAAACATATGGGGTAGTGACTATGTTTTGACCACCATAACTTAACAAAACCCATAGACGGATCTTCTACAGTGAGCAGCCTCTAGCACACACTACAACATCAACAGACGGTAGTTCTCCGTTGAGTGGGCTCCAGCACACATATGGGATCAGGCACTGGATGTTTGGTGGTGAATGGACCGGTTAAGTTTCAGTTTAATACACCCGCTGTAATGTGAAATAGATAGTCATGAACAGATTGGCTGTTATATAATAGGTGTTAACTGGTTCTTTTTGTACTGTTCTATACCTGTATGATGTTTCCACCTTTCACCAATACTAACATATATTTTTTTCCTCCACTCACTCGCCTTATTAATTGTTTTTACTTAGGGTAGGAGACCTATTGATTAAAGTTGTTGTCATTGGTACTCCCAACCCTATTTTATACTCACCTAACATATACATTCATCTACACTTACTTGGCCCCTCACCCCCACGGCCCCAAACGGCTGTTGGAAAAAGATCTCCGCTAATGTGCCCCTATTATAGGGAGCCCGTCGGGTATTGCACCGTCGACCCGACGAGGAGCAGCCCGATGATGAAGCATGACACCCTACTGGGTGTGTGAGGGCATTATAATCCAATACAATGGATTCCCAACTTTGAACCATTCTGGTCAAGTTGGTCCATATTCCTTTTGTCTGACTCTCACTTTGTAGGAACAGCATAACACTTTTTTCTTGACTTTCCCTGGGGCATTTATGCTGGACCTTCCCAAAAGCCCACTGTCCCTTCTTTGTTAATCAATCACCCCCTCCCAGGCATGCCTCTCCAGGGCCGGCCCATGAAAAGTAAAGAGGGGCCATGTGGTCCCTTCCTAGGGGCATTCATGGCCCTGAGGACCGCCACACCGAAGTGCCATCTCTTGCTATGTCCCGGGGTGCCTTCCACGGGACGTGGCTGTTTGCTTTTGCTTGGTAGAATCTTACAGTTCCTGCAAAGCAAAAGCAAACACTCTGGTTCCAGGGGGCGGAAGCTGTCAAAGTGCTCCACCCGCTGGAAGCAGAGGTTTCATCTCTTTCCCTGCCTGCATAAATGTGGCATGGAGAGAGATGAGACGATTGCTTTTGCACACAGGGAGCTGAATTTGCCATGCACCCTGTATATAATAGCAATGCGTGTCTCCCGCAGGAGGTGGAGAACTGGCTGGGATGATGGGGCCCTTGAGGCCACTCCCACGGTCCCCATGCTGCACACTGGGTGCCTTGGAGGCACCCAGGAGACATGGCCAGGCCCTGGGGGATGGGGCTCCCCTCCCCTCCGCCATTTGTTTGTAGACAAGCCCTGGGGGATGGGGTCCCCAGGGCTGAAATCAGCCCAGGGAGTGGGTTCGCATGACCTTACATGCAGGCAGTGAAAACGATGAAACTATTGCTCTTGCACACAGGGAGCTGCATTTCCATCCCATTTCGACTGGGGCCTAGGGGATGGGGTCCCTGAAACTAAAATTGGCCCAGGAAGGGTGCTCCGTAGCCCCCCCTCCCCTTTACATTATAAATATAATAATGACAGGCCCCGGGAGATGGGGTCCTCAGGGCCCGAAAACGGCTTGGGGAGGGGGACTGCATGGCCCCCCGCCCCAATTAAATGAAGGCTGAGCCCCAAGGGATGGGGTCTCGGGGGCTGTATCAGCCTGGGGATGGGGGGTGCTCGTCCAGACATGTGGGCAGGGAAAGAGATTACACTATTGCTCTTGCACACAGGGAGCTGCATTTTCAGCAATTTGAAATAGCAATAGCGGCTGCCACAGGAAGTGGGGAGCTGGCTGGGACAGCGGGGGCCTGAGACTCCCCCCACGGTCCCCAAGATGCACCCTGGGTGCCCTTCTTAAGGTTAGAGATACTTAATAAAATAGAATGATACAAGAAAGGATGCTCAGAAGTTACATAAATATGAAGGAACGCACATTGAAAAAATGATAGCACATCCACCATGCAGAAGTGTTACACAACTGTACTGACAAGGGTTCGAAACTGCTCTCGAATTTATGCTATACAGTTATTTTTCAACCACAAAATGATGAATTGCAAAGCTATATCTCCTTTCCTCTTCTAAAGTTGGAGACATTAAATACAATAGAAAGACATGATTATGATTCCTGAAAGTGCTCAAACACTAATAATGGTCACCGTTTTTGAAAACGAGAGCACAAAGGAAAATTCAAGTGTAAGTAGTCATTAATCAAGTAAGGCATATATTTATCAGTAGCAAGAGCGTTAGGCTGTTGATACAGAGAAAGAGCGAGACAAGGAGTGCTGGAACTTTGAACATGATGCTAGGTGAGAAGATGGGAAAATATAAAAGTTGATTGGAACCATAACAAAAAATGTGGTGAGCTGTCTAAGGTAGTAAGCGATTAAGTTAGAAGTAATGCAATGCATCATTTTTAAATATGACATCCGGTTAGTCCTACAGAGAAATGCAAATGAAGCAAGCCATGCAACTGCATAGGCTTCTTTTCAAAATATTTAAACGAAATGTGCCGACGTAGAATATATGAGTTGCATAAGCGAAGTGTTGTGAGGTGAATGAAATGGCGACGAGCAGCGTAGCCTTATATAGAAATGCAAGCACAGAAAGCTGTGCGAGTCTAAAGAACTACATGGGCTGTTCTAGAATATTAAATAAAGTGTGCCACTGAAAGTTGTAAGGTGGATTTGATGGTATATTTCTGAATATTTAGCCAAAGCATTGATCTTGAGTGTTTAAGCACGTATCTTCTCCATGAACTATAGATGGTCTTAGAACATATGGCTCACAAACTGGTGTTGATAGGTGAGCATTTTAAATGAAGAATTAAAAATGTCTTGGTGAGGGCATTGATACGCATCTGAGATTTTATATATGCGTTTTTGCAGAATAATTTCAAATAGCTTATCGAGATAAGAGGAAGGTGCTGTCTAATGAGATGAAGAACGCAACATTAAATTGAATACAAAGTAGAAAAAGAACTGCAGCTCCAGCACAATTTAACTAATACTATCAAATTATAAGTAAGTGTCAATTTTCTAATACTTCTGTAACTCTAAAACCACAAAATGAGTATTAAAACTGAAATAAGGGATACTAATCTATGTTTGCAGGTAAAGCAAATGTAGTCATTGAACAGGCTCTGAGGCACAGCGAGGATGAATCAACTGAGACAAGTATATGAGGTCTACATGTGGACAAAACACTCTTTGGAGAGAGAACCTGAGACTAAAGTATTCAATTAATTTATTTCTTCCTTTAATAATAATTCAACATAGTAACTTACATATAAAAAGCATATATACATGAACATGTGTGGGTCTACACACGTTGTACATGAGTCAGTAATGGAATAGTAGTTAAGAGGTTTACCTTATACCATGGGAATATTGCGGTTTTATCGTTTCATGCAAAATAATTGGTCAGAATAAAGTGCAACGGCTAGCGTAATTTCTGATGAATGTTAAGAAAATTAGTTAATTGTCTTGGTCCAACAAAGATTAGAATTTGTATGTTTTATTCAAGAAAATGATTTATAAAATGTATTAGCTCTATGTAAAGAATCTTTGGTGAAAAATACAATGCTGAGATTAGTAAATACATTTTTTCAAAGCTCTAAAAGAGAATATTTCTGTGTGAATCAGTAACAGAGAGACAATCAATAAGAGTAAATATGTAAAAGAATGTGTATGTGTGTGTGTATATATATATATATATATATATATACATATATATATATATACATATAAATATATACATATATATATATATATATACATATATGCAAACAAAGTCCCTCTGAAGAAAAGACTAGAGGACACAGCGGGGAATACCAGGCAACCATTTATTCACCGCAACAGGCATGATGCATTTCGGCGTTTATGCCTTCCTCAGATGCCTAATTACCCTGGGTTACACTCTTCCCCTCCTTTGAATGTTCTAAGGTGCTCCAATTGGCTGGAGTATAGCAGGCTCCGTCATTGTTGCTTACAGCTGTGATCCGGTGTTTCAAAGACTCCAAATCCCAGCATGCAATTCCCCAGTCAGTGTTGGTTACGGAGCTGAATAATGCTTCAGTGAGCGCTGATGTACCCAGCAAAGGAGGGAGAGGGCTAATGTGAGCCGAGTGAATCCCGTAATAAAGGTGTTCATATATATATATATTCAGTGAAAAAACCACAGGTTTCAGGGACGTTATAGATAGTTGGATATTTCACTCGTACAAAACCAGAGAAATTCGGCCGTTATAGTTAGTTGAGCTAACGATAACTCGCGCCCCCGCAATGCACTGCTGATGACGTCACATATTACATCACTCATGACATGGTCAGTGACATCACGGATGACATCACTGATGACATCTCAAATGACATCACTGATGACATCACTGATGACATCATCCAGTGACTGTGTGTTTCTGTAAAGTTTAAATATGTTTTTTATATATCTACATATGCCAAGGTGTGTTGAAGAATGAGTGGGTGTATGAGTGTCTGAATGGATGATTTAGTAGGTGCGTGACTGACTGTATAAGTGAGTAATTAAACGTGTCTTACTGAATGCATGGGTTAGTGACTAAACTGTGTGAATGTCTGTATCAGTCTGTCAGTTGGTGTGTAAGCGGCTGCATGGGTTGGTGAGTAGCTACATGAGTGTCTACATGGGTTATTGATTGGTTGTCTGAGTATCTATATGGGTGCCTGAGTGTTTGTGTGGGTGGGTGTGGGGTGTGTGGCTGTGCATAGATGTGTGAGTGGGTAATTCACTGGGTGTACGGGTTCAAGAGTGCATCTGTGAAGGGCTGTATGGGTGGGTGAGTATGTGTATGGGTGTGTTGGTGAGTGAATGGATGTCTCAGTGGTACATGTGTGAGTAACTACATATGTGAAAGGCAGTATATGTGAGTGTTGGACTATATAAATAACTATATGTGAGAGTGAGTGATTGTGAGAGTGGCTTGATGGATGAGTGTGTGCTTGTGTCAGTGATTGTTTAAGAGAGTAAGTATGTGTTAGTATATGTATGAATAAGTGAGGTGGTGTGTGTATAACTGTATAGGTGAGTAAATGGGAGTGTGATGGATTCTTTGCATGACTGACTAGGTGTGTGAGTAACTCTATGGTTAGTGGTGTGTGAGTATCTGTATAGGTGTATGAGTGCATATTTCAGTGGCTATATTGATGAGTGACTGCGTGTATGAGTGACTGTATGGGTGAGTGGATGTGTGTGTAGACCTATGAATCAGTGAGTGGGTATGTACTAACTGGTATTGGTGTGTCTATGGTTTCGAGAATGGTAGTCTGTATTTTAGAGGGGGTGTATCAAAGGTTATATTAGGGTGTGAGGAGGTGCATCAGATGATCACGTGGATGATGTCATCAGTGATGTCATCAGTGATGTCGTTTGAGATGTCATCAGTGATGTCATCAGTGATGTCACTGACCATGTTATGAGTGATGTAATATGTGATGTCATCAGCAGTGCATTGCGGGGCACGAGTTATAGTTAGCTCAACTAACTATAACAACTGAATTTCCCTGGTTTTGTACGAGTGAAATGTCCAACTAACTATAACGTCCCTGAAACCTGTGGTTTTTTCAGTGAATTTCTGAGGTTTTTTAAATGCTAATTTCTAACTATAACGTCCCTGAAACCTCTGTTTTTTTCAGTGAATTTCAAAGGTTTTTAACTGCTAATTCCTAACTATAACGTCCATGAAACCTCTGGTTTTTTCAGTGAATTTGTAAGGTTTTTTAAATGCTAATTTCTAAATATGCCTACATAGGTAGGACATGTGCAGAAAGATGAAGAAAGGCACAGAAAGAAGCAAGAGAAGTGCAGAAAGAGGCAACAGAAGTCCAGAAATAGGAAGAAAGGTGCAGAAAGAACCAAGAGATGTGCAGAAAGAACCAACAGAGGTGCAGAAAGAGGTCTACTTTGACTGTACCTTACAACAGACTCATACAAAGTACCCTAATCACTAATCCTTCTCCGAAGATGTCTTAAACCTCACTTTTCTCTTGAAGGTTCACTATTTATCGACTGCTCAGAATGTTAGGCCTACCAAATATAAAACAGCAATCCTAAGCATATCACTGTTGTAAGTCTGACCAAGTATGTGAAGGTATGCATGCGTGTCTATGCTTTTACCTAGTGACATGTTAAATTAAAATAAACATGCAAACACTTAAATACCTGTGTTTCAAACAGCATACTCTGTAAATTTGTGTAAAAGAAGGTGTATGCATTTCTTTCTGCTCACAATACAGGGCACATGGGTATTCAATAGTATATTTGAGGGACTCTATAACACAAATATATATATGACATGCCTGCCTGTGCAACCGAATGACAGAGCAGAACTGAGAAGATTTGACCACCTATTGGAGAAGTTACCCGCTTTTTAAGCTACCATCTTCAGATGCATAACACATGTAAGAATACATATACATGTAGACATATACCTCAGTCACGAGAGCATGCAGACCTTTAAACTTGACAGCTTGCACTTCCCATTTGAGTACAGAAGGAGACAAGAGAAATACAGAAACAGGCAAAAGAGGTGCAAGCAAGAGCAGTGCAGAAAGAACCAATAGAGGTGCAGAAGGAGGCAAGAGGGGTGCAGAAAGAGGCAAGAGGGGTGCCGAAATTTGCAAGAGAGGTGCAGAAAGAAGCAACAGAGGTGCGGAAGGAGACAAGAGAACTGCAGAAAGAGGGAAGAGAGTTGCAGAAACAGGCAAAAGGGGTACAGAAACAGGGAACAGGTGGGCAGTCTGAGGCAAGAGAGCTGCAGAAAGAGGGAAGAGGGGTGCAGAAAGCGGCAAGAGGGATCCAGAAATGTGGAACAGAAGTGCAGAAAGAAGCAAGAGCAGTGCAGAAAGAACCAACAGAGGTGCAAAAAGAGGCAAGAGGGGTGCAGAAAGGGGTAGGGGAGGTGCACAAAGAGGTAAGAGGGGTACAGAAAGAGGCAGGAGGATTGCAGAATGAAGGAAGAGAAGTGCGGAAAGAAGAAACAGAGGTGCTTAAAGAGGCACGAAGGGTGCAGAAAGAGGCAAGAGAAGTGCAGAAAGAAGCAACTGAGGTACAGAAAGAGGCAAGAGTGGTGCAGAAAGAGGGAAGAGAGGTGTAGAAAGAGGCAAGAAAGTTGCAGAAAGAGGGAAGAGGGGTGCAGAAAAAGGCAAGAGGGGTGCAGAAAGAAGCAAGTGAGGTGCAGAAAGAGGTAGGAGAGGTACAGAAAGAGGCAAGAGAGGTGCAAAAACAGGCAAGAGAAGTGCAGAAAGAGGCAAGAGAATTGCTGAAAGAACAACAGAGGTGTAGAAAAAAGCAAGAGAAGTGCAGAAAGAGGCAAATGAGGTGCAGAAAGAGGCAAGAGAGGTGCAGAAAGAGGGAAGACGAGTGCAAAAAGAGACAACAGGGGTGCAGAAAGAAGCAAGACAGGTGCATAAAGAAGCATGAGAAGTACAGAAAGAAGCAACAGAGGTTCAGAAGGAGGCAAGAGAACTGCAGAAAGAGGCAAGAGACTTGCAGAAACAGGCAAAAGAGGTACAGAAAGTGGGAACAGGGGTGCAGATAGAGGCAAGAGAGGTGCAGAAAGAGGTTTGAGGGGTGCAGAAAGAGGCATGACGCGTGCATAAATTTGCAAGAGAGGTGCAGAAAGAAGCAAGCGCAGTACAAAAGAACCAACAGAGGTGCAGAAAGAGGCAAGTGAGGTGCAGAAGGGGCAAGAGAACTGCAGGAAGAGGCAAGAGAGTTGCAGAAATAGGCAAAAGGGGTGCATAAAGAGGGAACAGGTGGGCAGATTGAGACAAGAGAGGTGCAGAAAGAGGGAAGAGGGGTGCAGAAAGAGGGAAGAGGGATGCAGAAATTTGGGACAGAGGTGCAGAAAGAAGCAAGAGCAGTGCAGAAAGAACCAACAGAGGTGCAAAAAGAGGCAAGTGGGGGACAGAAAGAGGCAAGTGAAGTGCAGAATGAAGTAAAAGAGGTACAGAAAGAGGCAAGAGAACTGCATGAAAAGGCAAGAGAGGTGCAGAATGAGGCAGGAGAGGTACACAAAGAGGCAAGAGGGGTATAGAAAGAGGCAAGAGGGGTACAGAAAGAAGCAACAGAGGTGCTGAAAGAGGCAAGAGGTGTGCAGAAAGAGGCAAGAGAAGTGCAGAAAGAAGCAACAGAGGTGCAGAAGGAGGCAAGAGGACTGCAGAAACAGGCAAGAGACTTGCAGAAACAGGCAAAAGAGGTACAGAAATTGGGAACAGGGGTGCAGATAGAGGCAAGAGAGGTGCAGAAAGAGGTTTGAGGGGTGCAGAAAGAGGCAAGACGGGTGCATAAATTTGCGAGAGGTGCAGAAAGAAGCAAGCGCAGTGCAAAAGAACCAACAGAGGTGCAGAAAGAGGCAAGTGAGGTGCAGAAGGGGGCAAGAGAACTGCAGGAAGAGGCAAGAGAGTTGCAGAAATAGGCAAAAGGGGTGCATAAAGAAGGAACAGGTGGGCAGATTGAGGCAAGAGAGGTGCAGAAAGAGGGAAGAGGGGTGCAGAAAGAGGGAAGAGGGATGCAGAAATTTGGGACAGAGGTGCAGAAAGAAGCAAGAGCAGTGCAGAAAGAACCAACAGAGGTGCAAAAAGAGGCAAGTGGGGGACAGAAAGAGTCAAGTGAAGTGCAGAATGAAGTAAAAGAGGTACAGAAAGAGGCAAGAGAACTGCATGAAAAGGCAAGAGAGGTGCAGAATGAGGCAGGAGAGGTACACAAAGAGGCAAGAGGGGTATAGAAAGAGGCAAGAGGGGTGCAGAAAGAAACAACAGAGGTGCTGAAAGAGGCAAGAGGTGTGCAGAAAAAGGCAAGAGAAGTGCAGAAAGAAGCAACAGAGGTGCAGAAGGAGGCAAGAGAACTGCAGAAACAGGCAAGAGACTTGCAGAAACAGGCAAAAGAGGTACAGAAAGTGGGAACAGGGGTGCAGATAGAGGCAAGAGAGGTGCAGAAAGAGGTTTGAGGGGTGCAGATAGAGGCAAAACGGGTGCATACATTTGCAAGAGAGGTGCAGAAAGAAGCAAGCGCAGTGCAAAAGAACCAACAGAGGTGCAGAAGGGGGCAAGAGAACTGCAGGAAGAGGCAAGAGAGTTGCAGAAATAGGCAAAAGGGGTGCATAAAGAGGGAACAGGTAAGCAGATTGAGGCAAGAGAGGTGCAGAAAGAGGGAAGAGGGGTGCAGAAAGAGGGAAGAGGGATGCAGACATTTGGGACAGAGGTGCAGAAAGAAGCAAGAGCCTTGCAGACAGAACCAACAGAGGTGCAAAAAGAGGCAAGTGGGGGACAGAAAGAGGCAAGTGAAGTGCAGAATGAAGTAAAAGAGGTACAGAAAGAGGTAAGAGAACTGCATGAAAAGGCAAGAGAGGTGCAGAATGAGGCAGGAGAGGTGCACAAAGAGGCAAGAGGGGTATAGAAAGAGGCAAGAGGGGTGCAGAAAGAAGCAACAGAGGTGCTGAAAGAGGCAAGAGGTGTGCAGAAAGAGGCAAGAGAAGTGCATAAAGAAGCAACAGAGGTGCAGAAAGAGTCAAGAAAGGTGCAGAAGCAGGCAAGAAAGGTGCAGGAAGAGGGAACAGGGGTGCAGAAAGAGGCAAGAGGGATACAGAAATTTGCAAGAGAGGTGCAGAAAGAAGCAAGAGCAGTGCAGAAAGAAGCAAGAGAAGTGCAGAAAGAAGCAAGAGAGGTGGACAAAAGGGAAGAGGGGTGCAGAAATAGGCAAGAGGATGCAGAAATTTGCAAAAGAGGTGAAGTGCAGAAAGAACCAACAGAGGTGCAAAAGAGGCTTATGACATATTGATCCACGCAGTACCATTTGCTTCTCTAGAATCTTAGGGTCCACCACTGGCGTGCTTGCTGCAGGGAGTGGAGAGGTACGCTGTGTGGCACATATATGCTGTGAAATGCCGGTCTGTCTTCAGGTCCCTCTGACCCATGACTTGAGCCATGTAAACCATTGCAGAAGCCTGTCCTGCGGTACTGTCACTTGCTAAGTATCTACATGCATTGTACCAAAGAGCTCGGGGACAAGATGGGATGACTTCACAAATGTTTAGAGTTAGGTACAAAACAAGTGGGAGAATTAGAAAAATATATATATATATAATGAGAATAAAACAGGAACATATAGAAAAGGCAAGGGGGCGTGAGGAGGCTGACAGTTGGAGTGTTCGAAAAAAGGCAAGTAAAGTAGAAAACAGAGAAGATGCACACATAGAAAATGGGAAAAGATGGGCAGAGGGGCAAGAGGGGAAAAGAGACAGAGTGGTCAACTGTCACAAAAGGCAGGCAGAAAAGATTAAGATAGATAGAAAATGAGACAAGATAGACAGAAACAAAGGTAACAAGGGAAACACGCAGATAAAAAAATTAAAATCACAACAAAGAGACAGTTACAGTGAGCTATGGGTAAAGCGGAGGCAGGCAGATAGAAAAAAAGGCAAAAGGATGAACGAATATTCAGACGGACAGGTGCCACGCAGCAAAGAGACACAGGAAGGCAGATAAAAGGCGGAGAAAAGCTAGCTACGGAAAAAGTAAAAGCAAACAGAGAATGACAACAAGGCAGGCAGACGGTTAAAGAAGGGATACACACAAGTAAACCAAGAGGGGAAAATGAAGAAAGGCAGGCTAAGGGACAGATACAATAATATAAAAAAAACAGGCAGTTAAAAAAAGACAAAAAATAGGTTTAACCAGGCAGACAGACGAATAAAAAAATGACGAAAGACAGACTGAAAAGTAGAACAACCATTAAGCAGTAGGACAGAGAATGAGCAAACGGCACACAGACACAAAAGGGTAAAAAGAAATTCGGCAAAAGACAAATGGAATGACAAGCGGATGGAAACTCAGACAGAAAATGGCAAGTACACATTCGGGCAGCCATGCACAGCTTGAACTTAGGAGAGTCGGGCAGACAGAGAGAAAACAAGAAAAGCAGATAGAAAATGTCGAAAAGACAAGCTCTACTGATGTGCAGCAGATTATAAAAGGGGGAAAGATAGGTCGGTTGAAAGACTTAAAAAGCATAAGACAGGCTTCTAGATAGAGGGGAGGGCAAATAGAAAAATACATAGATTGAAAAACGTTTGCAGCTAGTGGATGGCAGAAGGACAGATACTAGCATAAAAGGAAATGGAGTGAAACCAGACTGAAATGATAACAGAAAGACCGGTGGGAAGCGAATAACAAAAAACACTCTTAGAAATAAAGAAAAATACAGGCAGAAAGACAAACAACCGAAAGGTAGAAGAAACACAAGTACATTTTGCAAAGAATGAACGAGTTGTGTGTAAAACACCAAATGCACACCCTACTCCCAATTCACAATGGAGGCAGAAATTTAGAATACAAAACTTTATCGAAAATAATTAAAAGCCCCTGTTGAAAATAATGTTCTACGGCAAAAATTGTGGGTGTTTTTTCGCCTTCTGCTTCTTTGATGCAGGCATGGTGTGCCTTCTGTTCCCCTACACATGCTGACCACGGGATATTTTTTTGCTTCAGCCACGAAAAGTATGCAGCAGTTCTTAATGTGCGTAATATCTATATGGTTACACATATATGGAGGCCATGGTTTCTTCGAAATGATTAACAATCTTAGCATACGAAGGGTTCTATGGAACTGTATGGTATACTAGTAGATGTAATGTCCCTCTGAGCAGCTGCTAGTGTGCGGCGTGAGGCGATGCGCCAATAATGCAGGTGTATTGCCATGTGACACGTATCACACGGTGCATGCCATCGAAGGGGGCAGCTAGTGGAAAATCACTGAGTTTAGGTGCGGTCGAAACTACCGCGAGTTTGGGGGGAAAAAAAACCCAACATCCACAGAATAGTGAAAGCAGTATCCACAGAGTAGTACAAGGGGTCAGAAATACAGGGGAAAATACAAATTGGATAGCTGCTCTGTAAGTTAAAGAGGGAGTTTGTGCCTAACATGTCAATAAATTATTGCACAAAACATGGGGTAGAGTCGACTTCATCATCCCATATAACATTTAGCTAAACCATGGGCTGTCTTCATTTAATATTTAAATTTTTAATGTATTGAGCCATAAAAGGGGCATTCTATATTTAATAAATGCCCTTTAAGGCTTAGTGTGCGACATAAATTATTTAAAAAAGAAGAAAAGAGGAGGCAACCCGGGCTAGTTCCCAAGTTTCAGAAGAAGAGCAGTATATATATATATATATATATATTCGTGGAATACTTATATGAGCACATGCCTTATGGAAACAGCAAACAAAAGCACCGCCCACTGGAGGGAATTAAAGTAACACTGCCGGTTGGACCACATGTCCCAGAATGCAAGCATAAAAGTTATCCATTGGAGGATCAAGATTTAAATTAGGATATTAGGGTGTGGACACCAGCGATGTGTATGGTGCAGGTTTACCTTTGATAAAGGTCTTTGGAGACCGAAACGCGTCAGGACTGCCATGCTGCTTCACCAATCAAGAAATAAAGATCTATAAACAGCAAGTTACGAGTGCGGCTCACCTTCTTTCTGTCAAGGGACAATATGTTTATATATATATATATATATATATATTTAAAACACAGCATCTCCAGTTAACGGAGCCCCCGACCCTTCAGGGCAGCCTCAAAGTCATGGGCATGGAGCAGCCCATCCAATTAAATAGCAACGAAGCAGAGGCCCAATACTGACAAAAGGTTGGTTTATTTCAGCTTAAAGCACTGCAGCACACTTCCAATCACCTCACGTTTCGGCCTCCTGGCCTTGCTCACAGGTGGAAGTCGTGACACACTGGATGCCATTGCGCTCATGTGATGCTTTTTAAAGTTCTTTAAAGTCATGTGGCTGGATGTTAAAATACAACTCCATTAGTGAACCTCCAATAATATTAAAATGTGAAAACTGGAAGTCCTCATAGTGATTATTATCGACATTCTAAGTTCGTACCTTGAAAGCTGTGCACTTATGTTGGTGTGGAATGATTCACTTTGAACAGCCAGGTGAGTATTTGTCAACACACATTGCTGCATTCTTTTCGAAAGTCTGAAAAAACTCAATTTCGCCAGCACGATCAAAAAATGAAAAAAATCCATTTCTGAATCCTTTCCAACACGCGCACAGTTGATTTCGCCCCATTGGCATCTCCTAAATAGGCTGGGCGCGTGAGTGAGTCATGCTCCTCTTGAAATACAAAACACAGCATCTCCAGTTACCGGAGCCCCCGACCCTTCAGGGTCAGCCTCAAAGTCATGGGCATGGAGCAGCCCATCCAATTAAATAACAACGAAGTAGAGGCCCAATACTGACAAAAGGTTGGTTTATTTCAGCTTAAAGCACCGCAGCACACTTCCAATCACCTCACGTTTCGGCCTCCTGGCCTTGCTCACAGGTGGAAGTCGTGACACACTGGACGCCATTGCGCTCATGTGATGCTTTTTAAAGTTCTTTAAAGTCACATGGCTGGATGTTAAAATACAACTCCCATAGTGCACCTCCAATAATATTAAAATGTGAAAACTGGAAGTCCTCATAGTGATTAATATCGACATTCTAAGTTCGTACCTTGAAAGCTGTGCACTTATGTTGGTGTGGAATGATTCACTTTGAACAGCCAGGTGAGTATTTGTCAACGCACATTGCTGCATTCTTTTCGAAAGTCTGAAAAAACTCCATTTCGCCAGCACGATCAAAATATGAAAAAACTCTATTTCTGAATCCCTTCCAACACGCGCACAGTTGATTTCGCCCCATTGGCATCTCCTAAATAGGCTGGGCGCGTGAGTGAGTCATGCTCCTCTTGAAATACAAAACACAGCATCTCCAGTTACCGGAGCCCCCGACACTTCAGGGCAGCCTCAAAGTCATGGGCATGGAGCAGCCCATCCAATTAAATAGCAACGAAGTAGAGGCCCAATACTGACAAAAGGTTGGTTTATTTCAGCTTAAAGCACCGCAGCACACTTCCAATCACCTCACGTTTCGGCCTCCTGGCCTTGCTCACAGGTGGAAGTCGTGACACACTGGACGCCATTGCGCTCATGTGATGCTTTTTAAAGTTCTTTAAAGTCACGTGGCTGGATGTTAAAATACAACTCCCATAGTGCACCTCCAATAATATTAAAATGTGACAACTGGAAGTCCTCATAGTGATTAATATCGACATTCTAAGTTCGTACCTTGAAAGCTGTGCACTTATGTTGGTGTGGAATGATTCACTTTGAACAGCCAGGTGAGTATTTGTCAACGCACATTGCTGCATTCTTTTCGAAAGTCTGAAAAAACTCCATTTCGCCAGCACGATCAAAAAATGAAAAAAATCCATTTCTGAATCCCTTCCAACACGCGCACAGTTGATTTCGCCCCATTGGCATCTCCTAAATAGGCTGGGCGCGTGAGGGAGTCATGCTCTTCTTGAAATACAAAACACAGCATCTCCAGTTACCAAAGCCCCCGACCCTTCAGGGCAGCCTCAAAGTCATGGGCATGGAGCAGCCCATCCAATTAAATAGCAACGAAGTAGAGGCCCAATACTGACAAAAGGTTGGTTTATTTCAGCTTAAAGCACAGCAGCACACTTCCAATCACCTCACGTTTCGGCCTCCTGGCCTTGCTCACAGGTGGAAGTTGTGACACACTGGACGCCATTGCGCTCATGTGATGCTTTTTAAAGTTCTTTAAAGTCACATGGCTGGATGTTAAAATACAACTCCCATAGTGCACCTCCAATAATATTAAAATGTGAAAACTGGAAGTCCTCATAGTGATTAATATCGACATTCTAAGTTCGTACCTTGAAAGCTGTGCACTTATGTTGGTGTGGAATGATTCACTTTGCTATTTAATTAGATGGGACTGGGGTGGTGGAGTGAGCTAAAGAATGATGATGGATTAAACCCAGATCAGTTGACTGGGGGTGAGTGTTTGATTGGCTCAAACGTTCCGTCCATCATCCCCTTTTGTATCGCTTTGTTCGCCCTAAGTTGGCGGGGTATGCCCAGACGTGGGTCCCTTGCTCACTTTGCCACTGGATTCAAGCAAGCCTGGCTGATGACGGCTGGAATGCGAGAAACCGGTCCTAGGATGCTTGTTTCCGGTCCAGGGAAGAGATGGCTTGGCAATTCGTGCTGGACTGTTCCCATGAGGCACAGGGTCAGACTGATTTGCATATGGCCATGTCTGAACTGGGGTGGTGGAGTGAGCTAAAGAATGATGATGGATTAAACCCAGATCAGTTGACTGGGGGTGAGTGTTTGATTGGCTCAAGCGTTCCGTCCATCATCCCCTTTTGTATCGCTTTGTTCGCCCTAAGTTGGCGGGGGTATGCCCAGACGTGGGTCCCTTGCTCACTTTGCCACTGGATTCAAGCAAGCCTGGCTGATGACGGCTGGAATGCCAGAAACCGGTCCTAGGATGCTTGTTTCCGGTCCAGGGAAGACATGGCTTGGCAATTCGTGCTGGACTGTTCCCATGAGGCACAGGGTCAGACTGATTTGCATATGGCCATGTCTGAACTGGGGTGGTGGAGTGAGCTAAAGAATGATGATGGATTAAACCCAGATCAGTTGACTGGGGGTGAGTGTTTGATTGGCTCAAGCGTTCCGTCCATCATCCCCTTTTGTATCGCTTTGTTCGCCCTAAGTTGGCGGGGTATGCCCAGACGTGGGTCCCTTGCTCACTTTGCCACTGGATTCAAGCAAGCCTGGCTGATGACGGCTGGAATGCCAGAAACCGGTCCTAGGATGCTTGTTTCCGGTCCAGGGAAGACATGGCTTGGCAATTCGTGCTGGACTGTTCCCATGAGGCACAGGGTCAGACTGATTTGCATATGGCCATGTCTGAACTGGGGTGGTGGAGTGAGCTAAAGAATGATGATGGATTAAACCCAGATCAGTTGACTGGGGGTGAGTGTTTGATTGGCTCAAACGTTTCGTCCATCATCCCCTTTTGTATCGCTTTGTTCGCCCTAAGTTGGCGGGGTATGCCCAGACGTGGGTCCCTTGCTCACTTTGCCACTGGATTCAAGCAAGCCTGGCTGATGACGGCTGGAATGCCAGAAACCGGTCCTAGGATGCTTGTTTCCGGTCCAGGGAAGACATGGCTTGGCAATTCGTGCTGTACTGTTCCCATGAGGCACAGGGTCAGACTGATTTGCATATGGCCATGTCTGAACTGGGGTGGTGGAGTGAGCTAAAGAATGATGATGGATTAAACCCAGATCAGTTGACTGGGGGTGAGTGTTTGATTGGCTCAAGCGTTCCGTCCATCATCCCCTTTTGTATCGCTTTGTTCGCCCTAAGTTGGCGGGGTATGCCCAGACGTTGGTCCCTTGCTCACTTTGCCACTGGATTCAAGCAAGCCTGGCTGATGACGGCTGGAATGCCAGAAACCGGTCCTAGGATGCTTGTTTCCGGTCCAGGGAAGACATGGCTTGGCAATTCGTGCTGGACTGTTCCCATGAGGCACAGGGTCAGACTGATTTGCATATGGCCATGTCTGAACTGGGGTGGTGGAGTGAGCTAAAGAATGATGATGGATTAAACCCAGATCAGTTGACTGGTGGTGAGTGTTTGATTGGCTCAAACGTTCCGTCCATCATCCCCTTTTGTATCGCTTTGTTCGCCCTAAGTTGGCGGGGGTATGCCCAGATGTGGGTCCCTTGCTCACTTTGCCACTGGATTCAAGCAAGCCTGGCTGATGACGGCTGGAATGCCAGAAACCGGTCCTAGGATGCTTGTTTCCGGTCCAGGGAAGACATGGCTTGGCAATTCGTGCTGGACTGTTCCCATGAGGCACAGGGTCAGTCTGATTTGCATATGGCCATGTCTGAACTGGGGTGGTGGAGTGAGCTAAAGAATGATGATGGATTAAACCCAGATCAGTTGACTGGGGGTGAGTGTTTGATTGGCTCAAACGTTCCGTCCATCATCCCCTTTTGTATCGCTTTGTTCGCCCTAAGTTGGCGGGGGTATGCCCAGACGTGGGTCCCTTGCTCACTTTGCCACTGGATTCAAGCAAGCCTGGCTGATGACGGCTGGAATGCCAGAAACCGGTCCTAGGATGCTTGTTTCCGGTCCAGGGAAGACATGGCTTGGCAATTCGTGCTGGACTGTTCCCATGAGGCACAGGGTCAGACTGATTTGCATATGGCCATGTCTGAACTGGGGTGGTGGAGTGAGCTAAAGAATGATGATGGATTAAACCCAGATCAGTTGACTGGGGGTGAGTGTTTGATTGGCTCAAACGTTCCGTCCATCATCCCCTTTTGTATCGCTTTAATCAAGAATATGTAGCTGAAGAAAAAAATAATTTTATAAATTCGGCACATTCTATAGTTATGACGGTATCTAAGCAACTCACTTTAAGGTTAATCTATTGAATACACTTGGGCAGAGTTCAACATTTTCCTAAAAGCATCTATTTTATATAAAGGAAAGACCTAGCTGAAGTTCTGGCAATAGGAATGTTAGCTTAGTGCATTATGCACCATTTTCTACATGACATTTTTAAATGCATTTTCGTATTGAAACCCAAGGCAAATTAACATCAGTATTGATTAATTTTCATAGGCAATTTTTTGAGTTGTCAAGTGCTTTGGTATCTATTCATATTCAGCTCTTCGAAGGGGTTTACGTGTGTCAAGACACAAGGCAGCACCCTGTATTAGTCAAAACAGTACCCTTTCAGGCTTAGAGTGCTGCCTAAATTATGCAAAAAAGAAGCAGAGAAATCTGGGTAGTTCCTAAGTTTAGGTTGAGAGCATCTCCTGTACAGAGCACCCTACAAAACCAGTGATACTCTGAATCTGCCTACCTGATATGTCTGTTTTTCTAGCAAAGATTTTAAGCATAGGATTAGCACAGTGCCATCCACACCAAGCTGTAAAATGACAAAACCCTGTTACCATTCCAGGTATAGTATTACTGCTTTGGATTGATAAAATACCATCCAAGCCACCCTGGAATGAATGAAAGCAACCCTGACAAGTGGTTAGTTGTCATTATAGCTCTTCAGAGAGGTTTAGCTTTGTCCAGACACAAGGAAGCACCCAGTATAAATCAAAACAATACTCTTTCAGGGTTAGAGTGTAGCATACATTATGCAGAAAAGAAGCCCGAGAACTCTGGGTAGTTCCCAAGTTTAGGTTGAGCAGCTCACGTATAGAGCACCCTACAACACCAGGCCCCATTCTGAATCTTCTATCGTCAAATGTCTGTTTTTCTGGCAAAGTTTTTAAGCATAGGATTAGCACTGTGCCATCCACAAAGAGCTAGAAAGGGACAAAAGTATTTTACCAATCTAAAACTGTAATGCTGTGCTTGGAGAGGTAAAAGGTGTGAGAAAACAGGGCTTCTTGCAGACGTTCTATTAATTCTTGCCCCTATTTGGACTACTAGATGCTGGTTTTCTAACTCTGACTCTGACTGTGCCCTGGGCTTTGCTAACCAGGACCTGGGCCAGTGCTCTGTTTAAAAGGTACATGGTAATTAAGTGTAACTACAATTGGTAGTGACAATCCACCTGTAAGTCCCTAGTATATGGTAGGGCATATAGGTTTAGAGGCACAGTGGATTCAATGCAATTAGGTGTGCACTGATTTGGAGCCTGCTGTCATTTTAAAGCCAACCCTGTTTTGCAGGGGTGGGTGGAGTTCACGGAACTGCACTCCGGGGAATTCAGCGGAGTCACCGAAAAACTCAGCAGAATTCTGCAGAGTTTCACCGGCAGGCGGAGTGTTGCTTGTTCACCTTTAACCTTTACTGCGCCGGGCATTAAGGTCTGTGAGACCTTCCTTTTTACTTTAGCCCATCACTCTCTGTTTGTGGGTAGGGCTTGTTTTGGGTTGTTTTGTTCCTCTCAGCATTGTAGGATTAAAGGTGGGGTGGGCGCTGTAGCTTGCAGACAGGGAGCCCAGCTTGACAGTGTGGGACACCTCAGCTATGGTCGACGTCGTCGAGTAACGATGAGGACGAGGACTGGCAGGACTTCTACAAGCACCGCTACAGACAGCATCTCGTCCATCCTGGCTGGTGGTCGTGCCACCCTGTAGTTGCCCTCGGGGAGTGAAAAATGCCGACAGATGCAGGACCGCCTCCTAGGTATCTGCCCACACCAGCGGCAGCACCCCTCATGCCTAGGTTAATGGCCTCACACGTGTCCTTGCACCTTTACTTTGTATGCTGGTGGTGCACCTCAGTGCCTCCCTCGTCCTGGCTGACTCTCCGCGACCCCCTGGAGCACGGTGGTGTGGATTGTTGGTGGGTTGGAGGGGGCCTCCGCACCAACAGCATCGCGCTCGTCAAACCCATCACCGAGGAGAGAGCACCATGAAGGATGCTGAGTGAGTGATTTGATTTTTTTTTGCATTTTGCATTTGTTTCTTTGGCGGAAAAAAAGGTACCCCATTGTCAGGCCTAAGTGCTCGGTGTTCAACTTTACAAGCAATCTCGCTCTTGCATTTTCTATTGCACTTCCGGTTCAAATGTTCTCTCATCAACCGAAAATGAACCTCAACCAACAAGAAAAGCCTTATCTCAGCAGTTATTTTAGGCGTGCCCGTAAACTCTGCTCCGCCGGCGGTAGGCAGAGTTTTTTTGCCAAACTCCATCTCCAAGCAAAGCACAGAGTATTGAAAACTCCGAAAGCTCCACCGGCGGAGCAGAGTTTTCCGCCCACCTTTACTGTTTTGCAGACTGCTTTTAAAATAAAACTATGTTCAAATTCGACTTTGGAATTAAAAGTACTTCCAAAGTCTTCAACTACCTCATTTTTAAATATAAGTCACCCCTAAGGTCTACCATAGGTGCCCCCAGCGTAGGGTGCATTGCTAAAATAAAGCAGGGACATTACAAAAGATGTTTTATATGCCCTGGTGAAGGTAAAACTGATATGTTCATTTTTCCCCATTGTAGATTGCTAGCTCCATAGGCTACATCGTGGGTGGCCTGAACTCTTGACTGTACAGGTCCAGCGTGACCTTTTTAACCCTTTGAGTGCTATTTGCTTCTAAGCGCTAGTTTTACTTTTAATATTTAAGAATTCATATCTCAGTTCCCTGCATTGGAGTTTTGTCATTTTTTGAGTCATTTTAATCATAAAAAATACTTATTTTTATAAATTGTAGTTGGATTTTTATTGTGTGTTGTCTCTTAATTATTTACTGTATTGGTGTTTTTAAATGCTTTACACACCTGTCTTAAGTTAAGCCTGTCTGCTCACAACCAAGCTACCAAGTGTTGAGCAAGGATTAATTTATTGAGAACTTGACTGGACCTTATTTGTGATTGTGGTGTTATTACTAAGTGTAGATACCTATCTGCCCCTGTTAATAAACCACCTTCCAACAAAGGCTTTTATCATTTTACAGCTCGATGTGGATGGCACTGTGGTAATCCTATGCTTAAAGACTTTCCTGTAGAAATGGTTAAAAACTGTTACATACAGTTGATTAGAGTACAGTGGAATACTGTACAGTGGAGTGTAGAAGAATGAAATGGAGTAGAGTGAAACAGCGTAGAGTGGAGTGGTGTACAGTGGAGTGGCTTAGAGTGGTATAGGGTTCAAGGGATTAGCATAGAGTGGGGTGGCATACATTGAAGTGACGTAGTGTAGAATAGTAGATACTGATAAAAAATTGGAGTGACTTCTCATACAGTATGGTGGAGTGCTGTGTTGTAGTGTTGGGACTGTCGTAGAGTGGAGTAGAATGCTGTACAATACAGCGTACAGGCATAGAGTTGAGTGCAAATTTGGACAGTGCAGTGTACAGGGTCGAGTGGAGTGGAGTCTAGTAAAGTGGCATAGAGTGTAGTAGAATTTTGTAGAGTGGAGTTATATAGAGTGGAGGAAAGTACACTGGAGTGGTGTATATTAGAGTAGCGTACAGTGGAGTGGCATAAAGTGGAATAGCATAGAGTGGAGTAGCGTAGACTGGAGCGGTGTACAGTGGAGTGGCATAGAATAGTACTGTGGAGTGACGTACAGTGAAGTGTTGTAGACTAGAGTGTTGTATTGTGGGATGGGGTAGAGTGCAATAGCATGCAGTGGATTGACATACAGTGGAGTTGGGTAGAGTGGAATACCATACAGTAGAGGGCAAATATTGAAGTTGTGTACAATGTAACAGCATAGAGTGGAGTGGCATACAGTGGAATAGCATAGAGTGGAGTGGTGTTGAGGAGAATAGTGTAGAGTGGAGTGGTGTAGCCTGGAGTGGTGAACAGTGGAGTGGTGTAGGGTGAAATAGCATATAGTGAAGTGGCGTATAGTGTATTGGCGTCCAATGGACTTGCGTAGAATGGAGTGGCATAGAGTGGAGTGGTGTACACTAACGTGGCATAGAGTGGAGTAGCTTATATTGGAGCACCATACAGTGGAATAGCGTCGATTGGAGTGTTCTACGGTAGAGTGGTGTAGACTGGAATAGCATATAATGAAGTAGCGTACAGTGCTGTGGCGTACACTGAAGTAGTGAAGACTGGAGTGGCATACACTGGATTGGGGAAAAGTGTAATACCATTCAGTGGAGGGGCGTACAGTGGAGTGGCGTCCAATGGAATAGTGTAAGATTGAGTGGAGTGGCATACACTGGAGTGGCATGGAGTGGAGTAGCAGACAGTGGAGTGGCATACAGTGCAATAGAATAGAGTGGAGTGGCAGACAGTGGAATGGCATAGAGTGAAATAGCGTATACTGGAGTGGCATGTAACGAGGTGCCTTGAAGTGGAGTGGTGTACACTGAAGAGGAGTAGAGTGGAGTTGCATACAGTGTAATAGCGTAGAGTAGACTGGCAGAGAATGGAGTTGTTTATAGTGTAATAGCACAGATTGGAGTGGCGTGGGGCATAGTTCTGTACAGTGGAGAGGCGTTGAGTGGAGTGGCGTAGAGTGGAATAGCGTATAGTGGAGTGGCTACGATGGCAAGGCATATGAATGTATGTGAAATTTAGCAGCAATGTAGATTATTGTGTGCAGAGTCATGTAAAACAGTGAATTGTGCTGCCTTGCATTTCTCCAGATTTATCAATCAATGCAGGGCTACACATGGTGGCCTTGCCTTGCTTTGTAAATCTGACTAAAGTATTCCATTGCCCATGAGACACCATGAATGATGCAAGGGTACCACAATACAATAATATAGGTAGGCCTTAGTTATATTTTGGGCCATGGAATACCGTGAGAACTTAGCAGTATACCATGGTACATGGCCATGATAAGCCAGTAGATAATTGGGTAACAGATGTTTGTTGAGAATGAAAAGGCAGTCATATTGATTTTACTACACTTTAGCTATGTTCAGTGTTAGGGCCTTTTAGATATAGTTAAACAATAGGTCCCTACCTTTTACCACTTTAAAGTGGTAATGGGAAGGGAAAGGTACTTATATTTTTTAATAAATTTTAAAATAAGTTTAGATCCATGTACTGGGGTAGTTTCACAAACCTTTGTGAAATTCCGCAAAAGTACAGCGGTGACAGATATCACTAAGTTTAAATGCTTTCTAACTTAAAAAAATACTTACCCTACTTAACTGCAGTACCCAAAAAGCATCATCTCTGCACCATAATGTATAATCCTGCCAAATGTAATTTTCGCCCAACTTCAAATAGAAAAGTCTATGGAAAATGTATTGGTGGAAAAACGTGTTTTGGGACCCCCTTTTTTCTTTGAACCCCCTTAACGATTCATCATAAAAATTAATTTTTGTTGTGATTCGTCAAACAGATGGAAACGTATTAGGGCGCTAATATCCGAGGAATTCCTATCTTTGGGAATACTAACTATAACTATACTAACTAAATAATCTATTGTATTTGTTATGTATTTGTTTATTGGTTTATATAATCATGTAACCATAACTGTGTCTTTTAGTTGTTCCTGCAGTAATTTTGAAAGTTTATGTTAGAAATGGAGTTCTTTAGCAATGTTCCCTAATTATGTTATACTTATGTGCGGCAGTGAATGGTCTCTGTGCACTGCAGGTAAGGCCATATGCATCAAACATGTGACGACTGGCTAAGCAAGCGAAGGCGCAACCAGAATCCCTAGTATATACTAGAAGTGAGATTACTCAACCTTTAACCCAAAATGACATCACAGGTTTGACTAATTGTCTGACCATTACCCCCTCAGCAGCCACCTACTGATGAGTCGATAGGGTAAGGAAGGGCCAGGAATAGACAGCATAGAAAGTTAACTGCTCACTTAGTACGTATTGTATTGCAATCATATTTATGTAGCACTTACTATGTCTAACGTGGCAATGAAGTGTTTTATATCAGGCAGCACACTGCTCCGGAACCAAAAGTAAGTGGTTAATCTAGTGGTTACTGGTTACTGTTGGCTTTGAGTTTAGTCTTTAGCTCTAAAGGAGACTATTCCATGCATTTAGTCCAGTGTCTTTGAGATGGATTAAAATTAGTATTACTTGGGTGCGATCATTAGTGGGGGGTATGCTCATGCAGAAAGTGGGTGAGATTAGTGGATGAGCTAGAGCAGATTAGATATTGCAAGGTTATAGGACATGGCTTTCTAAGAAGGAGAGGTTGTGATCTTTAAGATGAGGTGTGTCCAGTTGCACAAATACAATAACAGAGATTAAGGCAAATGCGCGTATGATTTAAAGTAGACAGTACTCAGAGAGGAGGCATACAGAGGAAGTAAAGCAACAAAAGGGTCATTCAAACAAAATAAGAAGAGTAGATAATCAGAGGTTTTAAGTCATGGTCAAAATTTTCATGCAGGTTATTACATACAGAGTAGATTTTTGAGAAAGCATGCACTTCGAGGATGCAAAACTGTAGAAAGAAATATCATTGTTTACATGTAAGATAGTGCTATGTCTTGCACTTCCAGGGTCAGATATGTTTACTGCTGTTAGCCTAGAAGATAGTTCCACAAGTTAATACACCTTCTGCAGAGATATGCATGTAACCACTAACGCTGATGTCTTAAAGTGTCAGGTTTACTCCACTGGAGGGCTGCGACTATTTTAATATCCATCCTATTCTTAGGATTGTCATAAACTCCCAGACATGTACAAGAAGATGAAGAATCCTATGTTCCATTTAAGGGATTTGCATTTTCATTGATCCTCAAATTGTTGTCTTTCCATTAAGTACTGCTTTCAGCCTCTGAAGAGGTCTGCGGTCTGAATATGAATATCATTGTTAACACTGAGCATTCTTGTGAGGTCTTCTAGCACTTCTTTAAAGACGCTGTACACAAGTTTATAAGCAAAGGACAGACACCCAAAAGCTCAGATCTTTGGACCTTGCTTTGATAAGTGAGGCGATGTGCTACTCCACTTTTGTCAGCTGCAGACGTCTCCGCACTATGTCTATGAAAAGTACTACTGGTTGCTTCACCTATTCAGTGGCTGTTATTGAGGACAAAGTCAAATACCAGTATACTGATCCGAGGGGATTCAGCTCCAATGAAATTATCCCTAGGTGAATGCAGGCACCCTGAGAAGCATCATAGGGCAGTGCTCCTTGCCAGGCCGGCGCTGCAGTGCCTAGTGGGCCCTGCAAGAGGGCAAGACGATCGGAGATCTTTTAATGGGTAGGGACCATTATATCCTAAGTTTTTCTGCCTTCTTTTTAATCTAAACATCAACCGAGGATATCACATTAAATATTTTGCCGGCATCTGGTTGACAGTTGATTTTATCTCTACACCATTCACCAATCTTCTCACATTGTAGGACACACTTTTCCTTGTCCTTCGGTGCTCAATCGGCATATTTATTAAAAAATCTCCTACGAAGAGCCCTCTCGTGGGGCTCGCCAGGCAATGCAACCCGACCAGGCGAGGAGCACCGCCCTATGATGAAACATGTCACCATCGGGTGAGTGAGGGCAACTGTTCTCAAAAGTACAAGACTTTGGTTGTTTGGGGAGAGTGTATACTGGACCGGTAATCTCTCCGTCCTCTTTTGTGATACATAATATTGAGGACATCAATGTGAATGGGACATTAACTTCTCAATTATTTTGACCAAATGTGTAAGAGAATGCATTAATGTCTTAGGGGCCCCAGCTGACTCTGATTCTGTCGTTAATCTGTATTTATCTGAGGTCGAGACACCCTACCACCGTGAAAAGATTGCAGTTTGTCCAGGATATCATTCAGCACACACAAGAATATAATGGGTGAAATGTGAATCAAGTTGTAGCGCTTGAACTGTTTAGTAAGTCGATAGTGTTCCTGTCTCAGTCTCAAATTATGATCTCATTCTTGCCATGTAGGAAATTAGATAAAAAAAATGCTGAAGAGTGGCATGTTCTGTGCAACTCATATGTATGTATTTCGTTTGTTTTGGACTTGAGCAACTATTCAGTGGCCATTACGTAGACTAATGCATCTATGCAGAGGGAGCAATGGACGGGATCTAAGGGCAATAACATACCCATGCCTTTTTAATTTTTAGACAAAGAGTATCCATACTTTTTTGTTAAAAAAGAACTTTCCCTGAATGTTTATTGGTGACCTTGAGGTGCTCAAGGTCCCTTACTTTTTTATGCACTTCAACCACTGCAACTAGGTCATGTTGGTGATGACATCCAGCACTTGCACTGGACTATCCAGTTGTGGTTATGTTCAGACTCTTTTTCCTTCCTTCTACACCAGAGAGATGGCGCAGATATCCTCTGCGTCACTGTCATTTTAGAACAAGGAGAACTCTTTAGTTTCTTCTTTCACCATTTTGTGCATTTAGGTGTGCCTGTTTAGGCTTGGCCGCAATCAAGACAATGTCAAGCTGAATGTTTGGCACATCCTGGCAAGGTGATTTACTTCCCCACACAAAGAGATTCATGACACCTGACTGGCAAAAATCCATGAAACGCAACTCACTCACACTGTAACCACATTAAGACTTTGCATGCCCTCGTCCCTAACTATCCAGTCATCATAGGTCTGTGATAATTTCAACTGAATTTCGTCTTTAGTAGCCAAGAGTTCTTTCTCTGTGTCCAGGGAAGACAGAGCAGATTGAATGTGTGTTGCACCAACACTGGAAAACATGTAACTTCCTCGCAGGTCAGGCATGCTATAGAGGGTTATACTGGCTCAGGGTTGTAACTTCCATAGGTGCAGCAGGTGCAGTGCACAGGGCCCATGAGGCCTGAGGGGCCCACTGAACCCTGATTATCACTGTATTTCACAGTTCAAACATTGGTTAGGGGCCTAGAATCCTTCCTTTCACTATGGTAGGGCCCATGACACACTAGCTTGCCTTTTTGTTTATCATATTCAGTGGCTTGCTTGTGCTGGAAAGCCAATATATCCTGGTGTGTAAGACCATTTAGCTTACCAGTGCACAAAATAAACATAATCTTTTTCAAGTTTAGGGCTGAAATGCCACCCAGTGTAGCCACTAGAACACCTTATTTGTCACTGTGTTATGCACACGATGTTTCAGACATTGCCTACTATCACCAAAGTGAAGCAGGAGGGAGTACTTTATTGCAGGGTCTTTTTCCCTAGGGGTCAGAAAATATTTTGCAAGACTAGCTGCCCGTAACTTAAATACGAGCCCCGGGGATGATGAGCCATACAGGGCTGAAATATTAGATAGGCTTTAGGTGAGGAGGTGGTGTGGGTGACATGGAGTAAGACAAAAAGGGTGTGTGCGAACATATGTCTGGCACATTCTCAGTGTGCCCCACCCTCCTCTGACAAGCGTCACCGTGTGGATACATATTTGTTTCAGTCAAACAACTGTCCTGTTGTGACCTATAGAAAGTTATGGTGCGAAAAAAACTCACAAGCATCATTTTTGGTCGCTCGCTTAAGAGGTGGCACCCCCAACTTAAGAATGTTGTGCTCTGCATCAACACCGCCTGTGTTCATCCGTACCTAACCCCTCTAGTCCCCTGTCCCTTAAAATATTTCTTTCAGGTCCTTCAAAATGTTCCCCCTTTTTTTGCAGCTTATAAAGTGTGAACTTGGCTTAAGGGCAATGGAGCAGTTCTCATCATCACTAGTTACATTAAACAAACTGCAATTCATTTTTAAATGATGGGAACATTAAGTCATTTGCCCAGAAACGCAGGATGTTAGGTAGATGTCAGGGCTCGAACACAGTTCCCCAGTTCCAAATTAATCAGCTCTGGCCGTAACGTCACATACTTTCCCTGTGTGTGCCCCAGTTAATGGTCTCAGTATCACGCGCGCCAAGAGAAAGCTTCCTTTCTGCTACTGATTTTAAAAGCTCGGGAAGCCTTTCCATTGATGCCCGCTGCAGCAGAGGCCCTGCACGCTGAGAAAGTAAAGGGTGCGTGTGCACGCAGGCATGCACCCTACAGGGAACATAGGTCTCTAGTTGGCAGTGGCTTGCATCCTGTCCAAGTAGGGGACCTTGTTCTAGTCAGGGTAAGGGAGTTACATACCCAAGATAACCTCTGCTGACCCCCTTGGTAGCTTTGGCACGAGCAGTCAGGTTTATCTCAGAGGCGATGTGTAAAGCATTTGTGCCTATACACACACACACAGTAACACAGTGAAAAACACTACAAAAGGTCACCACACCCGTTTAGAAAAATAACCAATATTTATCTGAATAAAACAAGACCAAAACGACAAAACTCTAACATACACAAGTAAAGGTATCACTTTTAAAAGGTTCAAAATAGTTCATAGGAAACTATGGATGTGTACTTTTATCACAAAGTACCTGGGCTGCACCAAAATCAAAGACGAAAACAGGTGCAGTGGAGATAAGGCACCAGAAAAGCAAAGCAATGCGTCAATTCCTAACTCCCAGGGGAGGTGATGTGTTGATTCCTTACTGCCAGGGAAAGTGATTAGTCGATTCCTTACTGCAGTTCAGGTGAGGTGATGCGTCAATTCCTTACTGTCAGGGGAGGCTATGCACCGATTCCTTACTGTCAGGGGAGGTGATGCGTCAATCTCCAGACACGTGGCCTCAGTTCCATACTGCTGGGCAATGTCGATGAAGAACTTGGCGCATAGGGACGATGATTCGAAAATCCATACGTGCTGGGTCGATACGGCAGTAGCGGAACAGGCGCTGCGTCGATTCTTCGGCTGCACCGCAGCTATACATTGGTTTCTCAACCACGCGGCGATGCTGTGTCAGGAAAAACAGGTGCTGAGAGTCGATGCATGGATTTTCTTGGTTCTTTTGCAACAAAGCCACCTCCAAGGGCCCATATATGGAATTAGTACCACTTGGCGGGTCAGAACTCCTGTCAATTTGAGTAAAATCTTTCATAGAGTGTTGCCTTTTCAGTACTGGAGCTGTAGATCATTCGAAACATAATTTCTATGGGGTGTTATTTTATTTCCATGCTCCATTTTTTTATGGCACTGTGTTGCAGTACCTCCGAGTGTGGCCATGTTTGGTGCTTCACTTACTCCAAGGCTGTGCTGGAATACATTTAGACATGTTTAGATACATTTGGTAGTTTAGAAGAGTAGTTTGTGAAAAGAAATGGGAATATTATTTTGTAAAGTGTATGTTTTTATTAGCATGCCCCTCCCTAAACTCTTCTTTAGTAATAAGTATTTCCCAGTATGTGAGTAGTACTAATGTAGGACTACTTTATGCATTACAAAATACAGTTTATGAAGAGACCCCTTTGAGAGGTTTCTCATGAATTGTGTGATGCAGAACTAGATCTTCCTGAAGTGTATTTCAGTGCTTATCTTTTATTTCTTTATTTGTTTAGTTTTGTTAATATTGATGTTGATGTACGGAATGATATGTGTATGTACAAAAACAAAATCGAATCGCTGTTGTCGAAATCTTCCGATATGACCTCTCCATCAACCTTCAGTCAGAAATACGTGGCCAGGCAGGCCCTGCGACCTAGGCCTGAGGCTACTGATTGACATATCACAGGTGGGGTGGCACGTAACCAACAGGACAAAAGCACAAACAGGGAAAACCCAGATTAGTCCCACAGATAGGCAGTGACACCAGAATTGTCTGGGGAGATTGGCCCCAATAAAACACACATGGCTGGAGGGGCACGCATTCTGAAAACACCATAAAGTTAGATGACACATGAAGTTAGGAACACTCAGTCTATCAGAACAGAGCGCACACAGCACCCGCAGTGATCATGCGCTTCCCATGCTGGACATCTGGACACGTTGTCCACTGGCCCTCATTGTGTCCACGTGAGGTGGAGACCTACCTGCCTTTGTTATCAGGTGGGAGTAATTTATGGCTCAATGACTAGGCCGACATTCCTCTCCCAAAACCAGATCTATAAATTGTTTTATGACGCTTCAAGGAATGTATATAAAGGCGATCAAAACGATTGTACTTTGAGACAGTCCTCAGAACCTGAATCTCTAGCTGTGCTCCCGGCCATAGTGTTTAATTAAGCAACCTGTTCCTGTTTTGCTGAACGGCCCGTGCCTTTGTTTTTTCAAGGTAGATTCATATTCAAGTAACAGTGTGAAATAGACCCAACTTATCAGAATTAATCTTTGGATTTGAACTTTATCCTTCTATTGTAAAACTTGTTCTTTTGTGATAATTGCCATGCATTATATTACATTTTCATTGCATGATTAATAAAAAACGTTGTGATCAGAAAAATAAACGATTCATACTATAACTAAACAAATGTGATAAAAACGATGCAAATATAATGAACAGATTGGAGTTCATTCCACTCCCGTAGGTAGTTAAAATTACAGCGAACAAACGTTATAAATCTTGATAAAATACCATCATTGTGCCAATATGTCTATGCAGAAAATCAGCAACGCCATGTGTCAACTGCAATAAATTGCAAGCATGGCCGTAAAATAGAATTCATTAAAAAAAACAAATGACGCTCATTGTATGATCAGAAAAGATCATGAATTATATAAACATTGACATTAAAAGGCCCTCTTCAAAATGGCATTGTTGAAAGACAAGAATGGTGCCATGATCAACCTACATCCTCAAGTTGCCTCAGCATGTGTAAAAATATAAACATAAATTTAACCAGTCTGACATTCAGAATTATGTTTTGCTGGTTCAGTCTGGACACACACATATTACTTATATAATGGATTCCCCTTCGTTGTTACAGAGTCTGAATTTTATTGGATTGACTCCTATGGTTATTTGCTTCCATTTTTCAATCTGGGCATTGCTGGGTGTCTCTTAGCTGCCGCATTAACTTGTTCACTGTTTTCTTGGAGAGTCTCACTTTGAGAGGAAGTTGTTGCTTCGACGAGACCAACATTGTGTAGTCTTTATTGTGGGTTTTTCTAGGACATCTTATTATGATATATTTGGTAGGGTCCAGCCAGCTGCCTATTGGATCCTCTAAACCTGGGTTATTTAGCGTTAAGGTTGTGCAGCTGTTAAAAATATCTGGCGGTGTAGCCTCATCCCATCTTATCCTCTTAAGATTCATAGAGTGTTCATCGGATAGGAGAAAATTTGACTTGGGGAGGACCAGATTTTTTGTTCGTAAAATAGTGACCTGTGGTGAATGGTCGCTGTCTGTCCATTGATCGATATAAAACTGTTTAAAGTGACTGAAAAGGGTGACTTTTGCCAAGTGTGAGACACAGTTTTCCGTTATCATGGTCCATGCTGGTTGTGAAGCACCAGAAAACCTACCATTTAGAACTTTCAGACCTACTGAAGTGCAGTAATCAAAGAGTGTTTTCCCTAGTTTATTGTGGTGTTTTATTGATGGAAGAGATTGGTTCAGTATTACCCCATCAAAGCCCATCTCATTTTGGTCAGCCTCTCTTTCTTGTTTGTGAAACAGATTTAAGGTAAAGTCACCAGCTAGAATCATGTCTGCAACAGTATAAGCTGCCTTCATATCCACAATAACTTGACATAACTTTTCAACCTCAGTGTTAGACCTGTCATCTTTAGGGTTGTCTTTCCCCAACTTTTTGCCTACTTACCTCTACTTTTTGCTGTATCTTGTTGTTGGCCATAGGACTCTGAGCACTTTACTACTGCCAACCATTGTTAAAGTGCATGTAATTGGCCCTAAACCTGGTGACATTGGTGTATACCTGATTGGCATATTTAGGTTACGTGTAAGTCCCTTGTAAAGTGGTATACCATATACCTAGGGCCTGTAATCTCAATGGTACTCATGTGCCTGCAGCCCTGGTTGTACCACCCACACAAGTAGCCTTTCAAACCTGTCTCAAGCCTTCATTTGCAGGGCCTGTATGCACAGTTTACTGCCACTTCGACTTGGTATTCATAACCACTTGCCAAGCCTCAAACTTCCTTTTTATTACACCTATGTCACCCCTAAGGTAGCCCCAAGGGCAAGGTGCTGTATAACTGAAAGGTAGGACATGTAACTTTAAGGTGTACATGTCTAGTAGTGACAAACAGCTACAGTTGTTTTTCACTACTGTGAGACCCACTACGATCATAGGCTAGCATTTGGAAATTCCTTATAACACGTTTAAGCTGTAATTCCTTATTAGAAAGGAGTAGCTAAATCATGGTTCATATTTTTGGAATGATAATGAGGATTCTCTTTAATGGTAAATTTAACATTACTATTTTAGTAATGCCCCTTTTAGAAAGCAAACATTTCTCTGCTCTTAACTTAGCTCTGTGTGCCTGCAGCCTGTCTCTAATACACGTCTGGGGTGGTTGACAGCTACACTTTGTGCATTCCCTCTAGACAGCCACAAAGACAGGAAGGGTGGGTGTGACAGAGGAGTCTTCTGCATTCTGATAGCCTTCCTGAGCAAGAAGGGGGAGAGGGAGCTGACACTTACATCTGAATAAGTTGTGTCCTGTCCCCACACAAAGGACTGATTACCTCCCACACATAGCCTGGAAGACAGGGCTGGGATGAAAGGGGACCTGTGCACTTCAAGGAGCTTCTTTGAAGTCTCCCCAACTTCAAAGGCACTTTTGGGTATATGTACTGGTGCTCTGATCCTGCCAAAATAGTACACTAGTGGACCTGTGAAGAACTCTGCCAGGAGTAAGGACTGCTATGCTACAAAGATTGCCACTCTGCTTCACTGACTGTTCTAAGGAACTGCTTTGCTGCTGTGCTGAGCTGCCCAGTGCTGCCTGCTGTCTCTGCTCTGCTAAGGACAAGGACTGGACCCATCTCACTCAAACCCAGAGTGACTCCAAGGGCTTGCTGGCTTGCCTCCTGTTTTCTGATGTCCCAGGGTCAGAAAAGACTTCTTGTAACTTTATAGGTGCTGCTGGACTCTGCCATCTGTCAGTCCTACCCTTGCCTGAAGTGCCCCCTCCAGTCCTGGGCCTTAGAAGCAGCTGAGTTTGCTTCAAAACCAATGCATCGTCACCACTATGATGATTTGTACCAACGCAGTGCCGATCCGAAGACAACCCTGCATGGTTCGATGACAACACAGTGCCGATCCAACGTCCCGACTGCAAGGTTCGACTCTGATGCAGCACTGATCCAAAGTCCTGACTGGGAGGCTCGACTTCGAGGCATTGGCCCGACAGCGTGAATCAGAACCAACTCATCGTACTCTCGACGACAACGCTTTGCTCTATCCACAGTACTTTGTCAGTGGTACCTGTTTGAGTCCTGTATCCACCCTGCCCTCCATCGCGGTCAGCCTGAACTTTGGATTTATCCCAGCTTAGCCCGACCTCAAGTAACCTTTTAGCACTCTTGACTTCTAAGCACGATTTTGGTTTATTCTTTATAAATTCATAACTCTGGTTCTACTTATTAGATTTTTGTTGTTTTGGTCTTGTTTTACTCAGATAAATAGCCTCTATTGTTCTAGCCTGTGTGGAGTATTTGTGTGGTGTTTCCATTGTGTTACTGTATGGGTGTGTTGCACACAAACTTTACACATTGCCTCTTTAGATAAGCCTGACTGCTCTGTGCTAAGCTACCAGAGGATGAGCACAGTTTATCTTTTAGTGTCTATCTATCTTACCCTGACTAAAGTGGTGATTTCTGCTTGGATAGGGTGCATACCTCTGCAAACCAGAAACCTTATTTCTAACATTCTGCGTTTTTTTCTTTTGGGTGGGGGTTTAATTATAGCTTCATACTGATTAGGCAATTATTCCCCTCTGTCACCCATCCTTCCAGAAGAACTGCAAGGAGGCCAAGATCTGATATTGCAAAGTGGGTTGTCTGAGCCTTCAGATCCGAACTAATATATATGGAGAGGTCCCCTATGGGGTGGCCATATTGCATTACTTTGACAGCAGGCTTGGCATATTCAATATATCTTATTAGTGGGACCAGCACTTGGGGCCAAGTTTCCTGGAGGGCTATACCTTCAAATTGCTGACATTATGTTATGAGGTCATCGTCGTCAAATTTATTGCCTAAGCACCCGATGTTCCATGAGCAGATTTTTAATTCTTTTAATTTTTTGGGCTGGATTGGTGTTGAGTTAATTCAACTGCAGCTGGGTTTCGAAGATAGCACAGCTCTGAGCCAGGACCATTCTAGCATCTGCCAACCTAGTTGTCTGGATTTATGCCCAGTTGCTTCTTGGCGGACCTCTGTTATCTGGAAATGCTAGAAGGGGTGCTGAAGATGGCCTAGCTGCTCCTCTCAAAATTTTGACTAATTTGTGTCCACCGCATTGCAATGGTTCCTGTGTTTCTAATGATGGGGGATATGCATTCCCTGTAGACTAGCTGATCAGATAATTGCTGTGCACATGCGTGCTTTTGGTAATGTTGCACATGCGTGCTTTTGGTAATGTTGAAGGACTTTGTTCAACTTATCTTGCTCTCTTCCTTTTTAAAGTTATTCATCATCAATTATTCTTCAAACCCTTTTAGATGTCAATAGGGAAGGTTTAATGTCAGGAATCTGGGTTGGAGGTTACAGTTTGAACAGGGTGAGTGGGGCTCAAATTGTAACAACTGGGGTCATTTACTACTGATATTCCCTGTTGGGGCCAACATACTGTCTAACCCCCAACTGGGAGCCCTTTTTAGCACTTACTTCTCAAGGTAGTCATGTAGTGTAGCCTAAAGCTTACTCAGGGAAGGTACTGTGAGCTAGAGATGCAGCAATCAGAAGTGCAGTAAACAGCACTTAATAAATCAGTATCTAAATTGTGCTTTTTTCTTTTAAACAGGAAGAGTACTTTATTAGACACACTACTAAATATTATGCAAAATTAACAAATATATACAAAATAGCAATTGGAAATACCAACGGTGACAGCCTCTTAAGGGTCTCATGACCAGCAGGGGGTACCCAGTAAAGAGTGGTTCCATGGATCTGGTATCCAACTAAGGGGCCGATTCCGATCTCGGCCGGTAGTGCTCCGAATCGGATTCGGCTTTACTGGATCCGATTCGGAGCCCTGTTTCCCGACCGATTCGTACGCGGGTCCGGCCGAGCGAGTACGATGCAAGCGCCCGCGAAATCGACGACCGACTCGTACGCGGTTTCAACACGCTCCGACCGACTCGCACGGACACGACTCGCAGCCGTCCGGCTCGAAAGAGCTGTCGGAGCCGTACTTTGGGGGTCCGCGTCGGACCCCCCTGTACGCGTAGCCGTGCGAGTCACACACAGGTGGGACCCATGGGTCCCCCCTACCTGTGCATGTACGCCGCGATGTGCATGGACGTGTACCGCTGTAGGGGGCGCCCTCGTTCGCCTCGCACCCATTGAGTCAATGGGAGCCCGCGTACGCGTTGTACGACCGGCTCCCATTGACTTCAATGGGAGTCCGACCGAATCGAGTCCGATAGCATGCGAATGCATCGTACTCGTCCGGTCGGACTGCCAGAGTCCGATTCGGTCGGAAGTCTCTCCGGGTCCGGCTCGGTCGGAGAGATTTCCGGCCCGAATCGGAATCGGCCCCTAAATAAGCCCTGGAGCCACTGCACTGAAGGCATCTTTATTTGGCTGCGCACCAACAAGCCGACAAGCCGTCAAACTCTAAATCGACAAAATAGTGGGTGCATGTAATAAAAGTCAGTCTTACTCGACTTTCATGGAGCTACCACAACAATTAAAATTTAAAATTTCATGGAGCTACCACAACAATTAAAATTTAAAATTTAAAATTCATTTGAAAATTAAAGTACAATCAACATTAAAATATTGCTTCATGGTACAGCCTTTGAAAGACATTCATAGTTATTTTCTCCTGTGAGTCCAATTGTTACTAACAGGCCAAAGTATAAAAGCATATTATGGTTTTATGGTGACAATGCCCACAATTCACAAAATCATAGAGTTCAGATCAGAAAATTGCTTTTTTTTTTATGTAATAAGCCCCTTTTACAATTAGGTAACATATTACTGAATTTCAAAATGGATTTAGAAAGGCATAAGGGATTACTACTTGAAAGGGGTGTCCTTTCCAAATAGCAATTCATTGAGTACCAATTGCTATTTGGAAAGGACACCCCTTTCAAGTAGTGATCCCTTATGTCTTTCTAAACCCATTTTGAAATTCAGTAACATGTTACCTAATTGACTCAAAGGGCTAGTCTGCTGGCTTCCTGATCTGAGCCTTAGGGACAATACAGGCTCCCCACAGCTCCTGGACTCATCTTTATTGAGCTCCTGGTCTCCACGAGGTGCCTCTCAGGTCCTGGGACCTTGGAAGTGGTTTTTAAGGTCCTATAGCCAAGCTTTTGGGCTCTTCACTAAGGGGCCAGTTCGCACCGGAACCACAACACTCACTCTTGAAACCAGAGTGAGTCTTCGCAAGTTCGTCTTTCCACACAGCAAGCATCGTCCGCCAGCGTGGATCACCACTGCGAGGTTTCCGCCCGTCCGACGTGATGCCCAGGCCTCCGATTTGCGCACCGCCGACCATCACCAGCGACACTCTCCTTGCTCCCAGCAAACTTAACCCCCGCACACAGAAATCTTAGCATAAATACTTTACACACTGCCTCTAAGTTAAGCCTGACTGCTCTGTGCCAAGCTACCAGAGGGTGAGCAAAGGTTAATTTAGGATTTTGCCTTATACTTACCCTGATTAGGATTGCATTTGCTGTTTGACTAAGGTTCACACCCCAGTCAACCAACAACCTAATTTCTAACACATGCATATAGTCTGTAAATAGTATATGTTTTTAATTGAACTAGCTGTTAAAATTACACTGAATAGTTCCCTCACAAAATCAGTCAGAATGTTAATCTCTGGAGAACATTTCTCTTGCTGTTTTTAGCTACTCCATAAGGGATATAGTTAAATGCAAGTTTGTGACATTACAGATGATTAATATATAACAAATATCAATTGATTCCTTTAACAAATCAGATGTGTCTCACAAAGATATGGGAATAAATATGAGCAGGTTCCTGAGGTAGTAGCCAACATTTCTTTATAATTTTGAAATACTGAGTCATTTGTGGATTCAATCACTTTTGATGGCTTTTCTTTTTAGGTTTATTAAAGCTTGTGAAAGCAGTATATTAGTGGTATTTGCAATATTTAATTTATCATTTAGTTTTTAGTCATTTCATCAGTTCTATATTTTGCATCTAGGACAATCTGTTTGATTTTTTTCTGATGTAGTTCAGAGTTACAATTTTTTTGGCAACTCTAAATACTGGTTTTCATTAGGATGTCACATGGTTTTCCTGATGTATCCTTTCTCCAACCAAAATTACTGCCACCCTTCCCCACATCAGCCTGTGTGATCATTAGGGTTTCATTTTGAGCAAGAATGTTCAAATCTTGTGTCTAATTCACAAACTGCATTTTGTAGTCCATTTAATAGTACTACAATAGTACTAATTATATATTACAAAATGCTTTTTACTAACTTTAATGCGGAGGTCTCCGCCTCCGCCTTTCCAATCTTTTCAGTGTGGATATAGCCACTCTGACTGTAGAGATCTCCGCACATGTATGCCTATGTTTTAGTTATAAATGTAGGAGTGATATGAGAGGGTCTGGAAAATGGGGAATAACTACTACTAAATGGGAGAGGTTTAGATAGAAGTAAGCTGGGGTTAGCTAGGGAGGGAACAAGGGAGGAATATTCACCCACCCACAAAACAGTAGGCCTATTTCTATTTACAAACCTAAAAAGTAGTAAATATACTCCAGCTCAGAACTGGAGTAAGTCCAGTACCACATATAAGGAAATAATATAAAAATAACATTTTATTTTACTCAAAAATAATATATCTACATTTAATTTAATAAGTAAATATATTTATACATAACACACACATATTATTGTATGCTAGAATAATGTAATAACCTTAATAATTTAAAAATAAATATAAATGTATTTAACAAAATAGTTAAATACATTTAAATTATTGCCATATATAACTTTTAGTATGTTTGATAAATAAAACTTAAATATAAACATTGTACCTTAGTTGGGAATTTTAAAAATAAATCTTTAAAAAATAATTGTAATTTAATTTATTATATTTAAATTAAGCAAATATTTATTTCAAAATTAATGTAAAACTGCTGCAGCATGTTTTCATCTTGGCCACATTTAAAGTTAAGTGTTTAACATTAATCTACATTTATTTGACACTTTTAAAAATGTCCCCTCCATTTGCAGAGCCCTCCGCAAAGTGTGTGAAATATAAAATGCAGTCATAAAATGACTAGTAGTATTTTCATTGTCACATTTTACATTTATTCATACTCTACCCCGTGAAGTGATTGGTGGAGACATGTTAGTCTACACATTATAGTAACATTACTTCTGGAAGTGGTGAATTTCAATAGTAAAGTTACTACACATCACAAGAGTACATTTTTATGTGAAGATTTACACGTGTAAATGTTTCTTTGTGGCTAGCCCACCTTGCATTTCATATGATTTTAAATTTCCTTATGTGATATTGCCTCTAAAGTTAATCTACTGGGGCATGGCCAAGATGATGGGCAGTTGAAGCGTATCTCCTTCTACCTCTCCCCCTGCCGCCGATCAGGCCTTGTCGCTAGCCCTTTCTCTGACACAGCAGATGGCCTGAGGTGTCCACTTCGGCTCCGGAAGCTGCTGGGTGCCTTCAGATGCTGCCAAACTGTGATGCGGCCCGACAGACCATCTATTAAGTCCAGACCAGCCGGGCGTGGACGGCGCTGCACTTTAGAAAATGGCGGCACTCGCATTTCAGCAGTAACAAGAGCCACGGCACGGCACTACACCTAGCACATAAACAGGTGGCGGACTGCTGATACTTGCGGGGATACTCCCACTGCATCTCCCCATTTATGCTGCGGGATTGGGAGCCTCGCCAGTGGTGCATGCATCAGGGTCTCAGGGGCTGTGCAGAGAAGTAAGCCTGCAGGAAGAAGGTGGCGATGTGGGGAGTGAGACAGGCCATCCCTGCCTGCACCTTCTGGGAAGCTGAGCCCGGTGCAGACGACAACCGGGAACAGAGAGTGGATCCCCGCGGCCTCAGGAGTATCCCCGAGCCTGCAATACTCAAGTAAGTGCTAGGCAGCACCATCCTCCTGGAGACACATTGCCTTTGTCTCACAATTTTGGCACGTACGGCTCCTGAGCCCTTGCACCTCCTGGGGGACTGCTGGAGACCGGCGAGGGCCACACGACTTCCAGTGACCTTGGCTGCTGCCTGATATGAGCCTTGGGGGACCATGTGGAGGGAGTGGGCTTGGGGGTCCACCTGACTATCTGAAACTACTGGTGCTGGGGCTAATTCCCCATCTAAGGGGCTTAGAGTGAACTAGCTGGGAGAGGAACGACTGGCTTGTGTGGCGAGGAGAGTGCAGCCATTGGTATTCAACGCAGGGGCATGAGAGCTGATTGTTGTCCTACTAGTGGCAAGACACGTCCTTGGAGACCCTGAAGACATGGCCAGCCGGTGAGGAGAGCATTGGGTCATGGCCACAGGCTTAGAAGCCCTGGGATCTGCTCGGTCTCCTGGCCCCCTGGGTGATAGCCTCAGGCTGAAATTGAAATCTCGATATAGCGGTGCAGGTTGGTGGTTCCCAGGGGGTGTCCAGAGGAGTATCTAACATTTGAAACTGGCCAACCTGGAGGACCAGGAGCCCAAAGGTGAGAGTCACCAACACCAGGGCATGGCCAGAAGGACTCTGCACCCAGGCAGGCCAGCTGAGCTTGGTGGATCGGCGCAGAGTGGGTGAGCATGAGAGAGGGTGTTCATCGCAGCAGGACCCCTCAGACTTAGCAATTGCTCCTGGTGGGACCCCAAAGGGAAGCGACGAGGCATAACGCCGGGGTCTAGACAAGATCTTCATCATGAGAAAGCAGCTGCTCGAGGACACTGGCCTAGGCTGCATAGTGGACCCTGTGCCCAAGATTTAAGCTTGCAGCCTTCCTGCCCAGATGGAACTCCTGTATTAAGTCTGCAACTCTTGGTCTCTCCCCCAACACGAAGAGGGAGTGTGCCCTCAAAGACATGTTGACCGGACCCACTGGGACCAATCCAGGAGACCAATCGTCAATCCTGGCCCAGGAGCCCCTCTCAGATGCTGAGGATTCCAAAGCCCCATTAACATACTCCTTTCTAGAGGCCTTGTTTGCTTCCCTGAGGGATGACCTCCAGACAGTCAAAAATGAACTATCTCATGACCTGAAAGAGGTCTGCCGAGATCTAGCGGAAGTGGGGGACAGGGTCTCCATTTTGTAAGATCATGAGTCCAGTCATGATGAAGAGATAGAGAAGCTACAGCAAGAGATCATACAGCTTAGGGAACAGCACATTGACTTGCAAGCACAAATGGAGGACCTGGAAAACAGGTCACGGCATAACAACATACACATCAGGGGGGCTCAAACCAACACAGAAGGTATGCACGTAGGAGCATATGTCAAAGACCTTTTCCTCCAGGTCCTGGGGCCAGCGCCGGATGGGGAATACAGCGGACAGGGTGGGCCTCCCACGAACTGGAAATTCCCACCCAGCGGACATACTGGTCTGTGTCCATGACTTCCAGCTCAAGGAAAGCATTCTTTGAAAGGCCCGGAAGCAACACCCCTTGCAATTTAGAGAGTATAAGCTGATGCTCTACCAGGACTTGTCAGCTGTTATGCTGTAGAAGAGATTTCAGTCCAGTTACGGGGAAAGAAGGCTCAGAAAATTCTTTGATGGTGGAGGGGCAAAGAGCCATCTAAAGGACTGTGACCAGACCCAGAGACTAATGCCATGGAACGTAAGGCGGTGCTTGAGAAGCTGTCTGGATAAACAGACTTCCCAGAGATGACATGACTACCAAGAAGGCCTCAGAGTGCGTGTGATATCATGGGGGGGACTAGGAGAGACGGGTAGACTGGAAGTACACTTGTGTCACTGCATGAACCCCTGAAACCAACATCCTCTTCGGACACTACTGGCTCCAGCCGAAATATCAAGATATCCTGTAGGTTACAATCCCAAATGAACATTTCTGGCTCGTGCCGGACTTCAATTAGCAGTGAAATGTTTTGCTTTCTTGTTCTTTTTGTTCACAGTGTTACCCACGGCATGGGGATGCACAACATGATCTAGATTGCGGCGCATAAGGGACTTGCCCGGAAGCATGGGGGGGTTGAACAGATCGAGGGGGGTCCCATTCTTTGGTAGGTAACTCTGTGCACCTTCTGGTGTTATATCCCCACATGACTGACTAAAGATTGTTTCCCTCAATGTGAAGGGGCTTAAAAATCCAACAAAGAGACAGGATATTCTGTCATACCTAAAGAGGGTGGGGGGACTGTGTCTTTCTCAGGAGATCCACTTGGTTTCTGGAGATTGCCACAGGATGAAATTGCGCGTCTTTCCTCACCAGTTCTTCTCCACTACTAACTCTAAAAAGCAGGGGTGGACATATTGTTCTCTCGATTGTTTCTTGGTAAGATAGGCCCCAAGCTTAAAGAAATTAAGGGACGCCTGTTAGCCTACTCCCAGTAAGCATTGGAGACCACATTTGTAAGCTAGCCTCAATATACACCCCCAACGAGGGTCAAGAGCATTGCCTGTGGCAAGTGGTGGCCGAGGTGATGTCCACACAAGATAGAATGGTGCTCCTGGGGAGTGGATCTGAATTTAGTGTTTTTCAATATGCTGGATCGCTCTGCCCATAAATCTGACCAAACAGGGGCTCTGTCTGTGGAAGGAGCCCAATGGTTGCAGGAGATTGGGTTGAGAGACTTGTGGCGGGCAGAACATTCTCAGACACAGGACTGTACTTTCTACTCACATGCCCACAGGGCATACACATGCCTAGGCTACCTCCTGGGAATGAAGGGGCTCCAACTCTTAGTGATGGGCATAGAAATAGCACCCGATCATTATCTGACCATGCAGCTCTATTCCTCACTCCAGCCCTTCCTATTAGGCACCATCCCTCTGATCCATGGTGAATGAGGGAGACACTACTTCACAGGCCAGAAGTGGTGAAGCAGATTACCTAAGCGATGGCAGACTACCGTGCCGTCAATGACACAGAGGGCACCTTGGTATCTCTCTTTGGAAGGCCTTAAAGGCTGTTATCAGGGGAGCTGATCGTAGTGTCAGGGGCAGATAACAAACTTCGGCGGAAAAAGAGGGAACTCCTTAGTAAGCAAGTGCTGGAGCTAGAATGCATACACGAGCGTACGGGGGCCCCTAGGGTATGGAGGCAATTGGAGGCAGCGTGGGTGCAGTTAGCATGATTGGATACTGACAAAGCAGAAAATGTGCTGCTTCGGCTTGACACTTCTTTTATGTAGTGGTGATAGATGTGGCAGGCTGCTGGTCAATAGACTTAGAGCGCAGCCACAAGTGGCAGGAGTGGAATCCTTTGTGACTAAGGTAGGTGGCGAGGTGGTGGGAGGCAACCCTATCGCATCTACATTCAGAGATTTTTATAAGGACCTATATACGGGACAATTGCTGGAGGGCCAGAACCTATGCCTCAGAGAGGCGTGTACATTATGTCTGTTGGCGGAGCAGGCGGACAGTCTGGATTATGACTAACCTGAAGCCCCTTATAAAACCATTTGCTCTGCCCTCACCCCCATTCAGACCCAACCTTTTAATTCCATTGCAGGACCGGGCTCGGTACCTCCGTCGATGTTGAAGGCCTCCATTGTGTTGCTTCCAAAACTGGGGAGGAACAAGAAGCAATGCGGCTCGGATTATACAATCTAACTTCTGAAAGTGGACATTAAGTTGTTCACTAGAATCCTGGCTGCCCGCTTAGTTCCACTTATGCCAGGGTTGATATGCCCAGACCAGGTGAGATTTGTCCCACACAGACCATGTAGGGACAATACGAAATGGTTACTCCATCTCATCGACAAGGCCAAACGCTCTGGCAGGGAAATCATGCTCCTGGCCAAAGATGCTGAGAAAGTATTTGATCGGGTGCATTGGACCTTCCTAGAGGCAACGTTAACCCGCTTTGGCCAATGCTTCAGCACATGGATCCTCAGCAATTACAGGCAACTGCGCAGAATGGTTCAAGTGAATGGGCTGTCTTCCAAACCCTTTCCCATCTGCAGGAACACGCAGCAGGGGTGTCCGCTCTGTATATGGAGTTCTTTGGCCAGTGTATTCGGGATAAATCCAACATCAGAGGGTTTGCCTTCGGAGGCAAGAGCACGTGGTCAGCCTCTATGCGGATGACCTGACTGTGGCTTTGAATAACCCGTTTGAGCCCCTCCTGGCCTTCCTGATAGAGGCTGAGAAGTTGAGTGCAGCAGCAGGCTTCAGCATCAATATTCAAAAATTGCTAGCCCTCAACTTGTCGGTCTCTTTGTTGACAGTTGAGCAACGTGTTCGCCAGTATACAGTTTAAAGGGCAACCACGTCACTCCTTATCTGGGGGTCCAATTGGCAACAACAGTAAAAGCAACCACGTCTCTTAATTATCGTACCCTACTCCAACAAATAAAATGGGACCTGGCCCAATGGAGGCAGTATAGGTTGTTTTGGCTAGTTCGTGTGGCAGCTCAACAGATGACAGTCCTCCCCAAGATATTGTATGTGTTCCAAACTCTTCCAATAGTACCACCCACTGGCATGATACAGGCTCTGCAGGGAGAACTGAATCGATTTGTCTTGGTAAATGGACCCCCTTGAATGTGCTGGGACCAAGGCTACGCACCCACAGGGGAGGTGGGTTTGGGCATTCCGAATCTCCTGCATTATTATTAGGTGACCCAGATCCGCTGCATGGTGGAGTGGACCAGGGGGGAATTGTAGAAACACTGGTTGTTTATGGACCGAGCAGTCGCTGGTCTGCACATGAGGAAGGTCCCATTTCTTCGCAAATCACAGCACCCATGGGGTTTGCACTCCTCACTGATTACTAGGGCCATGCTCGGGGTGTGGGATAAGGTGGCACTGCACAAACGCTTGTCATTGTTTCCCTCGCCTTTAACGCTGAAATCAGACAAAACTAGCTTTACACCAGGACTCGATCAGCGAGTGTATTAGCTCTGGATATTGGCTGGGTTCTGCTCCATTGGCCATCTCTTTGATGAAGAGGGCCTCCTCCCTTTCGACCAACTGCGAACAGATTATGCACTGTCGAAGATGGAGAGGTTTCACTCCATGCAGTTACAACATTGGCTGACTCAACCGACTATACGCACCGGGGTGCAGAGGCTCCTTACCCCCTTTGAATTGTGGCTAGTCACAAAGACTTCGGACAAACAACTCATAACAGACTTGTCTGGACTTTTACAGGGGTTCAGCCCACAGACTAAGTCAGCAGGACAGAGATGCTGGGAGATTGAATTGGGGTGCCCCAAAGGAGTGGGGGGAAATATATTCCAAGGCACGATATACAGCACGAAACACAGCTAGCATAGAGATGACTACTAGAATCACAACCTATTGTTATCTCATACCAGTGCGCCTACATAGAGGTAACCCTTCACAAAGTGCAGACTGCTGGAGGGGATGTGGCTCACCTGGAACATTGCTCCAACTGCTATGGGAATGCCCCAAACTCGCAAAATATTGAGACATGATCATATCTGATATAGATACGCACCTCAAAATGCAGCTCCTACATTTCCCTGCTTATATCATACTTGGGCTCCCAAATGCCCTCATGTTCCCCCTTAAATCCCTCAGAGGGTGTCACATTGGGCTGGCTCTGGGAGCTGCCCTTCAGAATATATTGACACACTGGGGAACTGATGTAATCCCAACGCAGCTGGGGTGGATCCACCGATTGTGGTAGATGCTGGGTATGGAAAAGCTCACCCTTACTGATAGAGTCGACTAGTATAGGGAGTTATGGCTCCCCTTCATAGCTTGGCCGTCTGTGGAGTTTAGGGAATTAACATCCCTAGATACCCCCGTGTGCTGAGGTTAACAGATGTAGGGAATGGTATACATTCTGACACTACTGCCCAGGGTGAGGCCTTGAATGCACAGTAGTGCTTTATGAGATAATGCAAATTGCCATGGGTGCCCTGGGGTAGCGGGAGTGAGGGGGGGGCGATTGTTGGGGTCTTAGTTGACGCAAGCTGTCTGTAGAACATGAAACAGTGATCTGTACTTTATGGATTCTAATGTGTCTTTTGCTAAATGAAATAAAGATATTTGAACCATAAGGTTGATCTGCTTCAGAACATTCATCACCATTGTTATATACAGGTTTGATGTCTGACACTGCACTGGGAATTCTGAGATGTTTCTGATTTCAAATGGGTTGACACTGTTTCTGTTCTTGTGGCAGTGATTGTTCCAAAAGAACTGCTTCCATTGTAATTTTCTAAATAAATTTGTATGCAAATGTAGGTTTTAAGTAAGCTGTGTTCATTTTTAGAACAAATGAAAATCCCTTTTAAGATGTTTTGAGTATTTAGGGAAATATCTCTTTTGAGGACCTATTAAAAACCAGAGGGCTAGTCATCAAAGGTTTACACATGAGTAAATCTACATGCATACATTTACTCTTATACTATGTAGTACATTTACTATGTTTGGCTATTCATTGTTTCTGTGTGTAAATTTATTACAAGTGTAGACATACCTGTTTCCACACCCTTAAACATGGGGTGTAAACAAATTTATGAGTGTTAAGTTACTTGTAGTAACTTTTCACAGGTAAGCAGAGTTCTTTCTCACGGGATGGAGCTCTACGTATGATAACATGTAGAGAAAATTTTAAAAGTGCATTAAAAGTTGAAAAATAGTAAAACTATTTCCATGTTAAATATTAATTAATTTAATATATTTATTTTAAATGTAGCTAAAAAAAAAACATGACGCTGAAATGTTAAAATTAATTTGGATTTAAAAATGTATTTAATTTAATAATTTTTTAAAGAGGTCCGAACTATAGCACATTTACTACCGTAGTTTAGCAGTTGATTTACCTGGTTTTAAAGTACCTTCAATATAGAGGTCAAAAGAAAGACAAAAGTGGTAAAAATGTGTATGCATGACAAAAGTGAGGAACACCCAAACACTATGTTGCTGGAACAGGAATTATTGAATTTTAAAAGTTCCGATGGTGGAAACTAAACTTCAGCAAATTAGCATACTTGGGGCCTCATTTATGAAGAATTGGCGTAGGGCAGCGCCTCAACTGTTCTTGCTGTGCTGCCCTACACCAATGTGAAAGAGCAGGAATGTACCGTATTATGAAATATGGGGGCATATTATCAAGAAACGGCGTTAACATTATCGCCGGTTTAGCGGCAGAAAACTGCCGCTAAAGCGGCGATAATGGGCTTGATAATATGCCTGAGAATTCCAATAGAAGCCCATGTTCTGGTGTCAACATGGGCTTCTATTGGAATTCTCCAGGGCATATTATCAAGCCCATTATCGCCGCTTTAGCGGCAGTTTTCTGCCGCTAAACCGGCGATAATTTTAACGCCGTTCTTGATAATATGCCCCATGGTGCATTCCTATCCTTTACCCTGCTCTGGCACACAATTTGCTGCTTAGTGCCAACATAGGCACCTTTGCACCATGGTGCAAGGGTGCCTCAGTTGCAGGCAGGATTGTTTTTGCGCAGGAAGGGGCACCTTTCGGCACAAAAACAATCCTTAGAGGCGTTTTCCTCTTGCAGAATGCAACACGCATGGAAAGAGGAAATAACAAAGAGAAATACAAATATTTTTCCTTGGTACGGCTACTCTGGGGAGGCATAAGGTTTTGGCGCTGCCCCAGGTTTATGTGAGTAAATATGGGGCAGCATCAAAATCCATGGGTGTTGCACCGCAATGCCCATTGAACCCCTCCTTGACACAGAGTAAGGCAACTCATCGACTTGTGCTGCTTTGTCTTTCTCCATATCTATGAGGTTTTGCTAAGCCACACAGGGTGGCTCTGCTTCACCTCATAGATATGATTGAGAGGCGTACGCTGCCGGAGCATAAAAAAAAATGTTGCGTACTGGCAGCACAAGCCTCTCATAAATAGGCCTCTGGGTGTCTTATAGAAGTGCCTTTTGTTTTTGCAGATTTGAAAGTGGATGTTTCAAAAAATTTAAGGACAAGTGAGATTTTGAAGTCTAATTTTTTCTGGCTTAATATGATATTAGATTAAAAGACTATAAAGAGATAACACAAGAGTTTTCTAATTGAATGCTTTATTCACATTCCCCAACTGATTCCTCAGGCTACCCTTGCTCTTTGCTGCATAATATCTCCTACATATTAACATCTGAAAGTAGAAATGTGTTGGGCAACAAAAGTAATTTTACAGTAGTGCATTGTAATGAAAGAAGTACACTTTTAGAGGGGCACAGATTTGTGCTCAGATAGAACTTCCAAATCAGCTGCTGTTTGGACATTATTTCTTGACACCTACTGCTTCATTTTTCCGTACTTTCATGTCACCAAATATTCCCTGGTGAAATATGCATGAGGAAAAGTTGAGGAGTTTGTGTTAGATGCCTCGTTGGCGCTGGGCGGCATCGGTTCCTTACGACCCCAGGGGAGGGGACGCCTCAGCTCCTTACTGCAATGCAGGGGAGGTAAGGCGTCAGTTCCTTACTGTTGTCGGGGAGGTGAGGCATTGGTTCCTTACTGTTGCTGGGGAGGTGATGTTGCAGTGGTGGCGAGGCGTCGATTCCTTATGACGTTGCCTTGTCGATGGAGTCAGGAAGTCACCGACATCCAGTATCAGCACCGCAATGATGAAGCACCGGTGTCAGGGAGGTCGGGGCTGCGGTGCGAGTCGGGACGGTGCATCGTGAGCGGCACGAGCGGTGCCCTCGGCTCCGATGGAGGCTGCGGCCTCAGTCACAATGTCTGAGTCAATATGGTGCGGCGGCGGCAGGCGTCTGGGCTGCGGTGCAAGTTGGGAAGGTGTGTCGTGCTCTTCATGAATGGTGCCCAGGGCTTTGTTGCAGGTTGCAGCATCGCTCGCCAGCGTCGGTGAGGCAAGCTCTACACCAAGCCCTTGGAGATCTTCTTCAAGCAGGATACACAGCATACAGTAAAGTCTTGGTCCTCTCCTCGGCAGAAACAGCCACTGCAGGCCAACCCTAGACAGCACACAGCACAGGGGCAGTACTTCTCCTTCAGTTTGCCAAGCTCTTCTCCTTGGCAGAGGTTCCACTTGAGCCCAGAAGTATTCTAAATTTCTGGGGTCTAAGCCCCAATATTTATACAGCATTTTACTTTGTTCTCTGGTGGCAGAGAGGCTCTAAGCTCAGTCAAAACCAGTTCTGTCCTCTCTGTTCCAGCTTACCGGCACGAGGTGGAGACAGCATTGTGTAAGGTAGACCAAGCCCATTCAGGTGCAAGGAAATCTTCTCCCCCTACTCTAAATGCAGCCCAGGTCTATTCAGCCCAGCCCTGACTCATCCAGGAGAGGCAGGACACACCTCAACCCCCCCAGTGGCTGTCTGCAGTGAATGCACATCCCCAGCCCCTGTCACTCAAAAAGCCAGACAGTCAATCCACAACCCAGCAGAGGCACACGGGATAGCTAAGAAACAAAATACCCACTTTCTAAAACTCATAATATACAAATCAGCTTTACTAAAAGATGCATTTTTATATTCTAAGTTCAGGCATTCTAAACTCCATCTTTCTATCTTGTCCCAATGGGAAGTTATACTTATAAGATGTTATAAATAAACTCCCATTATATCCAATGGGACAGATAGCCTTACAATAGAGAACAATGAAATACTTTGTATTTCACTTCTAGTACATTTCACACCCATCAGTACATGTCCTACCTCTCACATACACTGCACCCTGCCCACAGGGGTACCTTGGGCCTACCTTATGGGTGACTCACAGGTAATAAAAGGGAGGGTTAGGGCCTGACAAGTGGGTGCACTTGCCCGGACGACATGGCAGTAGAGACTGCACGCAGACACTGCAGTGGCAGGTTTGAGACCCCTTTGAAAGGCTGCTTGTGTGGGTGGCACAATCAGTGCTGCAGGCCCACTAGTAGCATTTGACTTACAGGCCCTGGGCATACATAGTGCACTGTGCTAGGGACTTAGTAGTAAGTCAAACAAGCCAATCATGGAAACAGCAATCCATATTCACAACTTACAGAGGGAGCTCTGGTCAGCTGTGGCAAACTGCCCAAAGCATCCAGACCAGCAAAAAATAAAATCCAGCACACAGCAAAAATACATGAGGCAGAGGCAAAAAGACAGGGAAAAACCACGCCAAGGATGCCAGGTCTAACAGTTTGAAATTACTACACTACTTGCAATCTGATATCGAATGCAAACACTATTTGAGCTCCATATTAGATTTACTTTGCAAGCCAACATGAGGACCTAAGGATTATTTCATTTGAAAATATTGTGAGGACAGGGAGCCTCATTTACAAAAAAATGACACCACGTGGTGCCGCAAGCCATTTTGCTGAGCTGAGCTGCGTCATTTAAAAAGCACAGGGATTTGTCGTATTAACAACACTACGACACATCCGTGTGCTTTACTTGCTCTGGCGCAGTGGCGTAGCAAGACCTTTGGCCGCTCGTGGCGGCCCCGGTGTTTGCCGCCCACGGTGGGGAGGAGGAGGGTGTAGGCGGATTCCTATGACGGCCGGGGGGGGGGGATTGTTTTTATCTTTTATAGAATGGACAGCCCCATGTTGTTTCCCTCTCCACTTTGCTTCTGGTGTAAACTCTCTGTAATACTCCATGAAATGTGTAGCCTTCTGTAAGCTCTCATATTTCCAATGGTGCTCGGGGGGCCCTGCGATGCTGCAGGTACAAGCGGGGGTGGAGGGAGGCCCCCGCCCCCAAAGCTAGTGTCGCCTGGGCGGTCCGCCCCCGCCCCACCCTTGCTACGCCACTGCTATGGCGCACAATTGGCTGCCATGCGCCAGCGCAGGCACCCTTGTGTCATGTTGCAAGGGAGCCTGCATTGCAGGGGATGATTGTTTTTGTGCAAGAAGGGACACCTTCCTGCACAAAAACAATCATTGATGGCGTGAGGAAAAAACGAGGAGAAATAAAACAATTCTCCACAGTACACTACTCCTATGTATCCCTTGGGAAGGTGTAGGATTCTGACGCATTCCCAGCTTTACAAAACGTTGTTCATCTGGGAATGTGTCAAGTTCCATGGATGATGCTTGGAAACACCCACAGCAACACAAAAGGAATGCCCCTTTCACGCAAAGTAATGCGTGAAATGGGCCCATATTTACAAGGCCATGAGAGGTCACGCAGGGTGGCTTTGTAAGTATGGGCAGGCACACTGTGCCGCCGGTGCATCAAAAATAGTGATGCACCTGCGGCTCAATGGCCTTGTAAATGAGGCTCATGGTACTCAGTAGACCTACTAATTGTTTTCCAACACATTTTGGCCAGTCATTGGAAACATTGCTATTAATTAAAAAGTAAAAAAAATACCTTTTTTAAGACCACATTCTCTTTCCCGGGTTCTTATCAGAACAATGAGGCAACTATTTGGAAACTGTAATTGGCCGAACAGGTTCAAACAATTTAACAGACTGGAAATACTTTAAGTATATAAGTAGAACCAAAGAAAGAAAAGGTATGATTTAGGGCATCCTTTCATTCTAGAAGTGTATTAGCAAAGACGAGAACAGATTTTATCTCCGTTTACAAACAAAGAGCCAATCAAGATGCAGTAATTTGACATTGAACAGCTAGTTGTTATAAAAATAATGTGCCTCAACATCATTTCTGAAAGGTACGCTTGTGCTTGGCTGCTACCTCACAATCAATCAAGGTTTATTGCAAGAAGCCAATGTTGTCTCTGGTGCTTGTTATTTATGCATGATTTTGCATGGCGATCGGAGGCCGTTTTACAAGCAGTGTTCCAGGGCCCAACGGATGTGTGTGTCCGTTTTCGGTGGCCCCGGGGCATTACAGTATTACAGAAGAAGAGGCACATGCATGTGTGCCCTCTTTTGTAATACTGATAGCCCCAGTGCAAATGGAGCACAGTACTATGTTCGGGAGCAATTCCTTATTAAAATGGGGGCGTTGGCACCCATGCTAATGAGGGAAACACTTTGGGGCATATTATCAAGCGGCAGCGATAATTATCGCTGGCCGCGCTTAGCGTGAATTTTTTTTTCGCCGGCTATCGCTGGAAATTATCGCCATGCTAGCGCTGTATTAACAACGCATAGCACAATGGCGATAATTATTCCAGCAATAGCGGTGTTTTCCATGGAACATCGCTGGTTTTCCAGCGATGTTCCATGGAAAACGGCGATAACCTTGCTGATACGACCCTGTGGTCGTATCAGCATAATCCACCCCCAATGTTAAGTATACGTAAGTCAGCATTTTAGCAGACGTTAGTTTTAGGCGAAAACCGCGGTTTTCGCCAAAAACTAACGTCTGCTAAAATGCGTGGGCCTCCTTGTAAATATCGCGATGTGCACATCAGCGATAATTTACATGCAGTACTGCCCAGTGACGCCCACTTTGCATCTCATTAGAGATGCAAAGCGTAGCCTCGGGAAAACGGGTGCTAACATGCGCTAATGCATGTTAGCACCCACTTGTAAATAGGGTGATAGTTTTATCTCCGCTTTTTTGGCTTTTAAAGCCAAAAAAGCGGAGATAAGGCCCTTGTTAATATGCCCCTTTGTCTCTGCTCCCGTGACTTATTATGGATGCGTGTGTTAAGGCAAAGATGTCGTCAGGAGATGCACTGAGGGTGCACCACAAAAAAGTGGCGCACATTCAGTGAACCCCCTGAGTGCGACCCCTTCACTGGTTGGGAATGGGGTCTCATGAACCCCACAGACATTACCCTGCAAGCAGGTTCAGTAATTCACTGGATCTGGCTGCAGGGAGATCTCTGCCCCATCTTTAAAGTGCAGAGAGGTGCCGCTGGCACAGAAAAAGATGGTCCTGCTTTTCAAACAGCTGGGCTGTCTTTCACTAATGCAACTGCCCTCGGGTAACGTTTTACTTATAATCGGGTGCACTGGGTACATAGGGTTCCTGTTTGTTCCTCACACACCTGTTTAAAGGTACCCCAAAGCACAATCAGGAACAGCACGCCCCTTATGTAACACGGGCCCTGGTGTTCTGGCATGTTTGCTATGCCCAACCTACCTTTGAATTAAGGTTAATAAAAAAATCACACTTCTGGATTATATTAGTGCCTCAACATTTCGGTAGTTGTTTCTGTCATTGTTGACTGGTGTAAAAACATTTGAAATCCATTTGGAAAATATCTGAAAGATTTAACATATTTCACATGCCTACATAATAGGTTCCATTTCTTTAACATCATATTGCTGGCAGGTCGAATTTAATGTGACCATGTTTTATTTCCTTTCTGCATCATGCTATATGGTTATAGATAATATTTCACACCCCTTTTTTTGTTGAAGAAATAAATCTGTCGAAAATACCCACCAGTGATGGATGAATATATGGACACCATGTCTCAAAACAGTATTATATTCCTTTATTTTTACTTGTAACTTTATGATCATGCTTACCGCGTAGACATTTGAACACACGGACATTTTAAACGTTTTTCTAGAGATACACGGACCTTTCATTATAGTTCTTCTTAATTCCACATTTTTATTTAGTGACTGTAGTGGTTCACCCTGAAAGTAATGTGATTACTACTTGAGGTCGGTATTCAGCACCTTCAACTAATAACCAACTTTTTCACATCCTGTATACATTTATTTTCCGATTTTCCCATTGCGTTCACGTTAGCACCAGCCTTAATTTTCCTAATATTTTCGTGCAACAGCAGTTATTATGATAAATAAAATATTGACAATCTGATGTGTGTCATTGCTTGACATTTGCCACTAAATAGATTCATGTGGTCATCTTAATCCAATTTCTCTCAGTACTGGCATTTGCATCATATCCATGATGACTTATAATTTAATACATTACATCGAATTTTCGATGTTATCCATTGATTGTGAGTCAATGTGCAGACCTTTTGCTGGAGGATACTGCCATTTACATGATAATTCGGAAACAATTTATATTTGTCCCAGAGGAATCGTGTAATTGCAAGTCAATGATTGATATTTTATGCTAAGTTAATGAGATTCATTTTGATTGACAATGGATAAATAGTTTTGCTAATAAATTGAAAAACGATTTTGTTCTTTCTACTTTACTACATTGTAGAAATTCTACATACAATTAAGATCCCCAAAAGCTAATGACATCAAAGTAAAAACAGTATTATATAAAACAGTATCAATGGCCTTTCTGTAGTTGGTATGTTCATGGTTCTAGTTAACCTGAATTTAAACAAAAGGGATTTTTTTGCCTTTTTGCTTCATGTCTGTATTTGGTACAAAATATAATTGCCCTACAGGCTATCAATGCTTCCGAACTCTAGACCCTGGCCCTTTGTCTCTTGGGGAATTAAGAGAAACACATTCAGAACACATGCAGAATGACATTTAAGATGGCATAACTTTTTTTTTTGTTTCGTAATCTTTTATTGGAAAAGTTTAAGGTACATAAAAAGCTTGAATATGTATAACATTATGGGCTCACAACAGATTATCATCAGTGAAGATAACACTCAGGGGGTCATTACGATGGCGGGCGGACTCGAGTCCGCCTGCCATCGTAGCAGTGACTGGGACCGCCCGCCTGTAAGGCGGTGGTTCCGCACCACTGATTACGATGCGACCACTACCATGGCGGTCGCATCCAGCCCGTTTAACATTGCAGCGGGTGCTGCTGGCTGCAGCACCCGCCGCAATGCTAAACAGCCATGTCGTGCATTTCCCTGCACTACATGGCAGGCACCACGCGGTGCCTGCCACTTAGTGCAGGGAAATGTACGGGGGTACCCAGTGCACCACCACCATCCCCCAACACAAGGGGGGCCCGCAACGGGCCCCTAAAGCCAATCCCCGCCAGCCTTTTCATGGCGGTTTCACCGCCATGGAAAGGCTGGCTTGAGCCAGCATTGTGATTTGGCGGACGGTGCCTGCTAGGCACCGCCACCATTTACAACATGCAGTCCGGTCCGCCAGGCAGTCGGAACGATTGCCTGTGGCAGTACCGTGGCAAGCGGTCTTTGCGACCACCACGGTACCAGAAGGATTCCCCCCCCATCGTAATATGGCGGGGGAAAATTGCTGTCCGATGGCGGAGCGCCCGCCACCGCAAGGCTGGCGGTGGCGGACACTCTGCCATCGTAATGAGCCCATCAGTTTCAGAGGGAAGAGGATTACATAAGGGATCCTATAAGAAATGAAAGGTAGATAATAAAAGAAAAGAGTAAATTATATAATATATTTATAAGTTCATAAATCTCTTTGTATTTATAGTCGTAGAAAAAATTCAAACAGAGAGGAACATGAATATAATTAAGAATATAAAAATGAAAATAAAAAGGGAAGCAAAGATTAATCCATGGAGCATAGGAAGCATAATATGTGTTGAATATTGTAAAAGAGAGGGAATGATATTAAAGAGTCATAAATAGATAAATAAATATATATATAGATCGATAAATAAATAAATATCTAAAGAGGAATAAGTGTAAACTTCTTGCCCGGACTGGAAAAGAACAAAAGCAAGAAAAAGTAAGGAAAAGAAGGGCGGAAGATGAAGGAAGATAGAAGGAGGAGAGAGATAGGAATAAAGGAGAGCAAAATATGTACAGCGCGAGAAACGAGAGCAGGGAGGATAGAATAGACAAAGAGGAAGGGAATATAGAAAGGGATAAAGAAGAGGAGAGAAAGAAAAGATGTGTGAAGTATGGGAAGGAAATAGGAAATATTCAGGGATCTCGAAGAAAAGAGGCCCAAACTTGTTGGAAAACTTCCTCTTGATCCTGTAATCGATATATTATACGTTCATGTGATGCCGTTTGAATCATTGCTATCATCCATTCTTCCTGCGGGGGAGGACTGGGCGATTGCCAATGTCTTAGAATACAAATTTTGGCTGTAGAAAGTGCAGTGTGTAGAAGGCGACGTTGCGGACGCTTAATGGCAGGAAGGCCCCTAAAATCATCAGATGGCATAACTTTGACAAACCGGTTTCTTAAAAGCCATTTTAATTTTTGTGCATCACTCATTTAAATTTTTTGTATCACAAATGTGGTATACGGTGTACATACACAGCGGAAGTAGCTGGCTTATTAATGTACTTCTGGGTGATACTTCCAAAAAGGGCCAACCAATTTTAGAAAGGTATATTTTGCCTTTCATAATTGTTTAGTCTTTATTATAACATTTATTTACATATGTCTGTTGCAATCAGCGGCAAAGTGTGATAGTGATCCAGCGTTTTCTGGGCCCACTTTCTTACCATTGGCCCTCCGATGGACCTTTTATTTTCTGCCTGAGAGGTGATGGGAGCTAACATTACATCAATCAATTTCAATTGACAGTGTAACCTATTTGGATACACAATAAGGACCAGAAATCAGTAACTATGGTTAAGAAGGTTTATTACAAATTAGGAAATAAATTAAGATACACAACTCTTAACATCAGGCTATAAAGATACAAAATAGCAATAACAATGGGAAAGCCCAACCTCCGGAATAAATTGAGGCAGACTAATATTAGGCAAACAAGGAATTCAGTCACAGCAATAAAAAAGATTAACAATAAAATGTAATGCTCAGAGAAGAGTCTCAGGTTTTCTCATCTACACATGGGTAAATCTAAATCACCTAAACTAAAATCCAATCTAACAGGATGGCTCTAGAGCTCTAAAGAATCTCAAAAGTCAAGAAATTTCATAAAGCAAAATAGAACAGGATGGGAATTTAAGCAGGAAGGTGTGAGCATTTCAGAAGCTCAGTCAAGAGTCATCTTGGGTCAGGGAATAAGTGTTAGGCTAACCAACACTCAGCACAGAATCAAAGGAAGTATAGAGGTCTAAACTTCTCAAAGTCCAGGGAAAAGTGCTCTAGTATCAGACAGTGTAGACTCCAATTATTCACACTACAATTGCTCAGGTAATACCCCTCTGATCGCATCATGAGGGGTCCTAGTGTCCTCTTCCATTCTCACATTGCAGTCTGCAACATTCACAAGGTATCCCACACTGAACATGGGAAAAACATCATCTTCTCACACAGGCCAGGTTGTAACATTGCTGAATAGATCTTTCAGTTAATGCTCTGGCTCTCCATGTTCTTTTGTCAAGGTCTTCTTCTCAGGCTCTCTCTCTATCACTAGTACAGTAATGTATCTGTTCTTCAACTAACAATGCATGTGAATACTTGCAAGAAATGTCATGTCAGCAGAAAATGAAAGGCACTATTTTAGGCAGCACGTTAATCAGGCCTACTAAAGACAACTTATTTGCTTAACTCAATAGTGCACATTTAATAAGTGTGTGCACATTTAAACACAAATGAATATGAATAGTCAGTACATTAGATTCATCTTACATAAAGCATACAGTATAATCTTAAAGATATAGGCGTAAGTGTGTCTAAGGCAAAAGTTAGTGCGCATATTACATACACGTTTGTCGTTTCTAAGGTAATCACATTTTACATATGTGAGGATGGTTTCTATTTACTCATCTAACCAGTAAATGTAATTTAATACATTAAGGTACACATTATGAAAGTCAACTTCATTTCTATAGTGAGTACATATCTACTAAGTAAGGATGGGTTATTAGTTTCTCATTTAATGCAGTTAAAACATATAGCATAAGTAAGTTCACTAGTCCTACAGTAAATGCACTCTAAAAATAATGTAAAGTGCAAAACATATTTTAATATTGTTAAGCCACACAAGAAACATATGCTAGATGCACATGCATGTCATGTATCTGTTATAATCTTATGATGAAATTGGGACATGTAAAGGGTGGGCAAACGTTTGCTGCACCAATGCTCCCTCTGATGCAAACCAAGCCATTAAACCATTATCTTATCAGAAGGACAAATCACAATCTGGTGGTTTTCATCATCTTTCTCCTGGAATCCTCCAGAATTTCAAGTCATCATAGCATTTGCTCTGTCTGTCTTCTAGTTATACACCTGCTCTTTTTCTCTTCTCTCTTTTTTTCATTTGTGCACGTTTGCATCCCTTGTAGATTATAAATAAGAATAATCCACAAAGATCAATTATCACTAAGGGTTTCAAAATGCTTCCAGCAATTCCACTGCCTACGTTTACAAACCATCTGCCTATAGCAGAAACTCAATTTTCTATTGCTTCCCCAGCACCTGTTGCTTCTAACCCTTTAAAATCTTTCTTTAAGTCAGAAATGTTTTTTATGTATTTCTGCAAGTCCTTACTTTTGTCTAGAATGTACGTGCAACATTGTTGAACTTTTAACATCCTGCAGACTCTGCCCTCTTTGCTAGAAGGACATCTAATGGAAGTCGATTCAGAAAAGCCATGGATCTTATGGGGACCATTTCAGTACCTATAAATAATAATCCTCCAGTTGTACTAGAGGATAACTTATCAACTACAGTAGAAAGCTTTCCAATTTTGTGTGAGTTGAGTGTCACTCCTACAGATGGTATCAAAGCACCAAAAATGTCTTCTGCTAATTAACTAGCACTAGTACCTTTTTTTGTTCTCACCTGCTGTTCCCTTGTTGGATCATCAAGTTGTCCCACATGATAAATCTTTGAGAAAACTATCCCCATGTAACATGTTCCATACCATCTCTTGGATAACCTGTAAAATGCATGTTTCCCACAAATGTAATAAACTCCAGGGAAAACAGGATCTACTCCATCTAAGTATCATCCCCAATTTCCTCGAACTTCAAAAGTGTGGTCACATTCACTATTACCCTCAAAATTTGTGTCAGTTGTGGATTTCCTCATGAATATGCATAATTTCCCTTTGTGCTGCCAATCTAAAGCCAGTGCTGCCATGTTTTCCACTAATCTATGTTCGCTTTCTTCTTTGGCCCTTTGGGGTTCTTTTGAATGATTTGTTGCCTTAGCCAATATGTCTCTACGTCTATCTTCAACTGAATCTATGAATTTCCTTTCTACACCTGTTAAGGAACAAGCTAGGCTGTTATATGTGCATAAGCAGTGTTTAATGTCATGGTGGGTCTAAAGAAATGTCCCACTATCTCAGGGTTTTTAGCATCAGGCTGACGATTCAAGTGCTTCAGCACTTGAACTTCTGACAAAACCAAGTCACGATTTGAGTAATAGTAATGTAGATGACCCTTTCCTAGAATAAGCTCCGTAACAAGTTACAGGTAACTCCACATGTCAAGAGGAGTTGGTGATATGTAATCCCCTCAGCAATTGACATGGGTAATTGCATGCAAACATAGCAATCCCTAGCATCCATTATGTCAACATATTCATAAAGCAATTTTGAATAAACATTCAATGAATAATCTCCTCTGGAAGCAGTTATGTTTAAGTCTATCTCATCTTTTGCAGATAAACTATTGTCAGTAGGAAGTGTTGGTTCAGGGACACTTGTAAACTTAAGTTCCTCTATGTGTGAAGGATGGGGTAAACTCAATATTACAAGCAAAGCAATAAATACTAAGGTCACAACGACAAACACTCCTACACATAAGCGCCTACGTCTACTATTATTTGGGTTAGGCCACATGAGTTCTTCTGATGTCAGGCCATTGATATTGAAGATTTACAGCACAGTCCCTCCAGTTAGTTTCCACTCGCACATATAACAAAGCAAAGTTCAAATGTCTCTTCCAATAAAATATGTACAATGATCTACGTGAGACTTCCTTACCCCTACTTCGTCTAAGGGACAGCCTTATGCTCCTTCAGCAGACTCAGGCCTTGGTACTCTTCTTTGTAGTTTGGGAAAATCTATTAATTTCTTTCTCTAATAAATGCTAAGTTCAAACACACTAATGATCACTTCAAGGATAAATGACTCAGTCTGTTTAATGGCAATGTAATTTCAAAACTCAGTTCAGCCACAAAGTTCAATTCAAGGAGGCTCAATTGGATGTGAATTGTTATAGCAAAAGGTGCAAAATGCTCTCTACCAGTCATTGATAGCTAGGTATGTTTATTCAAGTGAGGAGTACCTCCGACAGGGAACTCTAGCTCTCTTTGATCTCCTTACTGCTGGCCCTTTTTCATCACTGTCACTTAAGCCAGATCCTTCAGTATCTTCTGGGATAGTGTGTGGCACATGCACTTCAGACAACCAGCATCTCCCTCTCTCCTGTCTCCTTGGCCACCGATCTCCAGGTACAAAACGCATTACTACTGCACTAGGCCTTTTGCCAAGGTAAGAATCCTGCGCAGGCAACACGACAGGATGGGACCCTTCTGTACCAACCTCAACTGTTGACTCTCTCAGACCCCCTCAGGCTGAACAAGTGTTGTCCCAGCTTCTTGCTGTTCCCAAACAGCTTGACTTACTTCCTCCCACCTGTCTCACTGCAACCAGTGGCACATCAAGGACAGGTTCTGATATATCATCAAGGGGACAATGGACTCTGTGAGTATGAGTAGTGTGTACTCAATTAGGAAGACCTCCGCACTTCACAGCTTTTGTAGTGACCAGAATCACTTGGTAGGGACCACGCCACATGCTTCTTCACCATAACCCAGTCGCCGGAACTGAGATCATGGTACTGCTCCTGTTGAGGTGGGGGTGTAGCCTCTCCAATCTGGTGAGACACAGTACGCACCACATCAGCCAGTCCTTTGCAGTATATGCAACAGCCGACACGTGTTTTGTCACAAGGTGACTTTTTGAAGGCTGTAAAATTATATGAAGTACATCAGTATCCAAGGTGCATGTACATTCTTTAGATATGTACATATATTTTGCAAGATGAAGCTTTAAGGAGGAACAGAGACAAAACAAGTGAAAGAACTTTTCCTATATTGGTGTTTCAAAAAGTGGAAAGTGATAGCAGTGATAACGTCAGTGTAAAATTGAAGAAATCTCATCAGAAATATGCCCGAAGAACTATCTGTACATCCATTTATAAGCCCATAATAAAAAGATACCATAAATGCCACAGAGAGGATGTGATGAGATAGTTGGTTGAAAGACGTTACAAAAAATATAGTCATAACAAACTAACCTAACACCAAGTAAAGACGGTTCCTTAATGTAAGTAATTTTCTGGAAGTGTTCCTAAGGTAAAGAAATATGCTTGGGGATGAGTCTATAAAGGAAGGAATGGAAATTGTTAATGCTATTTCAATCTTAAAGTCCAACTGTATCGCCCCCTCTCTTGGCCTTGATTACATGATCAATCAATACAATAAAGATGCAGAGATGCGTTGCAGGTCGGAAAAACTTGGGGGTCCCTATTTTCAGGGGAGGGTGTCCTTGACTTGTCATTTGGCAAGCAGTTTAAGTGTATGCCTGGTGTAAGTTTGGACTTGTTTCCAATTTTTTCTTGACACTTGTGCTGTAAAATGCCCCATTTGGATCCTCTTTTTTCATAAATTTGCAGTAAATATATGCTCTAAAATCCACCATTAAGATATATTTAAAAAAATGTTTATGCTGGGGAGGACTTTCCGTTCAGACTTGCTCGTTCATTATATATTTGACTCAAACATTTATGCCTCACCATTTTTAAAACCTACCAGCTGCCTCAGCTCTAGAATATCCCATAAATTATTTTAAAAAAGTAGGCACATTCATTGAACGAAGACTTGAGAGCTTACTGAACGTTATCTGTGACTCTGTAGCCTGGCCTCTGTGGATATGTCAAAGCTGAGTGTTAGATTAGTGTATGTCAAGGGGTATCTCACAGTAAAAGAAGAGACAGATTGGTCTCCAACACTCCTTACTGCACGAGAAACACATTGGATATTAAACTGTGAGGCAGAGAAGAGAAAGGGCTGCGCTTCTTCTTAAGTCCTAATGTTGGCATTAAGATAATCTCAAGCCTTGCAGCCCTTCCTGGATAGGTCACAAAACTACTGAGATCAGGAGAGTTGTTTCAGCCTCATTGCATCTTGCACTCTCATGCTGCAAATCAGAACTTAATGTGGCGACCATGCAGATTGCAAGTTAGGTTTCCACCAACAGGGAATTTACCACAGACAAGGTGGCTACTCAAACCAAGCCAGACAAATGGAGGTGAAGGCAATATCACACGGGACAGTGTGTATGTGAAATGATAACAGATGCGTCCGAAGTGTAAATTAGCCGACATGTTGAACATTTAGAGTGTTTGGTGAAAGAGGAGAGTTCCCTAAGCACTTCGGCAAGTATCACAGTTGAGGAATAGGAATTTCGTTGAGTGGCATTTTGAATGTTGATAAGTTCTGAAGCTTGTATCATTTGTTTCTATGCAGCATAAAAGCCTTAAAGACAATTCTGACTACTTCCAATTGAATCATATGACCAGTGGTAAGCATATAAATCATTTCAGTGACTGCCTCAATGCATGCCCCAACTAAATTTTCTATTATATGGCCATGTAACCTTCTAACATCAAGTTTCTGCACCTTTCTCCCATAGACCATTCTTTTTCTTAACATAAAACTCCAGATGGTGCTCAGATTCAAACAATACATTCATTTTTTTTGCAGATATATTTTATCTTCTGTGTGTCGTACTCAACACTTTCTGCATCTTCCAATTTAATTCCTTCTCTGACATTATTCCTTTAATATCTGAAAGCTAGGGGAAGCACAGTGGGACGACTGCAATAAGTGTTTTCATCAATATACTGTATTGGTAAATATTGGCAAATCATAATTTTTCTTCAGCAACGTACGTTACATATTGGCAATAATTCCGGAGGTCGAGAATTCTCTTACCTTGCCCTAACGTCTCTATGTAACTCTCCTATCACAGTAGAGCTACCAACTCTATCCTTGAATTCCAGAAGAAACTGTAGACCTAGCTCACTCTGTAGGGCCCTAGATATTCCAGTTCCCTTCTTCTCAGGTACGAGTGTACCCTACACAGTAATATGTACGCCCTACAATTAGAAATAACATAACACACCATATCATTAAATAACATACCATACCATAGCATAACATCATATATCTCGGGAAATCTAATGTGGCATTCTTATTCAGAATCCCACACCTAAAGAGTTTTGATGAGAACTCTGGGGCATATTAGCAAGACCCACGTTAAAATTATCACCGTTTTAGCGGCAGGAAACTGCCGCTAAAACGGCGATAATGGGCTTGCTAATATGCGTTATAGAATTCAATAGAAGCCCAGGTTAGATGTGCAGGACATCTAACCTGGGCTTCTATTGAATTCCATAACGCATATTAGCAAGCTCATTATCGCCGCTTTAGCGGCAGTTTCCTGCCGCTAAACGGCGATAATTTTAACGTGGGTCTTGCTAATATGCCCCTCTGTGTTTTGAGTTCATTTAAATGGCGATTGTTTTGCAATGTCTATTTACAGAGCTGGAGGCTATGCACTGCTACGGACAAGAAATGGGTGTCCATCACAGAAACATCCCATTAATAATAATAATAATAAAACAATCTTTATTCGGCATATAAAATACCATAAAAGAAACAATAAATCAAAGGAAAAAAGGTTACAGGTGCAAGCTTTAAAAAACAATTCATCAATCTGAATTCTACATGATACAATTTCAATAAATAAGTAAAAGTTTACACATCACATATGACCTATCCCTCACCCGTCTAATTCATCTTTAAACTTGGTTTGGGCCTGTAGTGCACCATCATTAAAAAGTTACCAAATGGAAAAGTAAAAAAAAAAAAAATAATCATTTTTAAAACAGTATAAAAGAATGGCAAGCGGGAAATCTATGGGCTTCCGCTGCCCCTTGTGATCCTTAATCTAGATGCAGCCCTTAAAAAATTAGTAATACAAAAAAGTGTAAAAGCATCTGGGGCCAATTTTAAAAATAACAAGGCCACCCGCGCTTGTTTAAATCTGGCTTTCTTTAAGATACCCTTCAGGAAAAGACTTCTGGGGTATGAATAAAATGGGCATAATAGAACGAAATGAAGGGTGTCCTGTGGAGACCTGTGGTCGCAGCCACAGGGCCCCTTCATTTCTATTGACGGTGTGAACCCTGCCGGCTCTGCTAATACATGATGCAAAAGGTTCAGCCTGAACCGGGTCATTAAAAATCTATCATGGGCACTGCTTAAGTAAGACAAGTATGGTTCAATGCCCTCGGTAGACTTGACTGCTAGATGTTCTCTCATCGACGGCTTGGCTAACTCTCTATATTCCCGGAGCATCGAAGCACACTTGAAGAACCGATCCTTGACCAGGGCCTTATCCTGCATGCTCATTTTAGAAGGATTAGTAAACAAATCTGCACATCCCATTTTCCCAAAGGACTCCTTCACATATTTTAGCCAGGGGATTTTTAGCCCATGGTCAAGGGAGAGACAGTCTTCTATGACCTGCCTGCTTAGAGCCGCCTCCTCATTTGCCCAGATCTTTACCCAACAAACTAGGGGTTTGACTACCATCCTATCCGTGATGTATCGAACACCCAATTCTTCACGGACAGTATGAGCTGGCGTGCTCTGGGGGACTTTTAACAGGCGCCGGAAATACATGTTCTCTTCGGTTTGCAGTTGGTTAGCCTCAGTGAATCCCCACACCTCACTTCCATATAGCACTTTAGCACAACACATGGAGCTATATAATCTCAGAATCTGCTCCGGGGACCAGCGTCCTAGCCTTTGTGCAAAATTCATTATTGATCCGGTACATCTGGTCATAGCTCGGCATTTCTCTTCTAATAGATATTTAAAGTTTAATCGGCCATCAAATAAAATCCCCAAATATGAAAAGGACTGTACCTTTCCTAAACAATGAGATCCAATTGTGTAGTTATAGGATTTACCTGGCTTTTTCCCCACTTCCATAATGTAGGATTTTACAAGATTGGGGGACAAGTCCAGATTCTCCATAAATAACACAAAACCATCTATTAAAAGCTGCAGACCTTTGGGGGTACGGGCAAGGAGTACCGCATCGTCTGCGTAAAGCAGAACGGGAATCCCACGGGTACCTATCCTGGGGGTGTCTGCCTGTCAGGTGCTTAATGCACGATCAAGACCATTTATATATAGCGTGAACAAAAAGGGAGCTAATATGCAACCCTGTCTGACCCCGCTAGAGCACGTAAAGGGTTCTGTTATTTTTCCCTCCTGACTGTATCTGACTGCAGCCGTAGCATTCAGATGCAAGGACTTTAAGATGTTAATGAGCCCCGGGTCCACCCCGAGCCCACCCATAATTGCCCATAGTTTCCCACGATTGACTCTGTCAAAGGCCGCAGTCAAGTCCATAAATGCCAGATACATCGTCCCTGGACTGACCACTGTGTATTTGGCTGAAATGAGGTATAAGTTAAGGCATTGATCGGTGGTAGATTTCCCTGGTCTGAAGCCAAATTGGACATCAGTTATGACTTGGTGCTCCTCAGCCCAATCTGTCAGCCGGCTTAAAACCACCCGCCTTAATACCTTCGCTGACACATCAATAAGAGAGATCGGACGGTAACATTGTGGGCTATCCTTGTTACCTTTTTTAAAGATGGGGACGATCGTGGCTGTGGACCAAGATGCTGGCATTACTGTGTCCACTGCTGCATTTATGACCCTAGTCAGGATTGGCGCCCAAAGATCCACATTACTTATAAAAAGGTCGGGTGGGATCCCATCTGGCCCTGGGGCCTTATTCCTGGTTGAACCTTCGATTCCAATTTTTACCTCGCCCAGTGAAAATCTTGGTGGAGGTATGTTCTGCTCCACGTTCTGCTCCTGCGACTGATCCGTGCATGGATGGTAATTATAAAGCCCTTGAAAATGGTCATGCCATTGCGCCGGCAGAATGTTATTACTTAACCCGGGTTTGTTAGCATCATGAAAACAGGGCTTATTTTTACTCTCCAAAAGGCAGTAGAGTCCTTTAATACCATTGCCTCTGTCAAGTCTTCCCAAGCTTGTTGTTGTAATTGACCTTTGCGTCCCTTGACAGCTAACTTGTATTTTTTTCGGCAAAGGGTCACCCGGTCCCTGTCTCTTGGGGAGGTCTTTAACGCATCTTTCAGCTCTCTTAGAGCGCGTGAGCATTGTGGGTCAAACCATCTTGGGATGTCCATTTTGACCTTATGAGCTGGGGCTCTCAGCAAACTGTCAACTATTTGTGTGATGCCCTTGAAAGCCTCAACTAATTCTGCCCCTTCCACTTCTAGGTCTAGACACCTTAGGATAACCTGCTCGCCTTCTTTTAGAAGAGATCTATAAAAGGCCTCGCCATTGACCTGCGTCCATCGCAGCCTCCTGCCTTGGTCCGTAGCCCTAACCACCCCCCCTACTCTAAGGGGTTCCTGGTGGCGGCATGCATCAACAAGGGATAAGGCAAGAGGATTATGATCACTAAAGGCGCTGTAGCCAATACTAATCCGAGATACGCAGTTTTTAAGTGCTGCAGATACAAAAATGTAGTCAATAAATGAGGCACATCCTCTGCCTTTAAATGTGGGATGAACCATTTTATCCTGCTTGACATCAATTAGATCCATCGTGTGTGTTAGCACATGCGTGTTTAGTAGGCCACTGAGTTCCTTCCCTCCTTTGTGTGTTCCATGTGTTGGCCGTCCCGGAGCGTACAGGACGACCAGTCCCCATGAGATACCCTCAGATTTGGGCACAAAGGACAATTAGAATCGCCTGCTAAAACCAGCTGAAACGCCATCAGCCCTCGCTCCTGTATCTGGGTGAGTCTGGTGTTCAGTTCGTGCAGGCTTGCAGAAACCTGTCCATGTGACGTTGCATTATAAAAATGTGTGAGAAGTAACCTATAACCTTTATTAAAAAATGTGAGCCCCTGCGCAACTTCTGAGCCCCAAGCCAAATCTGACCATCTTCCCTGTAGTGTAAGATCTGCGTATATAACCAGCCCACCCCTGGCTCTCCCTGATGCTGCCTTACGCGCCGGGCAAAAGAAGGTTTTATATCCCTCTAAGAAAAAGTTGTTGTTTACTGGTTCCCATGTTTCTTGTAAACAGATTATCTGGAATTCCCGTATATAAAGTAGCCATTGTTCATTCTCAAATTTAGTGGATAGGCCTGCTATATTCCAGGAGACTATTTTTATTTCTCTCCCGTTAGGCCTTTCTACACTGACTGTTGCCTGGGAGCTACAGGTACTAATAGTTTTCTTACTTAAGCCACTTTCCGCATGGGCATTTACGTCCTGAAGATCACAAGTGGTTTGGCGTTCAGTTATCCCCGGGATGATCTCTTCTCCCCTCCCCCTTATGTCTATATTGGTCACGGGGGTGTCACGGGCTCTGTCTGCTTCCCCCATCGGACCTAGTCAGTCAATGTCGTTTAGGTCTCTCAATGGAGTGAAGGTGTTATTTGTCGGCACTGTATTAGCCCACCAAATTGCACCCTCCTGTTGACCCACATAGCCGTAACGTTGGTTCGAGTTGGCCAATGGTCTATAAAAGAAACCCAGCGGGAGCAGTTTAATACTTGAATCCACTTCAGCTGAGTAGAACCCGCTACTCTGAGAAAGAGTCTTGCGCACAAGGTCAGGGTGTCTAAGTGTCACAATCACACAATCCCCCGAAAGGATTTTCCTGGTTCTGCCGATCCAGGACACCCTCCTTGCCATCAGAATGTGTCTGTGATCTCTTATATTAAACCCCGCATTCCTACACATCCAATGCGCCACCTTATTAATCAGTTGTGTCGTGGGTTCCTCTTTTTGGCTTATATATGCTGGGACACCAGTTAAAACAACTGTGTACGGGCATGTGGCTGGGGGAAGGTCTAAAACGGGTAGACCTGGAGTACTCTGCGCGGTTAGTGAGGACATCTCTTTTGATTGCTGTTGCGCATTGTCTCCCCTTACTGTCCTTGCAGTGTCCAACTGCTGTGTTAAGGGATTGCCTGCAGTCCCTATCCTAGATTCCCTCAGCCCCCTGTTGACAGTGCTTACATTGGGTCTAGTTGCTTCAGGATGTACATGTGGGACCCTATTGCCCATAACATCTTTCCCTGTTGCGTGTTCGCTATCCCCATTTTTTCTCCCCTCATTCTCATTTACTAGTAATGGGGCAGGAGCTTTGGAAACTTCAGGTTCCCCCTGAGCAGCACATGCACACCTACATGCCCCTTGGTTAACTGATGCGCTACTAGAGTTCAGAAGTTGCGACAGTTTTTCTTCAATTGACCCCAATTTGCATAAAAGGGTCCCCAAAAGAACAGTCATCAGAGTCTCCAGTCTTTTCCATTGATCGTGGTCATCCCCAAGGTCCACTGTGGTGTGATCGCCACTGATGGGAATTTGGTTCAGGGCCACTCCTCTATTGGGTTCTGAGACAAGTTTATCAGGATACCTAGTTGCTTGGTGCTTAGATCTGGGTTTTTGCTTCTGCCTTTGTGAGACTCCTCCCCTCGTGCGCTTCGCAGGCGGCTCTCCACTGCCTGCTGTCAGAGACTTCGGTAGGCTTATCGTACTTTCCCTGGTAGCCCTTTTAGATCGGGTGATAACCTCACCACGGCACGAGCCAGGAGTAATTGCATTGTGTGGCGTGGAGAGAGTCAGTGTCTCCTCAATCAGTATGGACGAGAAATCAGGATCCCGGTCCCCCGCAGTATTTTGGGCAGAATTGGTGGGATTAATCTGTACGACTGTAATCGCCTCCGATGCCGCTGATGATAAAACTGGGAGATCGACTATTTCCCCGTTGTTACTAGGACCTGTGGTGGCAGAACATGAGTGGTCCGCAAGTTGCTGCACACCCCTGGGGGATTTGGACATAACTATACCTCCCATCGATGACCGTTTTTGGGCCGCAAAAGTATCAAGTGAGAGTCTTTTTTCTGTGAGCTGAATCTGGTGGGTCAGAACCGACTCTGCTCTGGTCAAAAATACGTCCAGGGTCCCCGCGACCCCCCCCCCCTGCCAATAGACCCGCGACCTTACGCTTACTCATTCTATCGGCTAACTGTTGATCGATTACGGGCAGATCCTCAAAATGCGCTGAATCAATTGAGTACCTTATTTTAGTAGCTGAAGTCCACCTTAATGCGTGGGGTCACAGGGGAGTGGCCCAGCCCAGCCTCTTCCAGTCTCTGACGGACTCGGATGGGCCCGGCCTTGGCCCGGGCACGCCCGCGCTGCAGGAGGGCTGCTCGCTAATTATCGCGCCTCCTGGCGCCGCGATGACGTTATCAGCGAGCGTCTGGCAGCGCCTGCTGGGGGTTGTGGTCCCTCGTGCCTGGTGCCGTTCCCCTCACGGCGGGACCTGCAGGGCGATGAGCCGGTGAGCCGTTCCCCTCACGGCTGGTGTCAGGAAGAGAAAGGAGTGAAGGGAAGCCGTTCCCCTCACAGCAGTATCAGCTGGCAGGTGAGCGCGTTCCACGCTGCAGGAGGGCTGCTCGCTAATTATCGCGCCTCCTGGCGCCGCAATGACATTGTCAGCGAGCGTCTGGCAGTGCCTGCTGGGGGTTGTGGTCCCTCGTGCCTGATGCCGTTCCCCTCACGGCGGGACCTGCAGGGCGATGAGCCGGTGAGCCGTTCCCCTCACGGCTGGTGTCAGGAAGAGAAAGGAGTGAAGGGAAGCCGTTCCCCTCACAGCAGTATCAGCTGGCAGGTGAGCGCGTCCCATTAGATTAACAGTAAGAAGGACTGATGCAGGAAGGTTTGACATCAAGCACCTTCTGCAACATTCTGATGAGGTTTGCAAGAGCAAATCATGTGTCATGTGTCAGAAGCATATACAACCAAGTCCTGGGCACACATAAAATAATTATACAGTGAAAATGTATCAACACAGTTCAAGTGAGTTCGTAAGCAAAGGTCAATGGTTCTGGTAGGTAGAAAGTTTCTTTGTCTTTATTCCATTTCTCATTAGAGCAAAAGGAAACCAGCCAACACGTGTTTCATCGCAAATGGAAATTAATTCCGCAACTTCCTCAGGGCTAGGAAGGATACAAAGGGTATTGTCAACAACAGGTGGTATATGTCAAATGCATATTGGGAAAAAGAACTTTCATGTGATGCATTTGGTGACTTGACACCTTACAAGTGGAAACCCTAATAAACCGTACGTAATAGAAAGGAAAAAACAGGTGAAATGTGAGCACAGTGCATACTTGTATTAATACACTCAAAGTGAATGGTTCGGTGCTCTACACAAATTTATAAAACATCATGTTCATCGTTGAAAATTTCATGTCATTTGGCATTCTGACAGGAGCCCCAATACAATTTATTTTTTATTTTTAGGCATAAGAAGGTAGGGCAGTAAAAGAAGGAAGGAAGTCTATCAGTAAAAAAACGAATGCTACCTGAATGATGGAGAAAATAATCTTGGTAGTCTGTGAAAGTAAAATAGAAAAAGAGACCCCGGGGTTTATAAGTCAAAAGTATTTAGACGAGTTAAGGGAAACAGATGGTAAAACTGTCATTGAAAAGGGGAAAGTGGAGCGCTCACCGCTCCGCCGGTGATAATTCCGACCCGGCTGGCCAAGGTAAAGTTTCAAAATAGTGGACTGCTTTGAAAATAAAGATGCACCTATATCAAGAGAAACACACGGGAGTAATTATCATCTCTGAAAAACCGCTGTATCAGAGAATAGTTGCGCTATAAGAAAAAAATCAACGTGGAGGAGGATATTACCACAGTAATGGTGATCCGGTTATTGGGGTTGCCGTGAGTCTTCCGAAGATGATGGGTAGTTTGTGACCGGAATGTGGATCTGAAATGCAGATCTCACGTTAAGTATCCGAGTGTTTGGATATAAAAAGGTAAAGAAACGACCGGTGTCTATGATTTGGGGCATATCTCTTACCTCCAGCGTGTGTGCTGTGGTTCTTCACGGCAGTGTGGACCATGCAAAAGAACCCGGAAGTGGTATTTATACTTCCGGTGAGGCTGGAAGACTAGAGACATTGACAAATACGACACCAGAAGTACGAAAACGAGACACGAACATAAAGACAATCTTGCTAGAGGCGAGCGCCTAGCCCTCAAGACACTTAGTACTGATAAAGACATCTTAATCAGAGAGGCAGACAAAGGGGGCAATGTCGTAGTCATGAATCAGGATGACTATAAACAAGAAATCTTGACCCAACTACAAGACACGGCCTGCTATGAACTACTCTCATATAATCCAACAGGACCATTAACCCTCAAGATCAACAAGTACTTGGCAGATTGGCATACTGCAGGTCTATTAAACGAGGACGAATACATGTAGTTGAAGGTTTTTAGACCTACCTTCCCTTGGTTATACACCCTACCTAAGATACACAAACACCTCCCTTTCCCTCCAGGTAGACCCATTGTTTCGGGGATGAGAGGCCCGACGGAGAAGTTAGCAGAATATATAGATATTTTCCTTGGACCGATGGTACAAAATCTACCATCGTATATCCAAGATACGAAACACATCGTCAGTATTCTATCGGATTTACAATGGCATCCAGGTACCATTTTGGTCACCTTAGATGTAGTGTCTCTGTACACTAGTATTGAACCAGAACTTGGCCTACGCGCAGTGACTCGCCTCTTACATAGCAGACCGGCCGCACAATGGCAACACACTACTATGCTCATCTCCATGATGGATCTTATCCTAAACAATAATTTCTTCATGTTTGACAAACGCTGGTATAAACAAATCAGGGGAGTTGCGATGGGATATAAGTTTTCACCATATTTTGCCAATTTATTCCAGGGCACTCTCGAAGCAGATTGGATTTGGGGCGAAAAGGGAGCACCTTGGATCGACTCCATTATCTTTTGGGGTCGCTACATAGACGACTGTCTCCTACTGTGATCAGGCACACAAGATAAACTAAATGAATTCTACACCCATTTGAATAACAATACCCTTGACATGAGGTTTACTATGGAATCTAGCACATCCAAAATTACATTTTTGGATGTGGAACTTTACATCAAGGATGACAGATTACACAGTAGACTGTTTCGTAAAGAAACTTCGTGCAACGCAATTTTGCATGCAGAAAGTTCCCATCCTGCACACCAGATTCGGGCAATACCATATGGGGAATTTCTGAGGGCAAGGAGAAACTGCAGTGAAGAGACGGAATTTCAAAATTGTTTCACAGACATGAAGCACAGGTTTATTAGGAGAGGCTACACACCACATACTATTAGAAAAGCTGAGAACAGAATTGGGCATATACAGAGAGCAGACACATTGCGGGTCAAGAATCCTACACGACAACACCGTCAACCAGTGAGACTTGTTACTGATTTTAACGGTCTGAACCACATTATTAGGAGAAGCCTCACTAAGCATTGGGGGATCCTACAGGCCGATAAATCGCTCAATGATTACATTACCAGTTACCCTCAAATCACATTCAGGAGAGGTAGGACTCTAAGGAACAGACTTAGCCCTACTGTCCCACGTACAGCCAACGATCCAACCTGGCTCACCCAACACACCACAGGCTACTAGAAATGCGGCTGTTGTGGGGTATGCAGATGGGCGAAACATGGTACCTTGAATTTCACTAACTATGACAAAAAAAAATATGACATCAGACACAACATCAACTGTAATACTAAGTTTGTTGTGTACGTCATTGAATGTACATGTGGAAAACTATACGTGGGAAGCACTATAAGACCTCTGAAAGACAGAATTAGCGAACATGTTAGAGTGTTACATCAACAGGATGCCAGATATCCGGTGGCACTACATGCAGCGGTCTGTCCATCACAAGGATTACAGAAATGCTTCTCCTTTTTTGGCATTGACGCAATACAACCAAGTGTGCGAGGTGGTAACAGGGAGCTTAAACTCAGACGCACTGAGGCCACTTGGATCATGCGCCTCCATACTGTGGAACACGGTTTAAATTGTGACCATGAAATGCAATATTTTCTAGGAGACTGGGGGCCATATGTATGAAGCCAATTTGCGATCGCAAACGCCGACATTCTCAGAATTTTGGCGTTTGCGATTGCAAATTAGCAGTGTGCAATGTATCACACTGACACCCCCTCACAAAATAAGGAATCGCGATTCCCTATTTTGCGATTGCATTTAAGGAATCGCTAATTGCGATTCCTTAAATGCACTGTAAGAAGCACAAAAGAAAGTGCGATTTGGGCTTAAGGAATCACAAATTACCACCAACTTCAAGTTGGTGGTAACTTACGATTTCACTTAAAAATGCACTATTTTGCATTTTTAAAGTGCCATGTGGCGCACATACGTGCCCTTAGGGCACGTATGTGTGCCACATGTGCACACATGCACATTTCAGGGTGCAACAGGGTGTCCTTTTGGCACCCTGGCACCCTTGAAATTGCATTCTCAATTTGCGATTCTCTAATTGCTAATCGCAAATTGAGAATGTCTTCCCATTCATTCCTATGGGCCGCTAGGCACATAGGAATGAATGGGGAGGTATTCCTTAATTGCGAATCGCAATTTGCGATTCGCAATTAAGGAATATGAAGGATTCGCAAAATTTATTGCAAATCCTACATACATGGCGTTTTGCGATTCTCAAATAGCGATTCGCAAAAAATCGCTATTTGAGAATTGCAAAAGGACATTTTGATACATATTGCCCGTTAATATGAATTTGACAATCTGTTTCATCTTTTACACGCATAGGAGATCATGACATTCAGTCACCTCATTTGCACACTGGAAACCGGCACATCTTATGTTGTTGCGTATCATGAATATTCTCTGACAACATTCACATGATGTCAATGTTCACCTTGAGCTAAATATTATAATTTTGTGGAATTTTATTACTTTACTTGCAACTGTTGTGCCCTATGATTTAGCATATTACGAATAATAATATTCATAGGATGATAATGTTTATGATAATTCGTTTGTCACAACTCTGTGTCGCACCAATAGCTTTAAACCTAGGAAATTCGTTCACTACAATAGTGTGCTGCACTGTAGGCACTGAGATCGTTAACTGGAATGACTTGCCTATACTTTTCTAGTTACATAATAACTGCTGTCTACGCACGTGATATATGTTTTGCTTTTCGAACCTTACACTCCGCTTAGGAAGTATTGTTTCCTTGAACATCCTTAATAATTTCGAACACTCTAAATAATATGCCGTTCATGTTACCTTTGCTCAGTTTTTCATCATTTTGTTAATATATCACATCGTACAATCACCATATGGCACTTCTTGCAGAGACACTATAAATTATGTTAACTTTATGTTGTTCTCAAAACTGCTTCTCGTTCTATCTTGAAACAAATTTCAGGGGGTTTGGACTCAATCGAGATCTGGTAATTTTGTATGGCGGAGACCTTACTGCATCAACAAATGCACTATAAGAGCATCAATAAGATAGTTAACACGTATTCACAGTTATAGAATAACATGTTTACCGTTTTAAAATCTCATGTATCTCTTTTACTTCAGGGGATTTTTAAGATTAGATTCTTCACACACTTGAATTATTTCCAATTACTTTAGTTCCATACACACGTGATTATTCTCGTGTACTGTTCATTTAAGGTAACAATAAAGTTACTATCTTCAGTTATGCGAGCGGTTCCCACTCTAGTCTTCCAGCCTCACCGGAAGTATAAATACCACTTCCGGGTTCTTTTGCATGGTCCACACTCGGAACAGAAGCAGACTGCTGTGAAGAACCACAGCACACACGCTGGAGGTAAGAGATATGCCCCAAATCATAGACACCGGTCGTTTCTTTACCTTTTTATATCCAAACACTCGGATACTTAACGTGAGATCTGCATTTCAGATCCACATTCCGGTCACGAACTACCCATCGTCTTCGGAAGACTCACGGCAACCCCAATAACCGGATCACCATTACTGTGGTAATATCCTGCTCCACGTTGATTTTCTTCTTATAGCGCAACTATTCTCTGATACAGCGGTTTTTCAGAGATGATAATTACTCCCGTGTGTTTCTCTTGATATAGGTGCATCTTTATTTTCAAAGCAGTCCACTATTTTGAAACTTTACCTTGGCCAGCGGGTCGGAATTATCACCGGCGGAGCGGTGAGCGCTCCACTTTCCCCTTTTCAATGACAGTTTTACCATCTGTTTCCCTTACCTCGTCTAAATACTTTTGACTTATAACCCCCGGGGTCTCTTTTTCTATTTTACTTTCACAGACTACCAAATTATTTTCTCCATCATTCAGGTAGCATTCGTTTTTTTACTGATAGACTTCCTTCCTTCTTTTACTGCCCTACCTTCTTATGCCCAAAAATAAAAAGAAAATTTGCATTGGGGCTCCTGTCAGAATGCCAAATGACATGAAATTTTCAACGATGAACATGATGTTTTATAAATTTGTGTAGAGCACCGAACCATTCACTTTGAGGGGCGCTAAACATCTCCAAAAAATGTTAACGCAACTTCACACATCGCAGTCTATCGCGGGAAAATAACCCCGTGCTAACGAGGAATTTACAACACGGCGGTACCATGCGATAGACTCCCGAAACCGCGGCCAATGTCCGCTATACAACCACCGCGACGGCGATAAAAACACAAACCCCAACGCGTAAAAAGATGCAATGGGCCCAAACGCGATAAGAAAACAGTGATAACCGGCAAGAGGCCAGCAATACCCATGCGTAATGCGGGAAAAAGCACAAGAACAGCATACGGAAAATGCCACCAAAAAGGAAATGAACTGCGGAGTACCACGGATGCACCCTGACCGACTGCAGAGGACAACATGGACCCCACAATCCCCACGGAGGAACACCCAGGAATCCAGGGCACATGGAAGGGCAATGAGAAGAGGAAGAGGAAGACGGGGTACAGTCTGCAGGAAAACATGATCATCGTCACGGATGAGATAGAACACCACCACCAACTGTACGTCACCTTCAACGTGTCATTGGCAACAAAGAGGCAAAGATGGCACACCATCTCGGACCATGTGAATGCCGTCGCAGCGCCGAGGAGGACAATGGAAGAGGACAAGAGGCGCTGGATTGATGTGAATGGCAAAACCAAGCAGAAACACGCTGCCAACACGAAAGCAGCAACGCACTTCAGAGGAGGGGGGCCAGCAGAACACCAGGAGCTGAATGACATGGAGAAGATGGTGGCCACAGTCATCAGTCGGGAGACGGTGATAGGAGTTGGGGATCCAGACACTGCCCAACATGGCCCGACACCACATCAACAGGGTGCGTACCGATCAGGGAGTGGGGGAAGGGGGGAAATGGGCACAATGGCACACATGCACAATTAAGCAGAGCACACTGCACACCCACAATGACTCAGGATCATGTCCCTGATCCCACGGGAACACTTCAGCACACACACAAACACCAAGTAGTCCCACGTACACCATGTGCCCAAAGTGGCACCCACCCAACACATCAACAATCACACAACCAACACATGCACACGTGCGAAACACAGCAAACATGCATATACGTCATCCACACTGACAATGCAAGAGACACCACATGACGAGTAGCATGGCTGCAGTCCAATCATCATGACAATGTACACGGCACGACACTGAGGTGGCTGAGTGCGGACCACAACCGGAAAGGAGCAGGTCACACTCGGACACAACCACCTGCACAAACAACCCCTGACGTCAATGACACATCTGCGGACAAGCCATGCCCAAGAGTCACAACTCGACAAAGAGCACAAGTTACCCAATTCTGCAACATCTCAGCAATGTGGAAGCACAGAACTGAAAGGCACACCACATGAAAGGGATAAGTGGCAGCCAAATCAGAGCCGCAGGAGCACCTCACCCACCATGCAGCATACGCACATAAGAATAAGTGCACCTCGACATTGACAACATCGTGGTACAAACAGCAACACCTCCACAACAGAACACAGGACACAACTGGTGCCGCATATGTGCACAACATGGCCAATCACATCTGGCACAGCAGGAAACTGTGACATGACAATGTACAAGTACAACCTGTAACCTGAAAATATTTATTATTCACACATGCCGTGCTTGTGGACATTTAGTACTGTCCCATGATTGCCAAGGACGGCCACAATGTGACGTGCTCATGAGAAGAAATTGGCAATGAGGGTGTTCCTACGGGCTATTCCTCCCGCAGCTGCAGTGGCATGTGGGCCACCTGCCCCATCATCCTCATCATCATCCGGTACCTCTGGAACTTGGATCCATGGGGCATTGGTGCGTACACAGATGTTGTGCAACACACAACATGCAACGATCATCTTGCACACGATGTCTGGGCTGTACAGGAGCCTTCCACCTGTGACGTCCAGGCACCTGAAACGTGACTTCAACACGCAAATGTGCGTTCCACGATGCCCCTGATGCGTATGTGGGCCACATTGTACTGCCTCTGGGCGGGTGTGTTCGGGTCTCGGAGGGGTGTCATCATCCAAGGGCAGAGTGCATATCCTTGATCCCCTGTGACAGTGCAGAGAGATAAGAGTCAATACTTGGTTCGGCATGATGTGTTGGCAGGCCCACTAGTCCAGTGACGCCTGTGCTGGCTGTGTGTGGGGTGTGTGTAAGCCAGCCCTCAGGGAGTAGCTGGTGCTGGCAGCAACTTCAACAGTCATCAGGCACTCAGGAATGCAATGTACGAACAGCAAGGGAGCATGACTTGAGTTGCACAGAGTTAGTGGCCCCGGATGAACATCGGCCGACACGGGCCTACTGCCACGGGACGCTGACTTGCGGGAGACTGGGGTAGGGTCATGAGGGCAGAGCAGGGTCTCGTATGTATCAAAGGTGGTTTTCGCGGGGTGTCTCGGGGGAGAGTGGGAGGTGTACCCCCAGGGCATGGTGCAGAGGGCACATACCAGCTGTGTCCGGCAACATGGCGGATATGAATGCCACAGACTCATGCCAAACACCAAGTCCATACCTGCCAGTTGCTGATGACAACCCCCAGGCCACAGGCTCAGACACCAACAATGTTCTGCCAGAGGCTGACGGTGACTCACGGCGCACAGGGTTAGTGGCACCAGGTCAGTCTTGCGAGTGGTTGACCTCCTCCGTAACGGTGATCTGTGTTTCCACCGGACTGAAACGCATCTGTCTCTCACTCCTTCCCTGCGTTCATTGGCATGAACTCTGCCATTGATTAATGAAGACTCAGTTCTAGATGTGGGACATACTGGACTGCAGTGTAGGCCGGCTGCAGCGGTGGGGTATGTCAACGAATGTGGACTCCTGGGGGCCTGTGTCACGGAGGACAGCGATGGTCTGAGGAGGCTGCCAAGCTCGCGGGCATGGGTCTTGGAGCTAGCACTGGCACGTGGTGGGCCCTCTTTGACACACGACGGTGTCGGCAGGTGAGCAGTGCGGCCTTGGAGTGCTGGGGCAGGCAAGCCGGGTCTTGGTATCAGCGGCCTGGGGTGCAGCAGGTGCACAGGCTCGCAGGCCCGCTGCTCACGGCGTCGGCCTCATGGCGGGCTGAGAGGCGCCGCCCTGGCAGTGACGTTGGCCATTCCGGGAGTGCACCATGCTCAGCGCAACAGTGTTTCCATCCACACCCCTGCGAAGGCCTGGCGTAAGCCGGGCCAACACACTACGCTCACGCACACAGGGGGGGACGCAGCGAGCGACATTTCCGCGATCTAACCCACAGCCTGGGGTGACATGGTTGCGTCCACTGTTCACTACTCCCCAGACACCAGCAGTTAATGTCTGCATGGACATATCTGTGGTTTGCATACCCAGGTCTGTCCAGCCCATTCACGCCACACTTGTCGTTGTGTACATTCTCATTCATGGGTCACTTGCGTCCTTCGCACATGCCTGCTTTCCGCCTCTCCACACGTTCAGCTGTTGTGTGGCTGTGGTGCCATGATATAGGTGGCTTGTGTACATGGGAAGCCCAGTATCCCAATGGAGTTGTGTTGTCGTGTCTGGTAGGTGGGCATGTTGATTGACATGTATGTGGTTTGGTAACCTGTGCATTCCCACAGTTGTGCGTTGTGTGATGGTGGCTTTGAGGTGTGTGGTGTGTTGATTTGGTACTTACCAACGAGCAGTCCAGTTCCATAGATGCCATACTGGAAGCGCTGGTTGATGATGGACTGTCGGAAGATGTAGGAATCGTGCACACTGCCTGGGTAGTTTGCGACGACATTGGTGAACATTCCCCGGTGGTCCACTATTGCCTGCACATTAATGGAATGCGTGTTCTTTCTGTTGCGGTAGATGTGTGCAGTGTCCGCAGGGGGCACAAGTGGGACATGTGTGCAGTCAATGACCCCCAACACGTGTGGGAAGCTAGCAATGGCGTAGAAGCCTTGCTTGGTCTCCAGCTGTTCCTGTGCAGTGTGGGGTAGTAAAGGTGCTGGGGTATGAAGCTGATGATGGCATCCAGGACAGGTGTGAGGAACTTTGATAGGGCTGGCTGTGAGACTCCTCCGACTCTGGCCGTTGTTGGTTGGTAGGTACCAGAGGCCAACGTGTGCAGCACAGCCAGCAGCTTTGTCTGCAGAGGGATGTTGGTTGTCCGCTGTGTTGGGACCGTCAGCCTGTGGCCGATGTGGGTCATGATGCGGAGGTTGGTTGTCCTTTTGAGCCTGTAGTGGGCAATGACTTGCTCGGGCATTAGGTCTGTGAGACTGGTGCGTTTTCGGTAGGTCCGCTGTCTTACTCTGCGCTGCCTCTGTGGTGGTCCGGGGGGGTGCCGGTCCCGGTCCTGGGGATGGTGGCGGTCCTGGGGGTGGTGGCGGTGGGTGTTGTGGCCCTGTTGGGGCCCCAGGCTGCATGATGAGTAGCTCCATGGCGTCGGTTGTTCTTCTGCTGTGGCTGTGTGCGGGGCTCTGTTGCCTACTGCAGGTAGTCGTCCTGCTTAACACCAGCAAGAGGCAGGTGTTAAATAGCTGCTGCTACCACGGCTTATAGCATGGTTTTGGTTCGCATTGCAGATCTGGCAGTTCGTTGTGAAAGTGGTGTAGTGGTGTTTTCGTGTGTTTTTGCACGGGAACGCCTACTCTGCATCTCATTAGGGTTAGTTGGTGGTGTCACCCGTGGGGATGAAATTTGCGGCAGTTATCGCGGGAATACTGGCGATGTCTGCAGTTTGCAGCCGCTTGTGAATGGGGCGTTACATCTATCTCCACTTTTGATGCGTTGAGGTGGCGATAACTCGGTAATAAGTCCTTGTGAATATGCCCCTGAGTGTATTAATACAAGTATGCACTGTGCTCACATTTCACCTGTTTTTTCCTTTCTATTACGTGCAGTTTATTAGGGTTTCCACTTGTAAGATGTCAAGTCACCAAATGCATCACATGAAAGTTCTTTTTCCCAATATGCATTTGACATATACCACCTGTTGTTGACAGTACCCTTTGTATCCTTCCCAGCCCTGAGGAAGTCGCAGAATTAATTTCCATTTGCGATGAAACACATGTTGGCTGGTTTCCTTTTGCTCTAATGAGAAATGGAATAAGGACAAAGAAACTTTCTACCTACCAGAACCATTGACCTTTGCTTACGAACTCATTTGAACTGTGTTGATACATTTTCACTGTATAATTATTTTATGTGTGCCCAGGACTTGGTTGTATATGTAACAGTGTAGGGTTTCTGTTAGACCTGGTATCATTGGCGTGAGTCTCCCTTCCATTTTTTTACTGATTGCCTCCTCTGTTTTGATATGTTTTTGCTGGTTTTATGCTTTGGGCACTGTGCCACTGCTATTCAGTGCCACAGTGCAAGTGCTCCCTATGTTAAATTGATGTATCTATTAGTGACTCCATGATTGGGTTATTTGATTTACTTGTCAGACCCTAGTATAGTGCACCATGTGTGCCCAGGGCCTGTAAATCAAATACTGCTGGTGGGCTTGCAGCACTGGTTGTGCCACCCACAGAAGCAGCTTGTAAAGTGTGTCTCAGGCCTGCCATTGCAGAGCCTGTGGGCAGTCTGTGACTGCCATGTCGACTTGGCAAGTGCACCCACTTGCCAGTCCCTAAACCTTCCCTTATCTTCATATCAGACACCCCTAAGGTAGGCCCAAGGGCAGGGTGTATTGTAAGTATAAGGTAGGACATGCCCTGGTGTGTGTGGCATGTCCTAATAGTGAATTACAGCCATTTTCGTTTTTCACTATTGCGAGGCTACCTGTTCCCCATAGGCCAGAATGGGCAGTTTGATTATTACATCTTATAATCCTAACTGACTCAGGGAATATGGTAGAAAAACGAATTTAGTATGCCTGAACTCAGAAGGATAAAATACATCTTTTAGTGAAGTTGATTTTAACATTCTGTGTTTGAAAATCCCACTTTTAGAAAGTGTGTATTTTCTTGCCTAACTATCCAAGCCTGCCTCTGCTAGGTTGTGTATTCCTTGTCTGGAGTTTAAGTGACAGGGGCTGGGGGCTGCCAGGAGACAGGGTGAGTCAGCACAGGGCTGAATAGAAAGATCTGCATGCAGATGGGAGGGAGGAGTTGCACCTGGGACCTGAATAGGGCTGTGCCTTCCCTCCACAATGCTGGCTCCACCTCCTGTGGTGTGTCTGATGTCCCTGGCCTACACTGTGAAAGGAAAGAAGGAGTCTTGTCAACAAAGTGCTCCAAGACTGACCAGAACTGGTTTTGACTAGGCAAAGGCCTCTCTGCCTTCAGAGAACAAAGAGAAAAGGTGTATAAAAAGGGGACCCAGACCCCTAGGAAATCAGATCACTTCTGGAACAACAAGACAACCCTTTTGCCAAGGAGAAGAACCAAGGAAGCTGCAGGAGTTGGACTGCCCCTCTGCCAAGTGTGCTGTTTGCTGGGTTGGCCTGCAGTGGTTTCTCCATTGCCAAGGAAAGGAGAAGGAACTTTTAAAGAACTTTCTTCATCTTGCAGAATATTACTCCAAGGGCTTGATTTGAGCTTGCCTCCTGACCGAAGTATCAGGGATACCAGACTTCACCCCCTTCTGTTTGCCTGCATCTGGAACTTGCTGTTCTGGTGCTACAGAAGGAAATTGCAACACCGACGCCGGCGAGCAACGCCGTCTCCTGCATCGAAGCCGTGAGCGCTGCTCCGACTTGCAACGACGACTCGACGCCAACCGCCGGGCCACATCGACGCCAGTGAGCGACATCGTAAGCTTAGTATAGCCGTGAGCGCTGCTCCGACTTACGACGCCGGCCCGACGCCTGCTGCTGTGCCGCATCGACTCCGAAGCAGACATCATCGCGGAGCCGATCGTCGACGTGGGTGGTCAAGAATCTATCGACATCGTGACATCGTACGGAACCGTGGCCTCGGCGCCATTGTGACGTCACCTCCTCTCCGGTCCGGAACCGACGCCTCGCCTGCCTGCGCAAGCATCCAGGTCCCGACGCATCATCTCCTCCAAAGCAGGGAACCGACGCCGCAATGCGCCAACGACGCCGCACCTCCCTGACGCCGTGAGCTGTCTTTGTTTTCGCTTTTCCAAGGTACTGTTCTTTGTGGGTCTGTTTCGACTCCGGGCCCGACGCCGCGCACCTCGCGGTCGGCGCCGTACTTTGGGATTTCTTTGACCTCGACGTCGTGATAACTCCAGTGGGGTTATTTGTTGCTAAAGACTGCTTTTAAGTGAAGAACCTATTTTTAAACCATTTCTACCACCTTGAAGTATTATTGATTACAGTATTGTGGATTTTTGTCGTTTGTGGTCTTGTGATAAATCTATATAAAGAATACTTATTTTTATAGAACCTGTGTGGTGTCCATCTGTAGTGTTTTCACTGTATTACCGTATGTGTTCACAAATGCTTAACACACTGCCTCTTAGATAAGCCTGCCTGCTCGTGCCAAGCTACCAAGGGGGTGAGCAGGGGTTATCCAGGTGTGTAATCCCCTTTCCCTGACTTAGAAGCAAGGGTCCCTATTTGGAAAAAGGTGTATACCATTGCCAACTAGGGACCCCCAGTTCTAACATTGGTGGTCAGCGGTGAGGATTTGGACCTGCATTTGTGACTCATATACAGTGATTAGTGTACACTACTAGTGAGTGCAGACCAAACGCGACCACATACTTTTTGGTAGAATTTTTTTTCCTTGGACTGTTATTTTTCTGAGAACTGCCAATTCTTATTGCCATGAGTCCACCAGCATCTGTTGCATCTATGGATCTAGATTTTGAGGAGGAGAGGTTAGAAAGCTACACTTTGAAACAGCTCAAGCATCTCTGCAAGAAATTGAAAGTTGCTACACCAGGCATTTCTAAAAGGATGACTACCAGAAGGCGCTGAGGGGCTGGGTAGAAGCAAGAAATGACCCTGAGTTGGTGGTGGAGCCAGCTGGGGATGCAGATGGGCAACTGGATAGGCCAGAGTTTCCAGCCAGGGGAGGGGTACCGTCCCCACCTGGCAGTAGCATCTCTTCCAAAGACCTGTCCCCCAGAGAGTTGGAAGACAGGGAGAGAAATAGGGTGCACAAGCTGGAGATGGCAAGGCTCAAAATGGAGGGTCAGAGGGACCTAGAAAATAGCAGGGTGGCCTTGGAAAGAGAGAGAATGAGGTTGGAACATGAGAGAATGTTGAGGGAGTTGGAGCTGAAAGCGCAGGGCTTAGGAATCAACCCCTCTGGTGGCAGCACACCATCTGTGCCTGCAGAAGGTAAAGTTTATATTCCCAAAGATCTCATCAAAGAGTTTCACAGACAGGAAGATATTGGGCAGTGGTTTGCAGCCTATGAGATAGCAATGTTGGCCCACCGGGTCCCTGAGAAGGATTCGGGAGCAGGGTTGTGGGGCCGCTTTGTGAGTGATGGGAGGGATACCTTGTTAAACCTGCCCAGTGAGAATAGGATGTCTTATGCCCATATGAAGGAAGCCCTTATGACAAGGTATGGTTTGACCCCAGAACTCTATAGACAGAGGTTCAGAAATGGTAAGAAACTGGAGGCAACTACCTGGGTGGAGTATCAGTCTTTCTTTTGCAGAGCTATGGATGGTTGGGTGAAGGGTAGCAAAGTAGATACTTTTGAAGCTGTCTATGATTTGTTTGCATGGGAGCACTTGTATGCTAACTGTTTTCCAGAGCTACGCCAGCACCTTATTGATAGCAAGTTAACTAACCCTAGGAAACTTGCTGAGGAGGCGGACCACTGGGTGAGCACCCGGGTCCACAAGGGTCATGTGGGAGACTCCGCCAAAGGTGGGCAGGGTCCCCAGCAGAAGAGTGGGGGGGACAAGGGTAAACAGAGGGAGTTCCAAAAAGGGCCCCAAAGTAATTCCTAAGGGAACCAAGGGAAGGGTTCCCAGCCTCCCCCTGAGAAGAAGCAAGAGGCCCCGACAGGTAAACCTGTTCAGAGGGGCCCCTGTAAATGTTTTACGTGTGGTCAATTGGGCCACCGTTGGTATGATCCTCAATGTCCCATGAGAGATCCCAAGCACCACCCCGTGCACCACCCCGTCAGATTGCCAGTGTAGCCCTGGGGGGAGGAGATGGGTGCCCAAGGTGGGTGGGATCCCGCAGAGATGTCTCTTGTCTCATTAGGAGACTTTGAGATGGTCCCTAAAACTCAGCTGCCTGATAACACTAAAAAGTACAGGCAGTGGGTGACCATCAATGGCCATAGGGTGGAAGCTCTAAGAGACACCGGTGCAAGTGTGACAGCTGTCAGTTGTCGGTTGGTGTCCAAAGAGCAGGTTGTCCCCCATGCATTCTTCCCTGTTGTTGCTGCAGACAACTCACAGAGCCAGTGTGAGGTGGCGCAAGTTCCCTTTGAGTGGGGGGTCTCAGGTACTCTCCAAGTTGCTGTGAGGCCAGCCATGCCTGTTGATTGTCTGTTGGGCAATGATTTAGAGGACTCCCCTTGGGCTAAGGTGGAGAGAAGGTCTCATTTAGAGATGTTGGGTCTGCCTGAGTGGGCGTGTGTAACCACTCGGTCCATGGCGGCCAGTAAGGGTGATCAAGAGGTTCTGGAGCCTGAGAATATGGCCCAGACCCCTGCCTTAAAGAGAAGAGGTAGGGGGCACGGGAAACCAGTCCCCATAGTTCCCACGGTCCAGGAGGAGGCAGACCTTGAGGGGGATGCCCTGGAACCTACAGGGGAACAAGTTGCTGAACTGGGAGACCTGCCTGAGCTGACCCATTGGCAGCAAGAAGGAGGTCCCTCCAGGGAGGAATTTTGTGAGGAACAAAGGAAGTGCCCTTCTCTTGAGGGTTTGAGGCAACAGGCCACAAACCAGGCAGCAGGTGATCAGTCTGGATCACATTGTATCTACTGGGAGAACAACCTCCTGTATAGCGAGCCTAAGGTTGCTGAGCCTGGGTCAGCCCGTGTGCTGGTGGTACCCCAGCGCTTCAGAGCCTTCCTACTGGGTTTGGCTCATGACGTTCCTTTAGCTGGACATCTGGGGAAGAACAAGACCTTTGAAAGGCTTGTTTCCCATTTTCATTGGCCCCAGATGCGCAAGAGTTCAGATACTCATTGTAGGACCTGCCAAACTTGCCAGGCAAGTGGGAAAAGTGGAAGGAAGCACAAGGCTCCTCTCCAACCTTTGCATGTAGTCAGTACCCCCTTTGAACGGGTGGGCATTGACATTGTGGGGCCACTGGACCCCAAGATAGCCATGGGCAACAGGTTTATCCTGGTCTTGGTGGACCATGCTACCCGATACCCGGAAGCCATCCCTCTCAGGACAGTGACGGCCCCCGTGGTGGGACGTGCACTGATGGGGTTTTTCCCGTGTGGGGTTCCCCGAGAGGTGGTGTCAGACCGTGGTACCAACTTCATATCTAACTATATGAAGTCCCTGTGGAAGGAGTGTGGTGTTACCTATAAGTTCACCACTCCTTACCACCCCAAGGTAATGGGCTGGTTGAGAGATTCAACCGGACCCTTAAGGGCATGATTATGGGTCTTGAGGAACCTATGAGGCGTAAGTGGGACGTCCTCTTGCCATGCCTGTTGTTTGCTTACCGTGAGGTGCCTCAGAAGTCCTTAGGGTTCAGCCCCTTTGAGCTGCTGTATGGTCACCCGGTAAGAGGACCTTTGAGTCTGCTCAAGGAAGGCTGGGAGCAATCTCCCAGGAAACCTCCCCAGGATGTATATAGCTACATGCTGGCCTTCAGGAACCAGACTCGGCGTTTCAGAGAACTCGCTCAGGCGAACCTGGAAGCCAGCCAGGAAGAGATGAAGCGGTGGTACGATCAGAATGCCACACTGATTGAGCTTCAGCCTGGACAGAAAGTTTGGGTCATGGCCCCAGTGGAGCCCTGTGTGCTCCAGGACAGGTGGACCAGTCCATTTGAGTTGGTGGAGCGCAAGAGTGATGTCACCTATCTGGTGAACTTGCGGTCTCCCAGGAACCCTTTGCGGGTCCTGCATGTTAACCGCCTGAAGCCCCACTTAGAAAGGTCCGAGGTGGGCATGCTCCTAGCGACAGATGATGAAATGGAGGAGGAGACTGAGCCTCTTCCTGACTTCCTGTCTGCAGCGGAGCAAGATGGGTCAGTGGATGGTGTTGGCCTCTCTGCCACACTGACCCCTGAACAGCAGCAAGATTGTCGCCAACTGCTGGGGCAATTCCCTGATTTGTTCTCCCTGGTTCCTAGTGTCACTGAGTTGTGCGTCCATGATGTGGACACTGGGGATAGTCCTCCTGTGAAGCACAAGGCTTACAGAGTGAGTGACAGGGTCAGAGCTTACATTAAGGAGGAGGTCTCCAAGTTGTTTGCCTTAGGGGTGATTGAGTCCTCTAACAGTCCTTGGGCCAGCCCAGTGGTTTTGGTCCAAAAGGCTGCCGCGCCTGGTGCCACACCCAAACTCCGGTTCTGTGTGGACTACCGAGGACTCAATTCAGTCACCAGGACTGACGCGCACCCCATCCCCAGAGCTGATGAGCTCATTGATCGGTTGGGAGCTGCCCAGTACCTCAGCACGTTTGATTTGACGTCTGGTTACTGGCAGATTGCCTTAACTGATGGGGCCAAGGAGAGGTCCGCATTCTCCACACCAGATGGGCCCTACCAATTCCGGGTTATGCCCTTTGGGATGAGGAATGCCCCTGCCACCTTTCAGAGGTTGGTCAACCAGGTGTTGGACGGACTGGAAGATTTCAGTGCCGCCTACCTGGATGACATTGCGGTGTTTAGTTCCACTTGGGAAGAACATCTGCGCCACCTTTGGGAAGTGTTGATGGCGCTGCGGAAGGCAGGCCTCACAATCAAGGCGAGTAAGTGCCAGATTGGGCAGGGTTCTGTGGTGTACTTGGGCACCAGGTAGGAAGCGGCCAGGTGGCACCCCTACAGCCCAAGATTGATACCATCCTGGCATAGGAACCCCCAAAGACTCAGACACAGGTGAGAGCCTTTTTAGGACTCACGGGGTACTACAGGAGGTTTGTCAAGGGGTATGGCAACATTGTTGCACCCTTGACTGAGATGACTTCCAGGAAGCAGCCCAAGAAAGTGAACTGGACTGACACCTGTCAGAAGGCTTTTGACGCCCTGAAGACTGCCATGTGCACAGCACCCGTGCTTCAGGCGCCCAACTTCTCAAAAGAATTCATTGTTCAAACAGACGCTTCAGAGCATGGTGTGGGGGCTGTTCTATCACAGATTAATGAGGAAGGCCTAGACCAACCTGTAGCCTTCATCAGTAGGAGGTTACTTCCACGGGAACAGAGGTGGAGTGCAATTGAGCGTGAGGCATTTGCTGTGGTCTGGGCACTGAAGAAGTTGAGGCCATACTTGTTTGGGACTCACTTCCTGGTTCAGACCGACCACAGGCCCCTCAGATGGCTGATGCAGATGAGGGGTGAGAACCCAAAGTTGTTGAGGTGGTCCATTTCCCTACAGGGTATGGACTTCTGGTACAGAACACGCCAAATGCTGATGGTCTGTCCAGATTTTTCCGCCTTAGTGAAGAGGACTCCCTTGGGGAAGGGTAGTTCTCCCCACATGTCAGCTGGAGGGGACACGTGTTAGACCTGGTATCATTGGCGTGAGTCTCCCTTCCATTTTTTACTGATTTCCTCCTCTGTTTTGATATGTTTTTGCTGGTTTTATGCTTTGGGCACTGTGCCACTGCTATTCAGTGCCACAGTGCAAGTGCTCCCTATGTTAAATTGATGTATCTATTAGTGACTCCATGATTGGGTTATTTGATTTACTTGTCAGACCCTAGTATAGTGCACCATGTGTGCCCAGGGCCTGTAAATCAAATTCTGCTGGTGGGCTTGCAGCACTGTTTGTGCCACCCACAGAAGCAGCTTGTAAAGTGTGTCTCAGGCCTGCCATTGTGACTGCCATGTCGACTTGGCAAGTGCACCAACTTGCCAGTCCCTAAACCTTCCCTTATCTTCATATCAGACACCCCTAAGGTAGGCCCAAGGGCAGGGTGCATTGTAAGTATAAGGTAGGACATGCCCTGGTGTGTGTGGCATGTCCTAAAAGTGAATTACAGACATTTTCGTTTTTCACTATTGCAAGGCTACCTGTTCCACATAGGCCAGAATGGGCAGTTTGATTATTACATCTTATAATCCTAACTGACCCAGGGAATATGGTAGAAAAACGAATTTAGTATGCCTGAACTCAGAAGGATAAAATACATCTTTTAGTGAAGTTGATTTTAACATCCTGTGTTTGAAAATCCCACTTTTAGAAAGTGTGTATTTTCTTGCCTAACTATCCAAGCCTGCCTCTGCTAGGTTGTGTATTCCTTGTCTGGAGTTTGAGTGACAGGGGCTGGGGGCTGCCAGGAGACAGGGTGAGTCAGCACAGGGCTGAATAGAAAGATCTGCATGCAGATGGGAGGGAGGAGTTGCACCTGGGACCTGAATAGGGCTGTGCCTTCCCTCCACAATGCTGGCTCCACCTCATGTGGTGTGTCTGATGTCCCTGGCCTACACTGTGAAAGGAAAGAAGGAGTCTTGTCAACAAAGTGCTCCAAGACTGACCAGAACTGGTTTTGACTAGGCAAAGGCCTCTCTGCCTTCAGAGAACAAAGAGAAAAGGTGTATAAAAAGGGGACCCAGACCCCTAGGAAATCAGATCACTTCTGGAACAACAAGACAACCCTTTTGCCAAGGAGAAGAACCAAGGAAGCTGCAGGAGTTGGACTGCCCCTCTGCCAAGTGTGCTGTTTGCTGGGTTGGCCTGCAGTGGTTTCTCCATTGCCAAGGAAAGGAGAAGGAACTTTTAAAGAACTTTCTTCATCTTGCAGAATATTACTCCAAGGGCTTGATTTGAGCTTGCCTCCTGACCGAAGTATCAGGGATACCAGACTTCACCCCCTTCTGTTTGCCTGCATCTGGAACTTGCTGTTCTGGTGCTACAGAAGGAAATTGCAACACCGACGCCGGCGAGCAACGCCGTCTCCTGCATCGAAGCCGTGAGCGCTGCTCCGACTTGCAACGACGACTCGACGCCAACCGCCGGGCCACATCGACGCCAGTGAGCGACATCGTAAGCTTAGTATAGCCGTGAGCGCTGCTCCGACTTACGACGCCGGCCCGACGCCTGCTGCTGTGCCGCATCGACTCCGAAGCAGACATCATCGCGGAGCCGATCGTCGACGTGGGTGGTCAAGAATCTATCGACATCGTGACATCGTACGGAACCGTGGCCTCGGCACCATTGTGACGTCACCTCCTCTCCGGTCCGGAACCGACGCCTCCCCTGCCTGCGCAAGCATCCAGGTCCCGACGCATCATCTCCTCCGAAGCAAGGAACCGACTCCGCAACGCGCCAACGACGCCGCACCTCCCCGATGCCGTGAGCTGTCTTTGTTTTTGCTTTTCCAAGGTACTGTTCTTTGTGGGTCTGTTTCGACTCCGGGCCCGACGCCGCGCACCTCGCGGTCGGCGCCGTACTTTGGGATTAATTTGACCTCGACGTCGTGATAACTCCAGTTGGGGTTATTTGTTGCTAAAGACTGCTTTTAAGTGAAGAACCTATTTTTAAACCATTTCTACCACCTTGAAGTATTATTGATTACAGTATTGTGGATTTTTGTCGTTTGTGGTCTTGTGATAAATCTATATAAAGAATACTTATTTTTATAGAACCTGTGTGGTGTCCATCTGTAGTGTTTTCACTGTATTACCTTATGTGTTCACAAATGCTTAACACACTGCCTCTTAGATAAGCCTGCCTGCTCGTTCCAAGCTACCAAGGGGGTGAGCAGGGGTTATCCAGGTGTGTAATCCCCTTTCCCTGACTTAGAAGCAAGGGTCCCTATTTGGACAAAGGTGTATACCATTGCCAACTAGGGACCCCCAGTTCTAACAGTTTCCCTACACGAATTCTAGGGGTTAAAGGGATTATCCCCTTACCTGGTTGCACCATACACAACAGAGCTCACTAATACTTACGTTTACAGAGCAGAGCGCCACACTTCCTGAGTTACTAAAAACCCTTCAATATAGAAAACTCATGTGTCAGAAGCAACCTGTACTAACACGTACTAACATGATGATGATAAGAACCATGGGCCAGATGTACGACCCGTTTTTGCATGCGCATACGGGTTTGCGACCCGTTTGCGCATGCAAAAAACCTCATGGGCCATGTACAAAGCCCATTTAGCGAGTCACAAATTATTAGCGACTCGCTAAATAGGTTTTGCGACTCGCTATTAGGAAGGGGCGTTCCCTTCCTAATAGCGACTGCAAAGCCATGTACCAATGTTTTGGGACCCCTTCCCCTTTGTGACAGGTTCTGAACATATTTTTTAAGGGCAGACAGTGGTCCCAGGGACCACTACCTGCCCTTAAAAAATGAACAAAAACGTTTCATTTAAAAAAAAAAAAAAATGCATCCCGTTTTCCTTTAAGGAAAACGGGCTGCATTTAAAAAAAAAAAAAGCTGCTTTATTTAAAAGCAGTCCCAGACATGTTGGTCTGCTGAGCCCAGCAGGCCACCATCCCTGGGAGGGCCTGTCATTCCCAATGGGTTCGCAAATTGCGAGAGGCTCATTAATATTCATGAGCCTCGCAATTTGCGACCCCATTGGGAATCGCAAACAGTGTTTCTGACACTGTTGAACATCCCATTTTGCGACTCGCAAATTGCGAGTCACTATTGCGACGCAATTTGCGAGTCGCAAAATTGTTGGTCGTACATCTGGCCCCAGGTGCATTGTAATAAAAATAGCAGTTAAGCGTTTGCTTCACTGAAGGAATAGCAACTCTTCACCGACTGATTCCATTGACCACGACATGATGAGACAACTACTGGGCTATGCTTCATTGCAACCCAATTGTCTATTGGTCTTGAGTGCCTCCATACGGATATAGCTGAAAATATATGTGAAAATACATTTTATATCATACTCATATCTCCTAATCACGAAAGAAAGTTTTATTTCTATAACTTACACTGTTTTTCTCTTACAGTAATTTCAGTTACACGTAGGAGGATGTTAATTGCAATGCCATTCTGTTTTTTCTATCAACCTGATACATGCTGAAAACAGAAGGGAGGCAGTCACACTAGATCTATTGCAACAAATAGCTTTATGGTGATGGAAAATGGAATTGAATGACTTCATGCTTCTGTGGAGGAAGCCCAAGTACACATTGACCCAGGGTTGAACCCTAGCTTGGAAATCAGAAAAGATTCTGTGCTTTGAAAAGACAAAACATGGCTGTTTAAACTGGGAAGGCGACCAGCATTTTCACACTGCAGGGCCTCACGAAAACACATCCGTCCAAGCACAGGCTCAGCAGTTCAAGTGAGGAGACAGATGAGCTTGAAGTAAACCCCGTTCTTTAAATCTGTCAAAGAAATTGTGTCTGATGAAGTGATTTTTCATCCTAATAAACCAAATAATTTGAAACTGATAGTGTTTTTTTTATTTTCAAAGCACAATACAATAAAATTTAAAACAAAAATACAAAACTGAAACGTGAACAAGCCAAGTTCCAAAGCACATAAATGTAGCAAATTCAATTAAACGATTTGTAAGATTGCGAACCAGGAGGAAGGAAACCCAAAGAGGTAGCTAAGACCAGCTAAGACCATGTTTTACAGTTCTCTGAAAACCGCCGGGTTTAAATCAGCACCATGTAGGAGAGAAAAGAAAGAAAGAAAGGAAGAAAGAAAGAATGAAAGAAAGAATGAAAGAAAGAAACTATGGTCAAGTGACAAATGCTGATGTAATTCAGAAACGATGTCCTTTAGTGCTTTTTGTTCTGCGCCTAGTATGAAATCCGTGCAAATGGTGCAATTACAAGAAGTGCGCTATTTCACAAAAAATGAGCACAGAAACTGCTAATTTAAGACCGGTCTCTGTCACGGTTTTAGGCTGACTAGTGGCTTGAATAGTTGAAGAGCTGTCTCGGCACCATTTTACCTCCTTAGATAATGGTTCCTTGTTGCCTGTAACAGGGACTTTCAAAGCATGTGTTGCATTTGGCAGGAAATGCAAAAGCATATATTGGCATCTCTAAAAGAAACAACAAAATATAACACAATAATGTAGACAAAGTAAAATATCTTCAAGTTGAAACGTAATAGGGCACATCAGTCAAAATGTAAACAACTCGGCCACAATAAAACTAAAAAGTATCACTCACGTGAGATATCAGATTGCAATATAACAGCACAAAACAGCACATCATTACCACAACAAAAAACCACACAACAAATATCCACAAACATTTTTTTAACACATTACCACCTTTAGAAATTAGCTTTCATATTACGATGGTACAATATATTTGCATCAAGCACTGCCATACTTACCACCATGGACATGTAATAGCACCTGTCAAAAATGCTTTATGATCCGGCTCCTTATTTATACATGTTTCAAGGCGCAAGCATTTCCACTCATTGCTAAGGGCACTGGTCATGCTGAGCATCTATCTGAAAATTGCTGGCTTTTCACAGCACGTCTGCATTTTTTTATTTAAAAAGATTTGTATATTAATATTGAGGAGCAGTGGCAGCTGGCAGGGATCAGGGAGGCAGGACAGTGGGGGAACAAAATAATTTTTTAAAAACGCTTACATCCTCCCGCCGCGCCAGCCTCCGTCTCTTCTCCGTCATTGATGAAGAGTCCGGAAGCAGACAGGCTCCCCATAGCCAATCAGAACGCTGTAGCGCAGCGTTCTGATTGGTCTGAGCCCCGTGGACCGGCACACTGGGGACTGGGGGCCTGGGCATGTTCCCCACCAGGCTGTGTAATCCAGCCTGGCGGGGAACATGCAAAGTATGCATGACGGTTTGGCCAGACCAAGATTGCCGGCCAAGCAGTCATGTGCACTTAGTGTGCACAGTCCACTCCTCCTCCCTGACCCACCAGCATCGCCCCGCCCTAAGCTAGCCCCGCAGCAACGAAAAATAACCTTGTTATTAGCATTTTATTTTTCCCTTTTCCACTGCGCTGAGAGCAGTGGGGCAACAACCCTCCGCCGTAGTGGAGGAGCCGCCCCTGTTTAGGAGGAGTTTAGTTTAATGAGTGCATATCCTGTTTTAGTGCCAGAACTTAAAAAATCATCAGGAGCCAAATGTAAATTTTCATATGCTTGCAGCAAGCAAAACACTGGTTGCCTAGGCAGCTGTGCAGTGTTTTAGAACCGTGAGGCGGAGATGCAGCTATACCAACACATTTGAGAATTGTGAGCCAAAATTACTCAAATATAGGACACCGCAAGATGAACTTATGATGAATTCCAAATTCAGAATATCTAGCTAAGGTCAATGGAACTTAGAAAGTTGTTGGAATAGAGAAAGTATGGGTTCACTGGGATTGGAAAAGGACTATACAAGAAAGCATAATAGCGCATTTGAGGATAGAAAAACAGATTGCATAAAACTGTAAATGTGCCTTACTGCTTGCAAGTTCGGTGGAGAAGTGTGTAAATATGCAGGCATTGCCAATTGTCAAGTTGGATGTGTCTGGTAACAGTAAGCCATGTCTGAGACTAGACCTATGCAGTGGGTATATTGGCTAGATATCAGCATTCCACCCCAAAAAAGGTTAGCATGTCTGGTTTTCAACATGACAACCCCAAACAAGTTATATGTTCACGCTATGTGATTGCAAGTAAAACAAGAAACATTTCTTTAAAAATATGTATAGAGTCTTCAACAGATATTAAAAATCTCAAGAAGTAACATCAAGTTGTTCAAATGACTGCCTCTTGGTTAGACTCAGTCCCGACCTCTATGTCATTTCAAACAAAGATTTTTAGAATTCCATACATTTTCTTTTTCCTCTCCATGTTTACAATGAATCTTAGGAAATCTGGCATCCTTTATGCATTGATTATCCATCAAATGCATTAGTAGTGTAGGTATGGTTTTCCCCCCTCGTGGGCTAAGCCATTATCATACCCATTTTTAAAAAGGGGTCGAGGGACGATCCCGCATGTTACAGACCGATTTCCCTCTTAGACTCTGCTGCTAAAATTATGGGGAAAGTGGTTTTAGATTGTTTAACTTCTTGGCTAGATAATTTTAATGTTATTTCTGACCTGCGGTATGGCTTCATGCAAGGTAAAGGGACACTTGATCAATGCATCAACCTGCATCTAGTGATAGGGAAATATACAGTGGCAAAGAAGGGCTCCTTGCATATGGCCTTTATGGACCTAATTTCTGCGTTGGACTGTGTAAATAGATTTAAATTGTGGTCGATCCTACGGGATCTGGGCCTGGACGCAGACTTGGTAGCTTTTTCACACTCTGCCCACACTAATACTACTGCTGCAGTGAGATTTAATGAGGATGGTGGTGTGTCAGACTCTTGGGAATTCAGGAGAGGAGTCCGGCAGGGATGCATTTTGGGTCTCCTATTGTTTACACTTTATATTAACAAGCTAGGGGACCTTCTCTCATCTAGTAGCAAAGACATCTCGAGAGCTGCCTCTAAACTGATCCCTGCACTTTGGCATGCAGATGATGCAGTGTTGTTTGCCAGGACTGCTGTGGGTCTTCAAAAACCTTTAAATGTTTTTATTGATTTTATGGATTCACTTGATCTAGCCACTAATTTTACGAAATCCCATGCTATGACAATAGGTTCACAGAAGGCTGTTAGGTGCAAGTTTTTTTAGCAGGGGGGCAGATTTAACAAAAGTGTCAACCTTCCCCTATTTGGGGGTATTGTTTGACGACCGAGGGACCTGGGTTGCGCAAAGAACACTCAAAAAGAACGTACTGGCAAGAGCAGCTGGGGCAACCTTGGACTTTGCAAAATGACTGGGGTCAAAGCCCATACCCATCCTGCTAAAGGTGTACAGGGAAAAATGTGTCCCTATGGCCATGTATGGATGTGATGTCTGGGGACATAAGGATGTGAGGGATATTCAGGAGGTAGAAAATAAATGTATGCATAGACTTCTTGCTGTTCCCCCTAGTAACCCAGCATTTGTTGTGCATGAGGAGCTTGGCATGGGAAACATCTCTGGTTTTATAGCTGTTGCTCCCTTGTTGCGTTGGTTGAGAATTTGGTCCTGTCCGTCCATTACCTTGAACCAACTTGTTGTGGCAGACTGCATTGCACTTGAGGGGGCCCTACGTATCCCCTGGTTAAAATACATTATGGAGCTAATGGGATGGCTAGGATGCCCTGACTTGTATACCAATCCCAGGCCTCTAGGACCAGGGGCCATTGAGAAAATTAAACATCTGTTTTTGGCTAAGCAGCAGGGGATAAGGGAGGGTAAGGAATTGGCCAAGTCCACAATGAGGAAGTATGTCCTACTGAGCCTGAGTCCTCAGTTGCAGCCCTATTTATCATTAGTTACCAACGTGCACCATCACTTCGTGTTAACCAGATTCAGATTGAATCTGGTACACTGGTTATTAGCCTTTCCCAAAGGCTACACGAATCTAGGTGCCTTAAAGCCATGTCCTTGCGATAATTTCTCCAAACAGAACACCCTATATTTGACCTTTTTTGCGATTTTTATGAGCCCCTGCGTAAAATATTTATCCTCCCATTGTTTAGACCGGGACAATTTGTTCAAGTAAGGCCTGAATTAGTATATTTACAAATGCTTTCCTCTCCTATGGTCTGCTTAAGGGTTGCAAGCTTTTTTACAGGGGCATTAGGAAGAGGTTGTTTATGTAGTAGCTAGGCTGTAGTCGTCAAATGCTCCCCGAGAGATATATATGTTATTTGTGTCTCAAAAATTGCTGTGACTATACAGAGCGTTTAACAAGCTAATGTCTTATCACTTTTTGCACTTTATCTTTTGCACTTTACTGATGGAGCAGCATTTGGTGTTTGTTTTTAATGATGAGTTTTTTTTATCTGTTTGTGGATTTAGTCTCAGTCAAATTTAACCTGGAACTTTTTTAATGCACTGCACTTTTAAATGTTGTTATATGTTTTTGCTTTTATGGCTTTTAGTGGCCGAATAAAGTTTCTTTGACCTTGACCTTCCATTAGTAGTGATAATAAGATATATATTGTAGGCAACCAATCAGCTTCCATATCTAGAGCAGTACCATGGTTAGATGACTTTAAATATTATTCCACCAAGACATGACAACAACTTACGACACCTTATACTTATTACCAAGATTTTAAACAAAAACATATTTTTCCTCATAGGGTAGTATATCTGATTATGGTTACTTTTATATACAGTTAAAAAGGAACCTAGTTAAAATTATGTTAGGTATCTGGAAAATAAGAGAGAGATCTAGTTCCAGAGAAACTGGAGTGATCAATGGCATATGTCTGGTGACACTGTTGGAGGTTTGGGCTGGACTGTCACAAACTCTGGGTCTGATTCACAAAGGTCAACTTACACTTTTGTGTAAGTTTACACTTGCTGTAGTAACTTTACTACTTTTTGGTATTCACAAACTACTGAGTGTAATTTTACTACTAGTAAAATTACAAGTAGTAAAATTAATCTAGTCATTTGTGAATAACAAAACAGTAATAAACTTACTGCAAAGTGTAAGTTTACCTTTGTATAGCAGGCCCACATCTGATAGGAATCTAACATCAAATTGCTCTAAACAGAAGTTCCTCTGTTGAAGGTTACCACTTAGCAAGTGTTTTCCCTTTACTTGTTTCCCACATAGGGTCGATTCCGATTCCGGCCGTAAAACGTACCGACCGACACGGACCTGGGACGGAGACCGACCGACACGGACCGGCGCCGTACGACCCGTGCAGTACGATGCAACGCGTGTGAATTACAACCCACTCGCACGGAACACGAGCCGAATGACCGACCCGTACGAAAATCAGTGAGTCGCCCGTAAAATGTCCTGGAATCCTAACGACCGACACGCACCACGAATAGACGCGACCGAAACGTACCCGCGAACCACGAGCTGCGCAGTACGATGCCAAACGTGTGAATTGAGACCGACTCGCACGGAGCACGAATATGAAAACCGAGATGCACAGCAAATAGTGACTAGCAAATAACAGACCCCTCTGCGTCCGACAACGTCGAAAACAGCAGAATGTCAGTGTGACAGACTCATGTTAGCCCGCGCGAGCCACATCCAGCGTCTGACATGGTCAAACAAACGTCTCCATCATGCACAACAAAAGCAAAGGAAAAGTCACAAAAAAAGCACAAAAAACACGACAACGCCAATAAATAAAAAATAAAAAATGGGAGAACAAAGACACACCCACAACTCCACCTATATAATGGCAGGAAAGCCCTACCATGATCCTTTGCAAACTACAGGCATAGGACAGCAGACACCACCACCACATTGCAGAGACACACCACAACTCACACAACACACAACAACTACACCATTTGCACCACTTAAAAACTAAATCACATATTCACTGACAAACTCACACCCACCACAAACACATACACCCCTCTCATCAATCCCCACAACCACCTAGCACCATGCCCCCCAAGAAGGACCCAAAGTTCACAGATAGTGAGTTGGAAGTCATGATTGACGAAATACTCAGGGTAGAGCCACAGTTGTTTGGCACATTGGTCCAACAGACCCCCATGTCACAGAAAACCAAGATGTGGGAGAGGATTGTCGACAAGGTCAACGCACAAGCTCCTTGTCGGTGCACAAAGGACGACATACAGAGCAGGTACTATGATGTGCACAGGAGGGTCAAGAAGCTCATCAACAGGGACCACGCCTTGAGCAGAGACACTGGCGGTGGCCCTCCTGCCAGACCAACGCACTTCAGGACCTGGGAGGAGAAGGTGCGGGCCATCCTACCACCGGAGAGCATCCATGGATTAACAGGAATACCAGAGCCTGGTGAGTACACAAACAATATACTAAATTTTGTGCGGCAATACACATATATCACTCTCAAGGGGACTGTTAAACCAATTCCTGCCAGCAAAGCCATAGCAACATAAAGGCAAGTCTCCTGTGATGTGCATGCCAGTTACCCAAACACAATACCTGCCATCCCACAGTAAAATGGAACAACGACATGACATGTACAAATCTAACGACAAATACTGCAAGGCATTAGCATAAATCCACAACAAACACAGTCATCCATTTCGCCAACAACGTCACACCACCTCACAGGAAAGCTCAGTCAAAATGAAGGAATGTTGGGCTGATGGGAATGTGCATGTAGCAGAAAGCATGATGGGAGTTGCAGTCACAGCCACCAGTCCCCCACCCACATGTCTCTGCAAGCTCACAATGAACCATGCTCAGCTCACAGGGAGTGCAAAAGTACTGCCAAGATGGCTGACACTAGGCCCTGCTGTGTGGAGCACAAGGCCCTGCTGGGACTTGGGCCCAAACAAACAACAGGACACCAATGCCAGACAGCCTGAAAGGTAACTTCCACACCCTGCAATGGAAGCATGCAGCATGGTGGGATGTCTGGACTGGGGAGGAGGACTGCCAGCTCTGACTACATCTACCAGCAGCCTCTGTCACACACACCCCTCCCACCTACACCAAAATACACACCTGGGACCATGCTCCACAAGAGAGTCAGTGAAAAGTCTCTACCAAGAACCCTGACAATGTTCTCCGCTGTGGGGAGCACAAGGCCCTGCCTTGAAATGTGCACAAACAAACAACTGGCTACCACTGTCAGTCATCTTGCCATTGCTGTCTCAATCACTCACATGGTAGCAGAGTCACAGGAAGGAAGCTCAGGTATTGTGGGAAGGTGGGTGGACCAAAAGCATGATGGGAGTTGCAGACACAGCCACCAGTCCCCCACCCACATGTCCCTGCAAGCTCACAATGAACCATGCTCACCTCACAGGGAGTGCAAAAGTACTGCCAAGATGGCTGACACTAGGCCCTGCTGTGGGGAGCACAAGGCCCTGCTGGGACTTGGGCCCAAACAAACAACAGGACACCAATGCCAGACAGCCTGAAAGGTAACTTCAACACCCTGCAATGGAAGCATGTAGCATGGTGGGATATCTGGACTGGGGGAGGAGGACTGCCAGCTCTGACTACATCTACCATCAGGAACTTGCACACCCCGCCCCCTTAACACAAACTCCACACAACCCACCTGGTATAATGTATTCAATAAGAAGCCATTGAAATATCCCACAAAGATTTACCACATTGGGTTCTGCTGTATGAAGGACATGGGACTGTTGGGACTTGTGTGCAAACAAACACCAGGACACCACTGCCTGCCAACTTGTCAACACAGGCACACCACCACATAGGGAAAAGTAATCACAGGAAGGAAGCTCAGGTATTGTGGGAAGGTGGGTGGAGCCAAAAGCATGATGGGAGTTGCAGTCACAGCCACCAGTCCCCCACCCACATGTTCCAGCAAGCTCACAATGAACCATGCTCACCTCACAGGGAGTGCAAAAGTACTGCCAAGATGGCTGACACTAGGCCCTGCTGTGGGGAGCACAAGGCCCTGCTGGGACTTGGGCTCAAACAAACAACAGGACACCGATGCCAGACAGCCTGAACGTAAATTGTGACTCCCTGCAATGGAAGCATGCCACATGGGGGATTACCTGGCCTCTGTGGGTGAAGGAGGTCCTGCAATGACTCAAAATGCCATCAAGGCCGCCTCAAAACACACCTTCTCAGCCAGAACAAAGTGTACCCTTGGGACCAGTCACTCCTAAAGTTAATGCCTTGGCAAGATGGCTGACACATGGTCATGATGTATGAATTGCCTTCAAGTCACACCTACGGACTGGCCAACTCAAACACATTTACACTCACAGCCATTTGAACTGTAGGTATCCTCCCACCCTCTGGAGATGCAGTGTCCCTGGGGTGTCCCCTGACCTGGCTGTGAAGGTGTGTCTTGTAGATGACAGTTGGGGAGATGTAGACTTAGCACATAGCAACAAGCCGACACAATGCCACCCATACATCATTGACAGTGGACACCTGACGGTAACTACAATGGACACACACATAGCTGACACTATAGCATGGTGTCATCCAAAAAATGTGCAGTTGTGAGATGCAGTTCAATCCCACATCGGCCTGCGTTCTCCGCATCATTCATACAACACATCATTCACTGTCATGGAGACCCCAAACACAATGACTAACCTGGACTGCATCTGAGGAGGCAAGCAACTCACATCAGCTGAACTGTAACATACACACCTCTGCCCATCACTGTAATGAGCATTGAAAAGCAAGAGAGCACCTGTGCCCAATCCCTCTCACTGTTGATGAATTTGACAAGATAGAAGGTGTTAGCACATACAAAACTCAGCACCAACTTCATTAGCTATGCTAACCCCATGACTTGTAAGATAAGAGATGTGATCTAGGAACACAGACAACTAATTAGTATCTCACAATGGATCGCAGGCATACCGTACTGCAACCATGTTGCACAGACACACAAATGTGACGCACAGAGGAAATAAAAGAATCACACAACACATGCCCCAACCTCGCAACATACCCCAAGTGTAATAGTACGTATGTCATTGTTAAAGCACAAATGTGGACAGGGATAATACAGCAGTGTCAGGCATGTGATGGGACCTGAGTGGCAATGGGCATCTACAGACAATTGATCAATACATGAGCTGGTCATGCACACAGCTTGACGTGCACATCGAAAGGCTCCAGGTAGCCATTACAAAGTGCTCCAACAATATCAACCTCTGTCTGTCACAACTTATGACAATGCAATGTACAGACCCTCATAATGATGTTCAGTGTCAAATGTCATGTGTGTGAAACATTGAGGTCTGTAGAAACATAACATACATTGTGTGTCTCCTCCAAACACAGGTGATGCTGGGGACACAGCAGGTCCTGAGGAACAGTCCCAGTCCCAGACTCTGGCGGACCCTGAGCTCCCCGGTGTGGATCACTCTACGTCTTCTTCGGACGACGACCTTGACTGACCTGGCCCCTCCGGCGTGAGCCATGATGCAGCCCCAGCAGCAGTAACATCAGCACCCCCCTCAACCACTCCTGCCACATACGACACCAGACAGAGTCCCCATGCCGACTCGGACAGGCCCAGGCCCCAGAACAACAACGGACCAGGTACACAGGGCGCCCCGGAAGCAAGGGACAACACCACCGGCGCTAACAATCAAGGGAGCCCAGTGTCGGCTGGGCCGGCCACGGCAGGGCCTGCCCATGTGGGTCAGGCCGGTGGGAGGGTGGGCAGGCAGAGGACACGGCCTGCACAGGGGGATGGACTGCATGATGAGCCACACCTGGAACGCATCATAGATGCGTACCAGGAAAGCACCGGAGGGTTTGGACAGGTCGTGGGGATTCTCAAGGAACTCAAAGAACAGCAGGCTGCCCATCATGCCCGCTTGGACTCCCACATGGCCCGGGTGGAGTCCAAGTGGGACAAATTGGATGAACAAACAGCGGTGCATAGGGACATACTGACATGCCTCCGCCAGATCAGCACCAACCTGACCACGCCTCCCTGTGCGCCCACAACATCTGTTGCCACAACATCCGCAACAGCCACAGAGAGGGAGGAGGACTCTGGCGGAGAGTCCTCGGCACCACAGCACCCTGCACATGAGGGTCCCCCAAGAAAGAAGAGGGGTCGTCCGAAGAAGGGCAATTGAGACGCTGATGGCCATGCATATCCCCCAGGCACCCAACACCTGCTCCTGTTAACGTCCTTTGTGTGCAAACCAGTTGACCTTGTCGACCTACATCAAAATCACCCACTTGACATGGAGGGTCAAAGTTGTGACAATGCACCAAATGACTGTATTCTACCCTGGATATTTCAATTACCAAGACTACCAACTCACCTGTGAACTTTGGATTACCATCACATTGTACAGCACTGCAAAATCCGTTCACCATCCTTACAAATGTTTGTAAATAAATTCACAATCACACAATACTTGCCTCTGTCTTGATTCCTACTTGCTTTGTGCCATGGCGATGATGAGCTGCTAAGGAACACTGTGCATGCAAACTATTACAGCAATGCGAACAACGTAATGTGAGTCATGTGAATGTGACACATATGAGGGAGACACACCACTAGGACAACACAACACATACTCACCATGGCCCCTAACTCATTGTTAACACTGATGTCAACAGGAGATACAGTGGAAAGCACACACAACACCCATCCTGGGTCATTGGCAAGCAGCACACAGGTACAGGATGCGAATTACTGTTGGATGTGTGGACACACGGAGCACATCTCAAAGTGAAGGGTTGTTTTATTAAATATTCACATTGTGAGAATACTACAACTGATGCACGTTAACCTCACATGACGTTATCCGAAAAATAAACATGTGGTGAACGATGAAAGTCCAGGGCTGTGTGGCACATCATTGTTTGGGACAACGATTACTTGCACTCTGGAACAAGGATCTGTGTCTTGGGGTTCAGACCGCACCACACAGCATCCAAAGTACCCTGTGAAGGACAGACAGAAAACACTATCAAAAACACAGATTCACAGCAAACAACAACAATATACATGCCCAAAACAAAACACTAACTACCCAGACACAACCTAACAATCAGGTAAACACTGGGAGTACAGACTACCAGAAAGGACACATCACAGCAAGCATACTGACAAGTAGCATACTGCCACACTCAATCAGCACCAGTGCACCACCAACATAGGTCATGCCGACACAATACTTGGACAACACATACCTGTATACTGACATTCATGAGAATAAGTTCTGGATCAGCTGCCTCCGAACATCACCATCACCCTCATCATCACTGGCATCATGCCCAAGACCAGGATCCTCCACGGCTGGCGGAGGTTGGTCATCGTCATCCAGGATGAGAGGCAACCGCTTCCGCAGTGCCAGGTTGTGTAGCATGCAGCACATAATGATGATCCTGCACACCTTTGCAGGTGCATATGGGAGGGCCCCTCCTGTCTTGTCCAGGCAGCGGAATCTGCTTTTCAGGAGGCCAAATGTCCGCTCAATCACTCTCCTGGTACGACCATGTGCCTCATTGTAGCGCACCTCCGCTGGTGTCACAGGGTTCCTGAGGGGTGTCAGCAACCACGGCATGTTGGGGTATCCGGAGTCCCCTACAGGGAGACAATTGCACATTATTTGAGGGTGAAAATATGGTGCGAATCAACTTTAGCAAACACACACAATGCTAAGCAGTCAGTACACACCGACAAGCCAGGAATGCTGGTACTGCATCTGTGCCATCATCGTTGGGATGCGACTACTCCTCATTATGTAGGCGTCGTGCGCTAAGCCCGGGAACCTTGCACACACATGGGAAATGGTCATGTCGGCAAAACAAACCACAAGAGCATTTATAGAGTGGAAATGCTTCCTGTTCCGGTACGTCTGCTCATGTGCCTGCGGTGGTACCAAAGCCACATGTGTCCCATCGATGGAGCCAATGACACGTGGCATCCTGCCCAGGGCATAGAAGTCCCCCTTGATGTCAGCTAGTTGTTGTGCTTTTGGAAAATGGATGTACTGGTCCAGGAAAAGCAACATTGCCTCCAACACATCCCGAAGCACACGGCTGAACATAGTCTGTGACATCCCACCAGCAGTAGCAACAGTGTGCTGGAAAGTACCGGTGGCAAAAAAGTGTAGGGTTGCCATCACCTTCACCTTGGGGGTCAGCACTGTAGGGTATGTCCGGCCAGGTTGCAGATGTGGAGCCAACTGCTCCGCCAATTCTTCGATCAGTGGCCTGGTGAAGCGGTACCGTCGCATGCAGTCACGTTTAACCATGGTCTCCAGGTCTGGGAACGGTCTGTGGACATTTGGTCTCCTGCAGTACATAGGAGAGCAAAGACAGTTTGTCATTCACCCTATCTATGTGCCAGTGTACATGACAAATAGCACATGAGACCACATTACAGGACACAAGAACATGATGTGTGTGCTGTTGGGTATGGACACACATATCAGATACATGCCCATCATCTGACATCTCAGCTCAACAGGGCCACACAACAAGGTCCCTGTTGTGCTGTGAGCAATCAATGTGCCCCGTCACAGTACATCAGTACGAGTGTCACATACCGGACACAAACCAAAGTGACTAGTGAGGACAGATGTCTACCCCACAGCACATGTTCCTGACAGACACACACAAGGACCTTGTGTCGCAACATGGACACCATCATGATGTGGCGTACCATGTGCACAGCACAACGCACACATGACACACACATGAAGTGCCCCCTGAGTTCATGCCAGCTCACACATGGATGTCTGTGATACACAGACGCAACATCCACTCACATTGACAATAGACTGGGATGTTGTGAACATTTGACATTGTGCACATGAAATCTGAGTCATCTCCGCATGGCAATGCACACATACTGTGGAGGAACATCACATATGTGGCACTGTGACACCCTGTGAGGCACCTACCATTCCACTGATGAGTCAGGGTGTATGTCACATTAAACACACAATGTACACCGGGAACTGTGTACATGCCTCATGCACTGAAATGTACTGTCGTCAAACACAGTGGTTATGTGTCCAGCCAACATTTGGATCTGTCCCCATGGCAACCTGCCCTGCCTGGGAGTGGCTGCCACTAAGTGAAACATACAAATTCACATGTCTACCCACATACACACACAGGTAATGCATCCTGACATGCACTTTGAGTGACTGTGTCACAGAGTGTACTGTTGTTGTGCCCATTGGTCTATGGCAAGCAATGGTGGGTTGTACGCCTTAAACAATTACTTATATGGTGACTGACGCAGGTGACCAATGCAAAAGATGCGTTGAACACCTAGGGAAGGAGCTGCATGCACGCCTTGCATAATGTCACCAATGTGGAATGACGCGGGTGGACCGATCCACACGCCTTGCACAATGTCACCAATGTGGGCTGACGCGGGTGGACCGATCCGCACGCACGCCTTGCACGCACGCCTTGCACAATGTCACCAATGTGGACTGACGCGGGTGGACCGATCTGCACGCACGCCTTGCACAATGTCACCAATGTGGACTGACGCGGGTGGACCGATCCGCACGCACGCCTTGCACAATGTCACCAATGTGGACTGACGCGGGTGGACCGATCCGCACGCATGCCTTGCACAATGTCACCAATGTGGACTGACGCGGGTGGACCGATCCGCACGCACGCCTTGCACGCACGCCTTGCACAATGTCATCAATGTGGACTGACGCGGGTGGACCGATCCGCACGCCCGCCTTGCACAATGTCACCAATGTGGACTGACACGGGTGGACCGATCCGCACGCACGCCTTGCATGCACGCCTTGCACAATTTCTTCAATGGGAACAGACGCGGATTTGAGCCTGGTACGATTCGGTTCCTTGAAAATCCGTTGGCTGCCTGCAACAATGTTTCAGACTCATCACTGCAATGCTTTTGAATATTTCAAACGATGCGGAAGGCGTGTACGAGACGTCCAATCCGATGGATTGGCCAGATTCATAGGATGCAAACGTGTCGGACCTATCGCTTTTGACACATGGGTCTGAATCTGCCTCTGCAGCACAGATATAAGTCTGTCTGTTCACCTGTGAGCTCACTTGCCTGCACTACATGTTCCAGATCGACATCTCTGCCAACACTGCTGCTGTCTCTGCATCCTCTGGCTCCAAGAATGGCACGTACTGTGGAGAGGGCCCCAGCCTTCACAGAGGAGGAGAACAAGGCCCTGCTGGACAGCCTCCTTCCACAGTACAGCAAGCTGTATGGGACACCAGGGGAGCAGGTGAGTGTGCACTCCACATCCCTTATTCATTGTGTATGTTGTCTGACTGGCACCACTGAAATTGTGTGCAACAGTGTCTAGCATGCTCACTGAGTAGTTCATACCCCAATGGTGTGTAGGTCCCTGTAGTGGACAGGTACTGTGCATTGAAAGTGCATTTTCACACAGTTGTAATACTCAGTTAATGTTTCCCTGTTGAAAACTCAGGACAACTGTCAATCACCATATCTGCACTACCTGTGTCCATCATATTCCCTTGCGAGAAAGACATGTATATCCAAATGTGTGATGCACAAACATGTGGCTTGTGTGGTAAAGGACTTTTTCTACCCTTGTCATCCTCACAGGTTGATGCCCACCAGAAGCAGGAGATCTGGCTGACCATTGCCAGGGCTATTCGTGCTGTGGGGGTCCACAGACGCCGCATCCGCAACTGCCAGAAGAGGTGGCAGGACCTTCGTGGCTGGACCCGGAGGATTGCCAGAGTCCAGCTGAAGCTGTCGCCTCCTCGCAGAAGGGGCGGACGACGGACACTGACCCCCCCACATGCTCAGGATTATGGCGGTGGTCTTCCCGGACCTGGATGGGCAGTTAAAGGCCAGACAGCAGCAAGGAGGGGGTAAGTGCATGCATTCTCTGTGTCCAATGTATCACATGCTCTTTGCACGCCCACATCCTGGTTACAGTTCCACAGATCTCCTGTCTGCTTGTACAGGAGTCATGTGGCAAAACTACGTCATGTCCCATCCTCATCTGATACACAGGTGTGCCCCTTTCAGGCTGTGACTTGTGTAACTTGGGTTGTGTGTCCCTGCTGTTGTACAAACTTAACGTTGTGAACAGCATCTGCGACCGGTGCATTGTTTTGTCTTCATGACTGAGGCACATGATTTTCATGTGTCTGCACATTGCCTGGAAAGAAGACATGTACTCTGTGTGGGCAATTGATATGTGTTCCAATTGATGTTTTGGCACACCATATATGCCAGGGGTATTTGACACACAGCCATGTAGCAGCAACGAAAATTTATGGGTCTCAGAAAAATGTACATCATGTGTTTCACACATGCATGGACACATGCCTGGTGTCCAGGGTAATCCCATGTTGCACATGTTCCTGGACAGGTATCCCTACTCCGGACATGAAGTACACTCTGTTCTTCTACTCCTGTGTGTCAGCCTAACATTAGTGCATTGTGAAGTGTGCTATATGGTGTCTGCATCGGTGTCATTGTGAGGTGGCCTAGCCTCTTAGACTCCTGTGGTGTTGGTCATTTAGGTGTGTGTAGCTAGCTGGGGTGTGGGAAATGGATTATCAGAATGGGTTCATGCATAGGTGTCGAATCACTTGACGGTGCATTATGTTGTATAGTACATCACAGTGCAGGCAGTCTCAATTCATTGCCATCATGCTGTGATGTCATCATGCTTACAGATTGGTGCTTGCAGTCAGTCATCTGTTGCATTTTTATTACGTGTGATCATCAGATGCCTGAAGATGTGGTTAGCATTGTGTGTCCCTGTACACTTGACATCTGCAGGGCTTAAATTATCATACATGTTTATGGTTGTGACACAGTGCAGAGTGTATAATTTTGGATGCACTACCCCTGAGACTGATGCCAGTGCTGGCTGCTCAGCCATACTGGGCCGTAGCATGGTATCCCACTTGCTGATGTGTATCCCGCAGTGATGTCAGTTGTACAGCATGCACTCTATTGTGGCATTGACCATCAAGACATGTGCACATCATGGTGTCTTGTGAGTGAAGCCTATCCATTTTACTGACAATGATTTTTGCCATCCCTTCTCATGACACATGTACTGAGTCAGTGGCAGGAGATGGCATGTGTTGGTCCAGGCAGATTTAAATCACGAGTCCTGCAGTTCAGAGATATGTCTATGTGGTGCTTGTGCACACATATGAGAAGTGGCAGACAACATGTCCCAGGCAGATGGGTCCATGGAGGGGCAGGATCTAAGGGGCATGGTTGACTTGCAGACTGACATGTGTCATTTCCAAATGATGTCTCCACTGTTCGCAAAATCTGGCACTTGAGGCAAAGCCGTACTCTATGATGTGCTGTACTGACTGTGATGTGTCAGGTGAAACTGGTGACTGATGTGGATCTGTTTATCCCGATTGATTGCAGATACATCGGCAGTTACTGGAGGAGACAGCTCCATGGACCAAGAGGATCGGCAGAGCCAGACTGGGTCAGCTTCAGAGGAGTTGGAGGGACCCAGTGGCACAGAGGGTGAGGGGAGCCACACAGAGGAGACCTCAGCTACAAAAACCTCTGCTGAGGAACACAGCATCTCCAGTGAGGACTCCCTTGTGGAGGCGGGTGTCAGCAGACCCCAGACAACACCTTGCGAGTCTGTCCCCGCCACCACCACCACCATCTCCACCCTCCCATCTGCTGCCATCCCAGATGTCCGTGGAGGCCCCCGTGTGAGGGAACATGTCTCCTTTGGTCCAGGCACCGCACCCCCTGCCCCTGTCTCCCCTGCTGCCCTCAGTGTGGAGTCTGTGGACTTATTGAAGCAGCTCCATGTAGGGCAGACAGCGATGCTGAGTGTCCTCCATTCCCACACCCCTCTGTTGACTCAACTGGTGTCCTTCATGGAGGGCATCTCATCCAACCTGTCTGCCCTACATCATACCATTCAGTCCATGGCCTCCACACAGACGGCATCAGTGTCCCTCCTCCAACAGTCCCTCACCCCTCCTACCTCTGAACCACCCACAGTCCCCACTACCCTACCTGACCAACGCACACACCCACCGGCACCGGCACGCACCACAACAGACCCAGGCAGCACACAATCACGCAAGTCCAAAACAAAATCCACAGGCACGCACACTCCAGGGACTGATGGCACACACACAGGGGATGGGTCACAGACGCACAAACAGGCATCCACGAGCACTCCGCAGACCTCAGATGCCTCTCCCTCCAAAAGCACTTCCCCTGCCTCACCTGCAACCCCCCCTTCCAAGCAGCTCTTCCTGTGTGATCTTGGCCTCTTCCCCACCGATCCATCTGCTCAGACGCACAAGGGGAAGAGGAAATCACCACGCACAGGGGGGAGTTCCCCTGCCACACAGACACCCTCCCCCAAGAGCCCGGACACTGAGCCCCCCAGACGCAAGTCCCCCCGGAGCAGGAAGAGCAAGACCCCCCCCAATCCTGCAGGTCAAAGTCACATTCTCCTTCCTGCAGCCCCCAGGCCACCACTCCACAGGTCCTCCCGCCACACCCTGCCCCTGGTTCCCCCACACACCAATACCGCATCCCCAAAATGATTAGGCCATCCCCTCCTACCACATGCACTTTCCACCCCCACCTCACATGCTCAGCCTGTTCCTGCCACTGATGTGGGGACCGTGTCCCCCCCTCTGTCCTGCCAACCTCACCTGGGCCCCATGACACTCCCTTGGAGTTTTGCACTGCAGTGGAGGCCCCGTCCCAACCATCTCACCTGCCCGCTGCAGTGGTGCCGGTAACAACCCCGTCTGACTTGGGCCCTGCATTGATGTCTGCACACACCCCATTGGACCTGGGCCCTGCCATGGTGACGGCGCACACAGTGTCAGATGCCTCCGCTGCAGTTGCCAGTGACACTCCTGCACCCACCAGCCCTCCCCTGCCCCATGCTGCTGTTCCCTGATCCTGTCCCTGCGGTGCCTGGCCTGCCCCTGTGTATGCCCCTCCAAGGGGAGATGTCCCCTGCCCGTAGCAGTGCAGGCAAGCAATGGGTGACAACTTGTCACATTTCTCCCTGTGAGGACTCCTGACATGGACTGGTCATTGGCCTTTTGACATTGTGGACTTAACAGTTTCAATTCGTTATGTGCTTAATAAAGCCAATTTCTGTTATCCAGTGGTGTTGCTTCAAATGTACATGATGTTGATGATGGGTGTCATGGACTTGCTGTTGTACAGGTGTTTTAAAGGTATAACAGAATGAGTTGTTGATGTGATGTACTCCATGTGGTCTATGGGGTATGTGTACTTTTCTGCTATGTATCCATGACATCCTTAGCTGCAATTTCAGGGTGTAATGATGGCAAAATGTTGTGAGCAGGGTTTTATCTTTGGGTTTGCTACTTGACATCTTTGCCAGACACTGTTGCACATAGGTTGTGCTTACATTCGGGCACATGGAAAGATTCCCTGACTTGGACAATCTCCACTGGACAGGCATGTTTGTGCATCCATGTTACACAAGTCATCTGTGTCATCTGTCCAACTTGGTCTACATGTGTATTGCATATGTGCAGATGACTGAGGGAGGACTCCCGTACACAAGCTTCTGTGACCATTGCTTTTCTTGAGTTGTAATAGTTGTATCACTGGGCAAGTCTTGTGCTGGCATGACAAGCGCCTGCACAGACAACATGTGGCACAGCTGACCTTCCCCAGGAGTGTAGTCCCATCATGGCATTGTGTCCTTCCATGACATTGCCTGGGCACATGGTGTGTGTTGTGTGAGCATGTCTGTGTGTGTTCACTTCCCTTTTCTGGACGCAGCCTGTGTTCCACACAGATGTACCTGTTTTGTGGACTGGCTGACTTGGCCTCTGTTCATGTAACTTCTTTGCCCTGCCTTTTCTGGGCATGACACACTACTGGTAATTAGGCTGTCATCCCTGGCTGTTTCATTAGTAAATTCCAGGGTTGTTATCCAACGCACGTGGCACACATTCTGGATTACCATTGGCACTTATGTGTTAGCAACATCATGTGTTTTTCCCTATGTGGTATCTGTCATTGACAAGCTCACTTGTGTGTGTGTGTGTGTGTGACAACTCCCTATCATCAGGGTCATTGCTGCTATGTTGGAAGGTGTCGACATGTGTGCGTTGGGGCTCTCCTGTGGTTCAACATTGGTGTAGGTGTCTGGCAGGGTTCCGAATTACTTGTGCAGTTTTCACGTAATGTCGCTGTGCCGCATGCTGTGCAGTGTGGCAGACCTTTACAGGTGTTGTTGTCAGCCCATGTGTGGGGATTTGTGTGTAGCTTTGATCCCACCACCACCCCTGGGATTGTCATGTGTGCATGAGCAATATCACCGGTCCCTGTGTGCCTAGCTGATGCACATTCTTGCTGATCAAGGTGTGTGCTGTTGATGTTGGCTAAATGTGAGTTGTTTAATGTCTAGGCCCATAACTACTTTTGGCCCATTGTTTGAAAACCATGGCCAGTGATTTGTGTTTATGGAGGTGTGATGTGAGTTTGTAGGCCCGGACACATGACCCAGGACGCACATCTGACTGTGCTACGCAGTTGGGGAAAAACTAGCTTTATCATCACAGTGGGATTGGCGTACAGGCTAATGTCACCACAAAGATAGGGGACTAGAGGGTAGTGCTGTGTTGGGTCTGTCTCTTGCTGTGTTGGTAGCTGTTCCACCCACCTTGTGTCACATGAATCCTTTGTGATCCTGCTTACCTGACAATGCCTGCTTGTCCCCCCAGGTGTACCCAGTCAAAGACTTACTTTTGTATGGCACAGTGCACACATGTGTGTCATTGTAGTTCAGCCCACCGTCATGTGTTGTGCAGTAGCCTGGGGACACTGTGACACACACACATGTTGTGTATGATATGCAGTGTGTGGCAGCCTGTCTGTGTTTGTGCATCTGTGCCTCTGCATTGGTGTGGCTTCAGTGTTCCATTGGGGGGATGTTGTTTGTGTGATTGTCCCTATTGTCCAAGCGTCATGTAGGTCATCATCCTGCACATTGATCATGTTTGGTTTGTACCATTGCTACCATGGTATGTGACTTTGTCACCTAACATCGACAGTCTCCACAGGATTCCGCAGTTTGTGTGTCTGTTTGTGGAGATATGTGTATGCATCTTGATGCTCCCTTCTCACACAGTGTAATTGTACGCTGGTGGCATTGTCAGGGGTCATGGCCAATGCTTGTCTGCACATGGCAGAGGGAGTTCTTGTGATACACAGCATTCTTTGCCTCTAATGTCTCTGTTTGGTAGTGGCACAACCACCACTTTGCAAAAACATTGGTTGTGGTGTTGGGTGCAGTAGTCACAAATGCTGGTCTGGTGATACAGCCCCCTGTGAGTAGTGGGTAGTGGTGCAGGGCATACAGCACTGTATGAGTGGGGAGGGTAGTGGTGCAGGGCATACATCCCCCTATGAGTGGGGAGGGTAGTGGTGCAGGGCATACATCCCCCTATGAGTGGGGAGGGTAGTGGTGCAGGGCATACATCCCCCTATGAGTAGTGGGTAGTGGTGCATGGCATACATCCCCCTATGAGTAGTGGGTAGTGGTGCATGGCATACATCCCCCTATGAGTAGTGGGTAGTGGTGCAGGGCATACATCCCCCTATGAGTGGGGAGGGTAGTGGTGCAGGGCATACAGCACTGTATGAGTGGGGAGGGTAGTGGTGCAGGGCATACAGCACTGTATGAGTAGTGGGTAGTGGTGCAGGGCATACAGCACTATATGAGTGGGGAGGGTAGTGGTGCAGGGCATACAGCACTGTATGAGTGGGGAGGGTAGTGGTGCAGGGCATACAGCACTGTATGAGTGGGGAGGGTAGTGGTGCAGGGCATACAGCACTGTACGAGTTGTGGGTAGTGGTGCAGGGCATACAGCATTGTATGAGTGGGGAGGGTAGTGGTGCAGGGCATACATCCCCCTATGAGTGGGGAGGGTAGTGGTGCAGGGCAAACAGCACTGTATGAGTTGTGGGTAGTTGTGCAGGGCATACAGTACTGTATGAGTGGGGAGGGTAGTGGTGCAGGGCATACATCCCCCTATGAGTGGGGAGGGTAGTGGTGCAGGGCATACAGCCCCCTATGAGTGGGGAGGGTAGTGGTGATGGGCACCCCCCCTAGGTGTGGTGACTGCTGGTAGTGGGGACCATGCTTCCCCTGTGGTTTTGCTGTTGCTGGTGTAAGGGATTTGACCCCCCCTATGTGTGTGTAGCATTTAGCGTGTTCATGACGTTGATTTGTGGGGGTGTCTGACTGACCGTCTGCGTTGTGCGCGTCTGTTTCTGATCCGGCCATAAATGTACAGTACTGGGATGACCTGCGCGATGGGATTTATCGTTGGTTCGTCTCGTACTTGCTGCTCATTGCTCCGTCTCGTACACGTTGTGAATTGGTCTGCCTCGTAGCCGTGGATCGTGTTGTGGCGCGAATCGGACCTGATATGCAGCTCTCCCGGATGCTGTGACATGCTGCTAGTGGCGACCCGTCCGGCGCGTATAATTTACGCATCGTACTTGTCCGGACGGAAACTGCTGTGGGAACTGCTTCCGGGCGACTCGAATCGGCGATCGGAGGTACGGCTCGTGCGGAAAATGATGCTGGAATCGCAGCCCACGTGTCGGACGGAATTGTGTCAGTTATGTGCATCGTACTTCATTGCCCGGACGGACCGGCTCCCGGGACGTGTCGGTCGCAAGGTAAGGCTACGAACAGCTTTCGGAGGGCTTTCCGACCCGGATCGGAATCGGCCCCATAGTTGTAAAACTGTTCCCCGAAAGGATCAACTGAAGAAGGGGTAAGAGGTAAATGTTAAAAGAGAATACCTATAACATAGAGCCTTGGGAGACTTTCAATTTGACTATTAGAATAGGTTATTGAAATAGAGGTATATACATGGCCTACTCTCTGTGGATAGAAAGGAATTTAATCAGTACAGTACTCTCTCACTCATCCCACGGTCTCCGGAAGTGCCGTAAATGATGGACACTGTAGCTTTGAGATCTATGAAAACCAAGGCCAAATAAATGCTTGTATTGGCCTATTGTCTCAGACCATACAGGCAATACTGATCCCAGACCCAGTGCTTGTCAAACGTGTGCTTTGTGCTTCATTGGAAGGCAATTTTTGTAAATATTCAGTAGCTGCATTACTACATCTTTTTTTTAGGAGCCCACAGTATTTTAATGATGACTCAAAATGCATTTATTGCTGATGGCATCCATAGAATTCTTTTGAAAGTTAGAATGACTCTTGAGGTGATCCTGTGCATTTAATCCATTGTATCAGAGTTTTAAACAATAGTGCCTGCAGTATTATACAGTCACAGCATTGGTGTTTGACTCTCTTCCTTGTGAGTGTGATAATCAATCAAAAACAGTCTGTTTGAAAGAGGAGTTAGTTCTTCATATTGTCACAGATCCTATTACTGTTTGGCATAACAGCATATGTCATAGAATCACATAGACCATGGACCATATTTTGGGTGCATATGATTCCAGATTGTATAGTTATTGAATTTCTGTATTAAAATAATACATGGCAGATACTCGGATTGAGGCATGCTGTTTGCATGAATAATAATTGCTTTATAGTTTCTCAAGAAATGAACATGCTGAGATTGCTATAGGGTGGGACTTCTATCTCTGATGACTTTCAGGCTCTTTTTCTATGGACCTATTCTGCAGAATATCATATTTTTGTTCTTAGTTTTACAAATTGCTTTGGAAGTGCACAAAAAACTATTTGGTGTGGTGCCAGTTGGTAAAGATTTGGGAGTCTGAGTCATCTGGGATCTTTGTTTCCTGGAAAAAAGAAACATATTATATCTCATTAATAGATATTCACACCCATTACAAATTTTACTCTTTTCAAAATTGATTTTAGGATTTTTTTGTTTTGCATTTTGACTTTATCACTGTTTTAGTACCGCATAAATACTTTACACATTGCCTCTAAGTTGTGTCTTTCTGCTCTGCACTGTTAGTACCAGAGGGCTAAACTCAGGTTTATTTAGTGCTTTTAGTGGCTCATCCTGACAAGGATTGTCATTGTTACTTTATGTGGGTACTTACAGCCCCCAACTAGTAACACAATTTCTTACTATATATGTATGCAGACATGCTGGACTTTGTCACTCAATAATTCAATTGTAATCACCCTCTCGAAACACTTCGATTACAAACTACAAAAAGGAATTCCCAAATAGATACAAGATTGTCAGCTGGAAGATCATATGGATTTTCTTTTCTTTACCTATTACGGTACAGATTTTAACCAGACTTCACTCTTTAGTTGAATGTTGAAAAAATACATTCAATAGTATGGAATTGAACTATCTATTCGATATTATGGGCAGATTTGGTCTGGGGATACATTAGATAGTGGTGACATATTTTATGCAATGATCCCACATCAAGGAAATCTTGTGGAGAATTTTCTTGAGACAGTATCTAGGTGAGTAGTATTCCGAGACCATGGTGCTTACTTTTACTCCTACTGTTCCTAGATCTACTCCTGCCAGATATGTTATAGTGATATTACTTTTGATGCTCTATAGTTGAATCTTGTCAATATGATTCTTTAGAAGGTCTGTGTCCTACACACTGCAGTAATCTAATCACTGCATTGCAGAGTCACTTTGACAATTCAATCCAATGAGATGTTTTCAAGAGTGAAAGAATTTTCCAGAGCTGGGGGAGTGATATATGTTGGCCCAGTTAACTACATGAATGATTTGAGTGGAAACAGTTATTCAAGTCAAAGATAATCCCCCATTTCTTACTTTCCTACTTTCTAAATGGTGTGAGGAAAGTGCCCTAGACTGGGAGGGAAACAAATGTGATAGAGAAAAGGTCTGGTCAAATGTTATTTGATTTCAGGTTTTCCTCACTCTCACAAAAGAAGCTTGCTCTCTTCCAGTGTTGGATGTTATCTAAAAATGTGGTGATGTTAGAATGTTTCCCTGAATACTTTACCATACAGATGTACATTTGAATGTCATTGTCAATATACATCTGGAGATAGATTTGATACAGCCATAGCAGCTAAGAAAGAGGTCACATACCTCAAGAAAATAATTGTGAACACAGAGGGGCCGATTCCGATTCGGGCCGGAAAACTCTCCGACCGAGCCGGACCCGGAGAGATTTCCGACCGAATCGGACCCGTGCAGTCCGACCGAACGAGTACGATGCGCACGTATGCCATCGGACTCGAGTCGGTCGGACTCCCATTGAAGTCAATGGGAGCCTGTCGTACAACGCGTACGCGTGCTCCCATTGACTCAATGGGTGCGATGCGGACAAGTGCGCCCCCTACAGTGTGTACGCGGCGAAGCGATTCACGCCGTACACGCACAGGTAGGGGGGACCCATGGGTCCCCCCTGTGTGCGACTCGCGTGGCTACGCGTACAGGGGGGTCCGACACAGACCCCCAAAGTACGGCTCCGACAGCTCTTTCGAGCCGGAGTGTGCGGCTCGGTCGGACTGCTCGCGGCGCGCATCGTACTTACCCGGCCGGGGAACGTCTCCATTGCGCGGTGCGAGTCGTGTCCGTGCGAGTCGGTCGGTGCGGTTCGACCCGGGATCGAGTCGGTCGGAGCGGTCGGAGCGGTCGGGACGCCCGGACGAGTCAGTCGGCGAATACGCATCGTACTCGCTCGCCCGGACGCGCGTACGGATCGGTCGGGAAATAGGGCTCCGAATCGGATCCGGTTAAGCCGAATCCGATTCGGAGCCCTACCGGCCGAGATCGGAATCGGCCCCAGAGTGTCTTTGGGATGCTGGGAAGGGCACAGCATTGTGAGACAGAGAGGTATTCCTGAGATCCAGTTTAGGGCATTCCCAAAAGGTGCAAAACAATTTTTTAGTCTGGCCAGAAATTATTATGGACTTTTGGTGTCATAAACTGCATAAAGAAAAAGAATGTTTAAGACAGCTTGCTGGCCTTCTCAAACGAGATGCTTTGATTGGAAATTGGTCTTTATTTTGCCAGCACAATAGGGTCAGCTTTAGGAGTTTTTAGCAGTGAAAAGATGTCTGCATGATTTTATTGGTCTGCAATTTATACTGGACATAAAAGAACTGTAGAAAAGACATTGAAGTCACAAGAGAAGAAAAATTGCTTCCTGCATGGTGCTAGGTATGGTTCCAAAGGTAGATTGGAGGCTTTCATCTATAAGGCCAACCTGTCTCTTCTGTAAAACCAGTTTTGAATTTAGGTAGGAGTGATCCAACTGGGCAGGGTGGATTGGTATTAAGGTGATGCTTAAGAGTTGAGATTGAATTAGGAACCTTAGAAACTTTTTATGTGAAACACATTAGCAGGTCCTCCCAATGTTGAGTGTTTATAACAAGATGTGGTTTGCCTCTTCTTGACCGATTGATTCATAGAACACATTAAACATTTTTGCTGTTTTAATTTATTCTTCAACACATTTGGCAATAAAACATTTTTGCGCCCCGATTTCATTTGGTAACCTTGTCAGGTCCTTTTGTAAGCAACTTTATCAGTTTCAGATAGTAATCTTTGCCATTAGTTTTCCAGATTTTGGCAGTAAGTTTCAGTTCAAATAGTTCTTAATTGAACCATTTGTTGGAAGCTTTGATTGAGTTAAAGTTTCTTCTTTTTATGTAGTGCTATCTTGATAAATTCAGTAGTGATATTGTAGTAGAAATTCTCTCTGAAAGAATTTTTAGTCACTGTGAAGAGCTGACGTGTTACTGCTTATTTTGGATCATCATGTTCTGCTTTGTCATGGTCTTTCAACTGTCACAAAGGTATATGTTTTTGTTTAACTTATTTGTCAAAAATGTCTTTAATTCCTGGAAAAATGTATTGCGCAACAGGCATTTCCTTTCATCAATTTAATCCAATATTAACGTTGCAATTGTGGAGTATTTTTCTGGAGTACTGAGAGTTTTATATTCACAGCCATATCCAATGCTTTGCTTGATAAATGTAGTGGTAATATTGCAGTAGATAGTTTGTCATAGAGGCTCAGTGTCATTCTTAGGAGCTGGCATTCCTTTTGCTGATTTGTAATGTTCATCACAATTTGTATTGCTGAGGTCGTTGAGCTCTTTTGAAGGTTTAATATTCTTTGGAAGGCCTGGTTGCAAGAGTGGAAGACTTTTCTAGAGCGTGCAGAGTTACATCTTACAACCCTAGCCACTATATTGATTTGAGTGGTAAAAAAGATTCAAATTGAGGAGTATTCCCAGAGTCTTTCTGAGAAGCAGTAGGGCTTTAAAGTGAGGGACACACAAATTAGATAGCTTAACAGAAATGTTGTTGCCTAGGTTTGCATGTGTAATACAAAGGTCAGAATGCCATTCAGAAATTTGGGCTATAACCAAGTCATTTGTAGGTTGTGTCAGTTATGAATGAACCGTTTGGGTGCATTTGAAATCTTACGATTACACATTTCAATGAAGAGTAGGTATGTGTGGGTTTTCTTGCGCTTAAAAGATCAGAAAAATAAATGAGTTGTTGCTGCACCCTTTTATGGTATCTAGACATATTCAGTTGAAGCCACAAAGTCAAGAGAACTGTTAAAATGTGTTGGGAAAAGAGAATTAAAATTAGAAACCAGGCATATAAACTTGTCAACTAGTTGAAAATTAATTTTTGAGAAGGTTAAAGGAAATATTTTGATGCATTAAAATACAGGTCTCAACTAAAATGAATTGCGGCTTGAGATACATACAAATATATCTATATGTAGCCAAAATATTTCAAAATGCAAAGGAAGGCTGTAAAACTGTACGAATGGAATTGAACTTAAGTGGATACAGTGAGAGAGTACTCAGGGTTTGTACTCCTTTAAGTCTATAAAAAAATAAACTCAAAATTATGAATTGTTTAGCCATGGTATCCAGAGATTGTGCTTATACCTTTAGCACCTCTTTAGAATTATTTTCTTCTTGTTTACTTGCATTTCTCTTTGACATCTCCATTACTTCCCCCTTGATTTTTCAGCTTAATTTGTAATTCTTAGAAATTCCATTGCCTGCTTTCCCTTCCATTTTGCTTTCAACATTGTAAAGCATCCAGCAAGAGGATTCCATATAGTATCCCACATCTTTTGCTAGTTAAGGCACTGCAATACACTTACTAGGGCATTTGTGCTTTCAGGAATAGAGTATTTGAAAATAATCTATGATCCAGCCTCTAAGAAAGACATTGAAAAGCTCCAAAGAATTCAAAACCAAGCTGCCAGGCTGTCCTTAATTTTAAAAACAACATCGCACTTCACAAACCTTTACCACACCACTCTATGTTTCTATATACCTCTTTCCCTCTATCACCTATCTCTCATTCTGTAATCTCTCTCATTGTGCCTTGGTGACTCCCTCTTTACTTCATTCTACTTCTGTCTACAGTTCTGCTTACCTTCACCCTATTCCACCTAACCTCTCTCTTTACATCCTTAGCTTGTTGTAACTCATCCCTCTGTACCTCACCAATCATTAAATCCATGTCTTACTCTGTACCTCAGTTCACTATTATCTGTTCGCTTTAAAAACACGTCACCCATCTCTCGGCCTCACATATATTTATGTCTCATATCGCTCTCCTTCACTTCACCTCTTTTATCGCACTTCTATCTCTTTATCTCTCTATATTTATCTCTATGCACCTACACCTACCTCTCTCTCTCTCGCTCACTCTACTGTTTCTATATCATCTGTCTACCTTACCTCTCTACCACACCTATCTCTACCTGTCTCTAACATCCTCATCTGTCTCTCTACCAGTCTTTGTGTTTACCTTTGACTCACTACCCCATCTCTCTATGTCATCTCAGCCCCACCCCCTCTCTTTTGTTCACTTCTCTGTTTGTATTTATCTCTCTGTATTTATCTCTCCATATCTATTCTGCTTTTACCTCACCATTCTATCACCCTCATCTATCTTTACCTAATCTCTCTATATCTATATCCTGTTCTATATTCCTTATCTCCCTCTACTCTCTCTATTTCACCATTCCATACTGTTCCTCTCTCTCTACCTCGGTCATGCCCGCTCCCATTTCTCTTACAGAGAAACAGAGGGCACTGTCTAGGCAGAGACGTGTACACATAGAAAAAAGAGAGGTGGAATTAGAAAGAGAAGTCAATTAAGGAGAAAACAAACAGATTTTACCAGGTGGAGCGTAGAAACCCCATGGAAGCAGTGCTTTGATTTTCCTTGTTTTAGTGAGAAAGCTATCTGCGAAGGAAGATGTATTTATTTTTCTGAATATCCAACAATTAAAACTGCAATTGCAAGTGTGACTTGCAGGTCTTATTTAAATACTATGCACTAGTCCACTACAAATCCACTAATTCAGTTCCATGTAAACTGTAGGAAGACACAAAAACCCTAGCTAGATGTAAAAGGAGGAAGAGCTGGTGGAAATGCTTGTTAAAGATTTCTAATGGTTTGAGCTTTCAGCTAATTTTAAACACCCCAATTTCTGAAGGTTTAACATATAATGAAGTAGATTTCAGTTAGGTGGGATTGGAGTGGGAATAGTATGTCACTTCTTTTGTGTGCAACACCTTCCCATATTGCTATACATTGGAGTAGAAATAGTAAATGTCACCCGGGTAGTGTCCAACACCTTCCCAAAATTGGTTTAGATTGGAGTGGGAATAGTATATAATACCCCTTTAGTGTCCAACACTTTTTTCAAAATCATTTATGTTCGAGTAGGAATAGTTGTCCAACACCTTCTCCAAATTGGTATATATTGGAGTGGAAATAGTAAGTGTCGCCCCTTTAGTGCCCAACACTTTTCCCATATTGGTATAGATTGGAGTGGGAATAGTAAATGTCACCCCTTTAGTGTCCAACACCTTACCCAAAGTGGTATGCATTCGAGTGGGAATAGTAAAAGTCATCTTCCCCAAATTAGTTTAATTGAAGTGGGAATAGTAAATGACACCCTTTTAGTGTCTAACACCTCCACAAATTGGTTTAAATTGGAGTGGGAATAGTAAATGTCACCCCTTTAGTGTCCACCATTTTCTTTAAAATGGTTTACTTTAGCGAGTGAGTATTTGATTTAGGGCCTTATTATGAGTTTGGTGGTCCATGAACCATCGTACCCATGGTCGCGGCCCGACCACCGCGAGCTCGGCATTCCAACCACTGTAATACAAGATGGACGGATTGCTAATGCAAAGACCATGATTCAACCGGCAGCACACCGCAGACCACCGGGGTCGCGGTCGGGGAAAAGCAGCTGCCATAGGGTAGTACAGAGGACTTTACTTGCTGTTCGAATTACGAGTTGGCTTTCAGACAAGCCGATTATTGCGGTAGGACCACCAGCTTCAAGTCGTCAGAAAGCGAAGGATTTGGGGTGCGTACTCACCCTTTTCCTGTCATTTCGATCAGAGTTTGACGTGGATCCCTTTCTTCAGGTTCCCCCTTCACAGCAGCAACTTCTCCAAGGACTACGACCCTGTTTGCGGCGATATACAGGTGAGTCCTTTCGTACCATATACCCATTGCCTGGACTGCCCACATATGGGCCAGACTCCGGAAATGGGTAGGTGGTATTTTTCCACATGCATCATGAATATGTGTGCATTCGACACATATGCAGTAGAAATGTTCAAACAGGCCTCAATACATATGGAAAACTAATCACCAGTGCCGCAAGATCTCTGTCGCCACACCGCCAGCACTGTGGTAAACTTGTAATACGGGGGTCAAAGACCACCAGCACTGTGGTCTTCTGGCGGCCAAGGCATTTGGGCGGTTGGACCTCCAAACTCGTAATCAGGCCCTTAATCATTATAGTGGGAAATGCTACATAGAAATTGCATTTCTATGTAGTAGGAGTAGTTTATTTTATCTAATTAGTATTGTTGGTGATTAGAAAGATATTTTAAAAAGTAGTTAGTCACATAGTTGTAATAGATAACATTATTAATTACATAATTTCATTTTTAAACATATGTATTTTTAAATTAAAATAAACAATGCTTCTATAAATGTATAGAGTGTAGGTTGAGTTCTGCCTGGTGTGGATTGTGCCATCCTTCCACTGCATTGTTTGTTTTGGCCTCCTGTGCCCAGGTGCTGCCATAGACATTCCACCATGTTATTTGGAATTTGGGTTGGCATCTGTGTCCGGAGCGATGCAGCCTGCCAATCCAATTCTCTTCGAACTAATCAATTAGGGGGTTTAGTTTGCGTTCATTTTGTTGGTAGAAAGGGCTTTCTATTAGTAAATTAAAGTTGGTAACTATCTCTGTGACAGGGCATAGGTTAGTGCTATCATTGTTTGTGTCTCAAAGGCATGTTTAATGTGGCTTAAGAGTTTGTAGCAAGTGCTAGTTTGTTTATTTGGTAGTAGGACAAATAAAACAGGGATATTTATGTTTTTTGTTTGATATTCACCTTGTACGGTCTGTATCTATGTCAGTGGCTTGGAGCACTTTTGAAGGTCCCATCCATCATCCAGGTTTGACAATGGCTTAGTCATAGTAAGTTATGTGCTGTAGAAAATATTAGGATTCGTCTATCATTGTTTCGTTTGTCATATAAAAGGAAAGGTTCCTCATTATGTGTCAGTTGTAAGTCTTCAGGTATTTCTATATTTTGGCATCTTCTAGTGACAGGAAGAGTATCGCTGGTGGCTTTTTTTGGCTTGTGCAATGAAATGTTTTAAAGCAGGCATAGGTGGTAGTTGGTCCATTATGTGTTCAGGGACTTTAGGGAGCATAACTTTTAAGATTTTGGTTGTGGGCTCCTGAGAGCTAGTGCATTGCCCCTCTTATATCCTTCAATCTCCCTTACTTCTATTTCTTTCAGATTTGGAGGGATGGCTGTGTTCCATTCCATTAATTACAGCATCATCTTTTGTAGTGGCCCTCCCATAGCATGCATTAAAATAATATTTCGTACATTTCGGAATCACATTTTACATCGATGTATATTCTTAGTTGTAGGTGTAGCCCATGTGACTTAGTAATTGTTTTTTTTTCTGGGATTTTATGTATGTTGCTTTTTCTGTCATTATGTCTGAAAGTCATGTAATAGAATGAATATGTACAACTGTAAACTGTTGATAAGTCTTTTATTTACATATAAAATTATGCAACCACTTTTATAATTTATACTTACATGTATGTTCTTCTTAGAGGTTTCACATTTTTTTTGCAGCTTTTCTGTTGAGGGCGTTGAAATGTGTAGCAGGTGCTTTTTTGTGTTGGAAAAAAAAAGAGCATCAGTTTTATTTTAAATGTTTATTTGTTGGTCATTTGTAGATGTTGTGGTTGTTAGTATTTTTTAATCACTTTTGAGATGAGTTTCTATTTTATAATAATTTATATTTTTTAGTCTTTTTCTGGTTTGTGATTGGTGTTATTTTTCAGCAGGTTAGCAGTTTTCGACTTTGCAGAATTTTCTTTTCATGAGTACATGTAGAGAGACAGAAGTTGAAGAGTGTTTTGTTAATTATTTTCTCTTTTTCATTTATCATTTTCGTTACAAGTAAGTTTTTAGTTTCAATATAAGTTTTACTCACTTTTCAAGGTAGTTTTTGAGATGTATATATTTCTTTTTTAAGGGTTTGGTCAAAGAATCCAGAAGATTTTTATTGTCTTTCAGCTTTTTTTGTTTTTGAAGTATTCAGTTGATGAAATTTATGTGCCTTTTGTATTGTTGATTTAATTCTTTGTGTGATTTCATTGGTTAAGTTTGTTTATGGTTTGATCTTATTGATTGACTTGGATTTAGTTTGATTTTTTTTTCAGTTATGTCCTTCTATGGTAAATGATAATTTAGGTATTATTTATAATGTTCAATATGTTTTCAATAGTGTTGAAAATGTCACACACACACATATATATATATTCACTGAAAAAAACACAGGTTTCAGGGACGTTATAGTTAGGCTGACATTTCACTCGTACAAAACCAGAGAAATTCGGCCACTCGCGCCCCCGCAATGCACTGCTGATGATGTCATATATTACATTACTCATGACATGGTCAGTGACATCACTGCTGACATCACTGATGACAACTCAAAGGACATCACTGATGACATCACTGATGACATCATCCAGTGACTGAGTGTTTTACAAAAGTTTAAGAATTTTATACATATATATATACGTCTGTGAGGTTTCAGGAATAAGGAGCGGGAGACCGGGTCGTGTTAGTGTAGGTTTTATTCTTGTGAAGGTGCGTCTCCCAATGGTATCCAGTCTGTTTAGGGGTAGAGGTACAAGGATAGTCCCAGGTTTCCGGGTTGTCTCCTGTCCCCGCCTTCCCGAGAGGTCCCGCTCGTCGATCGGTTCTTCTTTCTCCTCGGTCTCTGGGTTGGGTGGCCGCAGGGTGAATCTCAGGACGCCCAAAAGGAAGGAAGAGGACAACAGGGGGTCAGTGTATGTGTGATGAGGTGCATTGTCAGGGAGAGGGAGTGAGGGAACACCAGCCCAAAACCAAACCGTGACACACGCTCGACGAAGAGGAGTGTAAGTGCTGTGGTTGGGGAATCTGCTTTATAGAACGGGCGATACGGAGCTGACGCCTCTAGGCCTCGGGCGTCTCCCGCCTCCCTACCCAGCCCGTGAAACGATCCCGTACCTGTTTTAGCCACGCTCCTCCTGGAGCATGGCTGGGCGAAGCGTGAATCCAGTGGCCTCCTGGCTCTCCCGTCGTCTCTGGATCTCCCTCCGCTCCTCCTGGGTATGCTGTTCCTCTCGGGGTCCTTCACTCTCTGTCTCTGTCTCTACTCTCCGCTACTCCGCTCTCTCCTATTTCGCCTCCGGTGTCAGTGCACACCGTCTTCCTGTTCCAGCCCTCTCTTGTTGGACGGAAGGCGGTGTCGTCATCGATAGGGGCGGGGTCGTCACACGTCGGATCCCAGTTAAAGGGACCGTGCCTCCGTTCCGTGGTGTCGGAAGAGGATGAACCAGCCCAATCCTCCTGCGGTGACAAAGCAAAAGGTGCAGTGACGTCCTGCGCCTCCCACCAGTCTCTTTTTTGGTCCAGGCCGTCCTGGTACGTACCCGCCCCGTGACAACGTCAAAGTGTATTGAAGAATGAGTGGGTGTATGAGTGTCTGAATGGATGATTTAGTGGGTGCGTGACTGATTGTATAAGTCAGTGATTAAGTGTGTCTTAGTGAATGCATGGGTGAATGACTAAACTGTGTGAATGTCTATATCAGTGTGTCAGTTGGTGAGTAAGTGGCGGTATGAGTTAGTGAGTAGCTACATGAGTGTCTATATGGGTTAATGATTGGTTGTCTGAGTACCTGTATGGGTGCCTGACTGTCTGTGGGGGTGGGGGGGTATGACGCCCTGCATGGATGTGTGAGTTGGTGATTCAGTGGGTGCATGGGATCATGATTTTGTGTGCGAGGGGCTGTATGGGTGAGTGAGTGTGCGTATGGCTGTGTTCATGAGTGAGTGGATATCTCAGTGGTATATGTGTGAGTAACTACATATGTGAAAGACAGTAAATGTAAGTGTTGGAGTATACAAGTGACTATATATGAGAGTGAGGATTGTGAGAGTGACTGTATGGATGAGTGTGTGCTTGTGTCAGTGATTGTATAAGAGAGTAAGTATGTGTTTGTATCTGTATGAATAAGTGAGGTGGTGTGTGTATAACTGTATAGGTGAGTAAATGGCAATGTGATTGATTCTTTGCGTGACTGACTAGGTGTATGAGTAACTCTATGGGTGAGTGGCAATGTGTGAGTGTCTATATGGGTATATGATTGCATATATCAGTGGCTGTATAGATGAGTGACTGCGTGAATGAGTGACTGTATGGGTGAGTGAGAAGATTTGTGTACACCAATGAATCAGTGAGTGGGTATGTACTAACTGGTATTGGTGTGTCTATGGTTTCGAGAATGGTAGTCTGTATTTTAGAGTGGGTGTATTAAAGGTTATATTAGGGTGTGAAGAGGTGCATCAGATATTAAGTGGATGATGTTATCAGTGATGTCATTTAAGATGTCATCAGTGATGTCACTGACCATGTCATGAGTGATGTAATATGTGACATTATCAGCAGTGCATTGCAGGGGCACGAGTTATAGTTAGTTCAGCTAACTATAAAGGCCAAATTTCTCTGGTTTTGTACAAGTGAAATGTCAGCCTAACTATAACGTCCCTGAAATCTGTGTTTTTTTCAGTGAATTTCTAAGGTTTTTTAAATGCTAAATCCTAACTATAACGTCCCTGAAACCTCTGTTTTTTTCAGTGAATTTCTAAGGTTTTTTAAATGCTAATTTCTAACTATGCCTACATAGGTAGAACATGGGCAGAAAGAGGAAGAAAGTTGCAGAAAGAAGCAAGAGAAGTGCAGAAAGAAGCAACAGAGGTGCAGAAAGAGGCAAGAGGGGTGCAGAAAAAGACAAGTGAAGTGCAGAAAGAAGCAACAGAGGTGCAGAAAGAGGGAAGAGAAGTGCAGAAAGAGGCAAGAGAGGTGCAGAAACAGGCAGGAGAGATGTAGAAAGAGGGAACAGGGGTGCAAAAAGAGGCAAGATATGTGCAGAAATAGGGAAGAAGTGTGCAGAAATAGGGAAGAAGTGTGCAGAAAGAGGCAAGAGGGGTGCAGAAAGAAGAAAGTGAGGTGAAGAAAGAGGCAACAGAGGTGCTGAAAAAGGCAAGAGAGGTGCAGAAAGTAGAAGAGAATTGCAGAAAGAGGCAAGAGAGGTGCAGAAAGAGGGAAGAAGGGTGCAGAAAGAGGCAAGAGGAGTGCAGAAAGAGGCAAGAGAAGTACAGAAAGGAGGAAGAGGGGTGCAGAAAGAAGCAAGAGAGGTGCAGAAATAAGCAAGAGAAGTGCAGAAGGAAGCAACAGAGATGCTGAAAGGGGGAAGTGGGGTGGAGAAAGAGGCAAGAGGGATACAGAATGAAGAAAGCGAGGTGCAGAAAGAAACAAAAGAGGTGCAGAAAGAAGCAACAGATGTGCAGAAAGAGGCAAGATGGGTGCAGAAAGAGGCAAGAGACAAGAGAAGTGCAGAAAGAAGCAACAGAGATGCAGAAAGGGGGAAGAGGGGTGCAGAAAGAGGCAAGAGGGATGCAGAAAGAAGCAAGCGAGTTGCAGAAAGAAACAAAAGAAGTCTAGAAACAAGGAACAGAGGTGCAGAAAGAGGCAAGAGGAGTGCAGAAAGAGGGAAGAGGGGTGCAGAAAGAGGCACGAGGGGTGCAGAAAGAAGCAAGAGAGATGTAGAAAGAAACAAAAGAAGTGCAGAAAGAAGGAACAGAGGTATAGAGAACGGCAAGAGGGGTGCAGAAAGAGACACGAGGTGTGCAGAAAGAAGCAAGAGAGGTGCAGAAAGAGGGAAGAAGGGTGCAGAAAGAAGCAAGAGAAGTGCAGAAGGAAGCAACAGAGATGCTGAAATGGGGAAGTGGGGTGGAGAAAGGGGCTAGAGGGATACAGACTGAAGAAAGAGAGGTGCAGAAAGAAACAAAAGTGCAGAAAGAAGCAACAGAGGTGCAGAAAGAGGCAAGATGGGTGCAGAAAGAGGTACGAGAAGTGCAGAAAGAAGCAACAGAGATGCAGAAAGGGGGAAGAGGGGTGGATAAAGAGGCAAGAGGGATGCAGAAAGAAGCAAGAGAGTTGCAGAAAGAAACAAAAGAAATCCAGAAAGAAGGAAAAGACGTGCAGAAAGAGGCAAGAGGGGTGCAGAAATAGGCACGAGGGGTGCAGAAAGAAGCAAGAGAGGAGCAGAAATAAGCATGAGAAGAGCAGAAAGACGCAACAGAGGTGCAGAAAGAGGGATGAGGGGTGGAAAAAGAGGCAAGAGAAGTGCGGAAAGAAGCAACAGAGATGCAAACAGGGGGAACAGGGGTGAAGAAAGTGGCGAGAGGGGTGCAGAAAGAAGCAAGAGGGGAGCAGAAAGAAACAAAAGAAGTAGTGAAAGAAGGAACAGAGGTGCAGAAAGAGGCAAGAGGGGTGCAGAAATAAGCAAGTGAGGTGCAGAAAGAGGCAAGAGAAGTGCAGAAAGAAGTAACAGAGGTGCAGAAAGAGGCAAGAGGGGTGCAGAAAGAGGCAAGATAAGTGCAGAAAGAAGCAACAAAGGTGCAGAAAGAGGCAAGAGAAGTGCAGAAACAGGCAAGACAGGTGCAGAAACAGGCACAAGAGGTGCAGAAAGAGGGAACAGGGGTACAGAAAGAGGCAAGAGGGGTGCAGAAAGAGGGAAGAAGGGTGCAGAAAGAGGCACGAGGGGTGCAGAAAGAGGCAAGAGAAGTGCAAAAAGAGGCAAGAGAGGTGTAGAAACAGGCAGGAGAGGTGCAGAAAGAGGGAACAGGGGTGCAGAAAGAGGCAAGAGATGTGCAGAAAGAGGGAAGAAGGGTGCAGAAAGAGGCAAGAGTGTTGCAAAAAGAAGCAAGTGAGGTGCAGAAAGAGGCAACAGAGGTGCAGAAAGAGGCAAGAGAGGTGCAGAAAGTAGAAGAGAATTGCAGAAAGAGGCAAGAGAGGTGCAGAAACAGGCAGGAGAGGTGCAGAAAGAGGGAACAGGGGTGCAGAAAGAGGCAAGAGTTGTGCAGAAAGAGGGAAGAAGGGTACAGAAAGAGGCAAGAGGGGTGCAGAAAGAGGCAATAGAAGTACAGAAAGAAGCAACAAAGGTGCAAAAAGAGGCAAGAGAAGTGCAGAAACAGGCTAGACAGGTGCAGCAACAGGCAGGAGAGGTGTAGAAAGAGGGAACAGGGGTGAAGAAAGAGGGAAGCAGGATGCAGAAAGAGGCACAAGGGGTGCAGAAAAAAGCAAGAGAGGTGCAGAAAGAAACAAAAGAAGTGCAGAAAGAAGCAACAAAGGTGCAGAAAGAGGCAAGAGAAGTGCAGAAACAGGCTAGACTGGTGCAGAAACAGGCAGGAGAGGTGCAGAAAGAGGGGACAGGGGTGCAGAAAGAGGCAAGAGAGGTACAGAAAGAGGGAAGAAGGGTGCAGAAAGAGGCACGAGGGGTGCAGAAAGAAGCAAGAGAGGTGCAGAAAGAAACAAAAGAAGTGCAGAAAGAAGGAACAGAGGTGCACAAAGAGGCAATAGGGGTGCAGAAAGAGGGAAGAGAGGTGCAGAAAGAGGCAAGAGAGTTGCACAAAGAGGGAATAACGGTGCAGAAAGACGCAAGAGGGGTGCAGAAAGAAGCAAGAGAGGTGCAGAAAGAAGCAAGAGAAGTGTAGAAATAAGCAACAGAGGTGCAGAAAGAGGCAAGAGAAGTTGCAGAAAGAAGCAACGGAGGTGCAGAAAGAGGGAAGAGAAGTGCAGAAAGAGGCAAGAGAGGTGCAGAAACAGGCAGGAGAGGTGCAGAAAGAGGGAACAGGGGTACAGAAAGAGGCAAGAGATGTGCAGAAAGAGGCAAGAGGGGTGCAGAAAGGAGCAAGTAAGGTGCAGAAAGAGGCAACAGAGGTGCAAAAAGAGGCAAGAGAGGTGCAGAAAATAGAAGAGATATGCAGAAAGAGGCAAGAGGAGTGCAGAAAAAGAAAGAAAGGTGCAGAAAGAAGCAACAAATGTACAAAGAGGCAAGAGAGGCGCAGAAAGAAAGAAGAGTGGTTTGCACACCATTAGTACCAATTTAAAACCCACATTTAGGAATAAGTAACAGGTGACCATTCTAGGTTTGCAAAGGGCCTTCCACCACGCTGTAACACTTGTTGCTGCATTTTTGGTAATGTTTGAGCCGTTTGAGCTAGAAACAAGTTTTTTTTTGTTCAAATCTGCAGATTATGCAGCAAATGATGGATTATGTGGCAAATGCAGAAAATATATAATTGTGCGAAAGTCAGTGCAGCCAAACAGTCACATAATTCCAGTGGCGCTGCTCATACCTCTGACTAGGTCCAGAAGTGCTCCTCAGTGGTTCCTTCTTTTTTCTCTCATTGAGTTTATAGTTTAGCTTCTATGGAAATGAGGAAGATTAAACCTGAGGTTACCACTCCACAACACAGACTACCATGCCACATAATTACTCTCCATAACATATAATCCCACTCTACATATTTCCTATACAATAAAATACCACATACTTTCTATCCACATAATTTCTCTGCACAACATACCACACAATTCCACCACACACAACGTACATCTACTCCACTCCAAAAAACATTAGTAACAAACTTTTACATTTACAACGCCAATAGCTCTAACTCTCGCAAATGCGAAACCTATTAAATTGCAAATGTTTCTTTAACTAGTAGTCGCGTTTGCAGAGTGGTGGAGAAAGGGTGCTGGGCCTCTGACCAGTGCTCAGGATTGATGCTGCATAGGACTTACAGGAGGTACCAGGAGGGCTTCCTGGCCCCCAAAGTCCCTCAGGAGTAAAGTGGACTCCCTCCCCCAACCCATAGTGTGCCAAGAGGCGAGTTTGCAGAGTGATGGAGAAAGGGGCACGTGGCCTCCGAAGACCGCTTAGCAATCCCACTGTGTGGGACCTACTGGAGGTAACAGGAGGGGTAGTTGGCCCCCAAGGACATCTTTGGGGGCCAACTACCCCTCCTATTACCTCCAGTAAGTCCCACACAGCAGGATTGCTAAGTTTTCATTGCAGGCCATGCCCCCTTTGCCCCCCACTCTACAAACGTGCCTCCAGGTGCACTCTTAGATGGGAATTAAAGTCCCCTTCGATGTTGGAGGTCCTTAGGGGCCAACTAGAAACCTGACACCTCCAGTAAGCCCCAGATAGTGTGATTGCTGAGAGGTGGACACAGGCCTTCCCCCTCTCTCCACCACTCTGCAAATGTGCCTCCTGGCATGCTCTTGGTTGGGGGATGAAGTCCCCTTGCCTCCTGAGGGTCCCTGGGGGCCAACTAGCCCTCCTGTTATCTCTAGTAAGCCCCACACAGCTGGATTGCTGAGAGTGGTCCGAGGCCATGCTGCCTTTTTACACCACTCTGCAAACGTGCCTCCTGGCACACTGCTGCTCGGGAGATAAAGTCCACTTTAGTCCTGAGGTCCTCAGGACACAAGAGGACCGCATCGCCCAGCGGCAGTGCGCCAAGAGGCGCATTTGCAGAGTGGTGTAAAAAAGGGCATGGCCTCGGACCACCTCTCAGCAATCCCACTGTGTGAGGCTTACTGGAGGTACCTGGTGGGCTAGTTTGCCCCTAAGGACCCTTAGATTATAGGGGACTTAATCCCCCAACCCAGAACACACCAGGAGGTGCGTTTGCAGAATGGTGCAGGGAGGGGGCGAGTCTCCGGCGAGATGCTGGCTATTTTTTTTCTCTTTTTTTGTTAGAAGGGGGCTGTGTGGCCCCCTTTCTCTCAATATTTTGTGGGCCCTGGAGACCCCATACCCAAGGGCCTGCAATATTTTTTATTTTTTTAAAACGGGAATTGGGCCGCGCGGCCCCTCTCCCGAGGCCGATTTCGTCCCGGGGACCCCATCCCCCGGGGCATGGCCACATATGTTTTAAAAAATCATTTTAAAGGAGGGGTCCGCGTGGCCCCCTCCTGACACCATTATTGGCCCCGTGGACCCAATCCCCAGGGGCATTGCCTCGTTTATTTTTATTTTTTATACGGGAGGGGGGCCGTGTGGCCCCCCTTCCCTAGGCCACTTTTGGCTCAGGACCCCATACCCCAGGGCTGGCCCTCATGTTGGGGACCACGGGGGAGCCCCAATGCCCCCGCAGGCCCTGCCGGCTCCCTGCCTCCTGCGGGAGCCGGCATTGCTTTAGGGCAAAGGGAGCTGCTAACATGCAGCTCCCTTTGCCCAAAAGCAATTCTGCTTTGCTTCATGGAAGCGAGAGCAGTTTTCCTGCTCTCGCTTCCACGAAGAAAAGAAGTGTTTGCTATGACAGGGCAGGAGCCATGCTCCCGCCCTGCCATAGCAAACTGCAATGTCCTGGGGGTGGCCCCGCGTATATCAACAAGATTGCCCCCGGGACCTGGCCCAACCGGGGGCTCATTAAAACAAAGTGCAGGACACCACGCTTCGTGTCCCACCCGGGGGCTCATTAAAACAAAGCACGGGACACCGCACTTCGAGTCCCTCCCGGGGGCTCATTAAAACAAAGCACGGGACACAGCGCTACGTTTTTAAAAAATAAATCGGCGGGATTCGCTTTCCATAAGCAAATCCCGCCGAATTGTTTAAAAAAAAATGCTTTTTTTGGACCTGGGGGTCCCTGTGGGATCCCCTGAGCAGGCCTAGGGGGTCAGTGTGTTTCTAGCCTGCCCCTTTTTCTTTTTTTTATCGTTTTTTGACCTTTTTGCTTGTGACTCGGTTCAACTGAGTCACAAGATGGCTGCCAAAATTTCTTGGTTTGGAGTGTTGGCAGCCAATCTGAGCCAAGCTTGTGCTCGGGAGGGTTCGCGGATCCACCGCGGTCACCAGATATATAATTTTTTTTATTTTTGACATTTCTCAGAAACTACTGAACGGATTTACACCATTTAAAAAAAAAAGGTCGCTTTCTGAACCAAGAGCTACCTTTTTACCAAATTTGGTGTAATTCTATTCAGCAGTTCGGGCTGTAGCTTGTTCCAAAATTTCCCATTGAAATTAGCATGGAGATAACGTATTTTGGGACCCCCTTTTTTCTCGGCCCCCGCTTGACGAATCACCCCAGAACTTTTTAGGACAGGAGCTGACCGGAGTGCCCCATTAGTTTTGAAAATTTTGCGAAGATTCGTCAACCGGCACCAAAGATATTGGCAAAAGAAAAAACGCTTTTCCTATGGAAAATAGGTCCTAACTATAACTACCTACTGGCGACCGCCAGTAGGTAATATATATATATATATATCATATGTGATCAAGGCCACTTGAGGTAGCCGAAACGCGTCGTAGACATGATTGAGCAATAAAAATTGAAGCACCTGATCTTTGGAATCCGTGCCCATTCCAACTTGATGTACGAATACATTTGGGATTGTCTTTTCAAAATATATGTATATATATCTATCCGTGATGAAATGCACCTGAGCAGGCCCACCAGGGGGCGTGAATTGACATTTAAATATGGTGACTTGAACTTCCTCGTAAATCTGCCTCAACCATTTGTGCAAGCCCGTGAACAAGGAGAAAGTGGCTCCGAAACGCGTAGGGCTTTTAATGAAATTCTGGAAGGAATGCCGGTTTAATCTGAATAAAGGACTCTGTTACAATTGATGGGGTCCTGCTTTGTTTTTGAATGCGTCTTCAAGCAACGGACACTTCTTTTTGGATATATATATCTATATATGTATAAATATTTAGATTGTTGTATAAATGTTTGTAGTTTATGTTAATAATTATATTTGTTTACATTTTTATGTATTTAGTTATATATATTATTGTGATGAATTATAATTATTTTAGTGATGTAATATATTTTTTTATTCAAACGTGTAATATTGTTTGATGTTTATTGTAATTATTTGTTCAATATATAAAGTCGTTTTTTATGTTTATTGATAAAATGTAATTATTTAGGCAATATTATTTTAGTCGATGTTGTGTGAGGCAATATTTTTGGCATATCATATGTTTATTGAAAGGTGACAATATTTTTCTTTCCCATATTTTGGTTTTTGTTATAAGTAAGGATCGATATTTTTAGCAATGATATTTGTGTTCTCAAAATTTCTGGTTTAATTAAATAAGTATAGGAAGGTGATAATTTTTTTAACAATATTTATTTTACGATATTTTTGTGTTTCAATATTGTATGCATCAATATTATGTCAGTGATCCCCTTTGACTTGTATGGATTCACTTCATTTTGCAAATCCCATAGATCAGCCAAGTGATGAGGCATAAATTGTGGAGTCCTTTGTTCCTTTTTTCTCTAATCCCATTTCCTGATACTACGTCTTGTCCTTATATTCCATATATGTGATCACTGGTAGGGGTGGCGTTTGTCTGAAAAGCCACAAAAAGTGTACACCTTATGTTGAACTTGGCCCTCTCTATGCAGGGCTATCCCCAAATATTTTGCCATTACCCTCCTATTTTCTGAACCCATTTTTGTCGGCCTTTGGGACTCCGCACACTTTACCACTGCTAACCAGTGCTTGTGCTCCCTCCTCTGAACATGGTAGAATTGGCTTACACTTAATTGGCATATTTAATCTACTTGTAAGTCACTAGTAAAGTTGTACTGCATATGCCCAGAAACTGTAAATTAAATGCTACTAGTGGACTGGAAACACTTGCAGGACTGATGCCCTGTTGGACTGCTGCTCTGCTAGACTGCTGCCCTGCTGCCCTCCAACCTGGGAGGAAAGGACTGGACCTGCAACTTGCATCCAGGACCACCAGAGTGACTCCAAGGACTAGTCTCTTGTAACCTGCACCTGGACTCTGCCGGCTGTGAGTCCTGCCATGCCAAGTTGTGCCATCCCAGTCCTGGACCCTTAGAAGTGGGCCAGAAGGTGCCATCCCAGTCCTGGACCCAGCAGAATCAACAAATCTTCTTTGCTGTGTGGGGCAACCCCCAGCAGAATGACGCATCACTGCTTCTGTTTGTACTTCCTCAATGCAAGAACTTTGCATCACCCATCACAGCTCATTGAAACTGCCGCTGCACGATGCATCTCCATGAACAGACATCACATCACCCAATGCATCTTATTGGAAATGCTACTGCACAATGCATCTCCATGCAAGGACATCACATCACCCGTTGCAGTTCACCAGAACCACGGCTGCTCAATGTATCCTCCTCGCCCAGACCTCGCATCACCTCTCCTGCACGACATATCCTCTAAGCAGGACCCCCATCTCTTTGTAACCAGGATTAAGGTACTGTGATCAGCAGACTCAAGTAGGTCCCTGTAGCCCACCCATGCTCCATCGTGTGAGCCTGAACTTGTGACTTTTCCCGGTCTAGCGCAACCACAGTTGGCACTTTTTGCATTTTGGCGCTATATCCACTGAAATCTTTAATATTGCATATCTCTGATTCAACTGAATTTTTGTCGTTTTGGTCCTGTTTTATTTATTATAATTTCTTTTATTTGTTCAAATTTATTGCGGAATTCTTCTTGTGTTGTGTTTTCACTTTATTACTGTTTGAAGTGCAGCACAAACGCTTTACATGTTTCCTCAAAGTTAAGCTTGACTGCTCTGTGCCAAGCTACCAAAGGGTTGAACACAGGATAATTTGGGGTTTGCTTGTGACTTCACCCTGGATTGTGTTTGCTGGTTGAGTAGGTGTTCAACCTCCTCAACCAGTAACCCAAGTTCTCACACCTGTTGAAATATTAAATTAAAATGTAAAGAAATACTAGAAACAAGTCAGTGTGTATTATTGATGGATGACTGGGGTACACACATTTTTTCATGACTAATGTAGGCCCCCATCCCAACAGTCCTGAACAGGCCACAAACTAAAAAATTTGAGAGTTGGAAGTGAACATCACTTCTGTTGAATTCCGTGCACAGGGTTAGTTTAACCTGACAGTTTATCATTTTTGAATATGTGCTCACCCTGAAAACCTTACCATGAAATCCTCCAGGATACCCAATCCTGCCGCCATATTACAATTGCAATAACATGAGTGTAGGCTCTTATTACTATTATAGGTAACCCAAACCCTTGACTGGATCAATGGTTGACAGTCATAGTTGACTTCACAGAAAAAGAAACGTAAAGGGCTATACCGTTGACAGATACCAACCAGTAGGTCCCACCCATAGCTCTCCAAATTATATCTGTTTATGGTCTAATAGACTACACTGCTCCCACAGTCCCATAGAATTCCACCCAATAACGACACAACTGTGCATAAGATTCCATAAATGCTGCTCCTCCATACTCGAATGGGTTTGTTAATCTTCTTGTTTAACTGTTCATGCTATAAGCTCAAACAAGCTGTTGCAGATATGTATATGGATGATTCCATCGAACATTATACACCATAGTTCAGTTCATAGAAAAATATAGTCTGATATACTCCATGGGAGAAAACTTGTACTGTTTAATATGAAAATGAATAATAAAAATATTTTTTGAAAAATACTATTACAGGTAAGCCCTATAATCATTTTGACCTAAAGCGTGCCAATCTGTAGGCCTACAACATCCGTGCAGACTTGGTGGCACAGCGCTAAACAATTTCTGTCCCTTTTCAAAGGGTGTCTTGGAGTATTCATGGCTATGTCTCTATCAAGTTATATACCCTCTTTGTCACCATCTTTGTTACTTGTAGCACTGCTGCTAATGAGCAGCTTCTTTTTGCTGTTGTTAAATTCTTCATGAGCTGGGCCAGTGACATAATGTGTTTCTCTGGTGTGGTCACAGTTTTTATCTACACAACAATGAATGTATCACCCTTACCACAAAATCCACCACATGCTGCAAGAACTGCAAATTTCAATGAAAAATGTCTCTAAATCACATGGATCACAAACCACTGGAAATAATGCTACATGTGGTGCTGCACAATGGCAGCTCCTTTGCAAGTGTCACCTGGTCACTATTCAGTTGTTTACTGTACTCAGGTGTTAAATTTGAACTATTTTTTTTTTAAAACATTTTTATTATAGATAAGACTTGCAGTGTATACATTTACAGCATATCGTAGTCATATTAGAGTGGTTTCCATCATATGCTATCGAGAACATAAGTACATCACACATTTGGGTTACAGTTTAGAATGCATAGTGTATCAATAATTCCCCTGTTAATCCTCATCTTCTGAGACTGGACCCATTACTGGAGGGGCGCAAATACCTCATCTGAAGTTATTCCATTTACCCCACATTCTCTCCCATTTTTTAGGGCATCCTCTGTGGATATACTTGGCTTTTTCTGCCACCATGGCTATATCCATATCCCTACACCAGTCCGTGAGGAGTGGAGCATCCGCCGCCCCACAACATCTGGCCACATTTCGCTTTGCTATTATCATACCAAGGGTTGCCCAGGCTTGGGCTGTGTGATTCATGTCTGTTGGTTCAGAGATATTCAGGAGACATTGTTTAGGCTCAGGCGGAACAGGACTGGCGCTAACCTGTGTGATGGTGCTCATTACTTCCGTCCAGTACCGTCCGATTACAGGGCAGTCCCAGAGTGTATGATAGAAGGTGCCCACGCCACCGCATTGGCGCAGGCAGTACTGATCGGTAATTTTACCTATCTTGCATAACGTCACTCTAGTGAAGTAGATCCTATGAAGCACCTTGAATTGTATAAGTCGTAACTTAGAGGAAACCGCGAATACCCTAGGGGATTCTAACGCTTCCTGCCAGTCTGTGTCGTCTAATTCGCCCACCTCAGTCTGCCATTTTACCCGCAGCTGTTTCATAGGGTCCAGCTGATTATTAACGATCTTTCAGTATGTAAGGGAGATCCCCCTCTTGTCCATGGGGTCCGTCAGGAGTCTGTCTTCTAGTAGGGGGGGCCTCTGGAAGAATTGTGTCTTGTGGGATGGCTGCCTCCAGTGCATGTTTAATTTGTATCTAGCGAAACCGTAAATTAGAACTATTGAGCTGAACCCTTTGCCCAGATACCACAAATATGTGTAGAAATGACAACATTGTGAAATAATAATGCTACTGAATTTGCAACATTATGCTACCTAATTTGCCTTTTCTTGCTACATAATGTAGTCAAATCTACTACACAAATTAATATTCAATTGCTGCGTAACTGATCAGGAGTTACTATACATGTAGGGTGAGGCAAGTCCAGCTCCAGTATATTTCTTGGAATTAATTATGTAGCCACATTATCCAAATATGACTTACTATTCCATTGCAGATATAGTAACAATACTGCTGTGCTATATATTTCATTATTTCAAAGTAATGAAGCCTGGACATTATTAACTGAATGTTTTAAACAAAACACAGGAAGCCGAGTTTGTGACAACCAATTGCATTCGTTTTTTTGTAGTTGTCCATAGCAGACATGACTTTGAGAATTGTGTTTGGTGGTGGTTATTTGTGTCTTCAAAACCGTCATTGATACATTGAGGTACTTGAGGAATGCAAGAGCGTCAGATCGTTATATTATAAAATAAAAACCACCGACTGCTTTATGCAGCATCCGATAAAGGTGATTTATGTCTGTCCACTTCTGTTTATGAAATGCGTTGTAAACAGGAATAGATGAACACCTCTTGTCTCCAGGGGAAACAGATGCATCCTCAATACTGATTACTTGTCTGGCAGGGGCCTAGCCTCCAGATCAGGGTGAGTGAAACGGAGTGATGCTTGCCTAATACTGTATTGGTTTTAACTGCATTAGGTATTTAATCAGCCCAGCCTTAATAAATCTTCCCATCAGCGCTTGGCACCTAAAACATGACATGAGATTAATTAAGAACTCATTGATTTGAGCACACCGTGTACCTACCCAGTGCACTGACCATAAATAACGCGGCCGTGCCCAAGAACTGATTAAAGTGACCACTCAGTTTTAAACGAATCCCTCCTGTTTAAATCCTTACATCATTCTAACTTAATCACTTATCCAGCAAGGCTAACTGCTGACTCACGGACACTACAAAACATCAACATGTATCATGACTCTGAATAATTTTTATTTCATTCTCATAGTTGGTCTCACGTAACGTATAAAAATGGAATCCATCTGTCATGGCGGCAATCTGTCTTTTGTACCGTGGTGTTTTCTATACCCATATATTCACACGATTTTTCTACTAGACTAGAATACTGTTTTTCATATTAGTTTAGATATTTAGAAAAAAAGTGGAATGGAAACTGTGAGAACGTTATTCGGGCTATCGTGATCACATTTTAAACCCCTGTATTTTTATTTTGACCTCTGCTTTCCTGTGTGAAATGTTGACCAGGCTACACTGTTATTATAGTAACTAATTATCTGTCCCAATGCAGCCCTGTTAACAAGAAGGCCTGCTAGTTTGCATAATTGCTCAAACAGTAAAGGACACCATGTTCACCTCATGCTATGTGGGTGTGTGGTAAGGCAGTTAGCTTGCAAACTTGTGAAGATGTGAAGGATCACTATTTTGTGTTTTTCTTTCCAGAAAGTAGAATACAAAGATGGCAGACAGTTGGGCTGCAATGCATCTAGTTACCTCGTGCAAATTCTAAAATCGTTTCACATCATCTTACTCTCTCAGCCATGAGGTCCTTGCAGAGTCGCTCCAATTCCTTTTTCTATGGTAAGCCCTACTGGTGGTGTTACTCAAAGATGCTGAAATGACTTTATTGTTGAGAGTAGCTGACTCACTTAGTAGCCCAGGGGGCTGCCCTAGGGTTTGGTGAGAACTTAAGCCTGATAGGAAAGACCCAGTAGCGGCTGGCAGGGAACAGGGATGGTGGGCGGGGGGAACAAAATAGAAAAAATAGAAAGCACTTACTTCCCTCCTCACAGCCACTGGCCGCCGTCTCTCCTCTGTTGCTTCGACCCGGAACCAGGAAGCACCTGGGCTTCAAGGTTCCCCTAAGCGAATCACAACACTGAAATGCAGCGTTGTGATTGGCCTGAGCGCCGTGGTTTGGCGTTCAGACGGGGACAGGGAGCCTGCCATATTCCCCACAAGGCTATGTAATGCAGCCAGGTGGGGAACATGCTAAGTGCGCATGAGTGTTTGGGCGGTCACAGATGGCCGGCCTAGCAGTAATGTGACCTTAGTGTGCACAAACCCCTCCTTCCCCTGTGCCCGCCCTAACCCAGCCCCGAACCTACAAAAAACGAAATGATAATAACTACTTTTTTTTCATTTTAATTTTACTTTTTCCTGCTCTGAGAACAGTGGGGTGACACTCCTTCGCCTTAGCAGAGGAGCCACTCCTGGAAAGACCACGAGTACATGGGGCATTTATTGCAATACATTCTGGTAAATTTCTGCTGCCATAAGGCAATCCCGTAGAACAGGAAATACTCCATACTGTCAAGGAAAAAGGGAGTAAGAAGACTTTAGTGATTCGTATCCTAGGTTTACTGGCATATACATATGATAAACCAGTCTGCACCTTTTAAGAACCCTTGCACAATCCAGAGGATGTCATCAGAAACCTGGGAATGGAGAAGGGTAGGTCTTCCCTGCTAGTGATGACTAAGACGTTTTGCTTCAGCTGACAAATAAAAGCTGGCAATGCTTTCCTAACTCTAACTTCAACTTTGATGACCTTCCCTAAGACCTTAGAAAAGAGGTTTGCTAAAATGACGATTTGGAACATTTGAGTATTTGTCTCCTGGGTGTCTGAAAGTTGAGAAGAACAAGACGACGATCTTGATGAGTAGGAACTTTACATTCAAGTGGTATGCTACTGGAAATACATTGTGTTCTTGTGCAGGATGTGGGGAGAATGTTACAACTTTATCCAAGCTGACTTGAATCCACTTCAGAAAAAGGCAAGAGACAAAAATTGCGCAAAACCTGTTTTGCCTGACACTCTGAAACTCTACGAATGCCCATCACTTCCGATGGCCCCAACAGCAGACGTTCCTAGGCCCATAGGAATTAAGAGTTTAGTGGAAACACCTCTGATAAGTGGTATTCCACCTGGAGATTTCACCTTCTGCAAGCAGGCAAAGTGTGCGGGTGTACTACAGCAGAAAAATATGCAAGATTAAGCATGTTAAAGCAGATTCCTGCTTGTAGTCCCAAAAAAACTGTAATGATGTTATTTCACTGCCCACTGAATTATCTAGTGCTCTAGTAATGATAAATAAATGGTGAGGAAATATTGTTAAAACCTTTTGCTTACTCTTAATGAAGGTTTGTGTGGAAAACGATGCCTTATTGTAAGAAAAACAGTAACCATTTCGGGTTCAAAGACTAAATGAACCCAGAGGCATCCTTTCTGCAAAGCTGTAATCTTGTATGGCTTACGAAAGAGAGAGAATGAGAAAGTAAGAGAGAGAGAGAGAGAGAGGGAGGGAGGGAGGGAGGGAGGGATAAAATAGGCCAGGTTAAAATATGTTGCAGTATTTTAATGAGCATCTCCTATTTCTCCTCTTTCCTAAGATATTTAAATTTATATGAAAATAACATTCTGTAATATTGACATAAATCAGTTAAACATGCAAAATGTACCTACTGGCTAGGCAAAACAGGGGGGGGGTATTAATTACAACCTTAAGAATAAAGGTAATGAGACTCATAAACAAAATCAAGAGGGAAATTCAGGAGAAGAAGGGGTTCCTAAGTGGTGACCAAGAAGTATGAGGTGTGTTGGAATGAAGATCATGGAAACTAAATGTTTCTAACAGCAAGGCTCGCTCATCTAGACACGTAAACAAAATCCAGGCTCATGAACCAAATACGCCCAGACCTAAATTGTTTCTTAATGTCAACATTCTCATGCCGTTGGTTCAATAAATGCTGATTTACTTACAATACACGAGAGATGTCCTCCATGTCCTACCAAATGTGGAATTTAACATTGCAACAGATTTTTGGGTGTCACTTGTTGTGGAGTCTCTATATACTTGTATTCCATATGATGAAACGCACTCCACCATTGAAGCCCTACTCACGTCCCATGAATTAGACACCATTACCCAAGTGCACTGCATCATGTGGTGTGCTGAACTTGTGATTAAAGATAATTTCTTCCAATTTGAGGACTCTCTTCATCTACAGATATCTGGGACTTCGATGGGTAGTACATATGCTCCTAGCCTAGCAAATTTGTACATGAATTCAGTTGAGACAACTACTGTCCTGACCTCTGTCACCCCCTTCCTAGGTCACATCCTCTTGTGGAAGCATTACATTGATGACATCTTAGTAATATGGCGAGGACCGGAGGAAACAATAGGTCTGTTCCATCAATAGCTCAACACATGTAACACCTTTCTCAAAATCACTTTTGAATTAAGTCAGGAGCGCCTTCCTTTCCTGAATTTGATGATATACGTATCGGCTTGCAAGTTACAAACAGAACTTTACAGACAACCTATGGTCAAAAATGCACTATTAGACTACTAGAGTTACCACCCTAAGTATCTTAGAGATAATTTACCATTCGGGCAATTTTTGAGACTGCGGCGGACTTGCTCTGATGTCAACAAATACAAGAGCCATGCAGCTGATCTACATAAACAATTGCTGATTTGCCAATATCCACCCTCGCTGATGCGCAGAGCTGCCAAGAGAGCCAGAAACAATAACTGGGAGGCCAGAGGCGGCTCCCCCATTGGGGCGTGGGGGCGTCGCCCCACTGCTTTCTCGCGGTGCGAGAAGGCAGAAACATAAACGGTAAAAACTACCATTTATGTTTCTGCCTTCTCGCATTGCGAGAAAGCAGAAGTGCCTCTGTGCCTGGTTGGAGGCGGCTGGGTGGGCGGTCCTGCTCGAGGGCAGGGGGGGAGTGGCTTACCCACTGTTGTGGGTACTGACTGTTTGGTCGGCCCCTGGAGCCGACCAAACAGTCAGTACCCACAACAGTGGGAAAGCCACTCCCCCCTACCCTCGAGCAGGACCGCCCACTCTCCCTTTTTCTCTATGCAGGAGAAAATGGCCCGGCTGGGGCGCTCTCCTGCTGCGCCTACCAATCACAACGCTGCCATTGCAGCGTTGTGATTGGCTTAGGGTAGGGGAGGGAAGCCTCCTGATGGCTGCTTCCTGTTCAGCACAGCGTGACCGGCCATGAGCGGAGGCGGTGCGGTATCCGGCACTCAGGTACGTTTTATTTTAATTGTTTAATGTTTTATTCCCCACCCGCGACCCCCCCTCCCTCCCTCGAGCATGCTGGCCGCCGCTGACTCAGGTACGTTTTATTTTAATTGTTTAATTCCCCACCCGCGACCCTCCCTCCCTCGAGCATGCCGGCCGCCGCTGTGGGAGGCCCTCTTGGAAGCTCTACCGCCAAAGAACCCACTGACAGATTGGTATGTGTGAAAACTTTCAGCAAAAAGTCGAGCCTCATTCAAAAATGCATTAACAAAAATTGGAATATTCTGAACAAGGAAACATTAACCATACCTAAACACATGTTTGCCTTCAAACGGAGGTCAAATCTCTGTGACAAATTGGTACATACTAGACCACATACCACAGATAAGAGCAAACAAGACAAGCTTTGGGGTCTATCACCTATCAAGGGTCATTATCCATGTGGTTCGTGCAATGTGCATCCCAGACATCTTAGCCTGCACATGTTGATATAGGTACGGATACACCATGGGAATTAAGGCATCACACAAATTGTAACTCAGATCACTTAATTTACCTGCTCACATGCCTGTATGGTTTAAACAGCTTTGGAATGATGACTGGCAAAATAAAAACATGGATTATGGAACTTAAAAGCACAATCCATTGTAGAAAACAAGCCACTAAACTGACCACACACTATCTGGATAAAGGGCATGAAGCAGAAGAATTAAAGTGGGTGGTGTTAGACAAACCAGTAATTAGTCAAACTGCCAACATAACCCAATATCTTTTCAAGATTGAACAGCGCTGGGTTTTTAGATTATGAAGTGCAAGTCAAGGTCTCAATGATGACATCCCTTGGTTCAGTCTGACACCACATAAGCCATGCATGGGCTAGTCTATCACAACTTATTGGCTAATTCACACCTGTGTTAATGCCTGTATTTCAAAGACACTACCTACATACATTACCAGGGCAGAGTTACATATCATCCACAAGAAGTCATATACATGTTTAATATGGGTGTTCTCAATGTCCTGACAGCTATGATATCCATCAGTTTTGAATTACTTAGTGTTAGTTGAGACCTCAATGATGATATCTCGTTTCCAGTTAGATACCATCATTATCCATACATGGTTGGCTCTATTTAAATGACGATCTGGCTAGTTCACACTCCGCACATTTTCTGTTGCTATTTCTGTACTTATTAGACACCACCTGCACATACTATCAGGTTGAGAGATACATTATGTCACTAAGGGTCCATATGTATTCAATAAGTGTTACGTCATGTTTTCCTTTATTTTTCATGATAACCATCACAGTCGTGCAATTGATAAACATATCGACCATGCTGATATGCTCAATAGGCCCCTAGCTTTTCCGCAGCCATATTAGTTATCCAGCAGGCCTTTTAATCTGTCTAGGATATATCACAGATATTCAAAGTGGTTACACATTTGATCCTTTCATTTGATTTTATGCTTACGGTCTCTATTCAGATCGAGTGCATCACAGCTGTTTTTGATATTACTCTGCCTGTCGTCATCACTTCGCTTCCACTGGAGCGTGTACTACAAGGTCCATTGAGTGTTGTAGTTCTTTTGATCCCTGTGCAGACATTGGTTCATTGGATAGTTGTGGCGGGTTAAAAAACGTTTTACTCCGGTTGTTAAAATGACTAACTATTGATCCAGCGTTTGTCCTCCATAGGTGCTAATCAGCACCCATTGCACCGCCTGTCCAGAGGTATGTGCTTTTTCATTATTGTTATCACTATATCGGCTGCTCTTCCCAATGTTAGTAGCAATGGATATACACCGCCTTTGACCCCGCGTTTTTCCGTGGCTCCCTACGTAGGGATTGTCATTCAACTATTATTTTGGGCACATCGCCCTGGGGCATCTATCTAATCATTTGCCTCAGGATGTCGATTTCATATTAAACATTTCTTGTCACTGCTTCATACCGAATGATTACTCATTCGTTGACTGTGTTGAAATTATGATACAATTCAGGTCTGGGTGTATTTGGTTCACAAGCGTGGATTATGCTTACGTGTGTAGCTGAGTGAGCCTTGCTGTTAGAAGCATTTAGTTTCCATGATGTTCATTCCATCTCACCTCATACTACTGGGTCACCACTTAGGAACCCCTTCTCCTCCTGAACTTCCCTCTTGATTTTGTTTTTGACTCTCATTACATTTATTCTGAGGGGTGTAATTAATCCCCCGTTTTTTGCCTGACCAATTCTGAGGCCTTTCTATATAAATATGGCGCTTAGTACAGATTAGACCAAATATGAAACTTCAACAATTTAGATCTCTATGCATGTTTTTAACTTTTGAGAGTCAGCTGTTTGCACTATGTTTCTTATTCATTTCACATATAGGTTGAATCTACAACTTATTGCTCACTTGTTTCTTTACTTATAGGACATAGATGCACCCTCGAGTTTGCGCCGAGGTTGAGTTGGTATTGATTACCTGACATTGCGAGTAAGCAATAAATACATATATTAACCTTCTACATGATTAGTTTAATGAGACTTTGGAAAATAACCTGGCATCCTTAATTTACTGTCCGTTACACTTTGTACTCAGGCTTTTTGGACAGAATTTTTTTCCTTGTATATTCTCTCTTCCATTTTTGAGTGCTTTTTGACTTATTTGATGCATGTATCTTGACACCTTATCTCTTTTATGGTGACATCACTACCAGTGGAGACCAGTCTGAGTGACGATTTACTCCCACCACTGGTTCAGTATATCACTTTTTTGTTCATCAACTGTTGCGACGCACGCATGCCAACCAACATTTCACTTTGGTCCTGATGAAAGCTGCCACACCTCTACGGAGGGTAAGAGGCAGAAACATGTTGACCATGACTTATCTATGATAGGTTGAATTCCCTCCTATCATAGTTTTTGTTTTTAGCTCTAACCTACGGGCGCCCCAATAAAAGATTTTGGCTTACCCTAGAGTTAGTTTTATCTCACGCACACCTATCTTTCTTCTTCTTCCTCACCACACCCTGCTCCTATATTGGTTGTAGGAGATCTCATTTGAAACACAGAAGCAGTGGCGGCTCGCCGAGGGAGTGCTGCGGGGCAGTGGGGTGCACGCGCTGCATCACCAACTCGGCGATGCAGCGCGCGCAAGGTAAATTGTTTTATTTATTTCATTACTTACCTTAATCCTGTCCGTCGCATGTCCGACTCCACTACCCCCCACCCTACCCCTCCCCCGCCGCACCACCCCGCATTACTCCCTCGGCGAGCCGCCACTGCACAGAAAACATCCCTGAGCTCCTCCCTCTCAGAGAGGGGTTTGTAGCCCGCATTGTGACCTGGTTTGCATTTCGAGGAGGTTTACCCATGACACCTACAGGTGGGTGAGGGAAATCGTCCTGTAAAAGGGATATTCCAGCACTCTATTTCTCTACCTTTCTATTTCGACCCAGGGACCCTATTGTGCTTTATTGCAAGATTGCTGCAAGTGTGCACACTGCATAGCTCATTTTTATGCATCAGTTAGAGTGACCAAAGGATAACTTCTAAAAACATGGCCGAGGGAGTCCAGTGGACACCATTGGTTCTCCTGTTCATACGGACTTTCTGACTACTTCCTTGTTTTCTCTGAAGCACATTTATAAAATATCAACCTTTGATGAGAATCTGATTCTCATTTCAGCTTTTAATGACAATTCTAACTAAAGTGAGTTGTTGGGTAGGCTCTACGCATTCATGAAGTTAAATAGTGGAAACTGCCTGGTCATTTGTGGTTCTGGAAATGGTTATTTAAGCGTTAAACACTGTTCAGTCCTAGCCTAAACTAATGAGCACATTAGAAACATAGAGAATTTTCAGAAACTGATTTTTAGTAATTACAGAAGTTGGGTGTCAGCTAAATCATAGGATCAAGAGTTAACAGCAGATATAGCATATTGGTGGAGTTAAGTAAATTAGAATTTGGGTGCAGGGTGGCCACAATGTTTTGAGGATGCATTGTTTCACCTTCAATGTGCTCCCGTGGGTGTGATCTCCCATTTAGAGAGGTTGAGTGAGTAGTGAGGGAGTGGAAACGCGATGTAGCCTGGCATCTGGGGGCCACAGATAACTTACTGAAAAGCAGTGGTTCGAATAGAACCTCTCCTGCACTTAAAATTATTTCGATCAAAGGAACATAAGGAAAGGAAAAAGGTCACTGCCCCATATCTCCGAAATGCCTCAATTGAGAACTAAACAGGATTACCCTTGTAGCTACCTCCATCAATGGGTTAACCATATTAGTAGCGTACCATAGGAAGCTTAATTTGTTCATCTAACAACTCAACATTGAAAAGTCCTCTGAATGTCTTTAGAAAAAGTACATTTCCTGTGAGATGTTAACTAATTAAATGATTAACATTGATTTATGTAGTTACCAGTCTGCGTCATTTAACTCATATTTTCAGGGATTGATTTAAAACCTTAGCCATCGTACAAATGTAGCAAGTGTATTATCTGTTAAATAAAACTCTATAACATCTACGAGTTGTAATCTCAACCAGTTTGTAATGGAGATCAAGACTGGGCTGCTCTTGCTATAGTTGGATGTGCAAAATAGCAGAAATTCGAGAAAACCATCATTGTCCTCTTCTCAAAGATGCAGATCATAGAAAGAGAACAGGTATAGGGGCTTATTATGGTCCCACCACTGTGGGCCAAACCACAGTATTCTCAGTGTGGCGGTGAGACTGCCAAAAGACCGCCGGCTCTGCCGGGATCAAGGATCCTGCTGCGCCGGCAGTCTGGAACCGGCCTCAATATGCTGGCGGTGGCAATGCCGGCACCACCGAGCATATTACAACCTACATATCCACTGCCCTTTTCATGGCTGTGACACTGCCATGAAAAGGGTGGCAGACATTCAGGATAGGTGGCCCTAACAGGCCACCCGGCCGGATCTGGGTCTGGGGGTGCATGTGGCGGGGCACATGTTTTGCCCCCATGGAATTGCATTCCAATTCCTGCGTGGTGTGGCATGCATGCAATTAAGTTAAATTAAATTACATCAAATTAATTATATTGAATTTAATTAATCAAAATAGTTAAAAGTATAAACAAATATAATACAATCAGTTTTCAATACAAAAATTAATGTAACATTATTTTTATTAAAACACAATTAAACTACTTGTAATTAATGTTGTACAATACTTTTAATAATTATGCCTGCATTTTTTTTTCCTGAGGTATTTTTTTAATTTTAACTTCAGAAGAAAAATAATTGTATTTTTATATATAAATTATTTAAAGATTTAATTTAAAATAAATTAATAGTGTAGCATGTTTTTATTTTTACTACATTTAAAATAAATGTATAAAATTATTTACATGTAATTTTAACATAAAAATATATTTACTACTTTTTGAGTTAAATAAACCTTTTTACTTTTCCACATACCATACTAAAATGTTGCAGGGATTCTGCACAAACACAGAACTATGCGTAGGATTATGGGACCTTAGTGCATAGGAACTGGGTCATCCTACCACCTTAGTACCCAATAGCCCAGGACCGACTAGCTTTAGTGTCTCACTTGCTCTCCTACTCACTCACAGAGAGACAAATGAATAGACACCCCAGAATACAACACTCCCGACTCTCCCAGGAATCGCGGTTGCAAGACACACCCTTTCGCTCGCACTCTTGTACTTGTCCACATTATGATCTGACAGAGACATGAACAAGTTTAAAATATTTATTTTAGCTAACGTGCTCTAATATGCAGTATGTGTGCCACAATAAGCAGGAAAATGCATAACACAAATATGGTAAGCATAGCAATTAGTCTGCAAATCATGAAAAGAGCTGTCATTATAAAAAGACAGTGTAGCCTAATCTCCCTCCCTTTGTATAGAAGCAGAATGATTATATAGTACAAGATCTCTGGGCGTTATCTGCAGACCCCTTACCTCAGTCTATAGATGGTCGATCTACATCATAGGTGCTGTCCTGCTCTTCTCCCTGGAAAGGTCCCTCTCCAAGTGTGTGCCACCTATTCGTGTATTCCAATAAGACCAAAGCACGTATTCCCAAACAACAGTTGCATCTGTATGTTTTGCTAAGGCGCTAGGGCCTGACCAGAACAGAATAACAAGGAGCATTGTTGATCGACCTTGCTCACAATGTTCAGACTAAATCCCAGGAACCTGCAGAGTGTGAACACAGCAATAGGTTCTCCGGTGAAAACAGCAAAAGAGACATTTGCAAAAATAAACTTGTGTAATAACATGCACAAAGCAGTGGACAATCTGCAGCATGCTCATGCTAACTTAGAGAAGTTGACAATAAATATCCCCATGGGCCATGTGACAAAAGGGAGACCACATTCGGGTGGAGATCTCCATACGGCAAAATATAGGGAAAAAAAGTTTATTAAACTTTGTAATAAATTCTTGAATCTTTTTAACTAACTATTTATAATATATTTCACATTAATATTTGACGTAAAATATTTTTACTTGTGTTTAGTTAAATACCGTTTTTACTGTTGACCCTACTTTACCATAAAAAGACTTCACAGTAGGGGAAGATGGAAAAAGGTTTATTAAACATCGTAATAAATTTGTATTATTGTTATGTTAAATAGTAATGTAAATAAACTTTATATAAGTATTTTAAATGCAGAACAAAATAAAATGATACAGTGCTAGTAACCCAATTTTGAATTAAATCATTAATTAATTTAAATATTTTAAATTTAACAAAAGTTATTTTTCTGAAGTTTAGAACAACAAAATTCCACCTAAAGTAAAAGATATATATAATATGCATTAGTATTTATTTCTTCCTATGGGCTTTTATTTAAGGCCCTACCTCCATTATATTCTATGGAGGATGTTGCAGTACTATGTGTGATGCTGTACTTAATTATATTTCTTTTTGGCAGTAGTAACTTACCATCATAAACTTGGCTGCACCCCTGCTTCAGGGGGTGGAGACGTATTAGTCTACACTTTTGAGTAACTTAGGGGTCATTACGATGGCGGAAGGCCTGCCACTGCCAGCCGTGCGGTGGTGGGCCCTCCGCCATCTGACAGCAATTTTCCCCCCGCCATATTACGATGGTGGGGGGAATCGTTCAGGTACTGTGGCGGTCGCAAAGATCGCCCGCCACGGGTCAGCCACAGGCAATCGTATTGATTGGCCGGCGGAGCGGTCAGCATGGGTAGAATGGTGGCGGTGCCTAGCAGGCACCGTCCGCCAAATTACAATGCTGGCTGCAGCCAGCCTTTCCATGGCAGGGAAACCGCCATGGAAAGGCTGGCAGGGATTGGATTTGGGGGCCCGTTGTGAGCCCCCCTTGTGTTGGGGGGGTGGTGGTGCACTGGGGGGGTACCATGGGTACCCCCTACATTTCCCTGCACTAAGTGGCAGGCACCACGCGGTGCCTGCCATGTAGTGCAGGGAAATGCACGACATGGCTTTTTAGCATTGCGGCGGGTGCTGCAGCCAGCAGCACCTGCCGCAATGTTAAAAGGCCTGGATGCGACCACCATGGTGGCAGTTGCATCGTAATACTACGTGAGGGACCACCGCCTCACAGGCGGGCGGGCCCAGTCACCGCAACGATGGCGGGCAGACTCAAGTCCGCCTGCCATCGTAATGACCCCCTTAGTCTTGGATTTTGAGAATAGGCAGAATTAGTAAAGTTAGTCTAAAATGTAAGACTAAATACAGGTATAAATTGTAAGTGTAAGTTACCTTTTTTAATTGCCCCTTGAGATTGGTACTCACAGTATATTCCTCACTATAACATGATTTAGCCAAAGGTTTTAAAGGAACATTACCTAGCTGTGCTTTAAGCAAGTGTGACAGTCTTAAGCCCACTGGATTCATAGAGACATACTAACATAGAAATGGGACTTCACCTTCTATTCCTTCTCTCTAAGGACATATTATAGCCCTATAGCTTACTACTGAGGGCTTTACTAGTTGTTAAAGGCCCTGAACCCGAGTTATAGGCCCAAGCCGCAGGGGAGGGCCTATAACGAGCGTGAGGGCATTTAACAACAGGTGTAGCCTGAGGCATAAGGGCAATAAGACTATTAGAGCATTCCACTCACTAAGGGTAGAAAGTTCTAAATTAAAAAGGGAGAAGCATGAAGGCAAACATTGGAATGTTGGAGCTCCGGGCTTATACCAGCATTATAAGCTCGGAGCCACTCCATTGTCTTCATTGAAGCTCTCAACATTCCAATGTTCTAATCTAGAATCAATTTCTTATTGAGTTATCTCCTAAAGAAGATGGAGCATGCCATGTCTCTGTTTTAGAACTTTCCCAAATACAGAGTGTTCGCAACTTCATTCCCTGAGAAAGACGGCCTACACCGAAGTAGACAATGATGTATTGAAAAACCTAGGTATCATATGCAAGTTCTACAGCACGGATCACTGACATAACATCGACACTCATAATATCGACCTACAAAATTATCGACACACAAATACCGATAACATAAATATCGATATGCTATACTTATTTAAAAAAATACACAAATATAGACACAAAAATATCGTCAAACATTAACATCGATATCAAGAATATCGATGAAAAAAATATCGTCATAACTAATATCTAAAACATTAAATAAACATACACAATGACACAAATATCGATAACAAAAATATAGACCACACAATTATCGGCAAAAGCAAAATATCGACACCTTAAAAATATTTTTAATAACACAATACCTGCCACGCAGTGCAGGGAAATGCAAGACATGCATTTTACTACTGCGGCGGAGTGCTGCAGCCAGCAGCACCCGCCGCAATGGTAAACATTCTAGATGCGACCGCCACGGTGGCGGTCGCATCATAATTTCACGTGCGGGACTCGTGTCCGCCCGCCATCGTAATGACCCCTTAGCGTAAAATATGCAACTAATAGCAGATTTGCATATGAAATTGAAAAGCTAATGGCACTAGCATATGTTCCAATAACTGATGTAGCAGAACACTACAATCTATTAATAGAAAGCCCCTACTACCAAACAAATTAACATAAACTTAGTCCCCTACTCGACTATTTCGAGGCTACCTGTGTGGGAAGGCTACACAGAGCTGGACACAGGAGACAGCCCAAATACCACATTCCATGGTGGAATGTATATAACAGTACCCTAAACAAAGAAGCAAAAACTAATAATGCTGTGGAAGGATGGCATAATGCTTTCCAAGCCACAACAGGCAAACCCATTCAACCCTACATAAATTACTACAATCAATCCAAAAAGAACAAAGCTACCAACAACTAAGACTTGAACAGTCTGTAACACAACTAGGTCCAAAACGAACTAAACAAACTAAAACAATGTTCGAGCACTTACAATACAAAGTAAGACTCTACCCAAACACTAAAGGGCTAGAATATCTTGCTATAATAGCTAAATCCCTACTTTAGAACAATAATACAAAAACATAGAAAAATTGAAATTGTGAAATGAATACTTCAATAAACATTTCTTTGCAAACGTCCAAAGTATAAATATTTTGTCAATTAATTTTAACTATAAAAAAAAAAATTGACATAAATATATTTTACATATTTAAAAATATCAATAACAATTTCAAAAATTACATTTCCCTCCCATTGTAAATAATTTAAAATAACTTACTTTTTGTTGCTAAAGAATTGAATCCAAACTGCCATAAATAAATCCAAACGTGTAAAATTCCAAAACTTAGTTAAAAGTCCCAAAACAAAAAGTAAAAATACAACTGTGTAAAATATAATCCGCCGGCAACATATCCATAGACTTGAGTCCATTAAAAACCCGAAAAATGTAATTAAAAAGAAACGCTCCAGGAAAACCCGAAAAATAAAGGAACTGTAAAATAATCATTAGTTTACTAGAAACTAATACACAGTTCTTTAAACAAAAAGCAAACTTCTCCCAACGGCAACTTCCAAACGTCAAAAACCTGTGGAAAAAACAACACAATCCCATCGCACAAATATACAATAAAATCATTAAAAAACACACATAAACATACTAATAGCACCATACTCTAAACATTATCAAACATATAGAACATACCCTAACACCTACCTATCAACGCACTAGCCGCATTCCACATACGCAAACCTACAAACGAAACCTCACATAAAACACAAAATACAAACATTACATACACTATAGACTACCTTCGCCCTACACCTAAATTAAGCCTAAAAGTAATTAAATTAAACTTACCTTAACCGATGCGACGCAGCTTCCAACAGCGAGCTTCTCCCCTCAGAAATGACCAAAATGAACACAGATAGCCTACAAAATACAATTTAGTTTAGAAAATGGCTACCTAATTGAAATAATAAAAATACATTAAACTCAATGTACATTAGAAATGTAATCCAAATGAATGTTTAAAAAATACTATTTAATATTACCAATGTACAAAATGTATTTTCTTTGCTGTTAAAAAATGTTAAATTATAATAGTAAATATTAGAAAATAAATAATATTTGTTATTATACCTTAAAATGAAATATTTCAACTTACTAATGTGTTTAAAAACTTTGGGGCACATTACGATGGCGGGCGGACAAAGTCCGCCTGCAGCCGCAGCAGAATGCGGGACCGTCCGCAAGGGGTGCGGCGGTCCCGCACACGCTATTAGGATGCCACCGCCACCGTGGCGGTGGCAAGCCCTATTCACAGCATTGTGGCGGGCGGTGCGCACCGCCCCGCCCGCCACAATGCTGTGAATGCACGTCGTGCATGTGCATGCACAACGTGACAGGCACTGCACAGTGCCTGCCACCTTGTGCATACATATGCAGGGGGGTACCATAGGTACCCCCATGTGCGCCCCCACCCCCTCAACACCGTGGGGGCCCGCAACGAGCCCCCATATACAAAGACCGTATGCCTTTCCATGGCGGTAACGCCGCCATGGAAAGGCTGCACTCCGCAGTCATCATAATATGGATGGCGGTGTCTTGGAGACACCGCCACCATATTATCCTTGTTTTCCGCCGGTCGACGAGTCGACCTGCGGAAAAGCGGCGGACGGTCTTTCCATCCGCCGCAGACCCCCCAGTCATCATAATATGGTGGGGGGGTCTTTGCTGTCTGGATGGCGGGCGGATCGCCCCCGCCGGGCCGGCGGTGACTACCGCCGGCCCGGCGCCCGCCATCATAATTGTACTGCTTGCTAAAAATGTGAAAAAATGTATGAATGTTAAAAATGTTTTTCTTTATCAAAATGCTTTCTTACCTTGATAATTTTATTTGTATTTACAATTAAATAATATTATACAAAATATAATATTATTTATTAGAAAATATGCTAAAAAATATAAAAAAGTTATACAATGAAAACATTGTATAAAAATATATGTTATTAAAAAGTACGCTATATGTAATTATGTAATGCATATTTACAATATACATAAATGTTCTATAACTGTTAAGCAAAAAATATGTATTAAAAAATGTATAAAGACCAGTGGACAACTACATCTTTTATTTGTTAAAAATGTACATATTCACCAAGTTCTCCATTATAAAAAACATAAAAATGATTCATGCTGACTTTACTTAAATATTATATGTTTATTTTTAAATATGTACTAAGAATGCAATGTATCCAAAAATAAAAAATGTATTGCTATTTCTCTATATGACAATATATATATCAAACAATGTTAATAAAAATAAATGCAATTTATTTATTTGCTTAAGTCTTTGAATGAAAATAAAGACATAACTAAAATATAAATATTGTTTTGTATTTAATTCCTATATTAATTTTTTTCTGTATTTACAATAACATGTTTATCTTAAATTAATTGTCAGACATAAATTTATTTTTTAATACACATATAAAAATACTACTACCACTTAAACATACATTTTTATCATTAACCTTACTCCAAAATAAAGAACTAATTTTTTACTATTCCCACTCAACACTATACCAACTCAGGGAAACTGTTGCACACTAAACATATATAATTTACTATTCCCACTCCAAACTATAATAACTCAGGGAAGGTGCTGGACACTAAGGGGTCGATTCTGATCTCGGTCGGATGGCCCTCCCAAAGCCATCCGTAGCCTTACCTTCCAAACCAACTCGTTCTCGGAGCCGGTCCGTCCAAACGAGGAAGTACGATGTGCAAATGTGTCCAAATCCCGAATGACACGCACGCCCTGAATCGAGCAAGATTTCCCGTACGAGGCGTCTCCGTAAGGGCAGATTGGACCCGCCCAGAACTATTACCATAGCAGTTTCCGGCAGGGCAAGTACGATGCGCACTTGCTCCGCGCCGAACAGGTCGCCACCTCCAGCACGTCACAGCATCCGGAAGAGCTGCATATCAGGCCCCATAGGCACCACAACACGAACACCCGTACAAGACGAAGCTGCCATGTATCCGATCGCGCATGTCATCCCTGTACTGTACGCCTACAACCGAATCAACAACCGGAACCGACACGCACGTCACAGACGGTAAGTCAGACACCTACCACCCACCAATACGTCACGATCCCGCGATAGCCAAAACACACATAGGGGGTGGATGCCCACCCCCCCAGCACAGACTACCCCAGAAGGGTGAATGCCCACCCCCCCAGCACAGTCCACCCCAGAAGGGGGTCTATGTCCACCCCAGCACAGTCCACCCCAGAAGGGTCTATGTCCACCCCCCAGCACAGTCCACACCAGAAGGGTCTATGTCCAACCCCCCAGCACAGTCCACCCCAGAAGGGGGTCTATGTCCACCCCCCAGCACCGTCCACCCCCCAGCACAGTCCACACCAGAAGGGGGTCTATGTCCACCCCCCCAGCACAGTCCACCACAGAAGGTTCTATGTCCACCCCCGCTTCACAGTCCACCCCAGAAGGGGGTCTATGTCCGCCCCCCCAGCACAGTCCACACCAGAAGGGGGTCTATGTCCACCCCAGCACAGTCCACCCCACAAGGGTCTATGTCCACCCCCCACCACAGTCCACACCAGAAGGGGGTCTATGTCCACCCCCAGCACAGTCCACCCCAGAAGGGTCTATGTATACCCCCAGCACAGTCCACCCCAGAAGGGGGTCTATGTCCACCCCCAGCACAGTCCACCACAGAAGGGGGTCTATGTCCACCCCCAGCACAGTCCACCCCAGAAGGGGGTCTATGTCCACCCCCAGCACAGTCCACCCCAGAAGGGTCTATGTCCACCCCCAGCACAGTCCACACCAGAAGGGGGTCTATGTCCACCCCCCCAGCCCAGTCCACCCCAGAAGGGTCTATGTCCACCCCCCCAGCACAGTCCACACCAGAAGGGGGGTCTATGTCCACTCCCCCAGCACAGTCCACCCCAGAAGGGGGTCCATGTCCACTGCCCCAGCACAGTCTACCTCAGAAGGGTCTATAACCACCCCCCCAGCACAGTCCACCCCAGAAGGGGGTCTATGTCCACCCCCCAGCACAGTCCACCACAGAAGGGTCTATGTCCACACCCCCAGCACAGTCCACCCCAGAAGGGGGTCTATGTCCACCCCCCAGCACAGTCCACCACAGAAGCGTCTATGCCCCCAGCACAGTCCACCCCAGAAGGGGGTCTATGTCCACCCCCAGCACAGTCCACCCCAGAAGGGGGTCTATGTCCACCCCCAGCACAGTCCACCCCAGAAGGGTCTATGTCCACCCCCAGCACAGTCCACACCAGAAGGGGGTCTATGTCCACCCCCATCACAGTCCACCCCAGAAGGGTCTATGTCCACCCCCAGCACAGTCTACCCCAGAAGGGTCTATGTCCACCCCCAGCACAGTCCACCCCAGAATGGGGTCCATGTCCACCCCAGAAGGGTCTATGTCCACCCCCACCACAGTCCACCCCAGCAGGGGGTCTATGTCCACCCCCAAGCACAGTCCACCACAGAAGGGTCTATGTCCACCCCCCCAGCACAGTCCACCCCAGAAGGGGGTCTATGTCCACTCCCCAGCACAGTCCACCACAGAAGGGTCTATGTCCACCCCCCAGCACAGGAGGTGGTGGGCAAACACTCCACCCCTACTCCCATGCCAAGTTTGTGTATTGTGTGCAAACATCCTGAATCAGTGACACATTCTGCAAACCAATGCAGTTACATCCATCACTCCAGTGAACAAAAGCAGATTGTGTGGTACAAACACCCAGCATTGACAAGCACATAGGGGAGTTGGGGTATCACCCCAACATCAGTGTGGTGCCCAAAATATGAGCATGGGGTCAGACCCCCAACTTAGCCAAGCACATAGGGGACATGGGGTATACCCCCCCAAACAGTGCTGTGACCAGTAGGTGATGGGGGTTCAAACACCCAGCAGTGTCAAGCATATAGGGGAGATGGGGTATAACCCCCATCAGTGAGGTGACCAAAAGATGAGTGTGGGTTACAAACCCCCAGCGTTGGCAAGCACATAGAGGAGATGGGGTATAACCCCCATCAGTGAGGTGACCAAAAGATGAGTGTGGGTTACAAACCCCCAGTGTTGGCAAGCACATAGGGGCCAAGGGGTGTAACACCCCCATCAGTGCAGTGACAAAAAGGTGAGTGTGGTGTTCAGACCCACAGCATGTGTAGACAATCATGTATGACTCTCTGAGGCCTAAAACCACAAGCAATGTAGTGACAAAATAGTGCTAGTCTGCCAAACAAACACTGATCTGTAGAGGCAGACATATTTGGGCATCACTAAAAAATACCTGTCATGTGGAGACAACCATTGCCATCGTGGGCTAACACTGCCACCAATGTGCATGAATTGGCCTTAAACAATGTGAAAACAGCATTTGCAGTCCAATCATCAGCAACAATATGTACACCCAAAAATTAGACAAAATAACAAAAACTTGCTTTATTCAGCATTCAAATATGCAATCACGATTCTGGCAAAGAAACAAGGCCAATGGCCAGTCCATGAAAATTAGTCCTTCAGGGTCAATATCGGATGAGTTCCAATACATTGCTTGCCTGCACTTACATCACTAGGGGACAACTCCCCAAGGAGGGGCATCTTCTGGGGCAGGCCAGGCACCGCAGGGACAGGATTAGTGTGTAGCAGGATGGGTAATGGGAGGACTTGGGGCAACTGGAGTGTCTGTAGCAACTGCAGTGGACAAATCGCATTGAGGGTATGCTGGAGCCACTGCAGTGGACATGTTGGACTGAGAGGTTGTGGGCTCAACTGCAGTGCCCATGTCAGACTGTGGGGGTGGGGGATCCACTGCAGTGGACAGGTAAGATGGGGGGGCCAGGGTCTCCACTGCACTGTCTGGAAGTGACAGAGTGTGTGGTGTTGTGTGAGTGGAAGTGCCTGTGTTTGGGGCTGAGGGCCTAATCATCTTGGGGATGGTGTAATGGTGTGTGGGTGATCTGGGGATGGCTTTTGGTGTGTGAACTTTGGGGGTCTTGGGTTGGGCGGATGTAGCTTTGGGGGTGAAGTGTGGGATGGTGGTGGGGTTTTGCCTTTCTTCTTCCTGGGGGATACACGGGTGGGGGCCTCTGTGTTCCTACTCTTAGGGGAGGGTGTGCGTGTGGTGGAGAATCTCCTCTCTGTGCGTGGTGACTTCCTCTTCCCCTTGTGAGTTGGAAGTGATGTGTCAGTGGGGAAGAGGCCTAGGTCACAGAGGAAGACCCTCTGGGAAGGGGGGGTTGCAGGAGAGTCAAGTGTAGGGCTTTTGGAGGGAGAGGTAGTTGAGGAATGTGCAGTGGTTGGGGATGGCTGTGTGTGTTGTTTTTCCCTAACCCCTGTGTGTGTGATGTCAGTCCCCTGAGTGTGTGTTTCTTTGAACTTTGTCCTTGCTTGCCGTGTGCTGCCTTTGTCTGTTGGTGTGTGTGAATGTGCCTGTGTGAGTGTGCTTTGGGCAGGTAGGTCAGTGTGGACTGTGGATGGGGCAGAGGTCAGAGGGGTGAGGGACTGTTGTAGGAGGGACACTGCTGCCGTCAGTTAGGAGGCCATGGACAGATTTGTCCGATGTAGGGCAGACATGTTTGTTGATATGCCCTCCATGAATGACACCAATTGGGTCAAAAGACTTGTGTGTGCATGGAGAACACTCAAAATGGATGTCTGCCCCACATGCAACTGTTTCAGCAAGTCCACGGACTCCACACTCAGGGCAGCAGGGGTGACAGATGCAGGGGGTGCAGTGCCTGGACCAAAGGAGATATGCCCCCTCACACGGGAGTGTCTACGGACCTTTGAAATCTGAGCAGCTGGGAGGGTGGAGGTGGTGGTGGTGGCGGGGACAGACTCAGTGGGTGCGGCCTCCACTCTGGTAACATACTCCACCACAAGGGAGTCATCACTGGAGCTGGATGGTTAATCAGCTGATGTTGATGTGTATGAGCGGGCATCAGTGTGGCTCCCCTCACCCTCTGTGCCACTGGGTCCCTCATCTTCTTCCACAGTGGACCCCGTCTGGCTCGCTGCTTCCTCCTGGTCCGTGGAACTCTCTCCTCCACTTGGCGATGATGATGCTGTGAACAAGGAGGGGAAACATAATCACATCAGTCATCTGCATATACTTGACAACAGATTTCAGTTCCCAACACATCACAGAGCAAGGCCTAGCATAATCTCTAAGCCAATATTACTTTAGCTCACACATATGTAGATAGGTCACCTGTCAGTCTGCCTGTGATTCATGGTTAACAAACACATGTTGGTAATGGAAAGATCTGTCAGATGTATCTCAATTTAAACAATGTACATGCCAAACAGGGCACGGTCTTGCCAGTTGTCTGATCTGTAATGCTCCTGAGTGTCAGGCCTTAACACAAACATGTCCCATCTCATGCAAGGGAGTCTAGAGTTGGGCACGCAAATTGTACATTGTAAGTGTACATGATGAACATACTCCCATCCACAGTAATCAATATGGGCTCATGTTGTGACCCCCAATGCTAAAAAGGTCTGCATGCAGGACAACTGCCAAGTACAAAACAGCATCTGAAACTTTTTCATGTGCCACACTATGCCACAGACCTGTCTGCCTAAACAGACTGTACTGACTTTTGTTACCGGGCCAGTGAATCAAGATGTACCAGTCAGCACCAGGTCACACTCAAGTATACACTGTGCAAGTAACAACTGTAGTGCACAAGTACATATGTCCCCTAAGTGCTACATAGAAATCAAACACTTTGACAAGCTCATGTTGTTTACCTGAGACCTTTGAGTATATGAAGTCTGACATCTCAATACAGGAGCATTTTACATACTCACAAAAGAATAGAAGTAATGCAGCATACGCATATCTGTTTAGTCCACCAATATGCACATTCAACGGATGACACACACATGATTTGTCCTGTGTATCTGAGCCAATTGACATACATGAGATTACTGTCCATATCCGATACATTGCCCACATGTGCCATCCAAATAGCTAGGCCTGTACAGACTGACACAGAGTCAGACACATGAAACTTCCTATGCAATGGTTACAGTGTTGCCTGACACTCAATAATTGGATATGACACTGTCCCTGATGGATGGCCTGAGCTGGCATACCTGTCCTAGTCCATGTGAAACATGGGTTTAGTGGGAGTACGTGGCTGCTTTCCATGCATTATTCAAGCAAATACAGTACATTTGTCCCAGACACCAACTTGGTCTCACCTGCTGCACGTGTGTGCAGTATTCATGTCACAAACCTGTGTTTACCCCAAGCATCTCACCGTCCATTTAGGTATGTACCACACAGAGTGCAGCTCATATGTCTGTCAAGTTGCTGACACGTGTCAGACAAGCACATCACTCATTACGGTCAGCTCAATGCACATGTCGTACATGGTGCTGTACACAGTGACCTTGGACTACAGCTAATACACAGGAGTCTAGTGACACATGTCACAGACGGAAAGGGACACACCTGGGCATCATACAACAATGGGCCATCTTTGCATTTGCAACACAAGTGTTGTCTCAGCAGACACACGACATGTGATAGTGTCACCAGCTTGAGGGAGTGCAACATGCATGTCAGACATAGTACAGCTAACTGGCTCAAACTCACCCCCTCCTTGCTGCTGTCTGGCCTTCAACTGCCCATCCAGGTCAGGGAAGACCACCGTGGGTATCCGGAGCATGTGGGGGGTGAGGGTCCGTCGTCCACCCCTTTTGCGAGGAGGTGACAGCTTCAGCTGGACTCTAGCAATCCTCTGGATCCAGCCACGGAGGTCCTGCCACCTCTTCTGGCAGTGGCGGATGCGGCGTTTGAATACCCCCACAGATCTCACAGCCCGGACGATGGTCAACCAAATCTCCTGCTTCTGATGGGCGTCGACCTGTAAGGATGACATAGTGACACACCATCACTACACATGTGACATGTTTGTTCTTCACACACGTGGACATATAGGTCATTGGTAGTAGGGCAAGTATGTATTAAGGAAGTTCAAGCATCAGCAGGGGCAGTTGTCCTGTGTGTTAGCCTGCCTTCACAACATGAGTACAGTGCATGAGATGAAATAGCACAGGATACACTTTTACTTCACTGTCCCTGTCCAGTACATGATCCTACACACTGTGAGAATTACAGGGTCTGTGTGTGCATGCATGTCCTTGGTGATCAGAATGCTAGTAGTGCCTGTTAGGGAACATGGTTTACTGAGAAGTCAGTGCAATAAACACTCACCTGCTCCCCTGGTTTCCCATACAGCTTGCTGTACTGTGGAAGGAGGCTGTCCAGCAGGGCCTGGTTTTCCTCCTCTGTGAATGCTGGGGCCCTATCCACAGTACGTGCCATTGCAGACTCCAGAGGGTGTAGAGACAGCAGCAGTGGTAGGTTGTGATGTAGTCATGTCGCATGTAGTGCAGGCAAGTGAAGTCTCTTGGGAACAGACAGCCTTATATCTGTGCTGCAGAGGCGGTTTCTGTTCCATGGGTCCAAAGAGATAGGTCAGAGACGTTTGCATTATACAAATTTGTCCAATCCATCACATTGCACGCCTCGGACACGTCTACCGCGACCTTCAAAATTTCAGCAACATGACACCATAGATTTGGATACATTGTTGTTGTTGCACAACCGAATTAGTGTGCACGCGATTCGTACACGCTGCAAAAATGCGTCTGTCCCATGACGACCAGTATCCAATGTATGTGTCCGGCTTGGTCTTGGAGTGTACGCCGCGTCTTTTGAATGTCACCCGCGTCAGTCCCCATGACGACCAGTATCCAATGTATGTGTCCGGCTTGGTCTTGGAGTGTACGCTGCATCTTTTGAATAGTCACCCGCGTCTGTCCCCATGACGACCAGTATCCAATGTATGTGTCCGGCTTGGTCTTGGAGTGTACGCCGCATCTTTTGAATAGTCACACGCGTCTGTCACCATTACAGTAAACAGCCAAGGGGTGCCATCCACAATCTTTGGGCTGAGCATCAGGTGCTGTACAACATACAATAAGCCTGTCACACAGTATAGAAGAAACATTTCATGCTTCAATACATGTGTGGGTACATAGCTTCACATGTCATAATGGACAGAGCTCCTTGTAACACACACTCCCTGGTTGTGCCATGTTTCATGGGGACAAAGTCCATTGTGTGTGATGCACATCACAACTGTGAGTGTTCAATTTGCATATCCCCACCTGAGGCCTGGACACAGTTCCAGGGGCACATTGTGTGATCACATGTAACATACACCCTGATTCACAGCTGATATGTACTGTGTGTTACAAAGTGTACCTGAGCTACTATTGTGGGGTTGATCCAGAGCTTTTAGCGTATTGTGCTAAGCACATGATTCATCTTGTATGATGTTGATGTAAATCGTTTCAAACGTCCATCTGAATTTGGCGTGTGAGTTGCTGTTGTGTCTGTGTGTCACAGACATACATGTTTGCCATGCTGACAAATCTGGTAGCACATCATGTGTGTTTCATTTGTATGATGGTACGTGTACGTCAGGCGTTACATTAATGACAGTGTCCATGTGGCATTACAAGATCCCTGTGTGTGGACCTTACTGACACCTGTCATTTGGACAATACATCTATCCTCAATAGTCACTGAGGTGTGTGTTTGATATGTGACATTTGCTCAGATGTACTGTGACAGACCCCATAGATTGCTCACAGCACAGCATCGCACTTGTTGTGTCACCATCAGGAGCTGAAATGTTCGGTGATGGGCACATAGCTAGCATATGTGTCCATGCTCAACAGCACACACCTGACTTAATTGTGTCTTGCTATGATGTAGCATGTGATATTCAGCATGGTCATTGCCACATATGTAGGGGAACTGACAATCTTTCTTTGATCACCTATGTACTGCAGGAGACCAGCTGTCCACAGACGCTTCCCAGACCTTGCAACCATGGCTGAACGTGACTGCATCCGGCGTTACCGCTTCACCAGACCACTAATTGAGTAGTTGGTGGAGCAGTTGGCCCCACACTTGCAACCTGGACGGCCATATCCATCAGCGCTGACCCCCAATGTGAAGGTGATGTCAGCCCTACATTTCTTTGCCACGGGAACCTTCCAGCACACTGTGGCTTCTGTTGGTGGGATGTCCCAGACAATGTTTTGCCGTGTGCTTCGCGATGTTTTGGAGGCAATGTTGTATTACCTGAACCGGTATATCCAATTCCCAAAACCATGACAATTTACTGACATAAAGAGTGACGTTTATGCACTGGGAAGGATGCCACATGTCATTGGCTCCATAGATGGGACAAATGTGGCTTTGGTACCACCACAAGCACATGAGCAGACATACAGGAACAGGAAACATTTCCACTCCATCAATGCCCTGGTGGTATGCCTGCCGGACATGACAATATCATCACATGTCTGTGCACGTTTCCCCCAGTTCGGCACACGACGCTTACATCATGAGGAATAGCAGGATCCCAGAGATTATGTCACAGCTGCTGAACCAGCGTGCCTGGCTTGTTTGTCGGTGTGTAATATCTGTTTGCCTTGTGTGCTTATTCTATCTTGGAATTTAACCCTCTTTTCAGAACCATAATATGTTTATTTGTTTGTATGTAGGTGACTCCAGATACCCCAACATGCCGTGGTTGCTGACACCACTCAGGAACCCTGTTACACCTTCGGAGATACGTTATAATGAGGCACATGGATGGACCAGGCGAGTGATAGAGCGGACATTTGGAGTGCTGAAAAGCAGATTTCGCTGCCTGGACCAGACAGGAGGGGCCCTCCAATATGCACCAGAAAAGGTGTGCAAGATCATCATTGTGTGTTGCATGCTACACAACCTGGCAGTGAAGGAGGAGTTGCCTCTCATCCAAGATGATGACGACCAGCATCCGCCAGCAGGGGAGGATCCTGCCCTGGGTCATGTTGCCAGTGATGATGAGGGTGAGGGGGATGTTCGGACACAGCTCATCAACAACTTTTTCTCATGATTGTTAGTATACAGTGATGAGCTGTCGACGTTTATTCTTTGCCTGATATGTGTGTGTAGTGCAATGTCGATGCATACATGTGGCTGCATGCTACTTGACATGATCCTTGCAGTAATGTGTCCGTTGAGTTAGTATGTTCTCACAAACAGTGTTGACATGATTCATAGGTTGTTTTCAGGGTTCTTGTAAATTGTGTATGGAATGTCTATTGGATATGTATGCGGTTATTTTGTTATTTCAATACTGTTGTATGTCTGTCCTTCACAGGGTCCTTTGGCTGTTGTCTGGTGTCATGTGACCTCCAAAACACAAAATCCTGTTACAGAGTACAACTTTTCGTGGATACCGGATGCAGTGCCACACACCCAAGTACTGACATTTCTGACACTCTTGGTTACTTCGTGCTCACTGTCACATGAGGTTACCTTGCATCTGTTGTGGAGTTCACATGTTGTGAATGTGTAATAAACCTGTACTCCACATTGGGGTGTGCCTCGTCTGTATACACACATCCAACATTCCTTGGCATACTGTACCTGTGGCCTGATTGCCACTTTCTCTGAATGAGTTTAGTGTATGTGCATTTCAGTGTATTTTCTGTTTACAATAGTGGAGGCAATGAGTATGTGTGGCATGGAAAAAATGTGTTGTGTTGACCTTGCAGGGTGTATCTCTCATAAGTGTCACATCTCCATGACTCACAAGACTGTGTTTTAATTGCTGTAGTTGTTTTCCTGTACAGTGTTTGTTTAGCAGGTCATCATCTCTATGTCACAAACCAAGTTTAATTCACCACAGAGGCAAGTATTGTGTGAATATGATTTAATTTAGATGCATGTGTGAAATGGTACACAAAATTGATAGTGCTGTACAGTGTGATATAAATCCAAAGTTCACAGAGGAGTTGTTGGTGTGGGTAGATGAAATTCTCAGAGCCTAATGCACATTCACTTGATTCATAGTTCCAACTTAGACCCTCCATCTCATGTGGGAGAGTTCAGTGTCAGTCAACAAGGTGAACACTTTGCACACAATGGAGGATATCAGGAGCAGGTGTTCACTTCCTGGGGGGTATGATGGCCATCTGTCTCTCACTTGTCCTTCTTCGGACGTCCCCTCTTCTTCTTTTTAGGGGGACCCTCAGGTGCAGGGTGCAGTGGTGCTGTGGACTCTCCACCAGAGTCCTCATCCCTCCCTGTGGCAGTTGCAGATGTTGCGGCAACAGATGTAGTGGGCACACAGGGAGATGTGGTCATGTTGTCAGCAATCTGGTGGAGGCATGTGAGTATGTCCCTGTGCACCGCAGTGAGGTCATCAATTTTGTCCATTTTGGACTCCATCCTGGACATATGGGTCTCCACCCTGGACATGTGGGAGTCCATTTTGGAATAATGGGCAGCCTGCTGATGTTGTATGTCCTTGAGGATCCCAACTACCTGGCCAAAGTCTCCGGTGCAGTCTCGGTATGCATTTATGATGCGTCCTAACTGGGGGTCATCTTGCGCAGCAGCACCATCTTCAGGACGTGACCTCACTCTGCACACCCTCACACCACCCGAGCAGGACCTGCCGTTGCAGACACAGACAACACTGAGCCTCCTTCACTGTTGACAGTGGTGTTGTTGTCCGTAAACTCCAGAGTGCCCTGTTTAGCTGTGCCGTCAGTGTCTTCTTGCCTTGGTCTGTCTGTGTTGGTAGAGGTCATCTGGCAGATGTAGCAGGAGTGGTTGCAGGGTGTGCTGGAGTTACAGCTGCTGGTGCTGCATGCCGATCCACACCGGAAGGACCAGGTCGTTCATCGTCGTCCGAAGAGGACTGAGAAACATCCACACCGGAGAGCTGAGGGTCAACCAGAGTCTGGGACTGGGATTCTTGTTCTGTTCCTGCAGTGTCCCCAGCAGAACCTGTGGGTAGAATAAACACACAATGTACGTTGTGGTTTTGCACACATCAACGGATCATACACAGTACAGTTGCGATTGCACTTCATGGTGAGTGTATGTACATTACATTGTCCTCAATTGTCACAGACAGAGGCCTATATTGGTTAATGACATTGTAATTGCAACGTGAACTGTTTAGATCAGCACATAGAGCTTTGTGCATGAGAAACTCATGTATTGATTAATTGACTGTACATAGCCATTGAAACTCAAGTGCCACCCTGTGCCAGACCCAGGTGGGTAGTTTTTTTCTATATTTGTGCTTTCACAATGACATACATGCACTTCCTCTTACAATGTGTGGCAAGCTTTGTATATGTGTGCTGGCATTTGAGTATGTCTTTTTTTTTTTTTTTTTTTTTTTTATTTCAAAAAGTCATCTCTTTACAAAGGCAAGATATACAAATGACACTTTTTCATTCCCATGGCAGTACTTTGACAATAGATATTTGTGATCTCATATTGCAGTGCAGTAATGATACAGTAGATACATAGTATTGCATTGTATATAAACAGCATGTTGCAGCCTATTGTGAACCAGGAAAATAACATACAATGCGAATCCAATAACAAGGGATCCACTAAGCCAACAGAATATCTCAGATCTTCATGCTTTCATCGACCCCATTAAGCCTCCCTCGTATCAGTCAGACCTAGCCATTTAAGCCCGACACTGCAGTGCTGGTCACTCTCTCAGTACAGCTCTCTCCCTCAGCGGACTCAACACCTCCATCCTTGCTAGCTGTCTCTTGTCCAAGCTTTCCCAGCTTCTTGCCGTGCCTCCCTCAAATAAGCCTCCTATAGTACTGATCTCCATAGAGTTGAGCGCACGTACTACATCTACGTCTCTACATGGAGGTAACCAGTGGCACCATTCCAACGGGGCCAGAGGTGAATACAGGATAACCCCAGCCTGTAACTTTAAGAGGTGGTGCCATGCATGTACAGTCGCATTGACCGAGTCTAATATACTGGTCCTTCGGTCTGGGGGGGAAAAGAGCACTACAGGTAACGGGCGAGGGGAAGTCACTGCTCTCTCAATACGCAGGTGAGGGGTGTCTAGCGGGCCGTGTATCCAGTGATAAGCATGCGCACTTTGCGCTGCCCTATAATACAGATCCAGATCAGGTGCTCTCAAGCCTCCCATGTGATAAGGTAACGTGAGTATTTGCCATTGTACCCTAGGTTGTTTACCCGCCCATGCCAGTCTAATCATCAATGTTGTGAGTGTCTTAAAAAATACACCTGGGAGAACCATCGGAATGTTGGTAAAGAGGAACAGAAGGCGAGGGAGAACTACCATTTTCATTATAGAGATTCTACCCAGGAGAGACAACAGAAGCCTGATCCAGCCTTCCACTTCATCCTCCAACTTACTAATCAGTACGCCATAATTTTCCTTGATGACAACGTCTGAGTCCGTGTGTATTTGGATGCCCAAGTATCGCACCGAGTCCGGACACCCCCCCAAAGCGAACTATTTCTCGTAGCACAGATGTAAGATGACTTTCAGGGTCACGTACATATAGGAGGGTGTCATCTGCATAAGTCGAAACTATGAGTTCATAGCCTGGAATACGAATACCTTTGTACCTATGGTATTCTCGAAGTGCGCAGGCTAAAGGTTCTGCCACCAAAGCATAGAGAATCGGGGAAAGCGGACAGCCCTGTCTCGTACCTCTGGTGATATTTATTGAGGCAGTCACCAAATCTCTGATCTTTATTCTGGCTGTGGGCATGTAGTACAGCGCCCCCAGTGACTGTAGGAAGACCTCGCCCAGACCCATCCTCATCAGAACCTGCCTCATGAAGGGCCATTCACAGAGTCGAAGGCCTTCTCCATGTCGAGAAACACTGCGACCGCTGGAACGTCCGGTTCGGTATGTTGGATCGCACCAAACACCGTGCGAACGTTATAAGTGAGGTTACAGCCCGGAACAAACCCCGCCTGTTCCGGAGCGACCAATGTTGGGATCAGAGGAACCAATCTATTCGCCAGTATCTTTGCCAAAATTTTAGTGTCAACATTAAGCAAAGAGAGAGGTCGATACGACGAACATTCCTCAGGGGGTTTGTCCGGCTTCAGAATGGCGACAATAATAGCTTCTCTCATAAAAGGCGGCATTGTGCCTGACACGCACATATTGTCAAAAAGGGTGGCCAGGTGTAGTAAAAGTAGGTCTAAATAAGCCTTGCAAAAGGCAACTGTCAAGTCGTCAGCCCCTGGGGCGCTGCCCGTTTCCATACTAGCGAGTGCCAAAAGAATTTCATCTTTCTCAATAGGGCGCATCAAGAATTCACGATGTGTATTAGTTAGCCAGGGTAGTTTAATGTGGGATAAATAGTCCAAGATGGTCTCCTCCATCCCATAACTACGAGAAGTGTATAGGTTCAAATAGAACTGTCTGAATCTCTCAGCTATGGCCTTGTCAGTAGTGAGAGCCTCCCCTTCTGCAGATTTAATTTCAGCGACAGCTGTATATCCGCGTCGCTTCTTCAATAGACGGGCCAGTACACCACCCGGGCGTTCGGCTTCCCCATAAGTGTGAGCTGTCGCATATTTACCGAGGTGTTTAACCTCAGCATCGGCAGCATCGTGGTACTCCTCTAGCTGCATCTTGAATTCCCTCAACACTTCTTCGTCAGCCCCCCCCCTGTAGACGCGCATCCAAGTTAGCTAGCACCACTTCCAAATCTGCAAGCTTCTTACGCAGCGCTCTAAGGACTCCCGAGTGTTTGGACATGGTAACACCACGTATGTAAACCTTAAATGCTTCCCACACCTCCTGAAAGCTCTCCACCGATCCCACATTTTTATCAAAGTATATTTCAATCGCTTCAGCTAGTTCTTCTTTAAATACTGGATCTAGCAGTGAATACGGAGGGAACCGCCAAGTGAACGGGGGAATCGTTTTCTGGGGGGCATCTAAAACCAGCAAGACTGGGGAGTGATCTGAAAGCGTGCGGGGAAAGACCTCACACACTCGCGTGCGATCATACAGTTGTCCTGTGGTCAGCCAGTAGTCTATTCGTGTATGTAGATCATGGAACGTTGAATAGTGAGTGTAAACACCTTTATCAGGGAATCTCTGCCTCCATACATCATGCAGGTCTTTTTGAACCATAATATCTGTAAGCGCTCTAGCTGCCGCTATGACTCTCCTTACCGGTCCTCCCGAGCGGTCACGGTCAGGATCTAATACTAAGTTAAAGTCACCTCCCCAGAGTTGTTGCTCCATCCCACAGTGACGTACCTTATCGGACAGAGCGGTATAAAAGCTGGGATTGTCGTAATTAGGCCCATAAACATTAATTACGTGTATATCTATTCCCCACCCTCGACACTTAGATATAACATATCGTCCGTCTATGTCTGTTACCAAGGGTTCAAGTGTGAGGGATGATCGAGGGCGAACCCAAGTAAGTACTCCACGGGCATGTGTGGTAAATCCTGCTGCATGGATGCAACCCTGCAACCCTCTCCTGCGAAGCATGGGACTATCAAGAGGGAGGTGCATCTCCTGTAGTAATGCAATGTCTATTTTGTGTCTCGACAAATAGGCCAGTACTTTTCGCAATTTCCTGTGGTCATTAAGACCCCTCACATTCCATGTGAGGGCACGTATTTTTCCCTGCTCTGCTGGTTTATGGGAGGGACTACAAGTCATGTTGTGATCAGGCGCTGTCATGCTATTTGTGTCTGCCATGAGAATCTACAACGGTCACACTCGCCATGTGTAGTAAATAGTGTCCATTATCATTGCCAAACAAAACAAACTCCCATCCCACCCCACCCACCTCCCTCACCAGGCTAACCCCAACAGTGCCTGGGCGACAAAATGACAAAAAGCCCCCCCATACCTTCATGAAAAGCCGTGAACTTAAACAATGCAATGAGAATCAAAAGGAGTCCCCCTCCCCAACCCCTAGGGACAGTTCCCCAAGTGTGTGTTTCACGCGTGGGCAGAGTTAGCACGCGCTCCAAAAAGAAAAAAGAAACTTGGGCGAATAAACCCCAAATCAGGCCTCTGCTCCGCACTCCATCAGCATATTATGAAACATCTGAAAATGTTGAGTAATCTCCAACCCCTCCTGCGCCCACATATCTAACTTTAACTGTGGTCATCAAGTGAGATAGGCTTCAGCAGCAAGTTCTACTCTAGTCGTAAGCCTTATTATAGATTCTAAACTATGGCTATAGTGATACTAAAAACAACAAAATCATCGCAAAATACAGGCCCCTTAAGCATTACTAAGTGAACTTTCAGCAATAACCCCATGAGTGACACGCTTATCTGTGTTAGTTGCAAGCCAAAGTTCAGTCTGGTCATTCAGAAGGCCACCAACTGCCCCTTCACAGGAGTCTCTCTCCGGGCTACGCCGTTTCTCCTTAGCCCAGTCTTTCAGGACCTTCTGAAAGACTTTAGGGTCCATGAAAATTCGTGACTGGGCCTGTCGGTTGACTCGGAGTCTAGCCGGGTATAACATGGCATAGTCTAAGTTTTGCTCACGGAGCTGTTTCTTCAAAGGAGCAAACTGCCGGCACGCATCTTGTACTCTGAGCGTGAAGTCCGGAAACAGTGAGATGGTAGAGCCCTCGTATTGAAGCGGTTGTTTGTCTCTGGCAGCCCTCAGCGCTGCATCTCTGTCGCGATAATTAAGTAGCTTCGCTATAATCAGTCTCTGGGCAGTGCCAGGCGCCGGGCGAGGGCCCAGGGAACGGTGCGCCCAATCGACCACGAACATAGGCGAGAAAGTTTCGCCACCAAGAAGCGTAACTAGCAATTTTTCAACAAATTGTTCCATGTTGCTGGTGAGGGTTGATTCCGGCAGACCCATGATCCTTAGGTTACTGCGCTGAGACCGCGCCTCCAGGTCCTCAGTCTTATCTTGGAGAACTTGCATCACTCTTCCCAGTTGCTTGTGCTCAGCATCTAGCGTTGTCTGGGTCTCTTCTACTTCCGTGACCCGGCGCTCCGACATGTCCAACCGTTCTGCATGCTTGTCCAGCCTTTCAGACATTCTATCCATGCGGTAGGAGAGAGAGTCTATCTTGGAGCCCAGGACCGAAAGGCTGCTCTGCAAACCTCTTTCCATCGCAGCGAGCATAGTGCGAATATCGCCATCTGCTTCTTCCTGGGGCGGATCCTGCGTGGTATCATCCTCGTCCGTAGCGGCATCACGCCCCTTAGATTTCTGCTGATCAAACGTCAGCTTCGGTTGTGTTTTGTCCACCCTGCCCATTGCTGCAGAGGGGCTATTACTTGCAAAGCGGGACCGAGTTGTACGCCGCCAACACAACGACCTCCACCAAACCCAGTGATCTAGGTAAGACTTTACAATGCAGACTTGCTGTCAAGGCCACGCACAATGCGGCCACTGTAGTTCCCAGGGTGTAAGTTGCCAAGCAGGGCAGGCCTTGCAGCAGTAGTGCGGAGATCAGAGCCTCACGTCGCCTATCAGGAGCCTACACCACCCTGCTAGCGAGGACATTAGGTGCACTAGGTGCCAGCGTCGTCACGGCGGGCTTAGCGTCCAGAGTGCAGCACAGGTCACCACTCACAGGGTCTTTCAGATTATAGCCAGAGCCCGCCTCTACCAAGTGACCAGTCCTCCACAGAACACGTGTCGGTGTACACTTCGTCTAATATCCCACAGGGGGCAAGCTATTCAGTGTCATACAGAGTGCGTCCCAAGCGCCTCCGGGGCTGCCAATTTACCACCAATATTTGCCGCTACTCACAGGTCCACTCAGGGGTGCGCGCGGGGGTCTGCGACAAGCGCCTCACCGCCGGGGGCAGCTGGGGTTCGCCAGTCAGCTGCCGTACTTGTACCAACTGAGGCCATGCAGAAAGGAAGGCTCGTCTCTCGTGCAGTCAAAACGGGGGGTCACATCATCACCACATCATCTCACCAATCAAGCTATGAGGTACGATGTCTTGCTGACCACCGGCGCAGTGCGCCGCACGATCACTGAGTCACGGCAGGTACTCCACAGGCATCCGTCTGCACACCCCAGTCGCAGCGTAGTAGCTCACCCCTCCACTCGTCGATGCACCGCCATAGCGTCCTCGCCAACAACCGTCGACAGTATGGGCCAAAACCGCCCAAATGTCTAGCTTGCTGTCGTACTAAGAACTGCCACTGCCAGCATACTTCACGCTGAGGGCGCCACCGCTACGGCCTCACTCCCCGCCGGCACAGCACTGATCACTTCAGCCGGTTTTCGGGCTCAGGACTTTGCCGCGGCGCAGTGCATCAGGCCGCCTCGATTCAGTACGGGAGTCCAGGGATCACGGCCTATTTCCGCCATGCACCGATCAAGGTCTCCAACTTCCCCGTCCGGGCAGCTACAGGAGTCGGAGTCAGCACAGTACTAGAGCTCCGCCGGCACCGCAAACAGCGCCCGTGAAGCTAGTAACACGTTTCAAGTGTCGGATAAATGCCGGATATAGAGACGGTCGTGCGGAGCTTCGCGCTTAGGCGGCCATCTTTGCCGCGAGCTAGCTCCGCCCCCCCGAGCATGTCTTTTTACGTCACATTGGTGTGTCTAACATCATAGTCACAGTCCGGTAGGTATGTGATGTATTGAGATATACTATTTTGTTGTATGTGTTCCTAGTTCTCATCTCATTGCACTCATGTCATTGTGTTACCATTGCAGATGATGTTGCTGCTGCGCTTTGTACGTGATGACGTCATTTATCTTGTCCATGTCCTCCATGGAAAGAGGAATTGTGCAAGGCTGCTTTCTTGCTTCTCCATGCTGATAACAGTGATGTCCAAAGGTTTATGTGTTTGTGTTATGCTGCTGTAAGTTGTACGCCTCCTCCAACCCAGTCCAGATTACTCCTTGTGTGGAAAGTGTCAATGACAGTGAGGGGAGTGTAGTGGAATGGATGCTGAGAACGCTGAATGATGTAGGAGTTGGAAACAGCTCACTGAAGCGCTTTGTGTAAATGACACCATGCAACAGTGTCCGCTATCTTTCTGTGGACATTCCATTCAGTGTCAGGTATCTCTTGTCAATGATGTATATGTAGCTTCGTGTGTGTGTATTGATGTGTGCTATGTCTGCATCTCACCACTTGTCCTGTACTCCACACACCTTCACAACCAGCCCAGGGGGCACCCCTGGGACAATGCATCCCCAGACAGTGAGTTGAAATTTACAGTTAAGATGGCTGTGAGTGTGTACATGTGTGAGAGGGCCAGTGCCTAGGTGTGACTTGTGGCCAATTCATACATCAGGCCCATGTGTCAGCCATCTTGGCAGGGCTTTTACTTTCACTGTCATGGACTGACTGGTCCCAAGAGTGCAATTTGTTCTGGCTGAGAAGGTGTGTGTAGAGCAGGCCTTGATAGCAGTTGGAGTCATTGCAGAACCTCCTTCTCCCCCAGAGCCCAGATGATCACCCATGAACCATGCTTCCATTACAGGGAGTCAAAGTTCACGTTCAAGATGTCTGACAGTGGTGTCCTGGTGTTTGTTTGAGCACTACTCCCAACAGGGCCTTGTGCTCCCCACACCAGAGGCCAGTGTCGGCCATCTTGGCAGTACTTTTCCAATCCCTGTGAGGTGAGCATGGTGCAAGGTGGTATTCATGGGCCATGTGGGTGGAGGACTGTTGACTGTGACTATGACTCCCATCATGCTTTTAGCTGCACCCACCTTCCCAGCAAACCATACTTTCCTTCCTGTGACTCAGCTGCCCTGTGAGTGAGTGATGCAGTGCTGGCAAGATGTCTGACACTGGTGTCCTGGTGTTTGTTTGAGCACTACTCCCAAGAGGGCCTTGTGCTCCCTACACCAGAGGCCAGTGTCAGCCATCTTGGCAGTACTTTTCCACTCCCTGTGAGATGGGCATAGTTGAAGGTGGGCTTGATGGCCCATGTGGGAGGAGTATTGTTAGCTGTGACTACGACTCCCATCATGCTTTTGGCTACACCCACCTTCCCAGCAAACCCAACCTTCCTTCTTGTGAATCAGCTTTCCTGGGAGTGAATGTGTGCAAATAAGATGGCTGCTGCATGTGACTGGTGTTTGGATCCGATTGCCTTGCTGTGACCTTGTGCTAAGTTTTGTAATATTTGTGGATGGTGAGCTTTCCTGTTACATCGCAGGTATGTTGTTAGTTACAATCTGAATTTAAACACAGATCCCACCATGGATTGGTGCTCCTCAGCCCAGGGCCCAGTGTCAGGCATCTTGGAAGTAGATTTACCTTGGGTCTCAGGCTTAGCATAGTCCCAGGTGTGGTGTTTGTTGTTGGTGGGAGGGGGGGGTGTGTGACAGGGCCTGCTGATAGATGTGATCAGAGCTAGCACTCCTCCTTCACCACAGCCCAGATAGGCCACCATGAACCATGCTTCCATGACAGTGAGTCAAACTTTACATTTAAGGTGTCAGACAGTGGTGTCCTGGTGTTTGTTTGGGCACTACTCCCAACAGGGCCTTGTGCTCCCCACACCAGGGGCCAGTGTCGGCCATCTTGGCAGTACTTTTCCACTCCCTGTGAGGTGAGCATGGTGCAAGGTGGTATTCCTGGGCCATGTGGGAGGAGGACTGTTGACTGTGACTACGACTCTCATCATGGTTTTGGCTGCACCCACCTTCCCAGCAAACCATACTTTCCTTCCTGTGACTCAGCTTCCCTGTGAGTGAGTGATGCAGTGCTGGCAAGATGTCTGATACTGGTGTCCTGGTGTTTGTTTGAGCACTACTCCCAACAGGGCCTTGTGCTCCCCACACCAGAGGCCAGTGTCGGCCATCTTGGCAGTACTTTTCCACTCCCTGTGAGGTGAGCATGGTGCAAGGTGGTACTCCTGGGCCATGTGGGAGGAGGACTGTTGACTGTGACTACGACTCCCATCATGCTTTTGGCTGCACCCACCTTCCCAGCAAACCATACTTTCCTTCCTGTGACTCAGCTTCCCTGTGAGTGAGTGATGCAGTGCTGGCAAGATGTCTGACACTGGTGTCCTGGTGTTTGTTTGAGCACTACTCCCAACAGGGCCTTGTGCTCCCCACACCAGAGGCCAGTGTCGGCCATCTTGGCAGTACTTTCCACTCCCTGTGAGGTGAGCATGGTGCAAGGTGGTATTCCTGGGCCATGTGGGAGGAGGACTGTTGACTGTGACTACGACTCCCATCCTGCTTTTGGCTGCACCCACCTTCCCAGCAAACCATACTTTCCTTCCTGTGACTCAGCTTCCCTGTGAGTGAGTGATGCAGTGCTGGCAAGATGTCTGACACTGGTGTACTGGTGTTTGTTTGAGCACTACTCCCAACAGGACCTTGTGCTCCCCACACCAGAGGCCAGTGTCGGCCATCTTGGCAGTACTTTTCCACTCCCTGTGAGGTGAGCATGGTGCAAGGTGGTATTCCTGGGCCATGTGGGAGGAGGACTGTTGACTGTGACTGCGACTCCCATCATGCCTTTGGCTACACCCACCTTCCCAGCCATCCCAGCCTTGCTTGCTGTGACTCAGCTTCCCTGGGAGTGAGTGGAACTGTGCTGGCAAGATGGCTGACAGTGTTTGTTGGTGTTTTGAGCCAATGCCTTGCTGTATTTGTTAGTAAGTTTGTCTATGTTATGACATAGTTACATGTTACTCTGAGATTACAGGTATTGTGTTTATCTCACTGGCATACGCATCACAGGATATTTAGCTTTGGGTTGATATGGCTTTGCTGACAGTGATTGGTTTCACTGACCCCCTGACAGTGATGTCTGTGGGTGTGTATTGCCTCACAATTTTGACTAGTTGGTTGTGTACTCACCAGGCACTGGTATTCCTGATTATCCATGGATGCCCTCCGGTGGAATGATGGCCCGCACCTTCTCTTCCCAGGAAGTGAAGTGTGTAGGTTTTGCAGGAGGGCCACCGCCGGTCTACTGGCTCAGGGCATGGTCTCTGCCAATCAGCTTCTTGACCCTCCTTCGCACATCATAGTACCTGTTCCTGATATCGTCCATTGTGCACAGGCAAGGTGCTTGTGTATTCACCTTGTCAACAATCCTCTCCCACATCTTTGTTTTCTGGGACATGGGGGTCTGTTGGACCAATGTGCCAAATAACTGTGGCTCTACTCTGAGAATTTCATCTACCATGACTTCCAACTCAGTATCTGTGAACTTTGGATTCTTCTTTGGGGGCATGGTGATGGGTGGTGGTGGAGATGGATGTGTGTGAAAGTGAGGGTGAGTGAGTATAAATTAAGCTGGGTGTTTGTGAGTGTGCTTTTAGAGAGGTGCTGTGGTGTGAAGGTTGTGTGGTGGGTGAGTTGTGAGTGTATGTCTCAGTGCAGTGTAGTGGTGTTCTCTGCTGGCAGGTCTGTTGGATTTGCAAAGGATCATGGTTGGGATTTTTGCCCTTTATGTAGGTGGAGTTGTGGGTGTGTCTTCAGTGACTTGTTTTTTTTTGCCTTTGACAATGGTTGTTTGGTCTGTTTCTGTTGGCTTCAGTTGAGCATGACGGAGACGTTCAGTTGACCGCGATGGATGCTTTTATCAGCATTTGCGGGGTTGTCCGAGTCTGTCACACTCACGTTATGCTATGTTGCAGCGTTCGCGTACGAGTCTGTCACGTCGGGATAATGCTAACCTGTGTGGCATTGTTCGCGTACGAGTCTGTCGCGTCTGGATTATGCTGACCTGTGTGGCATCGTTCGCGCACGAGTCTGTCATGTCGGGATAATGCTAACCTGTGTGGCAGCGTTCGCGTACAAGTCTGTCGCTTCGGGCTTATGCTAACCTATGTGGCATCGTTCGCGTACGATTCCGTCGCGTCAGGCTCTTTTACGGCCAAATCACTGGTTTCCGTACGTGTCGGTCGTACGTCCTGTGCTCCGTCCGAGTCGGTTGTGTTTCACACGCATTGCATCGTACTCCGCCGGTCGTACAGCGCGTGTACTTGTTGGTCGGTACTTGGTATACATACCCGGTCCGTGTCGGTCGGAACGGTTTCCGTCCGGGATCGGAATCGGCCCCTAAACATGTATAATTTAGTATTCCCAATCCAAACTATATTAACTCAGGGAAGGTGCTGGACACTAAACATGTATATTTTACTGTTCCCACTCCAAATTGTATTAACTCAGGGAAGGTCCTTTACATTAAACATATATAATTTACTATTCCCACCCCAAACTATATTAACTAAAGAAAAATGCAAAATAACATACTCATTAAATGTTATATTCCCCAAAACATTACATAAACACATATAAAATAATACACATTATACAAATACAGTAACCTATTTCCAATTAAAAAAACATATCCAAATAAAAATTATAAGACTTACTTAATTATTTTAATACATTTTCTTGTATTTATAACTTAAATTATAAAAAACGAATACAAAATTATTTAAAAAAGTAAAATATAATTATTAATATTATATAAAACTATTAAACATTAAAAAATTGTTTTTCCACTTTTATAACATTATTATTTTCAATATCAAACATTAAACATCTTCAAAATTTACAATGTATTAATTATTTTATTATATTTATATATTTTTTAAATATAATTACAAATTTTTAATTAAAAAACAATAATACCATCTCAAAACAAAACAACTCTACATTAAATATTAATGTATTTAACTAGGATTTTTCATTTTCACTACTATAATACCATATTAAACAAAAATCATAATATTTCTTTTTCAAATTTTCACTTTTTCTTAAAATTTAAACATTACTCCACAAAATTATCTGAAAATGTCACAAATTTTCACAAATAATGAAAACAAAATGATATTTAAATTTTTTTCAATTTTAAGTTTAAACATTTTTTATTTAAAAACTACCCCCTCATCACCTATAACCCCAACATCCCACTCCTAAAATCCAAATTAAAATGTATTTATTATAAAATATCAATTTATTTTTACATTTTCAAATATATTTTTTTTAGACCACTACCCAGCCTTATCCCCTATAATCCCAACCTCCCGCTCCGAAATAAAAAAATTGTATTTTTTTATCTAATTTAATAATTTTTTAATTTAATTTTTAAACCACTCCTCACCCTTATCCCCTATAAACCCAACATCCCGCTCCTAAAACACAATTTAAAATGTCTTTAATATTAATTAAAAATGTATAAAATTAAAAAAACTATTTTTAAAACACTCCCACCCTTATCCCCTATAAACCCAGCATCCCGTTCCTAATTTTTTTCTATAAAACATAAACAATTTATTAAAAATTATTAATACATTTACAAATATATACTATAATAAAAATTTCACATTTACAAAATCGATATTTTTTATTAACGATATTTTCTAAATCGATATTTTTATCAACAATATTTTGTATAACACACTAAATCGATATTCTTGACATCGATATTATACACAACCATATTTTTGACATTCAACATTTTAAACTCGATATTATAGAACAACGATATTAAAAACTCGATATTATGTCTACTTACCCTACAGCACATTAACAACTTGTTTAAATTGAGCACTGAAAGGGAAGTTGAACTAAACACACTTTGTGGATGTAACTCATTTTATGGCTTCAAACAGATGTAAGTGTATTTGATCAACAGGTAAATCTTAACAGTAACAAGTAAGCAGTGTTATCTAAGTTGAAGATTTACCCGAGTGGAGGCAAAACATAAAACATCTGACTCCATGATGGTTTTTAGAAGGTTGGCTTTCGTGAACATTCAAATTCACAAACACTTGAACATTCAGGCACAGTATTCCCTCAATAAGTCTAAACACATATTGTATAGAAAAGGTAAGACACAATCAGAGTTCAGAGCTCCAAGCAAAAATAAATCAGGCCTATGACTCCGGTACCAGAAACAGTGGATTTAAGAGTTAAACTTTAGAAACTCAAAGATTTCTTTCAAAAGCAGAGCATTAGGAAAGAGAGAATCTAAACACAAACTAGAGGCAGGCGCAATTTACATAACAGCAGATCAGTCACTACATTTGCTCAGTAATAATGAGAGCTTTTTTAGAGTAATTCCAGAAACTGATGACCTCATACAGTGCTCTACTTGCAGCTAATAGAACCCTGAAGATTCTAGTACCCCAGCTCCAAGAGCACTAAACAATGACAAAATATAAGACTGAGGCCTCAATCTTTATAACTCCCAAGTCCAATCAAGCGCTTACCAACGTTTGCTTATATAGGCAAAATATGTTCATTAATAATGAAGCAAACATTGTTTAGGTATCTTTTGCAGCATGCCATCATTGTCTCTGTCCAGGCACACTCTGGAAGCTGGTCCTTTAATAGTACTAGAAAGGACTTGGACTTAAATGCTTCAATAAACACAACTAATACAGTTAAAATATAAGCAAAATCACAGATATTGAGTCCAAGATTTACAAAGGGGTCTCAAAATCATTGTGCTGCATTGCGTGAGATGGAGAGAGCAGGAAAGTTCCATAATTGCTTAAATATGGCACTATCCTGCTCTCTCCGTATCGGTGGCACACAATCAGGCTGAATAGCACCATGCATACACCTTTGTACCATAGTGCAAAGGTGTCTGAGTTATGGCTAGCATGGGTTTGGTACTGGAAGGGTATTGTTCCTGTTCAAAATACTATGCTTAGATTAACGTTCAAAATTTTAGCACTTCGGATGTGTGTTGTACAGTGCTGAACATGCAAGTGGGAAAAGGTAGGAGAAATAAAGACATTTTTCTTTTTTACCCCTGCTTCAAAGTGGTTTTATTTTTTGGTGCAAAACCTTGTCTGCCATTGTCAGCAGATAAGGGTTTGCATCAAAAACCGTGGGTGGTTGCATGAGAACACCATGTACCACCCAGAAATGACTGCTTGATGCATAGTAAAGCAAAGCAGTGCTTCAACATAAACCAAAATGATCTAACCTGTGATTAAAAGTGGAACATTCTCCCCGTTCTTAAGTAACTGGGGACAATGCTCTTATTAAAGGTTTGTGAGAGAGGGAACTCTAGACAACCTGCCTGGTCAACACTTCAAGGATCATCTAGACTTATACCCTGATGTATAGCACTGGGTGTCCTCTCAATCAAGATTTACCTTGTATTATACCTAGGTTCAGGTGCCACTCTTCCAGTAGCATTTTAATGCTGGCAATAGGAATGGCAAATTTATATTGTGCTTTGCCTGGTGAAATCAGTAATGTCGCCCTTTATGAAGAGCTGGGAGAAGCCCCCTTCTTCACTTGGTTGATGACTACAATTTTCTACTCCAGGATATCTCACTAGCAGAGCATATGGAGCAGGAGAGTATCACAGTTCTGTGGTCACCAGTTGAGAGATGACAGTGACGGCTGCAGGAGATACTTGGTGTGTAGTGGGACAAGGATGTCTTATGCACCTCAGAATCTGATATTTGGGCAGCACTTCAGGGCCAAGCTTGTGGCCCATGAATCCTTATTGTAGGTGCAAACAGAAAGTAGAATGATGGTGCCTCATAGTAGCTTATGGGGAATGGCAGTCAGGAAGCATCAGTCCACCCATCCACTTTTTCACATTGCTGCTGTGGATGCCTATCACCTTTCAGTACACGTCTTATGTGATATGAAACATAGTAGGATGGAACTGCAGATCTGGCATCCTGATAGAAGGACAGAGCGTCCTGCAGCAATCAATCCCTTCCCCATACTTTGATGCTCTAACAAAGACCTCTACACAGACAACTATAGCAGCTGCTATATTAACTTGGGACATATGTAATGTAAATATGATTTATGAAGTGCAGCTCATGCCCGAGGGCGTCTTGGCGCTATAGAAGTCCGACTAGGGCAGCAACAGTGTCCACTATGGGTTGAGCGAGTGTGTAGGATGCCTTTCAATCCTGTGTGAAGAGCCAGGTTTTTAGGGCTTTTCTGAAGCTGAGTAGGGAGGGGGCTGTTTTTAAAGTCAGTGGCAGACTATTCCAGAGCATTGTGGTGGTCCTGTAAAAACATAGTACCCTAAACCATAATAATTCCATGCCGCCTACAGGATACCAGCTTCTGCAAATTGCACATCTTGGTGTGAAATTGAGGCTGATAGAGGGCCCAACTGCTGATAAGAGGTGCTCGCTAAAAGGCACTGGTCTAAGAGAATATTGAGAGTGGCAGGGCCCCTTCTCTGCTTAGAAGAGCCCAGTATCTCATGAGGGGTTGCTGCATCGTGCATAAGGTTACTTGCTCTATTATTATATCTCTCTTTTGCTAAATAGCTAGTATTTCACTTGCCTCACCTCTAAACTCAAAGGTTTTAGTTTTTGAAACAGCTATGAGGAAAGGCAGATGTTTGACCCTCAGGGCTTTCATAAGCATTGATATCACCAGCTCCATAAGCAGTTGATCAGTGTCAGTGTGCTGTAATTCAAGCTAATATGGTTTTGTCTACAGACCCCCTTCTCTTTCCATATTAGTCTTAGTAGTTGAATCCAGATATGTTATTTCTGTCAAGATGATTTTTTCAGTACATTCTATGCCACAAAAAGCTAGGCAGAGGCATGACTGCGGTGAAAAACACACAGAATGCCTTTGTACAGACTATGAAGTAAATCTGAATCATTTAGCAGTGAATGTTGTCTAGTGAGAAAGAGGGGGCACCTAATCAAGTGAGTCCTATTTCTAAAAAAGAGTTAGTGACTAAATATATTTATAGCTACAATGGATAAAGCAGATAGAGACTCGATGGTAGCAGGGCTTAAAACTTAATTCTTGCAAGTTTACTAATGATGTTGATGGGAGAAAAGCGTCTATTATTCTTGACAAGCATCAACTAGACTCAGTATATGCACAGCACCATGAATAGCGCTTATGGCTTGACCCAGTCTACCTTTTCATTTTATGGTGGTTTCCCTGACAGGGAAGGGTGCACAGCTATGGTTGTCACTCCTGAGAATCCCTTTCAGACGTCATAAAATATTTGAGGTTGATACAGATTTGGACAATAGATTGCAAACTGCAGATAACATGAAGGAATGGTGGTTAACCTATACTTCCACTATGGCACAGTACTCCTTATTATCAATCATCTGTAATTTTTAGCTTGTGGTACATATTAACATATCCACTTCCCTGATGGGCATTGTATGAGCCGTGTCAATAGACCTGGGAAAACCTACAGCCCTAAACATATCTTTATATGCCTTTTCTAGAAGACTAGATCAGGGCTATAGCTTTGTAGTACAAATTAAATCATAAAATAATTTGACTTGAAATGTGAACTCTTCATTTTTCAGGAAACCATTTACATTTTGTCTGTCATTGAAACATCAGAATAAAACTCATGTCCTGCCTTTTCAATCTCCCCACTAGCCACTCCCAGGCCACTACCTCTTAGTCTCTCTGAGCGTGGCAGAGTAATCCCAAACCACCTACGACCTAACACCAACAACAATTAGTCTTAAGAGGCATGAGAGCCATGATAGCCCATGGCAAGTGTTTATCTGGGAAAAGATGTACAAAGTGAGGAGTTGAAAGGCTTACTTTACATCTGAAACCTCAGTAAAAGTGTGTCTAAGACCTTGATATACCTGGAGGGCCTCAAGCTATTTCTCAGCCTTCACAAGTAACTGAAAGAACCAAGGTTCCCCTAATAGACAATCCTTAAGTGAGCAGGATCTTGCAGGAAAACAGTGACTAAATAAATTAGAATATTTCCACCATTGCTCCATTTTTTGCAAACATCTGACCTAACACACACATATTGCAAAGGCTAAGCAGCAGAAAAAAGACCTAAGACCTTCTATCAAAATAAAGTTGAGTGTGCTAATTAATATAGGCCAGGATTTAAAATGCTGTGGGCAGGCTTTGATTTGAATTCTTTGAGTCCTCTGCATTGTTGTTAAACTCATGTTCCGTCTACTTTGTAAAGGTATGCTTGATTAATGTTACAATGAATTTAGACAAGTCTCAGAATTCTCTGCACCCAGCTAGTTTTCTAAATCCCTAAAAGAGGATGGTCTTAATGTTCTTGGAGTTAATATTCATCAGTGGTAGCAACTGGTCCTTCAACCTCTTCCACCAAATAAATTATAACACTCTGAAATTAATCAAGGTCTATAAACTAAAATTAAAATGAGTTATGAAAGTGGTCAGAAAGGGCTGTTAGATTTAGAATAGGCAGGAGACGCGCGAACGCGCGAAACAAGATGGCCGCCTCCCGGTGAGCTCCGTGTTCAAGGAGCCCGTTTTTGTCGACGAAATAAGCGTTTCCAGTCAGGAATTGCTGGAAATGACAGTAGCAGACTGCTGAAACCCTACCTGTTGCTGTGGATGCTGTTTTTTCCTCCTTGGAACGTCGGAAGTGCATGGTTTCTGCCTCCTGCTGCAGCCTGCTCCAGCCTCGAGCTCTGCTTTCAGGTACTGCCCAGATTCCTGTCAGGGGGGCGGAGCGTCTCAGGAAAGGGCCTGGCTTTGGCCTAACCACTCCCACAGTCTGGTTTAGCTGCTGCACCAGCTTTACAGAGAAGCAATTTCGGTTCTTTTAATTTATACTTGCTTCATTACTCTTAATTACTCCTGTGCATTTTCTCATATGAAAATGGAGAATAAAACTATACAAAATCCTAATAATAAAAGGAAAAATCAGACTTCCCCTCCTCCAGTAAAATCTAAAGTGGTGGAATCCAGTGAGCCATCCTTGGCTTTAATTCTTGACGAGATACATGCTTTGCGTGCAAATACTGAGAATATTGCGTCTGAAATTAAAAACTTACGTAAAGATATGGCCAGCATGTCGATGAAAGTATCGGATAATGCAATTAAAATACAAGACAATAAAGTAAAAATTGACGCTTTTACACCACTTGTGGCAAAAATTTCCCCTATGTCTACCCTTCTTCTGGATATGGAAAATCGTAGTAGGCAATATAATTTGCGCATTTTTAATTTACAGAGGAAGTTGAAGGCTCTAATTGTAGAGTATACCTGGAAAATTTGTTACCTGGCCTTTTAAACGTCACATTCCCGGAAAAATTTGAAATTGACAAAGCACATAGGATTCCATCCCATCGCAATCCTCAACATACTAAGCCAAGACAAATGATTTTTAAGGTACTGCGTCACCATCATTTGGTCATGATAAGGGAAAGCAGCAAGGGAAATTCCATCTTTAATAGTTGATGGCAATAAAATATTTATTCACCAAGACTATGCCAAAGAGACTGTCAAGATTCGTAAAGAATTTACTGATTGTCGCCCTCACTTGAGAAGTCTTGGATTTAAATACGGCTTATTTGATCCATCAACAATGAGAATCTGGAAAGATAATTTTTCTAAGTCTTTTCAACGTCCAGAAGACTTAAAATTATTCCTGGAACAGCACTCACAGCTATCACTACATTCTATGGATACGCATGACTCTGCAATTTGAAAAGTGTTTTCATATGCATTTCTGACTAATTTTTTCTAGCTCTTTACACGATGGGCTCCAACGGTTCGGTCATGCTTGTAAAGCACATGTGCGTCTCAAAACTCGTATTAATGTTTATGTGTGGTCGTCTTTTTTCTGTTTGTCTGTCCCTGTTCTTTTTCCTCCTATTCCTTGTATATTATACTAGAACTACTACTCTCTGTAATTTTCTTCAATGTTTCCTCTTCTTCAATCCTTCTTCCTCTTCCTCTCTATTCTACTATGGCTAATACTCATAATATTAAAATTACTTCTCTAAATGTTAAAGGTTTGAGACATCCGGTAAAACGTACAAAGATACTAAACTATTTCCAGAAGTTGTAAAGCAGATATTTGTTTTATTCAGGAAACACATATTGACGACAAAATATTGGATTATATGAAAAAACAATGGGTAGATTCTATTGTCTCTTCTCCTGCTAACGGGAGAAAAAATGGTGTTGCTATTCTTTTTGCTAAAAGGTTACATTGTCAAATTTTAAGTAAAACATCAGATTTATAAGGTAGATATGTTATAGTCAGAGTTAAAATTTATGATTCTGTCATGTATTTAATTAATGTTTATGGTCCAACTGCTGATGACCCTTTGTTTTGGTCTAATTTGACCACTGAAGTACTCAAGTTAGGCAACGTTCCTCTTATAGTTGGAGGAGACTTTAACCTTATTTCTGATCCTTTATTAGATAGATCATCCTTCACTAAGTTTAGACCTCCAAAAGCTTTTTAACTTTTAGAACTTTCCTTAAAGTTACAAAATTAATCGATATTTAGCGATTACATTTCCCTACGGATAAAGTGTTCACTTTTTTTCCAATCCTCATAATTCACACTCTAGACTTGATTATTTATTAATTTCCAGGCAGCTCCTTAATTCTGTGGTTTCTCCTAACATTCGCAATATTGACATATCAGATCATGCTCTTGTGTCTTTTGTTTTGCAAGTTAATTCAAATTATAAAGTGCAATCTAGATGGCGTATGAATACTGATATTATTCTTAATGAACAAAACAAACCAAAAATATTAACAGCTATACAGGATTACTTTCAATTTAACCCAGAAGGCTCCACTTCCCTTGTGAATAGATGGGACGCCTTTAAAGCTTATGTTAGAGGCGCTTCTATCTCTCTTATGGCATATGAGAATAAAACCTATAATATACGAATTAAAGAGTTGGATAAACAAATTTCAGAAGTTGAAAGGCTTTTTATCACTTCTAATGATCCTAAATATAAATGTAGGTTGCAGAAACTTAGATATGAATTTAATTCCATTCTTAGTAGAAGAGCTGGTATTCAACTTTCCAAATCCAAAGCAAGGTTTTGTTTTAATGCTAATAGGTCTGGTCGACTGTTAGCTAATTATTTACGTATAAAAAAGATAAGGCCCAAATAAATTCGATTCATGGTCCCAATGGGAAAATTGCCATATCACACAATGATATTGTTAAGGAATTTTTAAATTATTATACTAATATATATAATCAACCTAGTTCTAATGACTCTTCTTTAATTGATTCTTTTTTATCTACTAGTAACTTACCCAAAATTTCTCATTTAGATAAAAATAAATTGGACCTGCCCATTAAAGAGGATGAAATTCGAGTAGCTATTAAATCTCTCAAACAAAAGAAATCACCTGTTCCTGATGGCATTCCAGCTGAATTTTATAAAGAATTTCAAATACAACTTATTCCTTATTTATTTAAATTATTTACCTTTTTAGCACTACAGGGACTATTACGGGCTCTTTTACTGAGGCGTTAATTGTTGTGTTACCCAAACCCAATAAAGATCCTACACTTGTCTCAAATTATCGCCCTATTTCTTTGTTAAATCAAGATTGTAAATTATACGCTAAAATACTTGCTACCAGGTTAGCATCTGTTTTAGATTCTATTATTCATCCGGACCAATCTGGGTTTATGAAGAATAGACATTCTGCAGATAATACAAGAACATTATTACATGTTATCGAACAAGGTTCTAAATTATCTATTCCAACAGGAGTGTTAGCTCTGGATGCTGAAAAAGCCTTCGATAAAGTTCATTGGCAGTTTTTATTCCATACTTTAATTGCATTTAATTTTGGTGATGTATTCATTCGTATGGTAACTGCTTTGTATTCTGCACCGACAGCCCGGTTATTTATTAATGGTCAAATTTCTAACCAATTTTCTCTTTTCAGAGGTACTAGACAAGGCTGCCCCTCTCCCCACTCCTATTTCTTCTGGTGATTGAGCCTTTGCTTGTGTTAATTAGGAATTGTAACGATATTAATGGTATTAAAATTAATAAGGTCAATGTTAAAACACTGGCATATGCAGATGATGTACTTTTATTTATTAGTAATCCTATCTCTTCACTTCCCCCTTTATTTGAGATTATTTCATCATATTCCACACTTTCTGGTTACAAATTAAATAGTAATAAAACTGAATTTTTCCGATAAATATCCATTGTACCCCAGATATGTTACCCATGAAAGATATAATTTGGCAAAGAGAAAAAATTAAATATTTGGGTATTTTGTTCTCATCTACTATAAAATCTACAATTTCATTAAATTGTGAGTCTATTCTAACTTATATTAAAGATAAAATATCGAAATGGTCTCCACTTCATCTTTCGTGGTGGGGGAGAATGGACTCCATAAAAATGACTATGGCGCCAAAACTTTTTACTCCCTCTCCATGATTTCTAACCAATTTCCTATGAAGTTTTATAAAGATATAGATCGGCTTCTATCCAAGTTTTTATGGTGCAATAAAGCTCCTCGTATCAGTTATAAAAAATTGAAACTGCCTAAATGTAATGGAGGTTTTGGTTTACCGGATTTTTTTGTTATCATAAGGCCTTTATTTTAAAGCAAAGCTCTCTTTGGTTTAATCATTCTCAGTTGAATAATTCCCTGCATGGCTGTCTATAGAAAAAGCTTAATAGATCCACTCCCTTACCTTCTTTATTAACTATGTCTAATAGGTCAATATTTTTTAATAGATCTGTTATTCTGAAATCTACTAAGTTAATATTACATGATTTTGATTCTATTTTCCAATCACCCATGTCTATTACTGAAGACATGTCGTTGTGGTATAATTCAAACATAAAACTCACTAAAAATGTTAGATTTTGGCATTCATGGATTAAAAATGGTATTTTTTATCTCAAAGATATTTATTATAATAATACTTTTATAACTTTTGATGTTCTGCAAGAAAAATTTTACGTACCTTCTACTGATTTATTCAAATATGAATGTTTATACAATTCGATTTTGGATTCATTTCCTCATTCTATACCTCTTAATACTAAATCGGATTTATTGATTTATATTCAAACACTTTCCACCTTACCACATGGTGTTTCTAGATTGTATAACAAGATGATTACATTTAAAGGTGACAATATTGATAAGTTATTGACCTATTGGAATAATGAGCTTTCTTTATCATTATCCTATGAAACATGGAAAATTATTTGGTTAAATAGTATTTCAGGATGGCTACCTGTATCGCTCTACCAAACAAATTCATATATTTTATATAATTGTTTATGGTCACCTTTAAGACTGTTCCAAGCTAAACTCCTTCCCTCCCCTATATGTTGGCATTGTAATTTGCATACTGGTTCGTTAAAACATTTGCTTTTTGAATGCCCTTTTATTGTCAAATTTTGGACTGAAGTCTGGGATGTTATAAAACGCATACTTAATATTCAAGATGATTTGACATTTGGCTTAGTAATTTGTAAATCTGTTGTTCTCTCTCATAAATTAGTAGACTTAGAATGTAAACTTTTTAATTTTTTAGTATTGGCTGCCTTAAAGTCCATTGCAGCTTGCTGGAAAGATGTTTCATCACTATCTGTTCATGCATGGTGGTCGTGGGTTATTTTTACAAGAAGAGGAGCTCATTTATCTTTGAATGGTGTTATTCATAATTGTGATTCTTTTCATTTATTCTGGAAACCTGTTGATGATTATTTATCTTCTTAGCAAGGTTAATGTTTATTAATAGTTTCTCTATCTTTTGATAGACAGTAGTTCTATTTTAGACTTATTATTAATAACGTCCATATATTATCTCTGTTCCCTCCCCCCTCCTGTTTTAATTTATTGCAATAATAGACTATATTAGACTGTATTTATTTTGAATTTATTATGATTGTTTAATTCATATACGCATTTTAGGTACTTTTACTGTAATATTTCATTTTTGTCCTGTATGTTTAATATCTGAAAATTCAATAAAATATTTTGAACACAAAAAAAAA